>CM045911.1:13139800-14342487 GCA_025169955.1 Salix arbutifolia
CCAGTATCTGCCATTCTTTTGTCAAATGTACTGGTTGATCAATCTATTGTCAAGAGATTGAGTATTAGGCTTTTGCTAGTTGCAAAATCCAGTGGAATCCCATTGCGGCCTTTTATCAAACAGTCGAGTCATCGTTTTTCCGAGATGGCTGTTTCGTCTGCCATGTGCTTCCCATTGTTTATTACCTTGTCTTTGTTATCGAGAGCTGCTGTGGTTTATTCTGTAGATTGCACTTACTCGAAGAAAAATGTCGACGGTTCAAAGTTTTTGGTGATAATGAGTAAAATTTGGAGAAGGGTTGTTTATACGTATTTGTGGTCGAGTATGGTGATTGTTGGTTGCCTCACATTATTCTGTGTTTTTCTTTTAGCTGCTTGCAGTGCATTTTCGGCAATTGGGTTTGGGCAAGAGTTAAATCTATATGCTGCGATGATAGCGGGGCTAGCTTTCTCCGTTGTTTTTGCAAATGCGATTATTATTTGCAATACTGCTGTTGTGGTCTGCGTGTTGGAAGATGTTTCAGGGCTGCAGGCACTGCTCCGGTCCAGAGTTTTAATTAGGGGACAGACTCAGGTGGGTCTTCTGATATTTCTTGGATCAGCAATTGGGATGGCAATGATACAAGGTTTGTTTGAGCATAGGGTGAAGACATTGAGTTATGGAGATGGGTCTTCCAGGATTTGGGAAGGTCCTCTCCTAGTTGTTATGCATTCATTTGTGGCGCTTATTGATTTGATGATGAGTGCAGTTTTCTACTATAGCTGCAGATCTTATAGTATGGAAACCTCGGATGGTGAATGCCAGTCAATTTTAGAAACAGCCACTGTTTCTGCTGAATCTGTGGGTACTCCATGATGTGATCTTGTAAAATGATTATCACTGTAGAGATTATCACTGTAGAGTTTTCTCCAGATAATGAAGGCAGGACATGTGTGAGAAAATTATGGTCACGTTGCTATTCTCATTTTCTCTCTACTGCTAAAGAGCTCTCAAGGGAATTTTTCACTAGCATTAGAATGCAAAGATTTAAGTCTGGTGCTTAACTCAGATGATTATCTAGTTTATTATACAAATGTCACTGGAATGCAAAACATCACATTTTTGGTATCCGCAGGAGATGAAACAAAATCAGAACAGGTATGTGACGTTTGATGGGTACAGTATCGTTGTGTAAAGTGATAATACTTGGAGAACCTTTGAAATGATAGCAACCTTTTCTTTACATGTGGTGGAAATTCATTTCCGATTTGCTTCTTCCTTTCTTTTTTGAATGAATTTTTGTCCTTAGCCTATGGCGATCTCATTAATGGAAGGTCAAATTTGTTTTTAGGTATTCAATTTCACTTATCAAACTGTTAATGTTTCATTCAAAGATTTACTACCTGTTATGGAACGTGAATTGGACTGGACATTTTGAGTTCAGTAAATCAATCTGTTCATTGTATTGGATTGAGTTTGCCAGTCATATGTTCTTTTCCTCACAAGGACATTGTGCATAAGTTTGAAATGTTGAAAGTGCCTGATGGACCAAATGAAATTTGATTATTCACATGTCTCGGTTTGGGGTTACAGTGAATTCACTGGATATTATTTTGCTCAGGATTAATTTTGATTTCTTTTGACATTTTGAAACGTGTCCAAGTTGTTGAGGAAGTGTATAATTTCATATATTCTATAATCATTGTAGAATTGATGTGGGCAGTTAGTTATACATTAATTCCGTGTCCTGATTCTTTCACTTTCAAGTCCTTTTGTAGCTATTGTTACTCTTGTTGGTTGCTGGAAAATTCAGGGGAAGGATTTCGAAGTATACTTCTGAGGTTTTCTTTTATAATAATGGAATATCTTATCATCTTGAGATGCATGTTTGAAAGCAAATCATCATTTAAACAGAAAATCACCAAGTTTATGTTCTTGTAAGAAACACATCTTCAATTTGAAAGCGCCATTCTACGCAGTCATGAACAGCCTAATGAGATTCATTTATTATTCATGTAGTTTCAGTGCCTCGTTCACCATAACTTTGAGAATTGCTCTTTATGCTGTGAACATCACCAAAATTTCATCCAGCTGGAAGCAAGATGATTGAATTCAGTAGGTCCCATTTCTTCTCGAATATCATTCACCATAACATTGTTATTAGTACCAAAGCTATTTTGTTCTTGTTGAACATAATCTGTTGCTCGTGCTGCATGAGGAATTTGCTGAACATATGGTTCTTTAACTCTATATCCTTGCTTTCAACATTAAAGGAAGTCCACTTGAGTGTCACCGTCCTGAATTCTTATATTCCCTTTAGATGATTTGTTGTTGTGTCAACTCTAAGAATCAAGTCCTTACTTCCTGGAATTTCACTGTTATTGTTGCATAATTTCACAGGTATTTCAGTGCTTGACCCTTCAGGGTCACTTTGGATGCCAATGCTTTGAGTATTCACATTTCCTAGATTTTTCTTCCCTGAAAACTAACGAAATAAGTGAAACAAGCTGATTTCTTGCATCTAGATAGTTTATATACCAAAAGAAAGGAAAATATACATAGCTGGTAGCAAACTTTGATCTTAAATGTTGTAAGCCATACCCTCAAAGATTGATTTGTTCTTGTTGAAGACAGGTTGATGCTTCTCCTTGTTGCCTGATAGTTTGTTGAAGTTCTCAAGAATTCACGTTAATGGTAGAAGGTCCTGGATCAGATAGTGCATGGTGCTTTTATTCATCTGTTTATTGAACACCACCTTTGTCATTCTTAGTTTCCTGCCAGGCTTTTAGTGACATGGAAGTCTAGTAGAGCACAGCGATCGTAGATTCTTACAATCTTCAGTTCCTTCGATGCAGCAGCATTGCTGCATCCAATGTTTTCATCTGCTTGGGATTTACAGGGGAGAAAGGGATTTTTAGCTCTGGTATTTGAACTCTTTCTACTCCATATCCCCTTCGATGCAGCACTGCTGCATCCAATGTTTTCATCTGCTTGGGAGTTTACTGGGGAGAAAGGGATTTCTGGCTCTGGTAATTGACCTCTTTCTACTCCATATCCCCTCTCAACACGTGTGTTCATCGTTCCAGGATCCACCGGAAGGGTCGAGTAAATCAGATGAACAGTTGTCTGATGCTTTGATTTGCTCTTCTTTCCTGCAAACTATGAAGATTTACTAGAGCTTAGGAAAGGAAGACAATTAAAATGATTTAAGAAAGAAAATCACAATTTATACCGCAGCAGAATGGAAAACAGCAAAATGGCATCTATGCGGCCGCATAAAAAAATTGATTAGCATACTCCCTTTATATAAACGAAAAAAGAAAGTAGATTATCCTTAAAAAAATATCAGTATGATACTGATAAATAAAGCAGAAACCTACTGTGAAATCTGGTTCCGGAGAGTGTTAGGATTTTGTGAAAGATTTGAATCCCTTCTCTAAGAGCTGATCAAACGTTTTTTGTGTTAAAAAATCATTTCATTTAAAAATTTAAATTTTTAAATGAGATTTTAGAATATGATTTATATTATTTTTAACATACATTTTCAAATGAAAGCTTTTTGAGTTTAAAACTTGCACATATCATACTAATTTTTGCTTGATTTTTTATCAAATAAAATAGGGATAGTGAGATTTGAACTCGTGACCACTGAGTTAATAAATTTCTAATACTATATTAAAAAATAATCTTAATTAAAATTTTAAATTTTTAGATAAAAACTTAAAATATAATTTATATTATTTTTTAATTGTAATCCGGCAAAATGAGAAACCTTGCACGACCAGCGGACTAGCTACCCTTGAGTTGACGAGGAAGGAAAGAAAACCCCAATAAGAATAACTTCCCAAATCAGCAGCAGCAGGTATCCCTGTTTCAGGTTTAGGGGCAAGCTTATTTTTTATTTTTTATTTAAAAAGAACTTGAATTATTGAAACCAACTTGGGTAAGAATATTTCTGGAATTACCCACCCGATATATATCAAGCAATTTGCCCGCTAAGTGATCTCGCTGATCATCGGCAAAGATGTTTAAAATTAATCATTCATCGTTAACCCGAATAAACCCAACACGAAAATATCAAGCTCTTGCCCGTTGGCGCTCTTAATGCCACCCGCGTAAACCCTTAAAAAACGTGAGTAATTTTAACGTTCCCAGCCGTGTTTTTAAAACACTCGTATATTTCTTATATTCTCCGCTTACCCAACTGATTGATCAACTATTTTGTCATAATCACTAACAGCCCACTCTATCAAATGATTCTTCTCTCTCTTCTTTACCTTTTATTTTCTAGGAACAAGACTGTTGATCGCGCGTTTATTAGAGTTAGTGCAGTTAGAATGTTCGTCACAATGTCTTAATGAAAAGTTTTCTTTGTGTCCAATTTGATTGAAATACAGAAGTGCAGTGAGATTTTTTGCTAATCAAATTAATACTCAGGTCCTCTTTTCGATGGAATTGTAAATGCTGCTGCTGGTTTTATGTGCAAGTTTATATAAGAAGAGTGACTTCTTTCGTAGGTCATTTAATAAGTTTGGCAATATTCTGTAACAGGGACAATGATGGATAGCTACATACAGGGAAAAAAATCATAAACTTGAGGAATTTGTTGATGGCCATTTGAAACTACAGCTTGTTCGCGCTATTACTGAATGGTATATGTATATATATGCTGCTGCTTTTGTATTTTTTTTTACTACCAATTGCCTCTTTGTACCATTTCAGCAACTGTGAACCAAAATGATAGCAATTTTTAAATTTTTGGCTTGTCTAGTTGCTTTGCAATCCCAGAAATAGTTTCTGCTACTGCTATTAATTAAAATATCAAAGCTTACGACTTTCTAAGTGAGAAAGAACGCGAAAAGAAGCTTAAAAAAGTTGATTATATCTAACATCAAATGCTCAGGACGTTGCTTCTTTAATTTGCTGGATCGAGAGTTGACAAGTAGAAAGAGAATTATTATCTATGCCATGTTGAATGCTTTTTGAGTGTTTTTCATGCTGTTATTTTGCAGGGACAAGGTTTTTGAGCAACAAGAGATTCTGTATCCTTTTCTTTTTATTATTGTTTCTTTGGAGATTAAAAATAGCGGGTAGTCAGTACCCATTTTCTTATAACCAAAATGTCCTTGTGCATTTAAAGGAGGCCATTGGGCATTGAGTGTCTTTTAACTGATTCACAACTCAATTAGAACGATGGCCAACCTTGGCTCCGAATTGCACATGCAAGCTGATGTGTAAGTGCTTGTTCCCTTGAGTATTCTAGTACCTTCCAGAAGTTGTATCGATCTGCTCCTTCTCTGAACTCCATGTATTATTTACATATCAGGTCAGACACCAGCGCATCTTTGTGGATGTTGGACTTGGATTCCATGTGGAGTTTACCTGGTCTGAAGCTTTGAACTTCATAGCGCTAAGGGAGGAAAAGAGAGCAAGGTATGCACTTTCTCTGGTGTCAAGCAAAGCTCTGTTTAATGTTTTTTCCCCTAGATACAGGTTGCAAGGATAGAAACTTAGGGGGCATTTGTTTTTGCATAATTTTTTTTTATAGGAAAATGGTCAGCGTACAATATTTTAAAGACGATGTAGGAACTTAGAAAATCATTTTAGCTCAAAAAGTCTAATATATTTCATGAACTAACTCACGATTCCTTACTTCCGCCATCATCCAACTATTTTAAACGCCACCCCATCAATGGCATCCCAGAACACCACCATCATGATTTGACCACCCCCACCACCTTACTGGCATCATCATTCCACCACAACTTTGTCACCATCTTTCTGCCAAGATTCCATTACCATCAAATATTTCATAGATGTAAAAATATTTGAAGTAAAACAAACACCCCTAAATAACAAGACAACTTGCTGTGGTAGGGCTGAGAAGAAAAAAAAAACCTTGCTGGTTATTATCGCCGTGTGCTATCTAGAATTAGTTATTTTTATGACGAACCTCATTTGTCATTACATATTTAGTCCATAGGTCTACCCAAAAACAAAAGCTTCTTGTACAAGCTCTCTGGATTCCATTACGATAACTAAGAGATGACATGGATTAAATCCAGTGTTAATAGCATATATTGAGACCTCAAAGTGCCTCCGAGGCATAAGTTGGTGGTGCTTGCCAGATTATCCTTCTCTTTGAACATTTTGCTTGGCCACGGCTACAACTTATTGGCATTAATTATGATGAGCCCTTAGGCGGGGATGCTGGAACAGGGCTATGTTTCAGTGTGATCTAATCATGCAAGATCAATAATGGAATGAGACTATCAGATCTTAAAAGCTCTTGCATAATACAGAAGGGTATGGCAACAGGTTCAGCAATTACACGAACTGCCCTGGCATCTTCCCTTCACCTACTTGTCGGCGCGTCTGTGTCTCAGTATCATCACTTGCCATTGTGTGTGGCTTTATCATCACTTATTCTATTTTCAAGTAGCGAGAATATTTAGGGTGTTCTGTATTCACTCTCTATAGGAAGTGTGTTCTGTCCAAACCTCAATGATTCCCTGAATTGCATTCTGCAGACGAGTACACTTGCCTAATCGCATTAATTAAAGCCAGGATCAACTTGTTAAGGATGTTGTTGTGATGGTTCATTTTGCTCATTGTTCTTTGTTGGTTAAGAAAAAAGATCCACTCCACTTTCTTTTAAAACATCTTAATGTCCCTCGGAACTACTTTCAGTCTGTTTTTTTAATTTTTATTATTATTAACATAGATGTTCATGTCAGTTTTTATATATTTCGATTAATTTTATGAATTTTAAAATTAACGATAATATAAATATTTAATATTTATTATATTAGCAAGTATATAATTTGAGACAATAATATAATAAGCTTTTTAGTCTCGATTTCTTAACATTGATAGTTTTCATCTTTTTTATTAACATGATGTCTGTGCCTTCAACTAACCAAACATTAACTTTTTCATCTTTATTAAGTAGACAAGTTGCTGTCCCTTTGTTGACTTGTGAGCCAAGGTGGGGGCATAAACGTTACATTAACTATACAATTGAAATGACTTGTGAACCGAGGGCTTTTCTTGGGGTGTGAGTTTTAACCATACGTGTCCATGCTGAAAGCACGTGATGATATGTTTTCTAGCATTTCTTGATAATGTTTTGGGGTTTGAGAGCTAATTATTTCATTGGCTGCATTCAGGTTTGCGAGGGGATGCGGGAGTTACTCCAACTGCCGGCAGATTAATCTCTACCAGAGCGTGTTTTTTAATACTGACGATTCCAAACTGTACGGCCACCACTCTCCCATCTTCCATAATTTACACTCGAGGGGATCTATGGAAATCGATGTCCAAGAAAGTGAAAAACAAGATTCGTGTTCAGAGGATGAGTTTGACCTCGACGCTTCTCTCTTATTTTTCACTTCTGCAAGTTGTCCACTCTCTAGTGCTGCTGATTTGACTTTTATCTGGTGAAGTTTTATGTTCGGCAACAATATCTTTTCATTTAGAAATTGAAAAACTACTTTTAATTTTTTTTAAAAATTTATGCCAAGATTAAAAAACATATTTTAAAAACTCTGTAGTTTTTTCTAACTTCTTTTTCATCGTTTTTCAAACGATTTTTTTAATCATACAATCTTTTTTCTCACATATAATGTCATAAATTTACCTAGTTAATGTCATAGATTTAATTCTTATTACAAGTCTAATATAAATATTGTTAGATTGATGCCACCTGAAACAGGGTTTGTTTGTTAGGTTAGAGAGCAGCGAGACAAAAGATGCCTCAACCTGAAAAGAAGCAGCTCTGGGACTGGACAGCACGTTAGAGATGAATCCCTTCGTCGCCATCACCAGACAGCCGATGCCAACCGTTTATTTCATGCATGGGGCATCGTTTGGCTCAGGGATGATTCAACCCGTCAGCTCACTCATAGTGCGGTATAGTGTAAAGAAACAAGCGCATCGCTGTCGTTTTAAAAACTTTGATTGGACTGAACTGATGGGATGGGACCAATAAATGCAGAAAATAACATCTTGTTTTATAGGCTGTTTTCACTACTGTTTATATCATTAATACTCTCTCCGGCCGGCCGTGGCTGTGCGCGTGATTTAACCGGCCATTGAGTATCTTGTGCTTGTGCTGCAGCAGAGCTGAATTCGAGGTTTTTCTGTCGCCGACAAAAGGAATCAATCCATGGCTGCTACTTCAGAGATACCAAGGACATGCTCTTCTTTTATCGATAGATGACAACTCTTTATTTTCTCCAGCAAATCATATAGTGCAGGCGGTCTCACCACCCTTATCAAGCCAGCTTTCCGGTGATCAGAAGACAAATTGCAATGCCAGGAGTTCTGCTTTATGTATACAGGATTCTCACCCCCAAGTAGTATGGTTTATTAATCATAATAAAGTCCCGCAATTATCTTAATTCTACCTATATTCTCGAGAGAGAGAGAGAGAGAGAGAAGGATGCTATATACATGTACAATAAAAATTATTGCATTACTGTACCAGTGCTTGAGCAGTTGTTTGTGTGTACGAGATCAGGATATTGATGGCAAGCACACTTAACGAGGACGAGAAACTTGCAGCGGTTGAACTATATTTATCAAATAATGAAACAGCTACTATACATGAACTGTGACAGTTCAGCTGATGATATATCATACAGTTCTTTTCGTGTAACTTTTTCACACCATTTCTTCCATGAAGTGTATTCTAGTCAAAGAACTAGAGTTTGAGATTCGAGTTAAGACGTTTATTTTTTATAAAAAATTAGTATAATTAAAATTTTATTCATTTATATGAGTCACAAAATACATTTTCTGAGGAATTGAATTTCATGGAACGAACTAAAATTTTAAATAAGATAAAAACTGTATTTTTTTCTCATTTTTTAACTAATATAAAATATTTTGACCTAAATAAAATGTTGAATGATAAATTTAAAAACTTAGGATGATCACGGAACAAGGCTTTCGCCTGATATATATATTTTAATTGATTAGAGTTTGAGGTAAATATTTGTAATTTAAAAAATATAAATTAATATATATTTTTTAATATAATGATATTAAATAAATAATAAAGTTAAAAAAATAATTTTTCCATACAATAAATTATTTAAAAAACATTTGATATCACAATCGCAAATACCAAATATTTCGAGTGCGGTCAAGATTTTTTTCTGCTGAGAACGACGGGAAATATAAGGCTCAACTGAAAGAGAGATAAAAAGAAAACAAAAGAGGCACGTGTCAGACTTTGCGTGGGACCATGCATAGCTGATCCCCGTAGTGGGGCTAGCCTTTTGCTGAGTTCTGCTATGCGGGGCGTGCAGTCACCCTCCCAAGAGTAGACTCTCTGATGAAAAAAGAAGATATTAAATAGATCAATGGCTGGCTGGCTGGTGTATCATTAGATATTGTTTGTTTGTTTTTACAGCGAGAGACAGAGCCGACGCGACAAAAAGGAAACTCGAAAGACAAGACTCCACTGTCTTTACTTCATGGCCCGTATTTTTCTTACCTTTTCCCTGTCTCTTGAGCTCCGTATTGTCCTATTCAATCGGGTCTGGGCTGGCTAATCCTGTCTGTCAAACGAGCAGGTTGGTTTTTATGGACCATCTCTTCTCTTTCCGGGTCCTACAACTGTCTTTTCCCCGGTGCTTGTTTCTTTTAATTTCTCTGGCGCATAACATAAAAGCTTTATGGTGATCATCGTCGTCTTTCTTTCTTTGGGCTCCTGATTAGGTGATCATCGTAGCGCATTTCCTGAAATCTCTTAACCACTTCCATCCATCCAGATGTAGTAAGTAGTGCAAATTTTATCTTAACGAATATAATCTACCAATTTAATCACCTTAAATGGTATCAGAAGGAAAGAGTCCTGCTTCTTCGCGGCAAATATGTAAAAAAAAAGAATAGCGCTGTTTATGCATGTTTCTGCCTTCCGTACAACTTCCTGCCAAACAAGAGTACGCGCCATACTCCATCGACAAAGAAATGCACAGCTTTTGTTTTTTTTAATTAGCGTGAATGCTGGGCCAGTTACAGGTTAACAATAACCATATGAGACCACAACTTTTGGTTTCTTGATTTGCTAAGAGGTTGTTCGTAACATCATGCAAGTTCTAAGCGTTGGCATCTAGCTAGCTTAAGTGATAATTGGGCTGTGCTACATTTGAAACTAGGTACGGTTTGTATTTATGCGAGTCATTAATTGAAGAAATAGAAAAAAATCAGCAGTAGAACATTAGCTTCTTTACATTTTCACTGAGCTTTGGTAGAGGAGCTGCCTTTGGTGGGGCTGCTCTTGAGATTGTAGAGGCATGTCTCATTGAAGCCATGCATTCTGATCGCTCAAGGTAAAGTCTACCTCTATATGCAGCCAAGTGAGCATAGTAAGCTGGAGGCACCAAAGAAACTGGCTTGGTGCACCTTACAAATGTGTAGCACAGATTGTAAACCAACTTCTGTAGTTCATCAGAAGTGAATTGGTTCTCATCCCACAGGACATGGTAATGTGTTGGCCTGCTTGTACCTTTCACCCCCCAATGGCTGCATAGATAGAAATCGAATTCCCTTGGATGTGTAATCACAGTGTCCACAACAGTCCCAGGGGATATATTTTCATCAGAAAACTGGTTCTGAGTTGAAGATGGATCGGTTTCACTCGGAAATAACCTCGTGTGATGTCTCTTCTGGACTACCGCAAAAGTAATGGGAGGTTTATAACCAGGGAATCTAGAACAAGCTTCTCTAATGGCTTGCAACTCCTCTTTAAGGACCTTATAAAATTGGGTTTCGCTTACTCCGTCCCTGAAGAATATAATTCTTTTGGGAAGCACATTCAATTCCTGGTAAAAGTCGTCTAGTAATTCTTTTACCATTTCACCAAGGTCCTGGATGATTTCTTGTCGATGTGTTTGCGACCTCATTCTTGAGACATACTTGTTTGCTGCAGGCCAGTTCATGCTACCAACCACAGCAGCAACAGATGGACTGATATCGTCGAGTGGGTGAGGATGAGTCACGTCAGCTCCCATGAAGATCACAGGTTCATTGGAATGAAGAAGGCGAGGAATCTGAGAGGGCAACGAATTATACAAAGCAACTGTGCACCCACCAACTTTGGCATTCATCTTGAGAGCCAAATTAGCCAGAAATTGTGAGCTCAACTTGCCAAGATTTGAATACAAGCAACATTGGGTTAGGACACCAACACTTGTCTCTGCTATTCGCTTCAAATCTGCGTACCCTTTGTGTTTCTTCTCCATTACGCATATAAGCAGCTGGAGATTGTTTGATGCAGCGCTGTGGATCTTCTTAAGTTTTGATTCCAGAAGGGACACGTTATTTAGCACCTGAGTTGGCTCATATTGAGGTTTAATCATTGTGTTCTTGTTAAGGAAGATGCCTAATTGTTCACACCTTTGAGATAGCTGGTTTATGAATTTTGGAATGTTGGACTTCTGATCAAGGGTGCCTCCAAAACTTATTAGTGCCCACCTTTGGATTCTAGTTCCTTCAAAGACATGGCTATCCAGCAGGTTCCACTGGCAATCATGGCGAGAAGGAATGAGATCTCTTACATGGCCACCATCACCAAGTCTCAGTTTTGGAGGCTGAAGAATCCTGCCGCTCAATCGTGTCATTTCTCTTGAAATATTTAGTTTGAATTCTCTTCCCTGGCTCCCACTGTTGAGTAAAAGGTTTAGAAAGTTAGAAACAAATGAGTGAAGAATCTAAAAATAAATAAATACCGAGTGAAAATATTAGTTTAAATGAACTTTCAAGAGAACTCAAGAAAAACTTTCGCTGGAGCATTCTTTTAGCACTTTCGGAATCACCTTGTTGGGCCAACAGATCCTCGCATGACTCCGTCTATGATGGCTTTTCGTTCTTTTGGTCTTTGGCAGCCCAACTTAAGTATCCTTGCAGTCTGATCATCAGATAGCTTCCCGAGAAACTTCTGACCTTCACAAATCATACAGAGTTCCATAGGAAGATAACATGGTTTGCTTCTACTAATCTGCAAGCACGGTAAGTTTCTGAATTGTATATCGTAATTGTAGTGATCCTTGAAGTAATTCAGCAACCTCAGATTTTTTCCATCCCTGTCAGCAAACCAAAGATTTTCTGTAGCTTCCTCAGTTAGGCCATAAACCCGATATCTCTGAACAGTTTCCCTGTGGCAAACAAAGATCCTGATGTTCTTTAAGGCCTTCTCCACTTCTTTCCTTTCTTCACCAACCAAACTTCTTGTTTTCCTTTGAGGAAGGTCCCGAAGAAATTCAAGACGCTTTTGCAGGTAGAAAATTACTCCAATACTTTCATGAAAAGCAGTCACAGAGAAATCCACATTGAGAGCTAGCCCTTGTTGAGTTGGCCTAAGACTTTGAAAGAACCCTCTTAATGCAACAGCTCCACCTCCAATTTCTTTAGTTCCTCCCATTGAACTAGAATACAGTGATCTTCCCACAGGTATACATCTCTCCATTGGACTCTCTCTCAAAACAACATCCAAAGCATGCAGATAATCCTGAGGCAGAGGGATCCAATCATCGCCTTCCTTGCCCAAGTAGCGACTCAATTCCTTTCCATCCAACTTCGAAACAAGCTTGATATTTATTCGAAATATTTTGAGCTGCTGATGCTTCTCTTGCAAGAAATTGATTTCTCCAAAAGGCAGTGATGACTTACTAGCTGGGATTGGAAGGCTAACATAGAACTCAAGCCTATCCTGTTGGAATTCAACAGGACTGTAAAGACTTTGTCGGCCATCGTAGGCCGGAAGAGCTCCAGAGAGCAGAGCTGAATTTTCCTTCACCAGTTTTTGCTTGATCATCCGGGCAACTTCCCTGGAAGGACTAGGAGATATTTCCACGTTGTAATGGAAAATTCGCTGCGAGGAGTCGAATTGAACAAGGAAATGGTTGGCAAGAAGAGTAATAACTGACCCTTCTACACCACCAGAATCTGGTCTCCTTGCAACCACTAGTGATTGTGTGGTGGCACTCGTGACTTTCCTTCCACCACCTCCTCTAAGAGGCCGATTCTTCTGCCGTTGAAGCCCCTCGAAAGCTGTTCACACATGGTGAAAACTACCCGTAAGTCAAATGGAACTAAATTCAACCACTTGGGTATGGTTTGGGGTCTCATACTAGATCATCTAGAAATGGTTAAAAAGATCTAGAGCTACAATAAAATCAAGAACATTATAGCATTTGAGTCCTATTTATTTCAAGTAAAAGAGAAAATATGTTAGGCAATTAGATTATATATCTTCATTATTCTCCTTCTGTAAGTAACTAGACTCTCCTCATCGCTGATGACTCTATACTACTTTATTGTACCCAATGAGATTAAAATGAAAGAGCTGTCATAATTCTATAACCTGGTAGTATAAAAGCTCAAAGCAAAAGAACACAAGTATTTCTCAAGAGTCATTGGAAAGAAACAATAAATATAAACTTCCAGAGGACATACATGCATATAATGGTATCACAAGAAGAACAAAAAATAACAATTTTTTTTTACGAAACCGAAGGTGGTTTCAGATTTGCAATGTTACCTGGTGAAGCTGTAGCAGCTGGGCCTCTGGTCTCAGAGGAGGTGGGAGGAGGAGGGGGGTTATTTAGCTTGCATAAAGGTTTCTGCAACTGGGTTTTCGATATAGAGCTATGGTTTTGAGGGAGAGGTGGAGTTAGAGCAAGCTGGAGAGGTATTGGTGGAGGTAGAGGAAGAAGTGCTGGGTAGTAACCCGGGTACGGGTTTTGGTTAAAGAAACCAAATTGATTTGAGTATTGCAGGAGCTGGTGCTGATAGTGATAGTGATACTGATACTGGTGATAATGATGCTTGTGGGTGTTGGCCCTTCCTCTGAAAGTCTTAGTCTTGGTGGTGCATTTCTTGTTACCACTGGACTCTTCCGTCTCTTCCATGGCTTGTTTGTGAAAGAGCGAAACAAAACACGGTGAGAAAATATGATTTTGCTTCTCATGAGAAGCAAAAGGAAAGTGAAGACATGGGCTCCGTTCGTAGATATCAATGCTAAAGTGTCTCGGAAGGAGCTGCAGTAATGGCAGAGAGAGGGGGGAGTTTGGGTTTTAGCTGCTGAGGTTCTTTGTGTCTGGTAATGAAGAGGGGTTTAATTAATGTTGCTGAAGTCGTGAAGATCAAAGAAGTGTGTCTGGGCTGGCTTTAAGGAAAGTTGGAAGGGCCCCACTCATAAAATGGGTAAGGATGTTTTGTAGTTATTGCAATCTGTGTGTGTACAAAGCATATCTTAAGACTAGTAGGGCTACTGATGTTATACCCCTTATGATGCATTGACTAGCAATCACTCTTTTTCCAGAAAACTTTCCTCCCCTGTTTTTTATTTTTTTTACCCTCTTCTTTCCTGGTTCTGATTTGAAGTCAAATGGGATGAGGAAAAGCATAGATTTTATTAGGAGGAAATAATTGTCAGCTGATAGCTACTGGACTTTCATGTACTTTATATTTTACAATTCACTCCTTTTTTTTTTATTTTCCCTTATTATTAGGGTTACTGCTGAGTATTCTAGCATCATCTTGCTAATCACCCTCATCATCCCCATCCACGTACAGTAGATGAAATAATTCAGATTGAATTGTGGCCATGTTTCATCTGCTGGGACCACTTTGCGGACCAAAAAGTGGCGAGGGCTTGGATGCATGACAGAAGAAGCATAACCAAACCGAGCTGCCAAGTTTACTTGCTGGCTAGTGGTGTGTGCCTACTGCCTATAAGTAAAGGCCTTGTGCAAATTCAAGAAATCCCAATTCCAGGATCTAATTCTTGAAAAAGGATGTGTATATCTACCGACAATCCTCATTGCACAACCAAACTAGAGTTGATTTTTCTTGTTGAATGATGCATGGATCCACCAACAATGCTTTTATGGACACTTTTGCAAAAGCTGCCTGAGATGAAAGGGGCTGTCTTAACCTCCGCAGCCCCCATGATTCTAATATCCTTTGACGACATCGGCGGGCTAATTATGAATGAGAGAATGTTCGATTCTTCCCTCCCCTCTCTTTCCGCGGTGGAGAGCATACATGCATGATTCATAGACGTGGGAAATCACTCACCCCCACTAACCGCGTTTTAATTTTTTTTTGAAAAAAATAAATTTTTTATTTTAAATTAAAAAATTTAAATGTTTTAAAATTATTTTTATGTGTTGGTATTGAAAATGATTTTTGAAAAATAATAAAATATTATTTTGATACATCTCTAAATGGAAATCACTTTAAAAAATCACCGCAATCACAATAAGCGTGGGAAATCACTCATCCCCTACCGATGGGTGTTTGGCACTGCATATCAAAAACAGTTTTGAAAAAAATTAAAAAAAAATATTTTTGTTTTTCACTTTAAATTAAAAAAAATTGAAGTGTTTTTGGATCATTTTCACGTACTAATATTAAAAATAATTTTTTTTGATGCATTTCCGAATGAAAATCACTTTAAAAAATAACTGCAACCACAATAGGCATGGGAAATCACTCATCTCCTACTAATGAGGTGTTTGATACCGCGTTTCAAAAACACTTTTGAAAAAAAATAAAAAAAATTTCACTTTAAATTAAAAAATTTAAGTGTTTTTAGATCATTTTCATGTGGTTATATCAAAAATAATTTTTAAAAATAAAAAAAATATTATTTTAATACATTTCTTAATAAAAATCATTTTAAAAAACAATCACTACACTTCCAAACAAACACCTATTCCTCTGCACAACACCATAAACAAAAGCTAATTCTATCATACGGTGAAGATCAGTATCACCGAAACTAAACTCGAATACAAAATACCGATCCAACGCTGTATTTTGTTTTTTTGTAGCCATGATTTGCTCAAATAGTATTTTTTTCTTTCTTCTTACCCTCGGTCTTCCCTTTGCCTAAGCTTTTGTTAACAAGATTAATGATGGTGGGGATGAGCTTGGGGGCCATTCATGCACTTGGGAAGGTGGGTCTTCCCAAATTTTTTTAAGGATAAACATTGTTGGAATGTGGTGATGGGACAATATCATTAGTGTGGAGCCTAGGATAATTCAAACCATATTTTTTATATATATAAATTTGGACCACATTATGCCCACTAGTGTATAGTCTACTGCTCTATTTTATATGAATCCTTCATTCAAGATACTGACAAAAACAGAAGATTGGTCAAACAATCACAGTTTCCAAATTACAAAAAGTCAGACATGCGGCGCCATGATATTACTTGCTCAGCCTACAAACTACCTGTCAAGAGGAAAGAAGTTTTACTCACCTCATTAACTTTGATTTGGGAGTTTGTAATTATCTTCATTGAAACAGACTCCACCAGAGAGAGAAAATCCCAAGCATTTCTCACCATAAAAGTTGTGATGATGGGTTTTTAAAATCTTGTATGGCTTTCATTTTTTCATTTTCTATTATTGAGCTGTGTGGAAAAGACTAACTGTGATTGGTTGTATTTCCCAAAAAAGATGTTCTTACCAAGATGATTTCATTTTTCAACTCTTGTTAATGTAACTCCATCCTTTTCCTCTAGGCATCATGCTTTCACACCAGTGATTAATGATTCCTAGTCTATCATATTAGCGCCATGAATACTTTTTTTTGTTTGACCGTTATATAAGATTAAAGAAAGTGTGCAGGTCTCAATCAGGGGGCTATGGGGAAGATAGGCCTCCTAGGAAGGAGACAAATAAAGAGAGAAGGGCAAGTAAACCCAACAATATAAATGAATCCACATGGTATAGAAGAACCGATGATGTAAGCTTCGGTAGTTAACAACTTAACACATGGCCTGGACCATTATCATTGCCAAAAAGTTCAGGGGTAGAAGAAGATAAGAGGCAGGCAAGAGAAGCTTTGGATTTTGATTCGGGGACCCGAACGTAAAAGCAGGACACGATGTATTCTATCATGCAAATTAAATACGAAAAAAACTAAGCAAATGGGGTTGAGGAGCTCTCCCTCTCTCTCTGGCGGGGCGGGGGGTGGATGATATAAGAACAGAGGACGATCACTTAAAAGTGTGATTATTCAAACACCCTCTAGATCTGCTAATCAGGGAGATGTATGAACACATTTTTCATGAATTAAATCAATAGTTTGTAGTTTTCACCCTTTAGACAATAAAAAGATTAAATTACTGCAACCAAGATGATCAAATGGGTTGTGCATGCTTTTGTGACTTCATCAAGTATAACCTGATATGCTCCAGCTAACCTGATATCTTCATTTTGATGACATTTGCATGTTCTTTCTACCCGGAGAAACTGTTTATGGTGTTATTAGTTGGCGTGTCCTGCATCCTAACACCTCAAAGAAATGAGGTTTTTTTAAACTCATATAGATAGATCAAAACGACCTTAGATCATCACCACTTAGCTCGGATAGCAGCACCTCGTTTTTTCATCCTCTGCTTCGTTCTGCAGAGACAACTTTTACTAGATGGAAAGCATTGCGAAGGGACATTTCTATGTTATTTGTTAGATTTATCTGCCAAAAGAGCAGTTTAGTGCTAGGAAAAAGATCTGTAGAGTATCGTCCCAGTGAACCTCAAGACCAAATGCCTCAGTTTACACTACCGAATAACCTTCTCCCTCTTCGCATACGGCCTAAAGCTCCTAGATTGAACCCCGGACTTCGATAAATGTCGAAGAAAATAGAGAGAGCAATGATTTTATACGTAAAAATATGGAAATATAATTTTATGCAGGTACACCCACCAAATCAATCACTTTGCAGGAAAGGACACCCCACATGGGCGGCAAGCAGTGTTGCCTTGAGAGGGGACCCCCGAATAAAATAAATGAAATAGGCAAATTAGTCCCTAGGTTACTGTTTTTCATTTTGATCCTTTTAGAATTACTTTTTGTCTCTCGAGTTCTATAATATTCTATTTCTAACCACCCACACCAAGACATGTATTCATGCACTGCTCACCCACGATGACCATTGGTCTTCTTCCTTGCAAGAAGGCTTTATCTCCTAAAAGTCACTCCATTAGGGATCGTCCATGACATAGAATGAGATACTCTGCCAGTGTTTGACTTTGATATTCGAAAGAAATGCATACCGTACATGACGCCAACCGTCCTTATTAGATGGACAATGCATTTTAAAAAATTTAAAAAAAAATTGAATTTATTTTTTATTTTTTTATGTTTTTAAATTAATTTCAGTACCAAAAATAATTTTTAAAAAATAAAAAATATTATTTTAATATATTTTTAAACAAAAAAATATTTTAAAAAACAAACAAAACAGCCTCTTGTTCCTCAGTATTCTACAACTAGAAGCCTTTGCCACATGTATTATTGTCAAACAAAAACGCACAAAAAATTACGAGGCTGATATTTTTAACTGGAAAATTCATGTCGTACGGACTAGTAACGTTCATTTTATAGTTCAAGTTCTTTACAATTCTGTTGATACCTAATAATGTTTCCATCTACTGTGGAAAAATACTTAGTTCAATAATGGTGTGAATTGAACTATAAGTACAGTTTTAGAGTGAAAAATAATCTCATATGGTTGGTGAATATACTTAGTACTTAGAGAGTGTTTGGGAGAGCTTTTCGAAAATGTTTTTGAAAAAATTTGAATTTTTTTATTATATTTTTTTTATGTTTTTAGATAATTTTAATGTGCTGATGTCAAAAATAATTTTTAAAAAATAAAAAATATCATTTTGATGCATTTCTAAACGAAAAGTACTTTAAAAAACAACCGCAACCACACTCTCAAACAGACACTTAATCAATTAATTACATGCTTGCTGCACTAATTTTATTTATTTATATAAAATATATCTATTGTTCATAAAGATTTTTTTATATTTAATATTTGATTAATGAATCTAGGGTGAAGATAAAATACTTAGAATAAAAAAATGTTTTGCACGAAAATTATGAAGTTGCTATTATCATAAATTTTTTATTGCATTAAATCATTATTTCCAAGTATTCCTAGTCAATGTTACATTAAAACAAAAAATTAATTAAAATTATTGAGATTTATACATATCATATGTAAAAAAAACAAATATAAACTGAGATATGAGAGATATTTGGAACTAATATACAATTATTTATCAGATGACATGTGTATTAAAATTACCAGCGAGAAAATTCTATACGAAGAGATCATTAATATTTATAGAAAGATTCACATGTTAGTTGTGTAAATGATCCTTAAACTTGAGATCATTAAATTATCTTATACATGAAGTGTTATATTTTGATCTTGACTACATTTTGTCCTGATAAAAAATAACAAACAAGTATGCATTAGGTATAGTATGAACTACATGAAGTTATTTAAATAATTATGAGAAGATTCATTACCCTAGATGAATTATATATTTTTTAATATGTTCTAAAATTGTATTAAATGTGAAATTTTAGCCAGTATAAAATGAGATTTGAAAATAATTTCAAAATCTTATTCAAATAATTAATTGTTATAATATTGATAACTAACATGATTTAACAAATCATACATGCTAAAATATCTGATCAAAACATTCTATAGCACTGAAAAACTAGTTAATGAAAAGTTAAAGTCAAACCACCTATAAATTTTTTAATATTTTGAGGATCATGACAAGTTATTAAACATTGTATTTGATATTCATATATAAATCAATAAATTATTGAATTAATAATATGTTATTTGATATTATGATTAATTCCTCAACTTATTAAGATACCTCATATGTCACATATATAAGAATAATTAGTCAGATATTAAAAATAAAATAATTGATCAAGTGTGATTTGATCGTGCGTATATTTTAAAAACTAAGGACTAAAAGTGATTATTACAAGGTATTAAAATTCAAGATCTAGAAACAATCAAATAAAGACTTGATGAAATAGATTTTTAAAATTAACTTAAAATAATATATGTGATATTATTTAAAAGGTATTTATAGAACTTTTTAGGTTTTCTTATAAATATAATACCATGTCGTTTATTTTCTTAGAAGAGTAAAGTATCATACAAAAACACTTAAACACCATAAAAAAATAGTACTCAAAGGTATAACAATCCCTTTTCTAAAAGTGCTTATAAGATTTTTTTACTATTGGTTTGCGTGGATTACTATTAAGGACTAAAGGTTTGTAACAACCAAACTTTGAAATAAATAATTAAAACTAAAAAGAACACTAGATCTTAGGAGGTAAGCCAACATTTACATGCACTGAAAAAAAAATAGGAACAACTGTTTAAAAATAAACATATTTATAGTGCTTATTGACAATTGGCAAGCAAAATGTACATGAGGGGAGTAGGATAAATAAAACACTCAAATATGTAGATGAAAATAGCCGTTTGAGACAAGTATTTAGGATGCCCATGCAAGAACATTGAAACGCACAAATACAAGCACGTGCATAGAGCATGGTTTTCAAGGACACTCTCTATTGCCCTTGAAATGGAAGATAAATCAAACATAACATGATGAAAAGGTAGTTGACAACAGAAACCACCATTACTATTCAGTTCAAGAGCCAATACAACGTAAACACAATCATACCTCACATTCAAACTTCAGCAGATGATATAAGCGGCCTGTTAAGGCTGTCACTGTTTGCAGAGTACTGAACCGGCATCAGAGCTGGGTCCTGATAGGCGGTGACCAATTTATCAAGAAATCCAGACATTGCAGCATCATTTTGATCTTCCTTATCCTTCTTTATCAATACCTGAAAACACTTATCCAGGTCAAATCTTGGGTGGAAGCAGCAGAAATCATAAGTACAGTTGGGAAAAGGGGATAAAAAGATGAAAGCATAAGAATTAAAATACCCTTAGGCATGGTGTATTGGAATATCAACATACCTCAGCAGGATAAGCGGTAAAAATTGGAAGGAAGCGTTTCCGGCAGTACTCATTAAACAGAAGCGTGAGAATTGGAAGAGGAACAATTAAGGTTGATGCAAGAGAGAGCTTCTTCAGAGTAAAAATCCCCACTGCAATTGCATGCATCAATACCAGAGAAAATATCATCGCATTGTGTACGATAGGCCAAAACTTCCCCGCAGTTTCATACTTGGGAACATATACATTTATGAACTGCATTATAAACTTGCAGAGTGTCAACTTTATTCCAACTAGTAAAATCTAGCACTAACATAAAAATCTTTAGAGATGAGCAATGGAGAAATACAAACTGTGAAAAAGCGAGGACCCTTCCCAACTTGAAAATCAATAGCCCGGGTAAGGAACGTGAAGCAAGCACGAAAGAATTAGATTTATGTGTTTTATTTAAATTCTACGATGAAAGGGTATTTTGGTATTTTGCAAGTTAACTGCAAATTATATCTCTATCTATAGAGATTGGTGAAGTAAATGACATCAATTTTTGTTTGAAAATTGAAACACGTGGCTTTTTTAGCTGGGTAGAAGAGCTTCCAAAAGCATGAAAAAAGAAATCAGCTGATGTGCTTACATCATGCTGACATCGTCGATGATAACACCATTGATGATATCAACGCAAGGTTGACTTTTGTTTGTGTTTTAATGCTTTGATATCATGTTGGTTTTTTATATTAAAATAAATGAAAATAGAGAGAAAAAGAAAAAATGAGTTAAGAAAAAAGGACGAGAATTAGAAAAAGGATACAAGTGTTGTGTCTTACTCTTTTAGACACACAATATGTGAGCAATTACATAAATACCTAACAATTAGATGAAGGTTGGGTCATGTGATTATAGTACATGATTTTAGCATAGATGATGACTCAATTGGCAAAATTAAAAAATCAATAAGTTCAAAGCCACACTAAATTGAACAAAAATAAAAAATTAGACACTCAATTGTCAAAACCAGATAAGTTCAAACACTCAAAATCATGTTATCTCGTTTGCTTTTGCTTGCGTGACGCAGACCCTCAAATGCTCATCCATATTAATCAACCGCTCACGCATACTAACCAACCCTAGAACAATTACCTATTAAAGATTCAAAATAAAATTTCTTAAAACACTGTTGAAGCCACATTGCATAAGAATGAATGAGGAAAATTTGCAGACTCATGCAATCCGCTACCCACGCTTCCATTATAATGATTACTCTCCCTATATCTGATACGAATACCCCATTCCAAGATATAACCTTTGCTGATATATATAAAGGAAATGCCCCTCCAGGTTTTCATATTTAATAGAATTGCGTTAAGCATGTAGATATGACTATGCATCTTGTATATTTACTGATCCTAAAAACATTTTAGAGTTTCCAAACTGTAACGGTCTTTCAGAATGATAAAATTGTGAAACTACATAACAAACAACCGACCTAATATGATATATTCTGAAGGCAAAATAATTCATATTATAAAAGGTATGATAAAAAAAATAAGAAAAGAAAAGAAACCTGGTTACGGAAGATCATGTATGCAAGACAGAGATACACCAGAAGGAAGGGCAGAATGAGTGGAGCTAGGAAGAAATACGTAATACCAAGAAGTCCAAAGAAAAGAATCCTCGGAATGTCCTTGTGGTAAGGAATAGATGGAACTTCAATTTCTTCATCCCTACTTTTAGAACACCACTTAGTTGTTAGATGGCAAATTAGAGGGAATATGCGAGCAAGTTCTGATGTAGTGCTCGTCCATCCGGATGTGACAACATAAGCAATGAAAAATGATGCCTACAAAAAATAAAAAATTTCACATTATTGTTATTTCTTGCAGTAATTTGTCAATCAGACAATAGCTATCATGAATCTCTTTTGTGGATATTTCAGTCCTCACAGTGAAAGGTCAATAAATTTTGTTTAGTTATCAGTCCTTGAAGAAGTTGTATTCATCCCTCCAGTAGACAAAATGCTCTCAGATTCTCTCCTTTAACTTCAAAGAAATTCATTTGTAGTTTGTGTTTTAGTGTCTTTCCAATATTGAGAAGAGGAGTGGAGAGCAATGCAAAATATAATTGATAGAAAGAATGAGTATTCAGCAAACATGTTAGGTTTCTCTGCTGCCAAAAACACACACAAACTCACACTTCTCTCTCGTAACAAATTGAAAATTTTGTAGTGAGATTTCAGTAACACACTCACCTGAGCTGGAACAGAAACAGCCAGCTTTGAAGGAATATTCTTGGGGTCAAAAATGATGGAAAACTGATTCAATATGGACCCAGAAAATACAGTGGCGAAGAAGACGTTCCATACTGTGAACCAGAGTACTTTGCTACATGCACTCTTTTCTATCCTGCTATGAGAAATGTATCCCTGAATGGAGGAAAGGAACACCATGATCGGGGCCACAGCCTTTAGGAACAACTGAAGAATCAGACTAGGAAGATATCCTGTAACTATTTGACTGACAAGTGTTCTGCAAGTAAGATCACAAATTTAGTATCTTGCTTCGTTGTGGAAGAATAAATCCAGCTATAATGGAGTGATTGTTATGAATCACCTCAAAGATAGCGTAAAAGGAAAACAACTTTTCTAATCTTGCATCGTGCCTTTTCTATTTGTTAGCACATTTCAGATATGTTCTGTGTCAGTTTGGGGAGAACATGCTTTCAAAAGTAAAAGAGATACAACAGAAACGCCTTGAAATACACTTTAAGAAACATGGCATAACATTGCTTCAATCAATTGAAGCATCCAATAAGAGGGTTAGACAATGGCAATAGAGGATCCCTAGAGAAATTACATATGAAAAACTTGAATTCTTCTTCCATTAACAATGTTCAGCGTAAATCCTTGCCATTCATGATCCTGGCCACCCATTGATATCTTATCATATAGACATTCATGAATGGATACTAGAGGAAAATTCCCTAGGACATACTCTAAAATACCAGTGGCCATTCTTTGCAGACAGTACCAGCGGACAACTTCAATTCATAGTAGGAAAAAAGTAGATGGCAAGAGAGTGAGAAGTTTTCAAGTAGATGAGGGTTGAAATGTTAAGGATGATATGATGGCTGCACTGATAGTACAAGGACTTGAGATCATTACTTACATGTCTAGAAAGCTTTTCAGGAATGGAAACCAAACTTCCAGCTGAGTAAGGTTGGTAAGACCTTGTACAACCACAACAGGAATAAGGAACAAAATTGTGAGAAGAATAAACACAACTACAACCACAAGCTTAGAAATCCACTTTCGCATAAATGATGATGAGAAAAAAGGCCAATAGACATCTTCAGGTGCGGGAGCTTCTTCTGTGAGCCAATGTGTGGGGTTGATTGATTGTTGCAGGTGGAAAACAGTGGAGGCACCATACCGAGACTTGAAGGATACAAAGGCAGCACGAGTGTCCTTTTACAAGAGAAAGAACTAAATTAATAAGCATGAAACACCACAACACCAAAAGAAGTACAAAAAGAAAATCTAAAGAAACTAATCAAAAGACGTGGAAATCAATAGCAAGAATACTCACTATGGGTCAGCACAACACCAAAAAAGTTCATGAAGAAAATCTAAAGAAACTAAACAGAGCGTGGCAATCAATGGCAAGAATAAACATTATGGGCATCAGCTTGATTTTGAAAAAAGAATAAACAGAGCGCAATCATTGTCATCTTCTATCCGAAGATGATGAATTGATATGAAACATTCCAGTCAGAGTACAATGGCTGCTCCCATGAGACTAAGAGTACTTCAGAAAAATCAAAGCACTGTAAAGATTCAGGTTGGTTAGTGCTCTATAGTTGTGATGAAAATGAATTCCAAAATAAACCATCCAAAAATTTCATTAGAAAGCACACAAGCATGTATTTGAGTTCGCCTATACTATAGAAAAAAAAAAAAACGGTGCACTGACACAGAATGTCATCTCCTTTGGGGAAGCAGGTTGAAGGAGAGGGGGTTGTGTTGTTATCTTTCTTTGGGGTGGGGTGGGAGAGGAGAGGGCAGGGTTGTCATTTTTATTTCTCCATGAGCTGTAAAACCGACAGAAACATTCAAGGACTGATTCATTCAAATTTGTGCTTTACAATTTTTGACCTGGGTTATTCTTTTTCAATATTACAATTTCACAAAACTTGATCTCCAACAAATTCTTAACTGGAGAAGAAAATTCAAAATAACTTTCTTACTTGTTTTATTGGAGAAAAAGTCATGTGGACCAACAATATCATTCAAGCATGGCTACCTTTTATTTTGCGAAAATATAAATTGTTCTGTGATGCTATAAACAGTTTGATTCATGAATATCGCTATTTACAAAGATACATGCAAGTGCATTTTGCAACTTGCACATTGTTCAATGTTACTAAATGGTGATGCATGCCACATTTTAAAGGATTTCAACACCTTCATGCATATTTAGTGGTTATTTGAACTGTTGAATAAGGTATAAATTTGACAATTAAAGAATGGCAGTGGAAGTAAAATAAAAGTGAAAGGAGCACCACATACTTCTGCCAATGATGCCTCAGATTGCTTCAATCTCACATTCTGCTCCAAGTCTTCCAACCTCTTCCCATAATTATCCAAAAGATCGACCTTATGTCCAAACAATCCAATCCGCTTATACTTCTGTTCAGATGGTTCTGATTGCAAGTGAAGAATCTTCTTGTGCAATTGGTTTGCATCTTTCTTAACAAGGAAATAAATGCAAAGTAATCTAAAGGAGAGCTTAAATATGTAGAAAAAGGGGAAAAGAAAAAAATTGGTGGCAATAGTGAGCAAAGAAAAAGACACTACTTACAATGAGGCCCTGCACTTTGCTGGTTTGACGAAGAACTGTATGTGAAAGATATGTGGTAGGGTGATACTCTGTAAAGAAGCTCTCAACACTGTCACTGACACTGCTTCCAACTGAGACGGGGATACTGTGAACTAAAATGGTGAACTGATCTGCCTGAGGTTTGGATGAATAAAAATATGCAATCCTTTTTGAAGAAATATAGTTATATTCCTACAAAATCAAATACCCGTCAGCAGCTGTTTATGTATCAAGAAATAACTTATTAATACATTTTATTAGTTCGTTGCGAGAGGATTATAACCAATACCCTGCTAAATAATTAACAGTCTCCTCTCCATAAGAACAATGAGTTTAGATATACACCAAAATATAAATCTGATTTATCACCTGATCAATGGAAATGGAAAATTTCATTCACAGTACTAGGCAAGAGGATTTAAAGGTGGTCAAATTCTGGTAAGATAAGGATACACGGTAAGATATAACTGTGTAAAATGGGACTTACATAATACAGTAGATAGCATATGAAAATAGTGACAACGTATACAGAAGAGAAGTGAATCCATAACCTGCCAAAATGGCCAAAACACATGAGTTTCTTTACACAGTACACACAAACTTACATAATAAAGTAGATAGAAGATGAAAAAAATGACAGTATATACAACAGATAAGTGAATCCCGTAACCTGCTAAAAAATGGCCAAAATGTGAGACTTTCTCTACACAGTACACTACCTTGTCATAAGAATATTACACTTCCTAGTATCTTGGATGTGTTACAAGTTGATTCATTTCCAGGCCCTCACCAAAGCATAAATATGTGAAAGTTTAATGTGAAATTGAATTGCCCACTCGGATTTGCTTTAAATTAACTATGTATATGAGTTATATAATAAGTGAATTCTTAATTCTAGATGTAACTATTTTCCATGATGAATGGAAACCCGAAAAAGCTAACACCATTCAGACAAATGAGTAGCATTCTCTAGGCGAATCTGTCATTTGGATGGAAACCCATTATGTCACCTTCAATCCAATTCTCCGTTAAAAACTTGCATGGTATTCATGCGTGATGTAATCAACAACACCTAAAACAAATATGCTTCTGAGCTTCATCAATAAAGCAGATAAAAAAAAACAAAAGATACATAGCGAAAAGCAATAGAAAGAGTTTAAAATTAGCATTCTAAGCATCAAAGCCACTGTAATATTGCTAAAAAAATAAATTAACCAAGTCATGCAACTGAATATAAATGCAAGCAACCTTATCTCGTCTCGTGATGAAGGACAATTTACAGAATTATGAGTTCAGACAAAGGTTGCTACTGCATATGTTCAAAATGACGAATGAAGTTTATAATCGAGTTTTACAACTCAAGGCTAAAATAAAAGCGGATAATGGAGTAAACAGCAGTTATAGCAAATATAACTTCAGAAGCAATTTTAAGCCTCGAGAAATTAAAACTATTCACATGGATACTTTTAGCATGTTAGAATTATTAAATAAATTGACTGCTCATGTTAAAGCCAAATTTGCAGATCAAACTTACAGCTTTGAGCCACTCTTTACATTTGAAATGGTAAATACATCCAGAGAGCTAGTATACAAATCAGCAAAATCAACCTGTTGAAGCTCAGTCCCCGTACAGTTCACTGGGAGAAGAATAAGCATTCCTATTATCCCAGTGAATGAAAACACTTTCAAACTGCAGTATTCAGATAATGCAAGAAAAGATAAGGCTTTGGTTAATGGCAAATAAAACACTTCCCTGAGTAGGGCTAGAATTACCATAAAGTTATCGTTCGCATATACACCACAGCATCCAAGCCTGAAGAAGATAACAGTTCGTCTTCAGATAGCTTCCATGCCTTCGACAACCAACCAGTAGATGGTATTAGCCTTTCAAGATTGAAACGGCTTCTCCGTTTAGAACTCCCTTCCGCGAGCAAGCGAGGTACAAAAACTTCATAATAACTTGGTTGTTTCTTCAGTATAGAATACAGGACCAGGAATAAAACACACAAAGCAGAGTTAATCCCCACTGATGTTAGAATAGCCGAAACGAGCATTTCAGCAGACCAATCTCAAAACCTCGAGAAAGACGAACGAACCCCTGCACAACAGCAAGAACAACGACAAATATTTAACACCCTGAGAAATTGCACTCTAATTACAATTAAGACATGATAATCACTCACTTTGTTACTTCAGACGAGTCATGGATTAATGTGACTTAACTACACTGCTCCTCTCACTCCCGGTCGAAGCTAACAACAATTATAATAAAATTCATCTAATGCAAAGCTTAATTAATTTTGATTACTTTCATAAAGTTGATCGAGAAGTAAGAAAATGATGCCAGGGGAAAGAAAACCTAGCTAAGAAAATCCAAAGCAAAAAAAAAATGTCGGCAGAGAAAATTCACACCTCGTGCTGTTTGGATTTTGCTGCAGCAGCAGCTGCTTGTAAGAGAAGCGAAGTGCTCTTCTGAGTAAAGAATTCAAAAACAAATCTAACGTGAGCTGCAATAATAAGTTCGTAAAGGTACAGTAGAGACTTGCAGCAGTAGAATCTGTTACTGTTTTGGAGATACTGTTCTGAGCAGCCAAACCGTGTGTGCTGAGATTGCTTGTTTGTTGAGCTTGATCGATGCTTATTTTAGTTTGTTGAACTTCATTAATTGCCAGTAATACCCCTGCTGATATCATGTTCTTTGCTTGTCAACACGGCAAGGCAAATGACGAGCGATTGATAAGTTTTGTTTGGTGGTGCGAGACAGGGATGATTTGGGGATTTACTGGGGGAATAGGAGGAACGGCTGGTAGTCAACTTCTTTGAATGAAGCTGCTCTAGGCACTAGCGAGTAAGTAGCATCTACTAAGGGTGAGAAAAAAACGGAATAACCCATTAAACCGAAAAAACTGAAGAAAAAAAAATCAAAAAAAACGAACCGAAAAAAAAATCCGATTAAACCGAATATAAAATTCTGAAAATTTTCCGGTCCGGTATCGGTTTTGTACGGACAGAACCGATTAACCCAAACCGAACCGGTTCTCGCCCTAAAATTTAAGAAACCCTAAAATTTTAATCGTCCGCCTCTCGCTCGCCTCCTCTGCCTCTCTCTCTCTCGCCTCTCCCCTCCCTTTGCAAGACTAAAACAATTTCCCTCTCTCTCGCCTCTCCCTTCCCACTGCAAAACTGGACCTTAAATCTCCCTCTCACCTCCCTCTGCAACTAAAATCTCCCTCTCGTCTCTCAGCAAGGTTCCTCTTTATCATCGTCCCCATTCGACACGGTTGCAGTTTACAAAAGGTAAGTAAATTCAACCTCTGTTTTATTTCATGTTATCTCTTATAGATCATTTATGCTTTCTTTTCTAATTGAACTGAATCATATATTAAATGGGTAATCCTTGAGTTTCTGTTTCTGGGCACAAAGCACGGGACAGTGTTGAAATTGACCGTGGGTAATTCATGGTTAGTTAAGCTCTGTGGAAATTTAATTGCTAATGGTTTTTAATAGTTCGTATTTGCTTCTTTTATGATTATATGTTGATGTGTGTAAGCAGTAATTAATTGATGTTGCTGGTTCGTTTCATGGTCGTTTACTCGTTTCTGTTACAAATAAAACTCTGAAATAATATATTCAATTGGGAATAATATATTCTGAACCACGTTATGCTCATCAAACATTACAATGGTCAGATCACAATTCTCATTGTATATGTTGTTCACTTGAGGTAACAAGAAAATGATCATAAGATGGTTCCATTTTAAAGAAGTATCGTGCCAAAGAATTTGAGATCAAAGATCTTGTAAGTTAGTATTACTTTCTATGAATTGAAATAGCCTAGTCAAGTAAAGTTATCTTTGCTTCTCAAAGGAAGTGCATCTTCACTTTACTTGCACAAACAAGGATGTTGGGATTTAAACATATTGATTCTCATGTCAAAGCAAATCATTGCCTTAAGAATGACAAGAAGTGGTGTAAGAAAAGAAGATATCAAAGGTTGGTTAGTCGATTGATCTACCTTTCACATACTTGTCCTGATAAAGCCTAGTTAGCTAGTGTTATCAACCAATTTACGCACGATCCTCATACATTAACATATACTAAAAGAGGATCTAACGTCAGCATTGTAGCACTGTAGAGTGGTCATTTTTCCTCCATGCTTCGCAGGCGTTCGTCCACTTTTTTTTTTTTTTTTGCACAGGGCTTCTTTTTGTATTCTTTATGGTGAAAATGACGAAGCAATGGCTGTGGCCGAGCGGTTGTCCGCGCGCTGCCAGCATTGGCGCGCGCGAGTTCGAACTGCTCCGGGCGCAAAACTGATTTGGAATTTTTTTTTTATTTATAATAAAGAACTGTTTTTTTTAAAAAAAAAAAAGGTCTTTTGTTTTTTAATAACTGGTTGTTGTTTCTGATTTGGTTTTTTTTTTTAAGAAATGTTTTCTTTTAAAAAAATGAAGGGTTTTTTTTTTTAAATAACTGATTGTTGTTTTTTTTTTACAATTTTTTTTAATAACTGAGGTGTCCGGGCCAACTTACGCGCACCACGACTAATCTCTGGATCGATTTTTTTTTATATATTTTTTTCCCTATTTTGTTTTGCCACTTATATATTTTTTTTCTTAACCGAGGTGTCCGGGCAGCTTACGCGCACCACGATTTTTTCTTCCCAAGTATATTTTTTTTCCTGCCCAACTGAGCGCGCCGCGAGTAATCCCTTGGCTCATTTTTTTCTTAATATTTTTTCCTTTTTTTTCCCCACTTATACATTTTTTATATATAATCAGGATGTTCGGATCAGATTACACGCACTACGACTATTCTTATTTTATTAACATATACTAAAAGAGGATCCTACGTCAGTACTGTAGACTGGCTATTTATCCTTCATGCTTCGCAGGCGTTTGTTCATCTTTTTTTTTCCCTAGCCATTTATCCTTCGTGCTTCGCAGGCGTTTGTTCACCGTTTTTTTTTAATTTTATTTTATGTGTTCTTTCTTTTATTTCTTTTATTGCTTTATTATTATTATTTTCAAATCAAATGGATTTTTTTACCTCATAATTTTTATTTTATTTTTTTGCTTGATTTTCTGTTAAAATTATTATGATTTTTTTAGTTTTTCTTTTTTTTTATTATTCACACGATGACGACAACAACAACAACAACAATAATAATTTTAGTTATTTTCCTTCCTTACTATTTTATTAATGTTTTTCAGTGTTTTTCCTCTCGGGACAATTTGACAATCTTTATTGTTTTGATAGTAATAACAATGATAATTTTAGATGTAAAGATTTCGATGTTGTTGTTTTTATAATAGTGTGTGGTGATCTGTTTTATTATATTGAATTTTACATAAATAAATATTATATTTTAATTTTGGACCAACATATCCTATTAATTTCTTTCATCCCAATAATTATAAACACTTCTTACTCAGCCCGCAATGTAGTGTGATAATTTTTTTAATTTTCAAGTCAAATAATTTTTTTCCCAGTCAATAATTTTTTTTTCTTTCATTTTTTTATTTGCTCTTTTGTTAATGTTTTTAAGCTTTTTTTTAGCCTTTGATTTAATTTCGCTTTCTTCCCATTATTAAAGCAATAATAATATTAATATTATTATTATTATTATTATTATAATAATTTTAGTTTTTGTTCCAACGTGCTTTTTTATTAATATTTTTTTTGTTTCTCTCTCAGATTTGTTGAATAATGTTTATTGATTTGACAGTAATAGTGATGATAATTTTAGACGTTAAGACTTTGATATGACTGTTAATATAATAGAGAATGTTGATCCCTTTCAGTATATCAAACTTTACATGTTAAAATATTATATTTTAATCTCAGCAACTGTAAAAATTATTTATTCCGCTCGCACTACGCCCGCAACGTAGCGCGGGCATTTAGCTAGTTTCACCTAGAAGTTGTTCATCGCATCTCGCATCCTTAGATGCCTAAAAAACAAAATTAGGCCTTAAAACTTATCGTATATGTTTTATAAATTGAGCTCCAGTTTATAATTTATAATAATGACGGTTAAAAATCCAAGCACTCTTATTTCACACCAGGCCTTGAAATGTAATGGGCTAAGGCCCAATAAGCTAAAGAGTTTGCCCACGCCACAAGTCACCCCAAAAATCAGCCCATATGCAAATATAAAAAATCAAAGATCTTCATCTCCTCTCCACCTCCCCAACACAGCCAGGAAAAGCACAGACACGATCTACTAGCGAACAAGCTTGAACTTCTCAGTCACAGGTACGCGCCACTTCTTATAATTTATCTTCCTGAATCATTTCAATCTCTCTTGCTATTCTCTATCTTTTTATTTCTTTTTTTTATATCCCTGCTGCATCCCTAATTTTGGCACGAAATAGGTTATCTGGAAAGAAAAAAAAATTATTTTTGAGTAATTTTGGATTTTTCTTAGCTTTCAATTCTTCTTATTTTTTACTAAAAACGGAATGGATTTTTAACCTTTTTTCAACTTAAACCTCCCAATTCAAAATTGTTATTATTTTCCATATAGGATGTGAGATTAGTTTCGGTTGTAATTGATGATAGTTTTTATTTCTGAGTAGATACTGGCAGTTTAAGTGTGCCTGTAGTTAGTTTATCATATCTAATTAGTACTTGGTTTTGCCTTGAACGCAGGGCTTTAGTCTTGATCCATTAGGGGTTTTAGTGCTTTGGTTATTATGAATTGAAATCTTAAATTAGTTGATTAATTAAGTTGTTACTTGTCACACAATTGAGGGGAGTTAGGGTTTGATTGAAGTCTGTATTCGAGTCTCGTTTGTCATGGACATATAGTGCACAATTTGAGGTTTCGTTTATGATTAATGGATAAACAGGGTGGAGGGACGAAAAAATGCTAGGAAGTGATTAAGCTCCTCTTTTTGACTGCTCTATTTCAACAGCCAAAGTAAATTACATGTTTATTGCTGTGCATCCAAGGCTGTTAAAAAGTAACTGCTTAAACTTTTATTATTTAATCTTTGTGATAGTTATGTACTATCACAAAAAAAAAGTCTATTAATATCTCTAATGATAAACTAAAGCTCTCTCTCTCACACAAACTAATTAAAATTTTCTATTAATATTTATTACGATAACATTAATTTGATACTTTCCAAAATAACAAATGTTAATAACTTATATCCAGGAATATTTTACAAATCAATGTTTATATAAAATATTTTTCAAATCAGCTCAGCTAGTAGCCCTTCTTAAAAGAAGGCCTTAATCATGCTCAAAATATAAAAGAAAAGGCAATGCTTTGTTAAGATTTACTAAGAATTACAAATATAATAATACCCTTTAATATAATATTATAAATAACAATTACTCCCACTAACACTCCTCTCAAGATAGAGCATGAATATCCCTTATGTTCATCTTGCCAGTGAAAGAGTGAAATAACTTGCTCCTTAGTCCCCTAGTAAATACATCAACTAATTGTTCTTCGGGTGTTACAAAGGGAATACACATGGTCTTCTTATTCAGTTTTCTTTAATAAAGTGTCTATCAATCTCAATGTGCTTCATTCCATCATTTTAAACTAGATTATGAGCAATGGTGATAGTTGCCTTGTCATCACAAGAAATTGGTATAGGACCATCATTTGTTATTCCTAGCTCTTGCACCAAACTTTTAAACCATAGGAATGAACACACTTTATGTGTCATCACTCAATGCTCTGGATTGAGCCACCACATGTTGCTTCTTACTACTCCATTATACTAGATTGTCACCAATAAAGGCATAATATCTAGGTATCAATAAATTAGAGAACAACAATCCCTTCCCAGGAGCAAATTTTAGGCATCTAAGGATGCAATGAGCAACTTCTAGGTGAAATGTATGAGGATCGTGCGTAAATTGGTTGATAACACTAGCTAACCAGGCTTTATCAGGACAGGTATGTGAAAGGTAGATCAATCAACTAACCAACCTTTGATATCTTCTTTTCTTACACCACTTCTTGTCATTCTTAAGGCAATGATTTGCTTTGACATGAGAATCAATATGTTTAAATCCCGACATCCTTGTTTGTGTAAGTAGATTGAAGATGCACTTCCTTTGAGAAGCAAAGATAACTTTACTTGACTAGGCTACTTCAATTCATAGGAAGTAACACTAACTTGCAAGATCTTTTATCTCAAATTCTTTGGTAAGATACTTTTTTTAAAATGGAACCATCTTATGATCATTTTCTTGTTACCTCAAATGAACAACATATACTATGAGAGTTGTGATCTGACCATTGTAATGTTTGATGAGCATAACATGGTCTCTTACTTTGTTTTTAAACACGTCCAACAATTACCTTGCTACATCTATCAAACCATGCACAGGGAGGTTGCTACTCAGCCTTGCCCCCTTTTTTCTCACATGAGAATCCTTGGGGAATCACCATGTAAACCTCTTATTCTGTTTTCATGAAGAAACATATTTTTCACATCAAATTTTTGCAAGTCCAACCTTAATTTGTTGCAAGGGATAACAAAACTGATTGAATTTATTTTTGCTAAAGAAGCAAACATTTCCACTTTGAAGGTTGCTGTTAAATGGTGATTTCGTGATATTGTTAGTTTTCTTTCTGTTTGGGCTGTGTTATAACCTCTGATGTCATTTACAGAATCAGAGGCAATAAGTAGAATTTAGTGCAGCAAAAGGTTTTGACAGTATTATGTTAAGATAGGTAGTAACTTCACAGGAATCTTTCCTATGTCTTCAATATCTGTGCACTGTCTAGACTCTAGATGGATATGTTTCAAACAATTCTTTCTTTGGACGCAAGCATACTTTAGTTCTGTGCCATCATTTTTCATTGCATGAGGCAAGGTTGCACATATCAAATAAATTTTCATTTTGCAGGACTTTGATATCTCAAAACTTTCACCATGTCAACATCACATCTCCCTGCAACTACGGATTCAATTGCTCAGGCTTTGGAAGCAAAAAACCCATCTGAAGCCATTTCTATCTACTACCTCATACTAGAGAACCAATCTGCTTCTCCTGAATCCCTCAGGATTAAGGAACAGGCCATTACAAATCTCTCGGATCTTCTTAGACAGGAGAACCGAGGAGAGGATCTTCGAAGCCTTCTGACCCAGTTGAGGCCCTTTTTTGCGTTGATTCCCAAGGCAAAAACTGCTAAAATTGTTCGCGGGATAATTGATACAGTAGCTAAAATACCAGGCACTTCTGATCTTCAGATTTCTCTGTGCAAAGAGATGGTGCAGTGGACCCGTGCTGAGAAGCGAACTTTTCTTCGGCAGCGAGTTGAAGCAAGACTTGCAGCTCTTTTGATGGAAAATAAGGAGTATTCAGAAGCATTAAATCTGCTTTCTGGTCTGATCAAGGAGGTGAGAAGATTGGATGACAAGCTTCTTCTTGTAGACATAGACTTGCTGGAGAGTAAGCTCCACTTTTCTCTTAGAAACCTCCCTAAAGCCAAGGCTGCACTCACGGCAGCAAGAACAGCAGCCAATGCAATTTATGTGCCTCCAGCCCAACAGGGTACTATAGATTTGCAGAGTGGGATCCTTCACGCTGAAGAAAAGGATTACAAAACTGCTTACAGCTACTTCTTTGAAGCATTTGAAGCTTTTAATGCACTTGAAGATCCCCGGGCAGTATTCAGCCTGAAGTATATGCTGCTGTGCAAAATAATGGTGAGCCAAGCTGATGATGTTGCAGGAATAATATCATCCAAAGCAGGACTTCAGTATGTGGGGCCTGAGCTGGATGCAATGAAAGCTGTTGCTGATGCTCATGCAAAACGCTCCTTGAAGCTCTTTGAGACTGCACTGCGGGATTTTAAGGCCCAGCTAGAAGAAGACCCAATTGTTCATAGGCATCTGTCATCCCTGTATGACACTTTATTAGAGCAGAACCTCTGCAGGTTGATTGAGCCATTCTCCAGGGTTGAGATTGCTCACATTGCTGACCTGATTGAGCTGCCCATAGATCATGTGGAGAAGAAACTATCTCAGATGATTCTGGATAAGAAATTCGCTGGGACTTTGGACCAAGGTGCTGGATGCCTCGTCATTTTCGAGGATCCAAAAACAGATGCAATCTACCCAGCAACGCTGGAGACCATTTCCAATATTGGCAAGGTGGTTGATAGCCTCTACGTGAGGTCTGCCAAGATTATGGCTTAAGGTAGTAGATGTAGGAGGCGTTTCTACTTGCTCCTTCACTCTTGAAAAGCTTTCTGTGTTCTGTTGCTGAAATGCATTTATCATTTCTTCAATTGATTTAGCCTGATGTTTTGTGTTCGAGTACATTGATATCCACCAAGTTGCCAAGTTGGAGAACTGAATTATTATTATCATCATCACTATTATCTGTTGCCTTGCTATGAACTGAGAAATGCTGTTGGAAGTTGAAATGCAGGGACGGGTGATTTCTTTACCAGCAGAAAGTTAATTACTGGGAAATGTAGGTATTGCCACATCATCAGTTTAGAAATAAAAGGGTCTTTGGCTCGAACAAGCAAAGCCACTTCGTAGTTGTACTGTATTTGCTAATCAACTTGAACTCTCATTCCCAACAGGGAGGAAATGGATACACGTGTCCGCCTCTGTGACGAAACTGGTTATCTTGAAGTGTCGGTCAAGTAATGTCTCACCTCACTTGAATCTGACTGCGTTCACTGTGTGATAATATGAAGAAAGTGATATGCCTCTGGTATTAAAGTGATATAACAAAAATGCAAAGCTCAAGGCAATGTGTTTTTCTGTAAATTATTTTCTAAGTTATAATAAAAAATAATTTATAAAAAAATAATTTTAATTAGAAAAAATCGTTTAGTTTTCATGAAAGTGTTATTTCTTTTTGGATAAAATACACGAAAGTTGTAAAAAAATAATCAATAATGTTTGTATTATCCATTGAATATACCAAATTTATCCCTTAATATTTTTTTATTATAAATTTTATTTTGATTTTTTTATTCTTTTTTAACTTCATCCCTTAAAATTTAAATTAATTCTTATCAACCTTGGTCTTTGATTTTTTATTGTTATTTTTTCCTAAGTTGAATTTTTATTTATTTATCAGATTTAGTTTTTTCTTCTAATTTTATCATCTTTTAATTTTTTTTATTTGTCAAATCTAGTCTCTATTACTTTAATTATTATTTTTTTGCCAAAATAATTTATAAAATCATTTTTTTTAATTTCATTCTTCTTTAACCTTTTCATCTAGTTCATTCTTTTTTTATTGTTATTTTAAAAAAATATTAAATTGTTTTTTTGTCAATTTCACGAGCCTTTAACTTTCTCATTTGTGTGTTTTGGTCCCTATTTTTCTAATAATTTTTTAAAAAAATATTAATAATTTATTCCTTGTTTTCCATAGTATAATCATGGAAATATTTTTTTAATTTACTTTCTATTATATTTTTAAATATCATAAAATAAAATTTTTCAAAAAAATATGAAAATTATAATTCTCTTAGTAATTTTCCCACCCTGACCTTATTCTGTGTGATTGTAGAGTAATCTATCATTTTGTACCAGGAATTAAATATTTTAAAACTCCAGTATTCTTCACAAAATAAATAAAAATAAAAACAAAAACACTGAACCTCCCTCCAATGATAAAAACAATAGACAATTGGGCAAACGGCGCGTTTTGGTTTTTCTATTTCGTTTTTTTTTAAATAAAATTAATCAGCAACCAACCATGGGCAAAAACTGATGGTGTCTTCTCATAAGTCAGCAGAGAAGCATTAAATTGAACCGCGCGGCGTCTCTCTTCTATTTCTTGTGGCTAATCCGTCTTGCGGCACCTATCTCTGCTCCACCAACTCTCAATTCAGATTATCAGCGAGAAATTAATTACCCGTAAGTAACAGCAACTTTTTCACGATCTACACTTATTATTATTGTTGTTGTCGTCGATAACGAAATTGAATTTGACATATTAATCAGGTAGGTCACTTTTGCTATCCCAATCGGAGCGATTCGTCTGCAAAATCATGAGTGAAGTCTATGAAGGATACGAGCGTCAATACTGCGAGCTCTCTGCCAATCTCTCTCGAAAGTGCAACTCCACTTCTCTTCTTCCCGATGGAGGTACCTACAGGTCCCCCCCACCTTTTAAATAAATTCCCCATCTTTTTAATTAACTATATAATAATTATCAATTAATTGGAGAACTGCAGTGGAAAAGAACGCAAAGGTCAATGAGATTAAATCTGGACTGGATGATTGTGATGTTCTGGTATGTTCTGTTTTGCGATTTACTTTCAGTGGATTATTATTATGTGACTTTGAAGTTTTAAATTTTGGGGGTTTTGGTTTGGTTTGATCTGGGTAGATTCGGAAAATGGACCTTGAGGCGAGGAGTCTGCAGCCGAATGTGAAGGCTATGCTTCTGGCCAAGTTGAGGGAATACAAGTCTGATCTGAATAAGTTGAAGAGGGAATTCAAGAGGATCACTTCTGGAGATGTCAATCAGGCTTCCCGTGTAGAGTTGCTGGAAGCTGGGATGGCTGATGTGCATTCGGTATGCATTTTTTCTGTCAACTACAATATTTAACAGAGCTTGCCATTAGATTACTTGTTTATTTCCTGGTCTTCGATTGGATGTTGTAACTATAGATATTCTAGTCTCTTTTATTGGTTTAGTTTTGTTGAGCGGATGCATTGCTTTCCGTTCAGAAAGTGTTTTCCCAGACTGCATTATCTTTGCTCTATGTAATAGAATAGATTTCAGCTCTTCCTGTGGTTATAATTTTATGTTTGCTATAGTTGAGGATGTATTGGTTATTTGTTGTGCATAGTATCAGGAGTGCCTTCTGCTTAGTGGCCCTCTGAAAATTAAACGTTGTCCTGTTTTCGTTTAATGAGCTGACTCTAAAACATGTTTGGATATAGATTAAAACACAAATGTAATTCATGTTGGTCAATTTCATTATATTCAGCCCAGGTATTTTAGAGTTCCACTTGATGTATTTTAAATGATCCCTTTGTATTTCATTACTACTCGAGTGATTACATAATGCATCTGAGATTAATTGGTCAAATATTGGCACAGGTTTCTGCAGATCAAAGAGAAAGAATGACTATGTCCGTGGAGAGACTAAATCAGTCAGGTGATAGGATTAAGGAGAGCAGAAGGACCATGCTGGAGACAGAAGAGCTTGGTGTCTCAGTTCTTGAAGATTTGCATCAACAGCGCCAGACTCTCCTACATGCTCATAACAAGGTATTGCATCTAATCTTCCCCCCCTTGAAATGGACAGGTACTTGTTAATGACCCATTGATCCAATGTGTTCACAAGTACAACAGAAGTTATGAATTTGTTTAACGAATTCTGTGTTGTTTTTATTCCTTTCCAGCTCCATGGAGTAGATGATGCTATTGACAAGAGTAAGAAAGTCCTAACTTCTATGTTGAGAAGAATGACCAGAAACAAGTGGATCATTGGCTCAGTAATTGCTGCTCTTGTCGTGGCCATCATCTTTATAATCTTGTTCAAGATTTCTCATCATTAATAACCACTTGAAATTGTTTAGGCATAAATTGTTGCAATTGCTTGTCTCCGGTGCCAGTTAAACTACTCTACTCGTATTTCTGCATGTTGTATACAGATTTATCAGTCGTGCACTGAGCATCTGCCAGTTGCAATTATGTCATCCCTATGTATATGAAAATCCTGTGTGTGTCTACCCCTTCATCTTCTTCTTCGCAATAAAAAGTAGTTATTCACTTGAATGTTTTTATTTATTGTATCGATTGCTTTGATAAAATCATCTTCTGGTTAATAACCCTTTAAGACGGGCCTCAAGTTTTTGCATAAATTCCTTCAGAAGAGCTCAAATAAAGACATTACAGGTTGTGCCATTTTTTTTGAGAGCTGATAGTAGTTTTTTGAAGTAAATTCCTAGTGGGGTGTGTTTTAGCACCACAGTAGCTCCATTTCAATCAATCTTTCATCTGCTGTTACCCTTTCATCTCACCTTCTTGTTTATTTCTGACCAATTACAGAATTCCTCCGTATTCAGAAAATGGGAAATTCTGTTTGTTCATGCTTGATATGAGACCCCAATGTCCCGGCGTGGGCTAGTTTTAGCTTAAACCAGTTTCGTTGCTTGCGCAATGTTGCAAATACAGATTTGAGGTCTTAGCAACGTCCTTGTGAACATTTTTTCTCACGTAGAAAGCTAACCCGGTAATTGTAAACAAATCTAGAAGACAATGTTGTCTAAGCCTTTTTATTAAAATTCTAAGCTGCAAGTTAAAAAAATGGACAGATCGTGGGGAAATTTCTTGACAGTATATCCACCCCATCCCATCAAATTAATCATGAAAATTTCCAACTGATTACTTGCATAGCTCAAGTACCCCATCCCATCAAGTTAATCATGATTTTTTCGACCTGGTTAGCTGAAGTTATCAAATTAATTTGCCGGGGTTAAAAGCAACCGGTTAGCTAATGTGATCAAATTAATTCTCCGAGATTAAAAGTAACTTAGAAAACTGATATTTTGATTGGTCTTAGAAAATTTTAGATGGTATTTTATTTTCTTATTTTGATACGAAAACATACATGCAAGATCATCTAGAGTTAACTTGAGTTAGATACTAAATTCACAACCAGGTCGTGCGTTAACTCGGTTGATTAATTGTCCTTTTCTTTCTCCTCTTATTCTCACTTGGGATTTTATTGGGCTCGAGTCATATGGATTTCGGGTCTAAGTCCAATATATATATGACTAAATTGAAAGGAAATGGGATGAATTTCAAGATTTAATTGAAGAATTGTTTTTAGAGCATGGATTAAAATGAATAAAGCGGACAAAAGTATGTTGTGATGCTGCATCAGCAAGTGTGAGGACCTGTCGCAGTATGGTGGCACGGCGTGTGTGAGGACTGAGGACCTGTCGCAATGGGGTGACACGTGCGGGATCCCCCAACATCCAATGACAGTCGTCCATGGCTTCTCTGAAAGTGTGTCGACGGGGGGCTTCCATTAAAGCATCTGCGTGGCGGCTGTTCCACTCCAACAGTCCATTGTGACGCTGGCGACCATCTCCCCCTCCCTTTGAATTCCAGTTTTTTTCTTCCCTTAAATTCTGCATTTTTCTGTAGTAGTCAATTACAGTTCTTTGAGGTGTAACCTCTCAGAAAAGAAAAATACGAATAATCTCTCACAGAATCGAGTTTGAGGCAAATGACATAAAAAAATTTAACCCCGAGAAATGTATAATGAGCTTGTTGAAACAATGTATTAAAGTCAAGCGTGAATAAAATAAACGCGGAATGAAAAAAAGTTTCATGGAAAAAAGAAAGAAAGAAAGGGCCGTTCGAATCGACAGTGCAAGCTTGGTTAAATTTGTGTTTTAAATTGTTTTTTTTATTTAAAAATATATTAAATTGATATTTTTTTAATTTTTAAAAATTATTTTTGATATCAAAACATAAAATTAATCTTAAAATATTAAAAAAAATTATTTAAAATAAAAAATAAATTATTTTTTAAAAATACTTTTAAAATGTATTGTCAAACATCTCATCAGTCATGATAACCGGCTACTTGCTTTGATTCTTCATAAAAGCATCTCAAATGGTAGAAATCATTTCAGAGAGCTAAATTGATAAAATATTTTCTTAAAAGTATAAATATAATTTTTTTTATTTATATGTATTCCAATAATAAAAAAACATTTGCAAAAGCCATTTTCTGTATATTATTTTAAATATGGTACAATTATTTTATATATCAAATAATTGATTTGCATGTGTTATCATTAACCCTAACAGATTGATTTCCACAGGTAAATTGGAAGAAGAATACAGCAAAGATTTTAATCGAGTCATACCCATTCTCTTTCACGTTTGAAGTTCCTTTCCTTAGACGTGTGATATTTTAAAAAAGATACACGAGGTGAAGAAATTAGATGTTTGATAACTGAGTTTTAACTTATTTTTTAAAAAAGAAAATATATTTTTCTTCAAAGAATTTTTTTTTGGATAATTTCATGTCGATTTTTTTTAAAAAAAATATAATATATATTTATTTAATAAATATCTAAATAAAAATATTTTAATAATCAACTTCAAATATACTAAATGTAATTAACCGAAAAAATAGAAAGAAAGAAAAGGCACAAATATGCCTCCTCGTAGAATGTACGGGTTCAACTACATGAGAACAAATGCACATTGGGCCCAGAGTTGTCGGCCGTGTCTCCTACTTCAAATCTTCAAAAGGCTTTAACAACTGAAACAAGGCCTATTGGGCCAACAGCGGAGGTTGGAATAGAAATCGAGTCGCGTCTACAGCTATCATAAGATTCAACCACGTGGACAAACGAAATCTTCACACAGACCCAAAGCTTCCTGGACCCACCGCACTGAAAAAATATCACAGGGGAAAGAAGGGAAGAAAAATCAGATTCACAAAGCAAACTTTCCTTGTGCCTTGTAAGGCTCACCGATTCAGTTACAGAGACTGTCACGCCGAGAATTCCGGTTACTTTTCTCTCTTAACTCACCACGTGTTCGACCATATAACTGGACTCAAGAATAATCATTAGTCTAAACTTGTTACCCTCTCTTTTGTTTTTGTAACAATAACAGAGAGAGAGATCAAAGCTAGTAGCTAATATTCATGGATTCACTGACCTCAGTTTCTCCTTCTATGGTTCTCCCTCTCCCTCTACGGCGTCGTCGAGTTTTAAAGTCATCATCTTTCTCCGCCAATAATCGTCGTCTTCCTCCTCCTCGAATTTCTTCCTTTTCCTCTGCATCGCACCCTCTCGAATTTTCTAGAAGAAGTAGTCGATCAAGGAGACGAGTCTCTTGTAGATTAGCGAGCGGAAGTGGAGATGGAGATGGAGATGCAAAAGAAGAAGACAACAGCAACGATGATGGGAGTGAGGAAGTGGAGAGAGCGCTTCATTTAGATGGCACAATTCCAGGGACTTCAAATGAGTTTGTGAAGCAGGTTTCGTCTCGTGCTTATGATATGCGTAGACATCTTCAACAGAGTTTTGACAGTAGCAGTTATGATGGTAGTCACCTCACTATTTACCCCTTTCTCCTTAAATTTCTCTTTATTTGCTATGTAATTCTTGCCTTTCTCCATATTCTGTCGACAAAATTGGTTCTAGGTAGCCGAGACTTTTCCCTGTGCTTTTCGCTTTCACTTATGTTCCGGTGCATGTTAATGGTTTAATTTCGACTGCATGCATGTGTTCTTCATTAGTGTTTGTAAGTGTTTTAGACACGAATTAAGCATTACATCACAACCTTTTGGATTCTGCAGCTCTTATTGATTCCTCTGTTCTACTGAATCATAGATTTTTTTTTCTTGTGAGAGATTTTGTGTTTTTGTTCTTGTACAACAACCGTGCCTAAATCCAAAACTAGTTGGGGTTTTGTTCATGTGAAATAAATCGATATCTTTGATAAATCTGCAGGTATTTATGTGACCTTTTTCTTATTCATTTAGATTGAATGGTGTAATGCCTTTTCTACTTACCAAACTTGCGATTTGAGGGAGGTGCTTTGATCTCTCCTTCCTTTTTTGTGGGATAATTGTTTCTGCTTTGCTGGTGAATGACCCGACTCAATCTTGAGTAGTTGCCTGCCTATATATGAAAGAGTTGCAATTGAAAATAAATCCTCTAGGTTCCGGCACTGATTAATGAGGATTCTTCTTTGACCTCGAGCCATGCGGCTTACGAGTTTATTGGTTCAGCAGCGTTTTGCAGTTATCTTTTTATCACTCTACAAAAATGAAGAAAAATTGAAAAAACTCTTCTGCCCTAACTTCTTAGTGGCTTAATTGATGCCCTCAGCATAATTCTGATGCTATCTGGTGATCTGCAGATTTAAACTGGAGTGTTAGCTTATATAAATCAGCTTAATCAATAATTCTTCCTTTTCATCTTCTCTCGGGATAATATTTTCTTTCACGTTCTTGAATTAATAGAATAAGACAAGTGGTTATGTTTTATGGGCATTGCCCACCATGAAATTGATGTTCAAGGTATACAGTTTAAGAAAACATCTTAAACACATGCTGCTGCTGGACTAACTACATATATTTTTAGCATTATTATTACATTAAGACACACAATAAAATTGGCATTCCCTGAAGCATGCTAGATTCTGTAGGTATTTAACATCTTTTGCACTTGCAGAGAAGTACTGCTTTCATCAATGTCTGATATTCCTTACTTTAATTTGAGTATTTCATGTATTAAGCTATATGGGATGCTCATTAATGTCTGAACTCTGAAGGTTGTTTCGTGGATGCATGATTACTTTTATCTTATGAGTGAATTTTAGAAGCATAAATCCCTCATTGAGAGTTGAACCCTTGACCTCCTGATTTACAGAGGAGGTCACTACCAGTTGGACCAAAGCTAGTTGGTAAATGGATACATGATTACATAATGTTGTATGTTATGCTTCTAGTAAATCTGTAGTTGTATTAATGTCTGAAATCTTTGTTTGCTTTTTCATCAAGTTTCATCAAATCTCTTCCTTTTCATTCTTATTCAGTGCTGGATGCCAATCCATGGAGAGAAACCTCAAAACCTGTTTATGTACTTACTCAAAGAGAAAACCAGTTGTGCACGATGAAAACTCGAAGAAATCGCAGGTTTAAGCTTTTTTAATGCATTTATTCTTTTGAGTAACTGATAGAACTGTCGGAGCCAAAGCTCAGTTTTTACTTGTGAATCAGTGAAGTCGAGAAGGAGCTTGGGCTTCTGTTTTCAAAAGGAGGAAAGTGGAGGTCTGAAATAGGAAGTCAGGCTAAACAGTCGAGAAGAGGAACAAAGTTCCAGATGCTCGTGGAGGATGTCAGGGAGGGAGTGCTTGTAAGTGTTAGTTTATTTTACCTGTTAAATTTTCTGCAAAACTAATAGAATGCTTGAGCAAGATTAGCACCTGGTATTGCCTGCATCCATTTCTCTTATAACTGCTAGCATCACTGAACATCTTAGGAGTCCTATCGGTCACAAGTTACGGTAAAAAGTATTAGTCCTCACTTCTATCCCCCGAGATGCACCGGAAAGTAGGATGCCTTGCATGCACTCTCTGTGAATTGTCAAAGCAGGCCTCCCTTTTTTGTTAATTGAGACCCCGTTGAATCTCTGGCTGTTTGGTCTAAGATGCTATCTCTCCACTCTTGTTGCAGGTTTTCGAAGATGAAAATGAAGCTGTAAGATATTGTGATTTACTTCAGGGAGGAGGTAAAGGTTGTGAGGGTGTTGCAGAAATCGAAGCCTCTTCAGTAAGAGTCCCGAGCAAACTTTTCACCCACCAACTGTCGTTATGGAATGTAGATCTGTAATGATTTTCCCAACTTCTCCCGCAGGTGTTTGATCTTTGTCAGAAAATGAGAGCTCTTGCTGTTCTATTCCGACGGGGCAGGACACCACCTCTACCTCAAAGCCTCGAGCTTAACTTGAGGGCTCGTCAGCGGTCCCTGGAGGACCAAGAGGACTCGGTGTGAACCTCAAAGTGGTCGGGCGCCTATGATTGGGATCTCATGCTAGGGAGCTTGAAGATTGGAAGTAAATATTGTATTGTACATCCATGCCAGCAATTTATATAAAGAAACATAGTTTACATGTTTTTTTTTTTCTCTCTCAATGGTCCCAATAATAGTACTATGAAACACCCAATCTAATTATTAATGAATATTGCAACCGGAGAGAAATTAGAAAAAAACGACTCGACATCTATAAAAGCCACAAGCTTTTATTTTTACCGGCAATTAACTATCTTATCTAAAAATTTAAGTTATAGATGAAGATCCAGGATTTGATTTATATTATTTTTTAATATATTTTTTTAAATGAAAGCTTTTTTGGACTTGAAACTTGTACAAATTAACACTATCTTGTGTTTGATTTTATCATATAGAATGAGAATGATGAAATTCAACAAGGTTCTAATAACATGTTAAGGAATCATCTTATCTAAAAATTCGAGTTATTAGATAATATTCTAGAATATAATTTATATTATTCTCTTAACACTAGCCTTTACTATGTTGGAATTAGAACTAATTACTATAGTATACTCTAAACTGTTTTAAGGAATCATAATCATCCAAAAAAGAAATAACCGTTCAAGAAATATTAATAATTCTTTTTTTAATACTCATTAGCCATTACTTGTTATGCATTGCTCATCTCGCTTCACTCTGCTCTATTTCAGCACCTGTCGATGAATTACAAACTACAACATATAGGAATGTTATCTGTCAACAAGGGAGTTGAAATGGAAAAGTCTTTGTGAGATGTGTCAGTGTATGTGTTCAAACAGAAACGAAGCTGCTAGGCAATGCTTTCTTTTCCTCTTCACACGGCTAGATCTCTGGAAACCGACGTGGCCACTCAACAACACTTATAGAGCCCGGTTTCGCCGCCGACTAGAGTAAGTTCGTTTCATGAGTTAATCATGTTAATTTAAAATAATATTATTTTTGGATTTTCTTAAAATAAAATATTTTTAAAAAATAAAATCGATTCCAGCTTAATAGATCACGTCTCAATCCATTTCGATATGAAATTCAGCATGTATTAGATCTCGAGTGGACAAGTCAACTGGTTTATAATTTTATTTTTTATATATATATAACAAAATTATCAACTGGATGACCTGTTGGACTGGGAAATGTAATGACGCTAGCCAATCATCCCAACCACCGAGATTTTGTTTTTTGTATGAAGCATGTGATGTAATTCATGTTTTAATTATTTATAAATCTAAAAGTATTTAGTTAATTAATACATATTATTATAATTTCTAAGCATTCTTTCATGAAAGTCCACGGGCCATACGAGAGTGTAAAATGTAGACCACCGAGATGATTGTAGGAAAAGAAAGAAAATAACGGAGACAGAGGAAGCAAACAAAACAAAAAAACGACGATTAATCGAGTATGGCCCGTGGACTTTCATGAATTAATCGTTGTTTTTTTGAAAAGGTAAAAAACTAAAAACCGGAATAACCGATACAAACCTCCACCTTTCTTTACCCCTCCCCTCCCCTTATATTATTATATCTCTCCATTTCCCACTCTGCTCTAAAATCCCAAACACACGCGCGCACAAAAAAACCCCTTCACGCTCATTCAAAGCCAAACCATAAAAACAGAATCACTCTTCCGATTCCGATCTTGATCTTCTTTCTCATGAGCTCCGACACCCCGTCATCCGCCGCCGATACTAAGACGGCTGGATCTTCTTCCTCATCGTCGGAGACGACGACGGACAAGCAGAAGGAGAAAGCGAGAGTGAGCAGGACTTCGTTGATACTGTGGCACGCTCACCAAAACGATGCCGCTGCCGTCCGGAAACTTTTAGAGGAAGATCCATCTCTCGTTCGCGCTATGGATTACGATAACCGGACTCCGCTCCACGTGGCATCACTCCATGGATGGATCGATATCGCTCAGTGTTTGATTGAGTTTGGAGCCGATGTCAACGCCCAAGATCGCTGGAAAAATACGGTACGTATAATTTCCTGCTCATATGGATGCCGTTTCATTTATCTGTCGGCGTCGCTTTGATATGCGTTGGAAGTTTATTTGTCATGGTTGTAGTTGATAATTTGTCATGTCAAATTGGATTTGCCTGTCATTGCAGCCGCTAGCTGATGCAGAAGGCGCAAAAAAGCACAACATGATTGAACTTTTAAAATCATACGGTGGCTTGTCATATGTGAGTATACATAGTGTCTCTTCTCCAATTCCTTACTTGCACATGTTTCTTGGTTTCATTAATGATAAAATTAAGAGTTTTTGTTTCTTGAGGATACATTTGTCTACTCTTCAATCAGCAAGAGTTGCTCTAAGAATGTAGCCACGTTGTTTCCCCGTTTTCACCATCTTTAGTGTTAGCATCTGTAGGTTTGGAGGTTTGTTTCTGGGCAATTTTAACGTATTGTTTCGATTCATAGCATCGAACGTATTGTTTTAGGGATTTGGGAGTTTTAGAAAGCCACTTCTAATGTGATCTGTCATATTTGGCAGTTTACTATTATATAAATCTACCGGTACACTTAAAAATATGTAGCTCTTGCTTGTGGGCATTTATTTGTGGATTAATCGCTAGCAAATTACTTAGCACGATATAATAAAGGGAAAAACCTTGTATCTTTTGCTTTATCACTCAAGTATTGTCCAGCCTAGGAAGTTGCCTCGAGACTGGCAGGTATTGAGTGGTACTTCTGTGTTGGTATTGAGTATTGACTTTTCTGGTTATCTGGTTCTTTCCAGTCAGCAGTACATAATGTGTAGTGATTCACTGTGGTGATTTGTTGCGAGTATCTGTGTAAAACAGCTGTCCCATGTTCATTCACAGTGCTCCTATGCCATATGCTGTGTTTTTCTGTCATATAGTTTATACAATTATAATTTATATCATTCATTCCATCTTTTAATTGCTTATAAGAGCTAACTTGGTTAATTCAAATTGCAGGGCCAAAATGGAAGCCATTATGAACCAAAGCCTGTTCCACCCCCTCTACCAAACAAGTGTGACTGGGAAATTGAACCTTCTGAGCTGGACTTCACAAACTCAAACATTATTGGAAAGGTTTGATTTTATTTCTCGGTTGATTATACAGGTTATTAGAATGTGTTTAGTTAACAGCCTATTTGTGTTAATAATTTAGAGTATAACTAGAAAATCCTTATTTAATATTTTTGGATTGTCAATCCTGTCAAGTTTTAGTGGACATTAATAAAACAATTTTGGGTAGAAAATATGCTGCAGTTTGATAAATATGTAATGTTTTTTTAAACAGTGCCTTCTATTATGATAAAATTATCTTTTTGTTCTAATCTTGCAAGTTATATGTTTAACCATATTTCAACAAGTAATTGTAGTTTAAGCTTGTTCTTGACTTTAATAGTGGTAAAACTTTTTTGGCTAGATGGTCTTCAAGCAGTTTTGGCTAGATGGTCTTCAAGCAGTTTTGGCTATTAATATGTTCTCCTTTTCAATTTTACATTGTTGGTGTATATTTTTGCGTTCGATTTCCTTGCTTCATGTTAATATCAAATGCTTGAGTTTTGGGGCACTACTTAGAAGTTCTTCAATTATTTTATCTGAATCTATCTGCAAGAGTTTCTGCTAATTGTAGCTTCATATGATAGGGATCTTTTGGTGAGATTTTGAAAGCCTTTTGGCGTGGAACACCGGTAGCTGTCAAACGCATTCTTCCATCCCTCTCAGATGATAGAATGGTGATGTAAGTCCTTTCTTTGCAACATTTTCTATTTGTTGAGTTGTGCACCTGTATTACAGCTGCAGATAACCCTTCTTGTGTTTGTGAAACATCCTTTTCCTTGTAAATAAAAATTTCTTAACATGAATTTTGACCTCAGAACTAAAATAAAAGATGACATCAACAATTGGGCTTATCATATGGACTTCTTACTTTGATCAATAATTTACATTTCCGTCTTATTTTTTCCTGTTTATTTATGCTATGCTATGAACCATATGACAGCAATCAAATCAGAACCAGATAGAAGATAGGATCAGTATTATTTTTTCACGCAAAAAGGATGGAATTTATTCTAGATGATATTCTAATTTCTACTGAAATTGACAACCCCCCGGTTTCTATTGATATCAAGAGAGAATTTCTATTGATCAATCCGGTGCTCTTTGTTGCTGTAATTCACTTTCTTTTACTCTAATTTGTTATATTGTCAATTTGCTTACTTATCTTTAACTTTACTGGTTCAGTCAAGACTTCAGGCATGAGGTTATTTTGCTAGTCAAACTTCGCCATCCTAATATAGTCCAGTTTCTGGGAGCTGTCACTGAGAGGAAGCCCCTTATGTTAATTACTGAATATCTACGGGGGGTATAGTCAATATCTGCTTCTTATTCCAAATTTGGATTCCTTCTGAAAAAGCTCGTTTCACTGATTAACTTTCTAAGCCTTTCTTAATCCATTCATGTGCTGACACAGGGTGATCTTCATCAGCACCTCAAGGAAAAGGGTGCGCTAAGTCCGTTAGCAGCCATAAACTTTGCATTGGACATTTCCAGGTATATATAAGCTTCTATCATTCTTTATTTACTATATGGGATGCAAGACCTTTCTACTTGTATGTGGCTGTTTGGCAAAGTTTTTTTACCTGTGGTTTGGTTTGAAAAAAGTGGGTTGAAAAAAAGCTGAAGAGTGTTTGGTTAAGTGGAAAGTTGAAAAAATTTTGCTGGGTCCCACAGGTAAACCCGGGTTGCATGAGAAGCTGAAAAAACATGCTTTTCTTGCGCCTGCAGGGAAAGGAGAGAGGGTGAATAATAGATAGATAGATAGATAGATATTAGGGGCAGGCTGGGGGTTGTTAAAGTATAGTTATTAAATAATAATATATATAGATATATATATAGATATAAAATATAATATATGTTTATTAATATAAAATATATATTTTTAATATTAAAATAATCTAAAAATTAATTAAAATATAAATAATATTTATATAATATATGTTTATTAATATAAAAAATATATTTTTAATATTAAAATAATCTAAAAACTAATTAAAATATAAATAATGTTTACAATATATGTTTATTAATATAAAAAATATATTTTTAATATTAAATTAATCTAAAAACTAATTAAAATATAAATAATGTTTACAATATATGTTTATTAATATAAAAAATATATTTTTAATATTAAATTAATCTAAAAAATAATTAAAATATAAATAATGTTTACAATATATGTTTATTAATATAAAATATATATTTTTAATATTAAATTAATCTAAAAACTAATTAAAATATAAATAATGTTTACAATATATGTTTATTAGTATAAAAAATATATTTTTAATATTAAAATAATCCAAAAATTAATTAACATATGAATAATGTTTACATAATATATGTTTATTAATATAAAATATATTTTTAATATTAAAATAATCTAAAAATTAATTAAAATATAAATAATTTTTTACCTCAAACTCAACCACAGTTTTAACCAAACACTTCACAACTTATTTTGAACCGCAGCAAAAGTGCTTTTCTTGAAACTGTTTTTTTCAAACCTCAACCACAAAAGCAAAAGCAATACCAAACAGGCCCTATATCTGGTCTGTCGTTCGTTGATAGACCATGTTTTTGTTTTTTAGGTGTAAACTAAGGGGATGTTTGCTTCTCGTAAAATATTTTCCTGGGAAAAATGTTTTCTTGTAAAATGAATTATTTTACACTATTTAGCTGTGACATGTAAAACAAGCTAGAAAATATTTCACAATGTTTGGCAACACTGAAAATTTTCAAGAAATTTTACCAGTGCACAATTTTATCCATGATTTTACAAATTTTATCAACATTAAAGAACCTAACATGTATCATTACAAATCTCTCGAGGATCCTAATTAGTTGCTAACATAGCCAATAATTATTTTTTATTTTGTGACAAGGATTGAAGAATGAAGAACCTTCCCTCCCTCCAACCATCTCTTCATACACAACCATCTTTTCATACTCGATATCATTTTTCACTGGGTTTGAATCCACTTCAGTGCTTTAAAACTTATGTCAGCATAAGACTTTGCAAAGAACCTAGTGAATATCAATAGAGAAAAAAGGAAACAAAATTCAGTAGCTATTCAGCTCAGACTAGCCAAAGTGCATGAGCTGTGTTGAAATGTATTTTTACCAGTAATAAACAAATTTACAAATGTTTATGAATTTTATCTGTTAGATATTACCTGAAAACCTTTATACATGATGAGCTATAATCCAATTAACAAATACAAGTTGTCCACCATCATCAAAATATCCAAGATCTTCAGTATACACCCAGCCCTTTTTATCTATTGTATCTACTGTGGCTTGCATATTATTGAAATAACTTGTCAATGAATTGCACAACATGGTGGATTTAGTTAAATGAATATTTGCAATATGATTCCAACCGAAGAATCTAATTGTAATCCACACTTGCATCAAGCCGATCAATCATGCACACTGGAAGTTAGTCATTTCATTACAAAAACATATTTTGTTTTTGTTCTAACACCTAAATTTCTAGGAGCCATTTGTGCAAGAATTGAAGGTTTCTTAATGATGCAGGCTAATAAGCATCTTACCTCTCGCAACATTTCATATTTTCTCAAACTTGAATTATGATTTTCTTAGGAGCTAAAATCAGCCATATCAACTACCTAACTAATTATATTATTTGGTAAATTCTTGGCACATTCCTTCATCAAATCTTTTCCTAGAGATAAGGGTGTATATGAGAATGTTTAAAACTTGGGGGGCGACAGGGGGCGGAGATAAGGGTGAATATGAAACTTTTAAAAAGTTAGGAGCACACCCATAGTCCCCATGTAGGTCCGCCAGTAGGGAAAACAAAGCATTGGAAAATTTGAAGCTGTCACAAATACTTTTATTTGAGAAACAGATGCAACTGTATTGACTTTAACTGTTTTGCTAATCTGAGCCCTGTCTATTATATGACCAGAGGCATGGCATATCTTCACAATGAACCAAATGTCATTGTTCACAGAGACCTAAAACCAAGGTGAGTTCAGTTTATATTTTTCAAATCATGTGGACATATAATTATGTCTCTTTGTTCTCTTTTAGCTAATATTTCCTTGATTTAACTGACAACTTAAATTCACCTTCCTATTTGAAGAACCGTGGCTAACAGATTTAGCATGCAAAATAAATTTCTTGGATGATTAAACCCTTCCAGTATTGAGAATATTTAGTTGATATTTACAGCACCCATTCTTTTTTACCTATTAATATTTTTCTCTAAATTTCAGGAATGTTCTTTTAGTCAACTCCAATGCGGACCATTTGAAAGTTGGAGATTTTGGTCTAAGCAAGCTCGTCAAGGTTAAAAACTCACATGACGTGTACAAAATGACTGGCGAGACAGGAAGTTGTGAGTGTCTCTTGCAAAAAACAAATGAATAGAAAGTGATCTCTAACTTACATTTTTTCTTCCATTTTTTCTTAACAAACAAAAGACCGGTATATGGCTCCTGAAGTTTTCAAGCACCGGAAATATGATAAGAAAGTTGATGTTTTCTCTTTTGCGATGATACTATATGAGGTAATTGTGGTTCTGTTCAGTATAAAAACTACAGAAGGTATTCAAAGCAGGTTGTAATGCATTATATTCTTCTTTGCAGATGCTTGAAGGGGAGCCACCTTTTTCGGATTTTGAGCCTTATGAAGCAGCCAAGTATGTGGCAGAAGGACACAGGCCAACATTCCGTTCCAAAGGATTTAATATCTCTGGCCTCAAAGAGTAAGTCAAATTTGAGATGCTCTTAGTCCATTCATTTATTTATTTCTATATTCCTGTCTACCATAAATTCCACATCCTATACCACCGTAACATACGCCATTTCTGAAATGAATCCAATCACAAAGCACACCTCTTGCATGGTGTATACCTACTCTAATCTAAAGAGGCATTACATTTCGTAAGGGAAGTTAATAAATTTGCACTTGGCAAAAATTATTTTTATAACTACTGTTGGTAAATGGATGTGAAGGAAAGCAAAGTTGAAATCAGTTGACCAAAGCCAGTAAACCAAACTTCACGTCTTGATGGATTAAAATAACTGATAAGCTAATCTAATTTGTCAAAAAAGGAACAAGTTTCATGGTTTAAGTAATTCTGATAGTTACCTTTGATGTTAAATTTTTATGGTTTAGCTACTAATAGAGGAAAGGAAGTTACAGATATAGTTATGAAGTTAGGTCTTGTGGCTAATAATTATCAAATCTGTACTGTTTCCTCTGCTCTTTGTTCAATTAAAATCAAGTGTTGCATCCTCTTCTAGATGTGAGGAATATTTTTATCTTAAAATAATGTATACCTTTCAGCATCTTTCTTTAACTGGAACTGGCCAACAGCTGTTCAACAACTGAAATCTTAGTTCATGTCAATCCTATGAAAAGCGTGCTATGTATACTAAAAATGCTTCGTGTATGTACTGACATGTCATTTGAGGTGTCAGAAACTCGAAATGTTTGGTTTCTAATTTCCTTACTGTTCAATGTTTTTAGGTTGACGGATCAGTGTTGGGCTGCTGACATGAATAAAAGACCTACTTTCATAGAAATTATTAAGAGACTTGAAAAGATCAAGGAGAACTTACCGACAGATCATCACTGGCATTTATTCAATCCATAGCTTGGAGCACAATGACATGGTCAAGTATTCTGACCATTTACTATTCTTTCCAGTCAGACCCTGTACTGAAGATTGTGCAGGTGTTGTGGATAGATTTTACCAAAGATGATTGTTATTGCTGTTACTGGTTTTCCATAAAATACCCTCGATTATATCATTCAGTTAACTTGCATATAAAATGTATCATTATCTGGCCCGTCTTTTTTCGGTCCTTTGTTTTCTTATTGCAAGACATGACAATCGGCAATATTCCATGTCCAGGGATTTCTAAAGCATCTAGGTTGTGCTTTGTGCAAGTTTTAAATGCTGGGCTTCGATCCCGTTGAATTTCATATTTTTCTAGTGGATTATTTACGGTATAGCAATTTAACCTGATTGCTGTGTGCACGACTATGAACAAACTGAAGCTTCCTTTTCTTTTCAACTTCATTACGAGGTCACCAAATATCTTTAACGAAAATAAACAAATAGAAGCAGTGGTGGTTGTGTTTCCGTCGCGCATTTTACTATACATGATCTCAAGGAAATTAACTAGGGGAATCACCAGAGGTCAGGCCTTCATCTTTAAGAGGGGGTGGGGTGGGGTGGGGTGGGGTGGGGTGGGGGGAAGGACGATGAAATCTCTAGTTGTTTGTCTTAAGCTGGAAAGGTATCGTTTCTTGACCGCCGGAATCCCGAGTAAGTTCGCACATGCTAGTCAGTAGTCACAATGGCGATCACTAGGTCGGAGTGAAATAAAAGCTAGTGAATACTTGCAGTTGCTGCATCGCCACCGTGTTCTAGAACTATATGAAACTTTCGCATATGCAGCCGTTGGCAAACAAGGGGCTCATGTATAATTAAAAATAAGCAGGAGAAAAAAATCTGTGTTCTCAGCCCACTTGGTCTTGCCCTAAGGGCAATTCTACAAATACAGTTAATTTTGACCAAGAATCTATAAGAATTACAAAGAGATGCTTACCTGATATCAGGAACACTATTAGTACACTAGACAGCTCAAAATTCGTGAACAGCTGGCCAAAGTCGCATTTAACCTGTAATTATTCTTTCTCGAAATATTATCATGTGAAACATTTTACAGGGGTGTTAAGAAAATATAAACTAAATGAGCTTCTTTTTCTGGAAAAAAGTCTTCAAGTGCCACACTTGCAAGCCTGCCACTGATAAACACACGACAATCGAAAGAAAACTCAACCACGCCATTTTTACATTAGTAGATGTGTTCAGATCTTGCATTTCTTCTTCTCTGCAACAAACATTAAGCATGTTACCAAAGAGTGTTATGTCCAAATAAAGTACGATCATGCAAGAAAATGGAATATTTAAGCTAAATAAATCTTCACCTTTCACGAAGATAATTCATTTCCTCTTGAACGGAAATGACTGTGTCATACATTTTCTTCAGCTCCAATTCCATAACCTGGTGTTAAAGATAAATGCAATTGGATAAGAATACTTCAGTGTTTCGAGCCTGACACTTTCAATTATAAAAATAAAGTAGAATTGGTGAAACAACATAACACGGTATCAAAATTCATCAATGATTTTATTTGAGAGTGATACTATGAAACAATGGATGACAAATACTGGAGACTGTCCGCCTCAGTCTGCAAACCACGACATATTGATGCTAAACAGCTTCAAACAGCAGAGCACAAATGGTGTTTGATAGTCCAACTTAAAGCTAAGTGATAGATCCTGGAGGTTGCAATGCTATAGATTAGATAACCATTTTAAGTTGTTAATAAAAAAAGAAAGGGAAAGAGCCTTCAGCTTCAAACTAACTCAGCAAAGAGATGAAAGGCTGCTTGAAAGTCAGCTGTTAGGCAGGAAGTATAGCTACAATAGGCAAGCGCTTGGGTTATAGAAGAAGACGAAGAGAGAGCCGATAACAAGGTATCAGCAACAGCAGGTTTGATTACGGGGCATGTATCTTTTTTTTAGTTAAATCAAAAGTCTTGTGGATTTCAACATGCTGAACCAAAAGACTGTTTCTAGACTGCTGAATTCTAGAAAACCACTCTAATAACTTTTTCTAAAACTGTAATTCCTTCACCTCCTATGTGATTCTACAAGATTATATGCCTGCCATTAAAACCATCCTTGTTATTCCTCTCCTATCTGGCACATGTTCCCGGTTAATCATGCCATTCTTGCATATGACATAGTTCTTTTATAAGCCATTCTAAATACATCATTTGAAGCTAGCATTGCTATTAGAAGACTGGTTGCTTGCCATGAAAGTCCACTTATATTTTCCTATAATACCCAGCAACGCACTACTTACAAAAATGTCAGGTGGCCATGTCAGGGTCGTGCGAATGAAGCACACACGATAGTTTAGTTCTATAGAGAATCCCCATCTTTTCTGCCACCGCTTATTCCTTCTTACCTCCACCTGGGTTGGAGCTACCACTTCATAGCCATACATTAGGCTCCTTGGGTGCCTAAAACAACATCTCTTTAGTACTGCACATCACCTAATCTTATAGTGTGAGATCACCATCCATCTGATAACCCTCCATGAGAACTAAAATAGGAGTATTTACTCTGATCAATCAACTAAAACCAAGCCCAGACTATCCTTGAACTCGACAGCTTTGTTCCCTTCGTAATAGAATACCTAACACCTACTCAAGGTATATGAAAATTATGGCTATCACACAAAAAAACATATAAGCAACAGCCTGAAATTCAAAATTAAAACGGAAAAAAACGGATCCATAAAGCAGGTTGACTTACATCAACAGAGCCTTTCTTGGCAACATTGGTCCAATCCTTAGCAGCCACACCAGTCTTCCAATCAAAATCAATATTCAAAGTCACTGGTGGCTTGTGATCCGCAGCCCAGAAACACGCCATGTAATCCCCTGCCTCCGACGCCGTGAAAGCAAACTGCCCTGATTCCACACGCTCTGAATTATGATAGCTATTCCCATAACTCGATGTTACCTGCACCAGTAAAAAATAAAACACAAATTACAAACTTTAAAGTAGCCAGAAAAAATTGAAAAGGAAATCAGGGGTCCCTTTAAATAATCTTACCTTGACGGTGAGTTTATGTGATTCGGGCAAAGGCTGGCCATCATGGGGGTTAACAATACTGTACTTTCCAACAGTCAAAGAATTGGTTTTGATGTCTTCTGCTATGCATTTCGTGAGTCCTGACTCTAGCTCGAAACGAAGTGATTTTGATGTAGAGGATAAAAGCCCGATTACAGTTGTTATCAGAAGGAGATAAAGGTTGGATCTTGACATAGTGATAGCAGCTGTTTACGATCTCAGATTGTTTTATAAACTCTTGGATGGACAAGTTTCAGTTTTTGGGTATTCTTTCTCTCTCTCTCTCTTTCTTTTAGGTTTCCTTGTGCTGTTTCGAGGCGAATCGGTATCAGTTTTGCTAGCAAGAGGAGGAGGTCAGAACAGCGGTTGAATTATTGACAGCTGGTAGTATTTGATTGGTTGCGACACGTAACTATACAAAATAATAAATAAAACGGTCTACTTTGCTTCGTGCAGGACATTGGTGTTTAATAGCTGTGATAAAGCCCTGCGATCTGGATTTGTTGGGCCTCTCCCTCTGTACCGAACCTTATTGGACCGGATTTATGAAACGGAGCTCGTGGTTTCTGTTTTTCTTTTTCTTTTTCTTTTTGTTAGAGAAATAGAAAAAAAATCAAAATATTAATTTTCGGAGACGAGTGTAAAGGCAGGAAAAGGGATTTTTTTTGTAAATAATATATATATATATATGAATAAATCATCAATTCATTTGTTGTTTGTTTTTATGTTTTGAAACGTTTTAAAAATTTATTTTTTTATTTTGAATTAATTTTTTCATGTTTCCAAGTCATTTTGACATCATAAAAGTACAATAACCCAATAAAAACAAATATAATATTAAATTATAAAAATAAAATAATATATATTGATTGAAAATAATAGTGTAAATAGTGTTTTGCAATGAGAAGTACAATAAAACCCCTGTGTTGATTCAAGAACAGAGTCGACTAGTCAATTTAAATTTGGATTGTTGCAAGTTAATTTAAAATCATATCATTTAAAAAAAAACTAAAAATCAAAATAAAACTTATTTAAGTTCAATTGATTTGCTGGATTACAATTTACTTAGACATAAAACTAGATTGAACAATAATTGATTCACCGAATTACAATTCATTTGAATATAAAACGTAGATCAATATGATTTTGAACCAAGATTATTGAATCAACTTATCAAATAAAATATAATCTAAGAATAATGTATTTTTTATTGTACACCATTTAATTTATCTCAATCAAGGTTTGGGAGTGGTGGCTTTAAACAATAATGAAGTTCATCCACGTTGACTTGATCAACACGTGACATGTGATTTTGTATCAAGATAATCTTGTAAAAAAATAATCACAGAGTTCAAGGTCCAGTAACTAGAAGTCAAATGATAAAAATAAAAATAAAATCTTAATTTTTTAAAAATATACGTCGAATAAATTAACTCAGGTAAGGTTAACCTTGCCAACCCAACAAAAGAAATACAAGATCATGTTTTCTTGTTAAGAAAGAAACAAGGTTAAATAAATAAATAAAAAGTCATCACTTGTTAACCCAACTATCTTGTGCATGGGATAACCTCGCACGGGAAAAGGTGAAAAATCACAAAGCTCATGAATCAATGATTTAATATCAAATTATTATATTAAAAAAAAATAATTTGTGTAAATTTGACTAACTTGCTCACCATATACATGAGATGGGAATGACTCCTTAAAAAGAAAAGAATTTGAAAAAAGATAAAATTCAAACCAAGTTAATCTTTAAAACTAATGAACTAAGTCGTGAGATTAAGATTATTTGTTAGAAGACAAACATTAAAAATCATGAAGAAAAATTTAAAATCAATTTTTGTTTTTTAAAAAACAAAATCAAAATAATGAGGACTAAAACTTGTACAAATAAGTAATTGAAAGAAAACATGAGGGATTAAATTGAAAAAATAATGAAAAAGGGATGACAATAGCAGGAAAAAAAAACACGAGGACCAAATCTGGAAAAAAATAAAATGAAATTCTAAAGGATAGAATTGAAATAAATAAATAAATAAATATAGAGGATAAAAAATAACAATTGAAAGAACAATGATCAAATTGAATGAAATAAAATACAAGGGATGAAATTGAAAATAAATAAAAATAGAAGGAATGAGACAATTTAGAGGACATGACCGAGTTTTTAAAGCCCAACATGAATACCAGGGTTCAATATCACAGGTTAATATTAATATTATTTTTGAAAGTATTTTTTTGTTTAAAAATATATTAAATTGATATTTTTAATATTAATACACAAAAATAATATAAAAACATTAAAGAAAATTAATTTTAAATATATATATATATATTTTATAAAAATACTTTTAAAATAGAATAAAAAACAGCAGGCACAGCAGTCAATCGTTTTTCATACCATTAAAAGACCCTCACGGGCCTGTAGAATGGAAGGAGACATGATCGCGTGCTGACAGATATCATGCACATGTCATCATTTGTTTTTTTATCGAGATGTGATGACGTGTTCAATCATAAAAAAACCCTAAAAACATCCAAACACCACAGAAAAAATAAATAAATTGCAGAGACAGAAACATCCTCCCAAACTAGTATTCTATATTTTTTAATTTATTTCAAGGTTAAAAGTTATCATTTCACTATAAAAAATAAAAAAAATTAGACAAGTTCAATAAGTTTTTCAACTCTCAAAGGTATCAACGCTGTTTTATCGTGCAGCAGATAACAAGGGAAAGATACAAAACCCCTGGAAAAATAAAGCTTGGACCTCTATTATTATTATTATTATTATTATTATTATTATTATTATTATTATTATTATTATTATATAGTTATAATGTGGTGCGGGATGATAATTACAAGAAAATAAAATAAAAAATTAGCTGCTAATCTTTTAAACAAGGAGTACTTAGTCTGCCTCAAGAAACATTGATGTTCATTGCAGGGATGACGAGTTCGTAACTAAGAAACCAATTTTTGGATACCTTTTCGAGAGTGATTTTGAAAAAAAAAAATTTTTTTTTTAATTTTTTAGATAATTTTGATGTGATAAATGTCAAAAATAATTTTTAAAAAATAAAAAAATAATATTTTGATATTTTTTAAATAAAAAAATACTTTAAAAAACAACCACAACCACGTTCCCAAACATCACTAAAACGACCTCGTCATAGCCGTTAATCTTGAATCATCAGCCACTCTAAAATATAACATTGGTCAACAGCAACACGATGAAAGCACTCTTTATTTATTTTTATTTACCGAGGAGTATAGTTCAACTCTAAAATATAACATTGGTCAACGGCAACACGATGAAAAAACTCTTTATTTATTTATTTTTATTTACCGAGGAGTATAAATCACAGGAATACTCAGCACAGGATAAAGGTATTCAGCATATCATCGTAACTGATTAAACTAACAAGCTTATCAAACAATCCCTGCATTATCTATTACTAATTTATCGTAAAAAATATGTATATTTTTTTTGTTTAAATTTGTATTTGACAAGATATTCCCAAGCAGAAACCGATTTTTGAAAAGAACTCTTTTTTTTTTTTTTTTTGGAGTTTGTTCGTTGAGATATAATTTTAATTTGATTTATCCGCTCCTTCTAATTTTCCTCGTGAATTCCCCCTCCTCGCACTATTTTCCCTCTCTTTCTTATCGTGTGAAGTGTGAACTAATTGAAAGATTTGATCGACTCGTGATCCTCTCATACCTGAGTTTTTTTTTTTTTGATTAAATAACAACATTCTTATCTTTTTCCTCATTGATATTTATCCTATCTATTTATTTTTTGGAGGAAAAATTAGCACTGTGATTCCATCCCACAATGTGGATTTTTTTTTTGATTTCTAAAAATAATTAAAATTCAAGAGCGATCAAATTTTTATTTATTTATCTGTTGTAGTTTATTGTAAATGAAGAGAAGGCGATGAGGAGAGAAAGAGAGAAATGGAGGTTGCTAGATCTGAGAGCGGAGTAAGGAGCGAGAAAATAGCAGCGCCGGTGGCTAAAGTCATTGCTAGAACCAAGCGATTACAAGTTTGGTTTATTAGGGTTTGTTCCAGTATTCTTTTATGGACCTGTTTGGTTCAGCTTCTTACGGTTGGAGAGTTATGGCATCCCAGTTTTATGGCCAACACCACCGTCTCCCTCGTTAAACCCCCTCATCATCCTCTTCCCCTCCTTCCTCTTAGTAAGCCTTACTCTTTATCCTCTTTTTTTTTTTTTCTGATAAAAAATGTTGATGCTTTGATTTTGAATTTATAAAGGGTTATATTTTTTACTATTGATTTTTTTTTAAAAAAGCTGGAATAACTGGGGTTTCTCATGTTTAAATTCTGAATTCTTATTCGGGGAAATCTGACATTGCAGTTTGTGATCTTGGTTTATAAGAAATGGGGGGCAGTTGAGATTACGTTTATATATATATTACAAGTAGTAGTAAGGTTTGGTATTTTGTCTATGCCCAATTTGTTTTTAACCAAGTTGTTGATTATTTTAGTTAGTTAAGTGGAGTATTTAGTAGAAGAAAAGCTATGTGATTTTTGTAGGTCTTGGTGGTTTCTTTCTGCTTTTGACCGGTTAGAGAATAGATTTTCGGTTATATTTTGAATTAACCCCAATCCCGGTGGCATTCTATGATTGCTGGTGTATGGTGGTTTATGCAATCTTACATTATTTAGTTAATGTAGAGTTTTGGAATTTTTAAGAATCCATGATTTTATGGTGTAGTTCAAGTTCAGTATTTGCTTTCTGTGGTTGGAGGTCTGCAAGATGTTTAGACATGATTTGGAATCAATAAATTTATCTTTTTTTGGCCTTTCAATTTAAGAATTCTCTAAAATAAATTTAAGTGCTAATAATTGAGTCATAATTCCTGCTTCACTGGGAGCTCTCATGAGAGCTTTGTTTAATCCAAAAGTTCCATTTTCTTTGTTCCGTTTTAACTGTGAGCTTTCTGCTGTGACTGATTCTGGCTTCTGAATTAAAGTTCATGATTTGGTGGTCCAATTCGTTTCTCAAAGAGGTTCACCAAATGTATAAACACCTTCTTATGTTTGAGTTTTACGTGCATCTACAATTAAAGCTGTAATAAATTGAACCTCTTAGAAGTCCAAGTCTTGTTTTATAGATACCATTAGGTTCTTTGTATCTACAAAGACATCAAGAGCTGCAATTTTTGCAGGAAACTATTCAAGCAATGGCTATCTTAAAGTGTCCTGCAATGGTGGCTTGAATCAAATGCGATCTGCGGTTTGTACTTATTCTTTTGCTAGTTTTTTAATTGTTCTTCAGGTTTTTGAAATTGGTTAGTTTGGGATTTCAGATCTGCGACATGGTGGCTGTTTCCAGGCTTTTGAATCTCACTTTGGTTGTCCCTGAACTTGATAAAACATCTTTCTGGGCTGACAATAGGTATTTTTTCTGTTCTTGCATGCTATCATATTTTCTTCTTTTGCAGTTCTGTAATATTAACTGTACAAATTCTTTCTGCAGTACTTTTGAGGAAATATTTGATGTGAAGCATTTCATTGACTCATTAAGAGATGAAGTTCGGATTGTCAGAAGGCTTCCAAAGAGATTTAACAGTAAATATGGTTACAGAGTATTCAAGATGCCTCCAGTTAGTTGGTCACAGGAAAAATACTACCTGCAACAGGTATAAATACTTTCAGTAGCTTGTATCCATGGAAAGTATGTTTATACCAAGCATCATTTAACAGTTTGTGTAAAAATCAGTAGATGAGTGTGCAAGTTCTTCATTTTAAAGCTGGGTTCTTAGATGCTGAATTATAGATTCAATTTTGCTAGTCAAATTAGCTGCTTGACCTGAGAACATCACATAAGCTCTTTAGAATGAAGGTTCTGATGCTTTCCCAAGCTCTTGCATAATCCTTCAGAGATCTGCTAGATTGTCGTGAAAGTCAACTTTATGCAACTTAGTGGATTTTCAAGAATTTCACAGTTAGTTAAGAACTATAGTTTGCTGGAGATCATCTCTTTTACCCTGACATGGGATTTGCATGTCCTAAACCATGATGCAGAATTGGATGATGAATTGAAACAACTGTCACTTCCCATCTGGGAAAAAAGAAAGAATGGAATCATTTATCTTCCTTCTTTGGACTTCATATTATGATTCTCCACATTCATATATATATGCATGTGAAATTACAGAATAAAGTGTTGAAATATTAATCTAACCAACTAGGGTAAAGAGCACTTAGAAAATTAATGGTTAAAAAATTAAGATGAAAATATTTGAGCACACTGAATATTGTAATTAGAAGATTTGGTTGATTTTCAGTACAGTATTACTGTGTACAACGCCACTGCTAAACCCTTGAGTAGCAATGTATTAGGGATGTGGTTATGATTTATAAACTTTGAAAGTTTAGTTTTATTTATTTGTCTTGAGGTTCAAGGTTTTTGAAGTAGATTTAAGCTATGTGGACTGAATGTTCAATTTATGATGATGTTTCCATTTTTCCTTAATAATACTTCTTGTTTAATGACTTTGACCTGGTAATGCAGATTTTGCCACTTTTCAGTAAGCGAAAGGTGTTGCACTTCAATAAAACAGATGCACGTTTGGCAAACAATGGGATTTCAATTGATCTTCAGAAAGTCAGGTGTCGTGTTAATTTTCAGGCACTGAAATTCACTCCTGAAATTGAATCTTTGGGTTACAAATTGGTTCGCATTCTAAAGGAAAGGGGGCCTTTTGTGGCCTTGCATCTGCGATATGAGATGGACATGTTGGCTTTCTCAGGTTGCACTCATGGCTGCACCAAGGAAGAAGCTAAGGAGCTCAAGCACTTAAGGTTTGTTGTATTGAAAAATTGCCTTCTTTTTTTTCAGTATCTAGTTTACAATGGCACCAACAGTCTTGTTCTAAAAAACACTGTCTGTCTTCAATCTTCATCACTCTTTTTCTGCTTAGTTGCCACGGGCCTGTATTAGAGGTCTGCCTTTATGTAGTAGTTGCTAGGAGATATGTAACTTGATAATGAATACAAGTGCATTGTTTTCATTGCTAAATATTTGACAGAATAACTAATCTATAATCACCTTGATAAAGGATGCCAACTTTGAGGCAATCAATTAATTTTATCTGTTTTTTACTTGCAGTCAAGTGGCTGCATTTTGTTGTGGCATTCCTTGGGTGTTAATTATTTTATTGCAATTGCACATTCCATTTAGGTATGCATACCCTTGGTGGAGAGATAAAGAGATAGTGTCCGAGGAGAGGAGATCACAAGGTTTATGCCCATTGACACCCGAGGAGACAGCATTGATTTTGCTGGCATTGGGTTTTGACAAGGACACACAGATATATATTGCAGCTGGTGAGATATACGGCAGTGAACGGAGACTTGCGGTACTAAGAGCTGCATATCCGAGGATTGTGAGTTATTAACCATTCTTTCTGTTGTGTTATACAAATATCAGCAAACCTGGCTAAATGCTTTGCAAACTTAGAATGTCTAGAAGAATACAGTATATGTCGAATCCAATTGATCGCTGCTTGTGGCCCGCTATGCAAACTGATGGGTTTGAATCTGGAGTTACAAAGCAGCTGTATCTTTTGGATTATTATTAAAGCAATGAACTAGAATATGTATGTGAATAACTAATTTCATATCATTAAATCGAGTTTGTCATCATTTGATTGCATGTTTGGATATATCTTCTTTATCTCAATGTCAAAGGGTATTTCAGGTGAGAAAGGAAATGCTATTAGATCCAGGGGAGCTGCAGCAATTCCAGAACCATTCATCTCAAATGGCTGCTCTAGATTTCATGGTCTCAATAGCCAGTGACACTTTCATTCCCACAAATGATGGAAACATGGCAAAAGTTGTGGAAGGTCACCGCAGGTACAAACACCCATTCTCTCAAGGGGTGTTTATCTTGTATCATTTTACCAAGGAAAGAAACCATATCAATTGAAGCATCTTGCAGAAGTCCTGATTAGTGTTTGTGCAGGTATCGTGGGTTTAAAAAGACAATCCTTCTAGACCGTAAAAGACTTGTAGAGTTGCTGGATTTGCATCAGAATGGGACGCTCTCATGGAATGAGTTTGCAGCTGCTGTTAGATCGGCACATGAGAAGAGGATGGGGCAGCCGACTCAACGTAGGGTTATTGCAGATAAACCCAAAGAGGAAGATTATTTTTATGCAAACCCTCAAGAGTGCCTTTGTGAGGGAGCAAATTGTGATGATTTATTAGGACCTGGTAACTCAAGTTCAATTCGGTGATTGCAACAAAACCAAGCAGATTAAGATGGTGCTCCACTTAACTTTTCTTAAGCAGTGGACTTCTTGGGTGGACTCCTAATCAACGCAACTAATACACACCTACCTTAAAGTTTTGCAAGGAACGACAGAACAGAACCTTTGAGCGGTCATTCTGGCTATCAAAGGCCACTCGCTATTCATTTTTTCTTCCTGTTGATATATTTATTCATTTCTTTTCCAGGTAAAAGTTTGTTCAGGAATGCCATGTAATCCCAGAGTTCAAAATTTACACCGGTAGCCTTTCCTCAGATGCAATGCTCTATTTGCTACAGAACTCTGTTTGTGAGCTAACACTAACAGTAACAATATCAAGGATAGGCCCAGGAAAGCGGTAAAGAAAGATTGTAAATGAAATAAATGTATCTTTTTCTTTCATAGTTCAAAGTGAAATGATACAGAAAACCTGATCTCACGAAATGGCCAGCTCAAATTTCAAAACTTCCTTGGCATGCAAAATGCCATCATGTTTTCCTTCTAAAACAAAAATAGGTTATAAAAGCTGTTTGTAAAAACTCAAATCCTTATCTGGTTGCATTACTTGGATATAAATACCATCAACTGCCGAGGGTGTTCTTTCCTCGCGCCATAGAGAAACCCATGAAGGACGTCCCGAAAGTAATGGCCCCGGTATCTTGACATTTGATGCAGTTTCTACTTGGAATCCCAAAATATAATTACCTTGCTCCATAACGAGACCAAGATCCTCGAGCCTTCTCTCTTGGTAGTATTCCAACTCATCCAATTCTGACTCCCTCTGCCTTAAAACCTTATCGATTCGCCGCAGCACCCTCTTTTCCCCTGTTCTTATTCCAACTGCAATTTCAAGCCCTGGGTCGAGTTCTTCCCCTTTAGCTTCTCATTCTATAGTCCACTCTAGTATCCAGTTACTTCAAGCTTGTCGCCACTGATTGAACATGAAACAATCGACATTAGAGTTTGGAAAGCAAGTATAACTGTTACGGAAAAGGGGACAACCCCTGTGTGCCCAGAGAAGTAGATTGCTCTAATTCGTCTGGGAAAGAAACAATCTACGTTCTTTCTTGATCGAATTGTGCATTAGACTAGCTTTATCAGATCGAGTTGTGTAAGAAGTCCAAATAAATCTCAGTTTATTAGGTTAAAGATGATGAATTCCAATTTGGCCATTGAGGTATGATACTCTCAGTCTAGTTCCTGAATATTATAGAATAATGATTTGACCCTTAAATTTCAAGAAACTTACAAAGTGGTCGCTGATTATAAAAAACATATTTCAATTGGATCCCGTAATGTATTACAGAATTATTGATGATTTATTATTAATTATCTATTCTTGAATCTTGTGATTTTGGAAATTAATTCGATATGGATTGTAGAATATTTACACTAACAGGGCAATGTTCTCTATGCAGGCATAGCAAAGCAGAGGTTATTTTAGCAAGACATGTGATGCAAACAAGTTTTCTTCTCCTTCTCCTTCTTATAATTGATTATATGACTTGTAGCACTCTGAAAAATAACATAAATTGAAATACAATCATGTGTTATTGGTTCGTTTAATTATAATCATGTTTGGATTTGATGAATTAATCATATTATTAAATGTTTTGATGTTATTTATTCATTGAAATGTGAAAAACTGGTCATAATATCATTTCAATCTGTTCAGGTATATGTAGTGCTGGTTGATCCAGTACAACAACTTATTAGGAAGCAAGGTAAGCCTCCCTTGATATCATTTGACTTTCCTCTTTCTGGTAAGAGCTTTGACTTCTTGCCAACTCTATCTATACACACTCCAAGACTTCTTCTTCATGCGGGCTTTCTCATTTTGATACTCGTCCTCTAAATATAATAATTGGTTATTCTTCTAGGATGACGCGATAAACTTGCATTGGTCTTACGTCTGGCAATTTACTCTCACAAAGCTAAAGACCGAGCCAGAGACCTGGTCAGCCAATCTCTCTTCAACTCATTTTCGGTAAATTTATCCAGCAGACCCAGTCTCGATGCCAATATTTGCCCACCGAGTCCTATTTAATATCTCTGTACTGGTCTGGTGCGAGTTCGATGAAACCAATGAGATTTTGGGATTGCTCATTTCACCGATTAGAGAACAAGTCCTTTCTTACACTTCACCATTAATGTTCTTGATAGAAAGATCCACTTGCATTTTCTAAAACATCCATTTCACCAAACATATATATTAATATATATATATATATAACGCCGGCATGGGAGTATTCTAAATTAGGCGTGACAGTGTCTGATGTGCTTCCTCTACCATCCCGAAGAAGTGCCATACTTGACCGGAGAAAGAGCAGGTCCACTTTTTCGTTCACCGGTCCTTCTAAAGGCATTTTAAAACTACCCGGCCCTTAATTTCTAGCACTAAAACAGCTGAAATTCTCTAAATACTTTTTGAACGGCTAGCGAGGAAACATCTTTTTTGTGACTTTTCCTGGTCGCTGTACCCAGCTAGCTGCCAGAAACCACGGGACGTCATTGCTTACCTCTTACCTGCTCCTTTCCCCCCAGACAAATAGATAATATATTTTTACTTTACTGTTAAAAAGGTTACTGTCTGATATATATATATAGGGATGATATGTCTCAGATTACCTTACTGTTAAATAAGATAGTCCCATATTCGAGTTTTTCACTCGATTGTGTTTTGTTCGTCGTATTTTATTTATTTATTTAGAAGTATCCCCTCGTATTTATATCATTGAAATCAAAGGTGTATACATACCATCTATCATAGATTACGTATGATAAATAAATTCAAACCCTTAAGCTTAATTATGAGTGAGTGATCTACAAAGAAGTCATTCTCCATTAAATAAATTAAAACCTTTAAGCCATAGTATGAATGAGTGCTCTATAGAGAAGTACTCGTTTACCATTCCATCAACTTGATGTTGTCGTTCTTCTTTTTGTAGTTAATTATGTGGTATAACATGATTCTATAGAATTATACTGTTCTATGTTTTTAATTTGAATAATTAAAATAACATGATCGTCAGTATGGCTTTGCTCATTGAAGTATATTAGTGGATCTTGCCAACTTTTATCGAGCAACGAACATAACTACATTTCACATTCTAAATACTAGGAAACAGTTTCCTGCTACGTGGACAAGTTGCAGTCCTGACAATAGTCAACTACCAACCAGCTTCTGAATAAGAAAATGAAAAGAAATAGACCCATTCAAGACTCTGGATTGGGAAATGAAGATTCTTTTGACTTTGTCAGACTCCAAGTGTTGTCATCCTGCTCATTAACATAATTTTTGTGAAAAAAAATAGTGTAATTGTCAGGGCATGGCGAAAATTAACGGTGTGCCTATTTGGGGGCATAGTTTACCTGTTCCACGCCCACCACAGGGTGTTCTTATTTGGGGGCAAACTGTACCTAGGCCACGCACACCACCGCCCGTGCTCCTTCATTTGAAGATTCTTCATTAGGAGATCTAGTAGAAAATCCAACGACACTTGGAACCATAACTGATGCTGCTGCTTCCTGCCTGTGCACCAAGAGTTACCTATAATAAGCCTGATGAAACCTCCCTCCACACAAAGCTACTTGTTTTATTAATTCATTTTCTTGTTTCCTTTCCCAGCCAAACTCCACGCATATCTGGCTTATAGAAGAACTTCTTACAGAACCAAGCAGAAATATTAATTATCTACTAACTGGGCACTGCAGTTTCGTGTAAACTGCTACTTCCACACACATCAAAAACCTGGACAATGAAGTTTGGGAAAGAGTTCACAGCGCAAGCGGTGCCTGAATGGCAAGAAGCATACATGGACTATGATTTTCTCAAGACCCTTTTGAAAGAGATACGAGGTTTCCGACTAAGAACCAATCCACCTGCAACCACCCCAGACGGCCTAACAAGAAAGCTCACACTCTATAGAGCTTTTAGTGGCCTGACACGAAGGAATACCACCTACACCCCCGTGAGCCCTTCTTCTCCTGATCTTGAACTGCAGCCTATTTTGGTGAATTCTGTGAACCTCGCTGGCTCCCAAAGCTACCAGACAACATTTCTCATGCCTTCTATCCAAGGTGGAGAGTACGAGCTTGTGTATTTCAGAAGGCTTGACGACGAGTTCAATAGAGTGGAGAAGTTTTACAGGTCTAAAGTGGACGAGGTATTGAAAGAGGCTGCGATGTTGAATGAGCAAATGGATGCTTTGATTGCTTTCAGGATAAAAGTGGAGAATCCGTCAGGGTGGTCTGATAGAGTGGCAGATATGACTCGTCTTGCTTCAGACGTGGCAGCTTCTACTGCTGCACTGGCAGCTGCCTCTCCATCTGGAGCTAGAGCACGCAGTAAGTTACTCTAATTAAACCAGCTATATGCCTGCGTCTATTACCATTGCCTTCAAAAGCATTTTTAAAATTCCAATCATCCTTAAATGTTTTTCTAATTAACTTCGTAAAATCCTTCTCAAAGTACAGGAGGTGCACTTCAGTTAATGGATGTGATTGAGGAAGGGCAAAGCTTGCATGAGCGGTCAGATGAATCAAACCATGAAGAAGTGGAGAAGAAAAGTGATAATACTGCCCAGAAGGAAGAAGAAGAAGAGAATCCGAAGATCATGGTCAGAAACTTTAGGCCAGCTCCATTGGAGATACTAAACCATGTTACAATTAACAGCACACAGGCGACTCCTCGCTCGACCATCAAAAACTTCCTTAAAGTTCCCCAGCAAACAGAACTTAAATTTACAAGGGAGAATCTTAGAAAAGTTGAAGAACAACTAAAGGGTGCTTTTGTTGAATTTTACCAAAAGCTTCGCCTTCTTAAGAGTTACAGCTTCTTGAATACGCTGGCGTTTTCAAAGATTATGAAGAAGTATGACAAGGTATGTAAATCATCCCTCAGGACTTCAGATTTCTCTTCTCTACTTGTATTCTAATTCACAGGAGAGTTTGATATATTTTATCCCCAATTCGCTTTGCATAATTCTGGCAGATTACCACAAGGAATGCATCAAAAGTTTACATGAAAATGGTGGATAACTCCTACCTTGGAAGCTCTGATGAAGTGAGCATAGTTTCTCTTTTATAATGTTCAACAAGACACCAATACATTCAATATATATGTTATAATCTTATACATTTTTCGCTTATTGAGGGTTTATCCTGTCGATTAATGCCTTGTTTAACTTATAATGTATATTCCATCATAGGTTACCAAGCTTTTGGAAAGGGTTGAGGCAACATTCATTAAGCATTTCTCAAACTCAAATCGGAGTAAAGGCATGCGCGTCTTGAGACCAGAAGCGAAAAAAGAGAGGCATAGAATAACATTTTATATGGGTAAGTTACTAATTACTACTCGTGTTGGAACGTGATTCAAGAATCTTATTTTAAAAAAAGCTGCTTTCTTTAGATTTTATATCTTTCAGGGTTGATATTGATTAGTTGATAATTCTGAGAAAATTTGTAGGTTTCTTTTCTGGCTGCACAGTTGCCCTGATAATTGCCCTTGTTTTAATCGTTAAAGCCCGCAAACTCATGAATAAGCCAGGAAGGGTCACATACATGGAAACAATGTTTCCTCTCTACAGGTAACACTAGTTTTCTGTTCGCTCATTTCTTTCAGCATGAAAAACCTTATCCCAACCTTTCATGTGGTTATAATCCATTTGTTTGACAACCTATGCTCAACCTGTTGCAGTTTTTTTGGATTAATTGTTCTACACGTGCTCATGTACGCTGCTAATATATACTTCTGGACGCGATACCGAGTGAATTACTCCTTCATTTTTGGTTTCAAACGAGAAACAGAACTGGGCTACAGACAAGTTCTTCTTCTCGGTTTTGGTATTGCAGTAATAGCTTTATGCAGTGTTCACTTAAACCTTAACATGGAGATGGACCCTATAACGAAAGATTACAAAGAATTTACAGAACTTCTCCCTCTGAATGTGTTGATAGTAAGATTCTTTCACTCAGAGGTTTTCCAGTCATTCTAGTCATGATTTGTTTTTCCCTTCGTCATCCAATTTTTCGTGCATAAACTGATATTTTGCTTTCCCTGCAGCTCCTGCTCGCCATATTGCTCTGGCCATTTAACATGTTTTATCGCTCGTCTCGCTTCCTCCTCCTCACTTGTATCTTTCATTGTATTGCTGCTCCTCTCTACAAGGTGAAAAATGGTGGCAGAAAATCACAAAATGTGGAAACGGAGCCTAAATTTTTCGATTACTAATTTTTTTGTACTTTTTTTCCCCTGCAGGTCACACTCCCTGATTTCTTCTTGGCAGACCAATTGACTAGCCAGGTTAGTTATCAGCCTGGGCTGTACTTCAACAGTTCAAAAACTTGAATTTCAGAAGTAATAAAAAAAGCATCATTGTATTGATGTAGGTGCAATCCCTTAGAAGCCTGGAGTTCTACATTTGCTATTACGGTTGGGGAGACTATAAACACAGACAGAACAACTGCAAAGAAAGTCCTGTTTTCATAACTTTCTCGTTCATTGTTGCTGTGATTCCATACTGGTCTCGCCTTCTTCAGGTTTGCAGTTGTCTGTGTGTCTAACCTGCCGAGCTGTTTAAAATTTCAGACGTGATTTCTTTTTATTGAAACGTGATCACAGCAATTGAAATCACAAATCAACAAGTTTTCCTCTTTGTTTCAGTGCCTCCGGCGCTTGTTTGAAGAGAAAGATCCGATGCAGGGATACAACGGATTGAAGTATTTTTTTGCAATAGTTGCTGTCTGTTTGAGGACAGCTTACAGCATTAACAAAGGGGTTGGCTGGAGAGCAATAGCTTGGACTTTCTCGGTCATTGCAGCAGTCATCGGCACATATTGGGATGTTGTTTATGACTGGGGGCTTCTTCAGCGCCATTCTAAGAATAGATGGCTGAGAGACAAACTCCTCGTCCCTCACAAATCAGTATATTTTGTAGCCATGGTTAGTAGCAAAGAGAAGAGCCAGAAAAAAAAAGAATACCTGGCTGAGATCACTCCTAAAAGGAACTTTCATTTGATTTGCAGGTCTTGAATGTGTTGCTGAGATTTGCTTGGCTGCAAACAGTATTGAACCTCAGGGTTACTTCCTTGCACCGAGAAACCATGATTGCCCTTGTGGCCAGCCTTGAGATCATTCGCCGTGGCATGTGGAATTTCTTTAGGTAACAAAAAACTTTCTTTTGAAAATCTCAAGATCCTTAATTATCAAGAATCTCTTCTAAATTTTTTTTGAACTGTCAGATTGGAAAATGAACATTTGAACAACGTTGGAAAATATCGAGCATTCAAGTCTGTTCCTTTACCTTTCAACACTCTGGAAGATGATGACCACGAGGACTAAGCTTTGCCACAACATTTGACAAAGCTGGAGGCGACACGGAAATGAGAGCCATTTTTGACAATATTTTTTATTTTTTTACAGTTCTTAAAAAAAATCTATTAAAAAAGAACACTTTCGTAAAGACCAAGTTTAATGAAAAGTGCTTTTTATTAGCTTTTCCATGTAAACAAATACAGGGGAAAAAAAGAAAATGATTTTCATAAAACTACTGTTTATATGTCAAATCGGAATGAGGCTGCTTCATATGTTTTATGGACAGAATAATATTTTCTCCCTTTAATTTAACGTGTACTACAGCCAGGGCGTTGAAATTACACTACACTATGCCATAACATTTAAGGTAGGTTACAAACCTTCTTAAGTTGAGAGCTTTCCAATTGTGCATGGGTTAACGTTTTGAGGAAACTGAATCAAGTACATGCAATAACCAAGTATTGGCTTACATTTTGGATCTTCTATAAACTAGTCTCTCTCTTTCAATAGAGAGGGCAAGAATTCCCATAAAAGATTTCAGAGTAGAATAGAATAATTGTACAAGAACAGCCAACACAAAGCATTTCGCAACCCTGCTGTTAAAATGTGTGATCTGAACAGTGGTTGTTTCTTGAACAGCTACTGTTCAGATCAAAATCTGGAAATTAAGGCAATTGAAATTTGCAGAAGAACATAAATACTGTTTTATTGATTTCACTTGTATTTAAAGACTTACAAGTAATGCAATTCAAATCAAAAACAAACTCTCAACATCCATGAGAGATTATTGGAATAAAATTACGAAATAATAGCACACAATCTGCTATTTGAATTCAAATTTAAAAACATAAAAAACAGGACATATCTTGACTTCATTCTTCCTTCAAGGCAGCATCTCACACGTGATTCCAACACTCCTCCTTGAGACTTGCCTTGAACATTCCCAGCTTCATTCTAAGCATCTCCAGCCTTGATCTTGGAAGTCCTTTAGTCATTAAATCTGCCAATTGGACTTCAGTTGGACAGTGAAGAATTTTGATGAACAAATTCTTCTCAGCTTCCCTCAATGCATGAAACTTGACATTAATGTGTTTTGTTCTCCCATGCTGGACTGGATTTTGTGCAATTGCTATTGCTAACTTGTTGTCACAATAAAGCTCGGTTGGTGAGCTTTGCTTATGACCCAAATCTGCCAAAACTTTGCTCAACCATATAGCTTGATTTGCAGCAGCTGCCATGGAGATGTACTCTGCCTCTGCTGTTGATTGAGCAACCACATCTTGCTTCCTTGCATTCCAGTAAATTGCACCTGAACCAATGCTAAAAACATAACCAGAAGTACTCTTCATATCATCAACACTCCCAGCCCAATCACTGTCTGCATAGCCAACCAAACATACTCCTCCTGTTTTTGAGTACCTTAGGCCTAAGTCAGTTGTGCCTTTGATGTATTTTAGTACTCTTTTTGCAACTCCCATGTGAACACTACTAGGTGAACTCATAAATCTTGACAGCAAACCAGCAGGGAACATCAAGTTTGGTCTAGTTGCTGTCAAGTATAGCAAACTGCCCACCAAGCTTCTAAAAACAGAAGGATCTTCTAGCTTCTCACCATCATTCTTTGAAATCCTTTCATTTTGTGCCAAAGGTGTAGCTACTTCTTTGCATGATTCCAGTTTGAACCTTTTAAGCACATCAATAGCATACTTCTTTTGTGACAAAAAGATCCCTAAGTTGTCTTGATGTATCTCCATTCCATGAAAATAATTCATCATTCCCAAGTCACTCATTTCAAATACATCCTCCATTTCTTTCTTGAACTTTGCCAACAATGATGTATTACTACCAGTCACCAACATATCATCTACATAAAGTGAGATTACAAGCTGCACTTCATCTTCTTCTTGCTTTACGTATAGTGTAGCTTCATTTTCACTCCTTCTAAAACCCAATTGGATTAAATAGGAATCAATCCTACTATACCAAGCCCTTGGGGCTTGTTTCAAGCCATAAAGAGCTTTGTGTAGCTTATACACCTTATGCTCACAGCCTGCCACTTCGAATCCTTCAGGTTGCTGCACATATATATCTTCAACTAATATACCATTTAAAAAAGCTGATTTAACATCTAAATGGTATACCTTCCATCCCAGCTGACCAGCAATTGCAAGGAGCCGAATTGTATCATGCCTAGCAACTGGGGCAAATGTGTCCCCATAATCAACCCCAGCCACTTGTGCAAATCCTTTGACCACCAATCTAGCTTTGTATTTAAATACAGAACCATCAGGATTGAATTTAGTTCTGAACACCCACTTCACACCAATTTCTTTCTTGTTATGAGGCAGCACTGTCAAACTCTAGGTTTGATTCCTCTCAATGGAATCAATTTTTGATTTCATGGCTTCTATCCAAGCTGAATCCCTTGCTGCTTCAGCATAGCTGGTTGGCTCAGCATGAACCAAGTTACATCTCTCATATACCTCAGCTAGGGGCCTCACTTTAAGAACATCTGCATCTGAGGTTCCATCAATTCAAACTCAGTTTCAGTGGTTGTTTCCCCTGCTGCAGCTTCAAGGATTGTGCTCTTCTGATTCACCTCCTTCAAGTCCCAATTCCAGCATGCAATTTCATCAAAGTGCACGTCCCTACTGATCTGAATTTTGGACTCATTCAGATTGTAAATCCTGTAACCTTTGGACTCAGTTGAATATCCCATGAAAATTCCCTTCACTGTTGTCTCATCTAGCTTCCCTCTTTTGACAGTGGGCACATGAAAATAACACAAAGAACCAAACACCCTTAGATGGTTGGCAGTAGGCTTTATTCCTGACCAAGCTTCTATGGGTGTTTTTCCATTGACAGACTTTGTGGGAAGTCTGTTTAGCAAATAAACTGAGGTGTTTACTGCTTCTGCCCATAGAAACTTAGGCAACCTCTTCTCAAACATCATGCACCTTGACATCTCCATGATTGTCCTATTCTTCCTCTCCGAGACACCATTTTGCTGAGGAGAATAGGGCACTGTCAACTGGTGCACAATTCCAGTTTCAAGACAGAAATTCTGGAAATCCCTTGAAGTGTATTCTCCACCATTGTCAGTTCTCAGCACTTTAATTCTTTGTCCACTCTGTGTTTCAGCCATGTGTTTTAAACTTTTGAACTTTGACAGTGCTTGAGACTTGTTTTCCAAAAACTGGACCCAAATCATTCTGCTATGATCATCAATGAACAAAATAAAGTAAAAGTTATTGTTCAAGGAGGCTGTCCTCATTGGTCCACAAAAGTCAGAATGGACCAATTCCAGCCTTGTTTTTGCTCTATTGGATGTTGCATGAGGGAATGAAGCCCTATGGTGCTTCCCCAACTCACAACCTTCACACAACTGTGCACATTCAAAAATAGCAGACATTCCCTCTATCATGCGTCTGTCATGCAACAATTTCAATGATTCGAAATTGTAGTGCCCAAACCTCTTGTGCCAAACAACACTCATTTCAGAATTTGCACTTAATGCATGACCTTCAATAACATTCAAATCAAGATAAAAGCTATTTCCATCCATTTTTATCTTTGCTACAGCTGAATCCTTTGTGTTAACAATAAAGCAGAAATGTTCTTTAAAGGTTACTTCATAACCATTCCTAAGCATTTGAGCAACACTCAACAAATTTTGATCTAACTCAGGAATGAAGAGAACATTTTTAATAATCTTTGTACCTCTTGAAGTGCTGACTGTGACAGTGCCTCTTCCTTTAGCTTGCACAATGTCACCATTTCCCAATTTGATTCTTGGCCTTATTGATCGATCAATTGAGGAAAAAATTGACAAATACTTTGTCATGTGGCTAGTGCAGCCACTGTCAATAAGCCAAGTGTTCTTCTTGGAATTTGTACTGGTCTGTAAGGCCATGAATAACTGCTCCTCAGTTTCTTCAAGGTCCTTGTCTTCTTCAGAGACATTTGCTTGCTGCTGAAATCCCTGCTGCGACTGTTTCTTCTTCAGCCTGCAAAACTTTTCACTATGGCCATTCCTTTTGCAAAAATCACAGTGAATGAGTGTTTTGCCTTTGAACCAGCAGTCAGCCTCAACATGATTTGTTCTTTTACAGTAAGAACAAGGAGAAAATTGTCTACTGGCAGATACAATTGCTTTACCTTTTGAGAAGTTTGTTTTACCAGTACTGAAATTTTTCTTGGGAAAAATTCCAGGTTTTTTCCCTTTAAAGCTTGCTTGAAATGCTCCTTCAACAGCTTCATCATCTCTCATTTGAACCCTTTGCTCCTGTATATGAAGCTTGCTGATCAGTTCTGCAATTGTGAGAAGTTGCAGATCGCATGATTCTTCAATTGCAGATATTTTAGCTTTGAATTTTTGTGTAAGAGACATCATAAGTTTCTCAACAACCTTATGATCTTCAAATGTCTGTCCAAGGAGCCTCATTTGATTCACAATGTTCATCAACCTGCCAGAGTAGCTCTTGACCGATTCATTTTCCTTCATTTTCATTAGCTCAAACTCCCTTTTGAATGCCAGCAATTTCACAGCTTTGACTCTGCTGCTGCCTTCAAATTCAACTTGGAGTTTGTCCCAAATTTGTTTTGGTGTCTCAAGATTCATTATCTTGGTGAAAATGTGGTGTAACAACCCCAAATTTTTTTTTCTCCTATTTGTTTATTTGTTAATCTTTACCCCTATAAAAGGGTAGGTGAAGCATGAAATTTTTTTTTCTCTCTCTCTCGCCGAAATTTCGGCAGAGTCTCCCCTATATCGGGAGATCCCAAGTTATCAATAACACAACCTGTACACAATTTGGATCACAGCTCACCCATAATCACATTCATGTTTAATACAATTAACTGCATAATTCATTTCAGAATATGCTCAGGTCCATATTCATTCCCAAACTTCATCTTACATCACACGCATAAGATAAAAATTAAAAGCCAGTTCGCACATGAAAATTTCACATATATACATATACATAGAACATAACATAGTTTAATATTCTAAGATAATCTAGTACTTTCTAATATCTGGAGCATAGGTGGATACATTTAATATTCCAGAAACAAAATTTACAAAAATACTATTCTATACAATTTACATGTTCTTCTACATATCAAGATTTCACCATAACTCCCTAAGTTCCTAACTTATACAAAAAGGAATTAAGATTTAAAATCTATTCCTGACGAGAATGGAAAGAACCTGCAAAATATAGATTTTCCACATAATTAAAACAATTTAGTAAATACTAGCAATTTACAGAAAATTTATACAACAATCCATCAATCTACTTAGATCATATGAGATTTTAAATACAACCATATACACCATTTTTTTTTATTAAACAAAAGAAAATTTATTTCTTTTAACTGCTTCGCTTTCATCTCAAAAAGCTTATCAAGTCTATTAATTTTTGCCGATATCGACTTCACCCGCCGATATCATTAACTATTCTGAAACCGAATAGCAAATCAAGTTTATAAATCATGCCGATATCGACATCACCCGTCGATATCATTAACTACTCCAAAATTGAATAGTTAATCAAGTTTATAAATTATGCCGATATCGACGTCACCCGCCGATGTCATTAACTATTCTGAAACCGAATAGCTAATCAAGTTTATAAATCATGCCGATATCGACGTCACCCGCCGATATCATTAACTATTCCAAAATTGAATAGTTAATCAAGTTTATAAATTATGCCGATATCGACGTCACCCGCCGATATCATTAACTATTCTGAAACCGAATAGCTAATCAAGTTTATAAATCATGCCGATATCGACATCACCCGTCGATATCATTAACTACTCTAAAATTGAATAGTTAATCAGGTTTATAAATTATGCCGATATCGACGTCACCCGCCGATATCATTAACTATTCTGAAACCGAATAGCTAATCAAGTTTATAAATCATGCCGATATCGACGTCACCCGCCGATATCATTAACTATTCCAAAATTGAATAGTTAATCAAGTTTATAAATTATGCCGATATCGACGTCACCCGCCGATATCATTAACTATTCCAAAATTGAATAGTTAATCAAGTTTATACATTATGCCGATATCAACGTCACCTGCCGATATCGACCAGCTTATTTCTTTCTACACACACATATATATCTATTTTTCCATCCCCTAACCTTTCCTTTACCCGTTTTCTTTTCCTCATCAATAAGCACCAAATTATAACTTATAGTTCAATAATTAGTAAAGAAAATAATTATTAGATAAAGCAAATATAGGTACCAAGTACCTACCTGCTGCGAATGTTCGACTTGCGTTACCCTGTTGTTGTTGTTGCCCTTCACCCGCGGTCCTTCCTGAAACCACAAATACCCACCATTTTTTTTTTATTAATTCACATATCACACACAACAACAATAAAAATGGTAATAATATTCATTCCCCTTTTACCAATTCTTTTCTTTCTCACTTATATTCCTCATTATCATCCTTTAATTTTTCAGCTCATTTATAGTCCAAATGGACATCATGAATTCAATTTCTTATCACCATTTATTCTCTTATTTTATTTTCTGAAGATCAAGACACATTTTATGAAAGGAAAGGGACAATTTCTACCCTTAACATGGTTAAATTTTTGCTATTTTCTCAACTTGGCCGAAATTGTCAACACATGTGACAGCTTGACCTCTCCTTAGAGTTTTACCCATATCTGGAGTTCCAGAACTCCAAATTAGACGGGGTTGGACTCGTTGGAAAGCTAACACTCCCAGATACAACTTCTATGAAGGGACCCTCCCTGAATTATGTATTTTTCAGGTCCAAAAGTCCCTAACAAAAAGGGAAACGAAACTGTCCAGTTTTGAAAAAAAAAGGGAAAGTGTCTCCAATTCATCTTCAATCCTTGATTTCTCATCAATAACAGCCATGTCTTCCCTTTATTCATGAAATCCTACTCATTTATGCATTTTCCTAACATTTTGTGTTAAAAACCCTAATTCCCAATTCAAGAACAATCATGAACTTCTAATCAAATTGAAGTTAAATTCATAGAAATTGGAATTAGAACTCCTTACTTGGATGAAATCTAACAATTTTGGAAGAATTCTAGCCTTCTTCTCCTTGAAAATACCCAGTCACTCTTCCTCCTTTCTTCCCCAATTTCTTCACTTTCTTCTTGTTACTTCTCCACCCAATTGTGCTCTTCCACTTTAGAAATCCAAGGCTTGTATGGGTTTATAAATTTTTGGGTGTTTACTCTTGGTTTTTATGAGATGAATTTCGAAATTCTCCCTCCCCTCTCTCTTTTGTTTCAGCTGGACATGGCTGAGAAGAGATGGGTATTTATAGTCCCATCTCTTCTTAATTCTATTTTGACCCTTTTTTTTTTTTTTTGCTTTTTCTTTTCCTAAATTTTGTATAATAACAACATTTTAAATTAAATTTTTTTTTTTAAATCTTTTACCTCTATGTATACTTTATTCTCGGGTTTCACATGTGGTCTGCAATTCCAGAATGCAGACACGTAATTGCCTTGTCTTTCTTCAATTTTTCTTCTTCATGAGCCCTCATCTACGCAATCGTTGGGTTCCCATTTAATGGAATTGGATCAGCATCCGTCTCCACAATGTTCCATAACCCTAGGGATCGCAGAAAAAACCTCATCTTTACAGCCCAAATGTGATAGTGTTCACCATCGAACACTGGTACAGTTGAGGTTGAATGTCCCGATGATGAAGAAGAAGCCATTGATAAATCAGTTTGATTTCCACTCAATCACTCTGTGTTTACACTCAAACTCACCGTGTTTACACTCAATCTCACCGTGTTTACACTCAAATAATTTTCCCTCAGCCCGTAGGATTTCAGCTCTGATACCACTGTTAAAATGTGTGATCTGAACAGTGGTTGTTTCTTGAACAGCTACTGTTCAGATCAAAATCTGGAAATTAAGGCAATTGAAATTTGCGGAAGAACATAAATACTGTTTTATGATTTCACTTGTATTTAAAGACTTACAAGTAATGCAATTCAAATCAAAAACAAACTCTCAACATCCATGAGAGATTATTGGAATAAAATTACGAAATAATAGCACACAATCTGCTATTTGAATTCAAATTTAAAAACATAAAAAACAGGACATATCTTGACTTCATTCTTCCTTCAAGGCAGCATCTCACACGTGATTCCAACACCTGCAAGAACACCATTTATTCAAATTCTTATCAGCTGCATGAATCGAAACATTGAAATAGAATCCTAAATACTTGATCCTAAATTCGTAGGTAGTTTCAATTATTTCTCTCACCATTCTTCCCCCTGTCTCCACTCCAACCGTAGAACTCCTGCAACTAAACAATCGATCACAGAACATCATTTGAAAGGCACTGGTATATTTTGTACTTGTAAGCAAATATTCAAGGCGCTGGAATCATACACAAATATCATCCTCAAATTTAGAAACAGTAATTATAAGAATTAACAATGGCTTTGAAACTGAATAATTTATCCCAGATTCATACGAACTTAAAAATAACAGATGGCAAAATGAATTTATTCACTACCATGTACTCATTAAAAACGAGGAAAATCCTTTCCATTCATCAAGTTTGCCCAGGTCAACCAAACATTAGAAAATGAGAAAATATTACGAAAACATGTTTGATGTTAAATAAACAACACTTGAGTTGCGGGATGAGCATAACTTGTATTGTGAATTCTTTAGTTCAATGTATCTATAGAGGTTTATCTTCTAGGTTTTCATCATATAAAATTGTCAAGTTTTTGCTTCCAACATCATTGACAAATCCTTACTTGACATATGACCATGATCTGAGTTCCTATCTATATATACTCTAAAACTTCTTCTTCATGTGGCTTTCTCATTTTGATACTCACCCTCTTTTCCCCTGTTCTTATTACAGAGCTGCATATCCGGGGATTGTGAGTTACTAACTATTCTTTCTGTTGTGCTATACAAATATCAGCAAACGTGGCTAAATGCTTTGCAAACTTAGAAATTGATCGTTGCTTGTGGCCCACTATGCAAACTGATGGGTTTGAATCTGGAGTTACAAAGCAGTTGTATCTTTTGGATTATTATAAAGCAATGAACTAGAGGGCCTCATTAAGGCCCCCCTATCAAATGGTCAACGTTGACTTTTGGAATATGCATGTCAATAACTAATTCCATATCATTGAATCTACTTTGTCATCATTTGATTGCATGTTTGCATATATCTTCTTTATCTCAATGTCAAAGGTTATTTCAGGTGAGAAAGGAAATGCTATTAGATCCAGGGGAGCTGCAGCAATTCCAGAACCATTCATCTCAAATGGCTGCTCTCGATTTCATGGTCTCAACAGCCAGTGACACTTTCATGATGGAAACATGGCAAAAGTTGTGGAAGGTCACCGCAGGTACAAACACCAATTCTCTCAAGGGGTGTTTATCTTGTATCATTTTACCAAGGAAAGAAATCATATCAATTGAAGCATCTTGCAGAAGTCCTGATTAGTGTATGTGCAGGTATCGTGGGTTTCTACAAACTCGCTATTCATTTTTTCTCCAGGTAAAAGTTTGTTCAGGAATGCCATAAAATCCCAGAGTTAAAAATTTACACCGGTAGCCTTTCCTCTCCTCTGATGCAATGCTTTATTTGCTACAGAACTCTGTTTGTGAGCTAACAACAACAATATCAAGGATAGGCCCAGGAAAACGATAAAGAAAGATTGTAAATGAAAGAATGGATCTTTTTCTTTCCTAGTGTAGAGTGAAATGATACAGAAAACCTGATCTCACGAGGTGGCCAGCTCAAATTTCAAAACTTCCTTGGCATGCAAAATGTCATTATGTCTCCTTCTAAAACAAAAATAGGTTATAATAACTGTTTGTAAAAACACAAATCTTTATCTGGTAGCATTACGTGGATATGAATACCATTAACTGATGTGCATGCGAATTGCCGAGGGTGTTCTTTCCTCGCGCCATAGAGAAACCCATGAAGGACGTCTTGAAAGTAATGGCCCCGGTATCTTGACATTTGATGCAGTTTCTACTTGGAATCCCAAAATATAATTTCACCTTGCTCCATAACGAGACCAAGATCCTCGAGCCTTCTCTCTTGGTAGTATTCCAACTCATCCAATTCTGACTCCCTTTGCTTTAAAACCTCATCGATTCGCCGCAGCACCCTCTTTTCCCCTGTTCTTATTCCAACTGCAATTTCAAGCCCCGGGTTCTCATTCTTCCCCTTTCAGCTTCTCATTCTACAGTCCACTCTTGTATCCAGTTACTTCAAGCTTGTCGCCACTGATTGAACATGAAACAATCGACATTAGAGTTTGGAAAGCAGGTATAACCGCTACGGAACAGGGGACAACCCCTGTGTGCCCAGAGAAGTAGATTGCTCTGATTTGTCTGGGAAAGAAACAATCTACGTTCTTTCTTGATTGAATTGTGCATTAGACTAGTTTTATCAGATCGAGTTGTGTAAGAAATCCAAATAAATCATTAACACGCGCGTTTTTTTAAAAGAAAACTAGAAAGATTGAGAGCTGGATCGAAAGAGAAGTAGAGAGAGAAAAGAGATAGGAAGGAGATGAAAATGAGTTTTAGGTAAGGTTTGTACTTTGATATGCATGGTTGTTGTTGTTGTTAATTATGATTTTTATTTTTCTTGTGGTTTCTAAAGAATTGAAGTTAATGTTGTTAAGATTAATTGATGATTGTTATGGTTAGTGGTGAAATTAATTGATTTTGTTAGAAATAATGATTTTTAGATTGATTTGTAAGAAGTGTTAAGAAATTTTGGCAAAAACATCTGCTGGAAAATGTGGATAAGTTTGTTACGGGGTTGAAGAAGGTTAAATTTCAACTTAGTATTTGATTTGTTACAATTGTAGTTTAGTCCCTAAACATTGGGAAATGTACAATTTAACCCATGAAACATATTTTGGATAGAAGTGATTGTTACTTTGTTAGGTTAAAGATGGCGAACTCCAATTTGGTCATTGAGTTATGATACTTTCAGTTTAGTTCTTGAATATTATAGAATTATGATGTGATTCTTAAATTTTAAGAAACTTACAAATTAATCATTGATTATAAGAGATATATTTTAATTGGTATTAGAGAATAATATAAATTATATTCTGAGACCTCACCTAATAGTTTAAACTCTTAGGTGAGAGGGTTCCTTAATATGGTATCAGAACCTTGTTGACCCAGCGATCACAAGTTCGAATCTCAACACCTTTATTCTATTTGATAAAAATCAAGAATAAGGTAATATGGGTCTGTGCAAATTTCAAGCCCAGAAGGCTTTCACTTGAGAGAATGTCTTAGAGAATAATATAAATTATATTTTGATATCTCACCTAACAGCTTAAGTTTTTAGGTGAGATGGTTCTCTAACAATTGGATCCCGTCATGTATTACATAATTATTGATAATCTATTATTAATTATTATTCTTTAGCTTTGCATACAATCACTATTTTTTATATATGAATAGGTATGGTTGTCTTTTTTATATAAACATATTAAAGGTGTCATCATCTGCTTCTATGTGATTGGTGAATGTGGATGCTTAGCTCAATTTTTATGAGTAAATAATAATGTGTGTGTATATATATATATATATATAATCATGAGTATAAATAGCATTATATCTAAATTAAATATGAGTAGTTTGATTATCTATTCTTGAATCTTGTGATTTTGAAAATTAATTTGATATGGATTGTAGTATATCTACACTAACAGGGTAATGTTATTTATGCAGGCATAGCAATGAAGAGGTTATTTTACCTAGACATGTTTTCTTCTCCTTCTCATTCTTATAATTGATTATCTGACTTGTAGCACTCTAAAAAATAACATAATTTGAAATACAATTATGTGTTATTGGTTCGTTTAATTATAATGATGTTTGGATTTGATGAATTAATCATATTATTAAATGGTTTGATATTATTTATTCATTGAAATGTGAAAAAACTGGTAATACTTGAAGGAATTGTGTCCTTTAAATTAATGTGCAATGACTAAACTTGGATAGGACAATTAACGGAGATAATTTAATCTGATTATTTTAGGAGTCGTAGTGCTTTGCTAGAAGCCAACTACGATTAATAGGGTTAAACCTATAGCTATTATAATTGGGTCCTATGAGGTCACACACTTAGAGATTACGGAATAGATCAACGAAAGAAAAATGGTTAATTATTAATACATATTAGATATTATTAATAATAAAGAATATTATTTATTTCTGAAATAAAATAAATATTATTTATTCATATTAGATATGATTAATTATGGAGTTATTCATACAGCCTTTTATTTGATAAAAGGACAAAGTCTTCATTTCTATTTATTGCTCTTAAAACCATACGTTGGAAAAGGAAATGACACTTTCTATATATTGATGTGCCATAAAAGGAAAAACGTATCCATCATTGAAGATGGAATATATAAATGATTTTTTGAAAATCATGTTATGAAAAAAAAAAAAAAAGCTTTCCATGTAACGTACGGGGAAAGGCTAATAAAAGAAATGAAAGAAGTTATAAATGTGAGAGGTTTTTCATTTGCTGGGCTGCTCTCAAAAATCAGCAGTGGTGCAAGGAGAGACCACGATTTTTCCTTTTTCAACCAAGGCAATTTTGATTGCTCCTTTTTGTCCATTCATCCTAGCAGTCGAAGGCAAGAGATCTATTCGGGCTCGTGTGGACTAAATAGAGGAGCAACACGTGGGGCTCTCATCCTTTTAGATACCACCATATCTGACTCGGTTCACGCATCAACAGGTATTTTCCATGAACAATACTTTGATCTATCATTTATGCTTGTAGATTCTACGATTAGATGTTTAGATATGATCTGAAATTCCACTTAATGCATCTAATTTCACAACAATGGTATCAGAGCTATCTTGCATAAATTGATAGGATCAATGAATTAATTGTTAATTTGATGCGGATCTTGATTTAAATTGGTGGTGAATTTTATATGGATAAAATGTAAATTAAAATGAAGATTTTGATTGGCCCATGGAATTTTATGAATATAATATGGAATTTTAGGAGGGAGATATACAAAACATATAGTACGTGACTTTTGCTTTTGATCTCCTCTCCTTAATAATAAAATGCCTTTACGATTTTAATTAAAAAGAAAGCAAAATTGTTTTGTTTCCTCCAATTTTAAAATGTGCAGACAAACCCCAAGGGAGTCAATATTATATGGTTTATTTTATTGTTTCCTAAAAGTTAGGAAATCCCATTTATATATTTTTCATACAATTTTATCTAATAATTGCATTTTATGATTAATAATGATTAATACCATGTAAGGATTTAATTTTAAATTAAGAATTTTTTTTTATGCTTGTTTTATATTATGATATATTGCATGCATAAGGTGACTAGTATGGCCCAGAAATACGATCTGCGTATCGTTATATTTTTTGTAATTTATTTTAATAATTAGATTATTGTAAATAATTTTGTAATACAAAGAAGAGAAAGTCCATGAAGTTCAAGGATGGAGATCCATGAAGGGTACAAGGATGAAGACAAAAGAAGATTAGATCTTTAATTCTTTTTTTTTTGGGGGGGCATACTAGGATCATTTTTTATTGCATATTTTTTTATGCTTTATTTATTTATTTTGCATTGTCTTTATTTATGCCAGTTTTCACTTATAAATAAAAGATAATCAAAACTTAAGTTCCTACAGAAAATTGGGGCAATGCCTTTCCGTGTCATAACCCATGAAGTTTATGGTTTTGGTTGGATGGGTTTCGCAAAAGCGAGGGTGTCCTACCTCAATCTTAGGCTCGTGAGGGTGAATCTATACGGGGGTTCATAAATCTTGATACGGTTGTACCCAACAAGAGACCAAAAGGCAAAGTTTTGGATCTTGAGGCATGGGGATGAATCCTACATTGGATGTGGATCATCAACCAAGAATTATAATAAGTTATAATTAGTAATTGTTACTTACCTTGCATACACAAGAACTAAGGCAGTGCAAAAGTACGTTGGGGCTTGTCTATGATGGGATCTTGGAATCATTTTATTCATAAAGGACAATAACAACTTGAATAAAATGTGCATTTACTTATTTTAAATTGTTTAAATTATAAGTATTTGCAATATCAAACATAAACTGATTTGTATGTCATTTATATTTTGTAGATTATGTCGAACGATAATTTGAAATTCTCTACGCTCAATTGTTGAGAAAAACAAGCTCAATGGAACGAACTTCCTTGATTGGGAAAGGAATCTGAGAATTATTCTCAGGTCCGAGGGACGTGAGGACGTCCTAGCTACCCCTGTCCCTACTGTGACCAATACCTCATCAGATGAGGAAAAGGCAACAGCAACTCGGGTAAAGTCTGAGGCATTACCTGTAACTTGCCTCATGCTTGCTGCAATGGAGCCTGATTTGCAAAAGAGGTTTGAGCATTCCGATGCTTATTCTATCATAACTGAACTAAAAACGTTGTTTCAGGATCAGGCAAGGATAGAGCGATATGAGACTCACAAGGCTATACTTGATAGCCATCTTGTGAAGGGAAAACCAGTAAGTCCTCATGTGATTAAACTAACTGGGTTTTTCAAGAGGATGGAAAATCTGGGGACCCCATATGACCAAGAGTTGGCCACTGATATTGTTCTTAGATCCTTGCATGATGGTTTTGCACCATTCAGAATGCAATACCATATGAATGGTCTGAAGCATGATCTGAATGAGCTTCATAGCATGCTTAAAAATGCTGAGAGCAATATAATTGGTGACAAGAAGAAGGAAGTTCTGAATGTCAACAATGGGAAGGGATTTAAGAGGGTGGCTAAAAGTAAGAGCAATTACCAAGGGAAAAGCAAGCAAGTTGCCAAACCCAAGAATGGTGAGAAGCCAAAGGTGGCTACTGATCATGATTGTTTTTACTGCAAAGCTAAAGGACACTGGAAAAGAAACTGTCCCAAGTACTTGGAAGACAAGAGGAACGAGACTGTGAGTTCCACTTCAGGTATTTATGTTATTGAGATTATGACAACCAATGTTCTCACATTAGATAATGGTCCCACTTGGGTATTAGATACTGCATGTGGTGCTCACATTACTTCATATGTGCAGGGACTAAGAAATAGGAGACAAGTAAGGAAAGGGGAGATAAACCTGTGCGTTGGAAATGGAGCAAGTGTTGCTACACTCACCGTAGGAGATTTAAGTTTATCTTTACCTTCTGGTTTAGTATTAGAACTGAATAATTGTTATTACGTTCCTTGCATTACTAAAAACCTTATTTCCTATGCTGTATTGGATCATGAAAATTTTGAATTTAGCAGTAAAAATGGATGTATTTCTATTTTTAAGAATGATATTTTCTATGCAACTGCTCGAGTGAGTAATGGACTCTTTGTATTAGATCTCAAATCAGAATTATATAACATAAATAACAAAAGGCAAAAGTTAAAAAGTTTGAGTGAGGCCTACCTATGGCATTGTCGATTAGGTCACATTAGTGTGAATCGCATGAAGAAGCTCCACAAAGATGGACTTCTAAAAGACATGGATTATGAATCCATTGATACATGTGAATCATGTCTGATGGGCAAGATGACAAGGTCACCTTTCAAAGGAACGTTTGAAAGGGCTACTGAACTACTGGGAGTAATACATACTGATGTATGCGGGCCAATGAGCACAGAAGCTAGAGGTGGCTATAGATACTTCATCACATTTACTGACGACATGAGTAGATATGGGTATGTTTACCTTATGTCACATAAATCGGAGTCTTTTGAAAAGTTCAAAGAATTTCAAAATGAAGTAGAGACTCAAAGTGGCAAGAAAATAAAAGCACTTCGATCTGATCGTGGTGGTGAATACTTGAGCCATGAATTTGATCATCATTTGAAGAACTGTGGGATAGTAACACAGTTGTCTACCCCAGGAACACCACAACTGAATGGTGTGTCTGAAAGGAGAAACAGGACTCTGTTAGACATGGTCCGATCAATGATGAGTTTTGCCGATCTTCCGTTATCCTTCTGGGGATATGCCCTCACTACCGCTGTACTTACATTAAACAGGACTCCGTCAAGAACTGTAGACAAAACCCCATATGAGATATGGACTGGAAAGGTTCCAAAGTTGTCTTTTCTGAAAATATGGGGATGTGAAGCTTATGTAAAACGTTTACAAACAGAGAAGCTTGCCCCAAAATCAGATAAATGTTATTTTATAGGGTATCCAAAAGGAAGTTTCGGATATTACTTCTACAATCCAACTCAGCAAAAGGTGTTTGTTGCAAGGGATAGTGTCTTTTTGGAAAGAGAGTTCTTTTCCAACAAGTCAAGTGGGAGAAATATTCATCTTGAAATAGTTCAAGATGATGAAGAGCAACAAACTCAACAACAAGAAGACATGGATGATGTCGATGATGAGATGATTACCTTTGAAGGCCTAGGGCCTCAGATCATCCAAGAGCCGGAACAAGAGGATCTACAAACAGTTATGAATCATGTTCCGGATCCAGTTGTTGAACAAGTTGAACCCACTCGTAGATCGGAAAGGCCAAGGGTACAACCAAGACGTTATGATGATTTCATCTTGAACGAAAGCCTTGATGTTCTTATGCTAGAACTTAGTGAGCCTTCTACCTATAAGCAAGCAGTGACGGGTCCAGACTCCAAAAATTGGCTTGAGGCCATGAGGTCCGAAATGGATTCGATGTTTGAAAATCAAGTATGGGACTTGATAGATTTGCCAGATGGAGTAAAACCCATAGGAAGCAAATGGATTTTCAAACTCAAAACTGACACGGATGGAAATATATCTGTTTACAAGGCAAGACTAGTTGCCAAAGGTTTTAGACAGATTCATGGTATAGACTATGACGAGACATTTTCACCAGTTGTCATGATTAGATCCATTAGGATAATCCTAGCTATTGCCGCATATTATGACTATGAAATATGGCAAATGGATGTCAAAACCGCTTTTCTAAATGGTTTTTTGGAAGAGGATGTGTATATGACACAACCTGAAGGTTTTGAAGATCCAAATGAAGCTGGGAAGGTATGCAAGCTTAAGAAGTCCATTTATGGACTTAAGCAAGCATCCAGGAGTTGGAACTTTCGATTTGATGAAAAGATCAAAGAATTTGATTTCATTAGATGTGAAGAGGATCCTTGTGTTTACAAGAAGTTTAGTGGGAGTAAGGTAGCCTTCTTAGTCTTGTATGTAGATGACATACTACTTATTGGGAATGACATTCCGATGCTAGAGTCCGTAAAAGAATGGCTGAAGAAATGTTTCTCTATGAAAGACTTAGGAAAGGCTGAGTACATACTTGGAATTAAGATCTATAGAGATAGATCTAAGAGGCTTCTTGGATTAAGTCAAGGAACTTATATTAATAAGATTCTTAATAGATTCAAGATGCAGGATTCCAAGAAGGGATTTTTACCCATACAACATGGTATATATCTCAGCAAGAAACAGTGTCCTAAAACACCTGTTGAGCTTGAGAAGATGAAACAGGTCCCATATGCTTCTGCTATAGGATCTATCATGTATGCCATGGTATGTACTCGTCCGGATGTTGCATATGCTTTGAGCATGTGTAGCAGATACCAATCAAATCCTGGAGAAGCACACTGGAGTGCAGCTAAGAATATCCTGAAGTACTTAAGAAGGACTAAGGATGATTTCTTAGTATATGGGGGAGATGAAAAATTGATCGTACAAGGCTATACTGATGCAAGCTTTCAGACTGATCGAGATGGCTTTGAGTCTCAATCTGGTTATGTCTTCATCCTTAACGGAGGAGCTGTGAGCTGGAAGAGCTCCAAGCAGGATACAATAGCAGATTCTACAACAGAGGCTGAGTACATTGCTGCTAGTGAAGCAGCAAAGGAGGCCGTTTGGATAAGGAAGTTCCTAGATGAACTCGGTGTTGTTCCTAGCATATCAGTGCCTATCGACATCTATTGTGACAACAATGGTGCCATAGCCCAGGCAAAGGAACCGAGTTCGAGCTCCAAATCCAGACACGTTATGAGGAAGTATCACCTTATTCGTCGCATCATCACTATGGGTGACATTAGGATGTGTAAGGTGCATACTGATGACAACATTGCAGATCCATTGACCAAACCTATGCCTAGGCCCAAGCATGAGAGTCACACTAGGGCTAAGGGTCTTAAGCACATTGGAGAATGGCTTTGAGTGTTGATTTTATATTACATTATATTTTATGAGTGTTGGACACTAGTTTTATGTTTGACTTGATGATTTTATGATATATGATATTTCATCCTTATTTGTATATTGTTTTGATCGATATTGAATAATATGTCCAAATAATTCATTATTAACAAATGGGATCACCTTAAGTGTTCTGGTGAATGAAACCCCATTAAGTGAAATGAAGTTTTGAATTATTAAATGTCTATAGTTTGAAATCATCAAATGGACATAGATGATTTTATAAGCTACTATATTGTAAGCTGACTGATAGCACCAGGTTTCATGGGCTATAGGGACATGGAGATGTCTAGTCAATTACATATATGTGTATGGATGATACATGTAGGACTGACCCACCTTAAGACTCTCCAAAAGAGATTGTAGAGTCTTAATTAAACCATGATTAGTAGATTCCTCAGACATGAGTATGTTGTGGTCTCACTTGATGATTGGTATCTCTTTGACACTGTTAAACGCTTTCTGTAAAAGGGAGTTATAAAGGTAGTAGTTGGGATTGCCAAAAGTTGAGTGGGAGCCATAGTCATACAAGACTGGAGAAGTCCTCCTGCTTCGTGCATACTGTGATGCATTGAACAGGAATGGTGTCTCGGCCATTTGAAGAGCGAGAACTGAAAATGCATGGCCATGCTCGGTTGGATTATTTGAAATCATCCGTTTAATTGACAGTTCAAACTCAGAGTTCAAGAAACATATTTGATAATAGATATGAATGTCACCATATCATCAAATAAGACATTAAGAGACAAAGGTATCTTATATTGCACACTTGTTTAAGGACAAGTGGGAGATTGAAGGAATTGTGTCCTTTAAATTAATGTGCAATGACTAAACTTGGATAGGACAATTAACGGAGATAATTTAATCTGATTATTTTAGGAGTCGTAGTGCTTTGCTAGAAGCCAACTACGATTAATAGGGTTAAACCTATAGCTATTATAATTGGGTCCTATGAGGTCACACACTTAGAGATTACGGAATAGATCAACGAAAGAAAAATGGTTAATTATTAATACATATTAGATATTATTAATAATAAAGAATATTATTTATTTCTGAAATAAAATAAATATTATTTATTCATATTAGATATGATTAATTATGGAGTTATTCATACAGCCTTTTATTTGATAAAAGGACAAAGTCTTCATTTCTATTTATTGCTCTTAAAACCATACGTTGGAAAAGGAAATGACACTTTCTATATATTGATGTGCCATAAAAGGAAAAACGTATCCATCATTGAAGATGGAATATATAAATGATTTTTTGAAAATCATGTTATGAAAAAAAAAAAAAAAGCTTTCCATGTAACGTACGGGGAAAGGCTAATAAAAGAAATGAAAGAAGTTATGAATGTGAGAGGTTTTTCATTTGCTGGGCTGCTCTCAAAAATCAGCAGTGGTGCAAGGAGAGACCACGATTTTTCCTTTTTCAACCAAGGCAATTTTGATTGCTCCTTTTTGTCCATTCGTCCTAGCAGTCGAAGGCAAGAGATCTATTCGGGCTCGTGTGGACTAAATAGAGGAGCAACACGTGGGGCTCTCATCCTTTTAGATACCACCATATCTGACTCAGTTCACGAATCAACATGTATTTTCCATGAACAATACTTTGATCTATTATTTATGCTTGTAGATTCTATGATTAGATGTTTAGATATGATCTGAAATTCCGCTTAATGCATCTAATTTCACAACAATACTATCATTTCAATCTATTCAGGTATATACAGTGGTGGTTGATCCAGTACAACAACTTATTAGGAAGCAAGGTAAGCCTCCCTTGATGTCATTTGACTTTCCTCTATCTGGTAAGAGCTTTGACTTCTTGCCAACTCTATCTATACACACTCCAAGACTTCTTCTTAATGTGGGCTTTCTCATTTTGATACTCATCCTCTAAATATATTATTACTGTATTTTCTAGGTTATTATTCTAGGATGACACGTGTTGTCATAGAAAGGGATGACTAATCTTTATATCATTGATTTAAGATGGAATTATGATGTTTATGATAGGTGAGCCAGTCCTACAAATATCTTAACCGAGGAAAAAACTATGAATAAAGCTTAAGCTGACGTGTTAGAAACTTCATACCTCGTATTATTATATATGTATTTACATTACTTTTAGTTATTTATCATGATTGATAATTTATTCTTATAAATGAATAAAATGTATGTTAAATGTTAAATGTTCCGATAGAAAGATCTACTTGGCATTTTCTAAAACATCCACTTCACCAAACATATATATATATACATATGACGACGGCATAGGAGTATTCTAAATTAGGCGTGACAGTGTCTGATGTGCTCCTCTACCATCCCGAGGAAACGCCATACTTGACCGGAGAAAGAGCAGGACTACCTTTTCGTTCTCTGGTCCATCTAAAGGCATTTTAAAATTACCCCGGCCCTTAATTTCTAACACTAAGAAAGCTGAAATTTCCTGGTCGAGGAAACATCTTTTTTGTGACTTTTCCTGGACGCTGTACCCAGCTAGCTGCCAGAAACCACGGGACGTCATTGCTTACCTCTTACCGACTCCTTCCCCCCCCAGAAAAGTGGATACCATAATTCTACTTTACTGTTAAAAAGGTTTCTGTCCGATATATAGGTCTGATATGTATAAGATTATGAATGGGTGCTCTATAGAGAAGTACTCGTTTACTATAACAGACATGCACAAAATGGTAACATTCTTGTTACTACGTTAATGTCATGATTCTATAGAATTATACTGTTTCTTTGTTTTTCATTTGAATAACATGATCGAGCTACGAACATAAATACATTCCACATTCTAAATTCTAGGAAACAGTTTCCTGCTACGTGGACAAGTTGCCGATCTGAAAATAATCGACTACCAAACCAGCTTCTGGATAAGAAAATGAAAAGAAATAGACCCATTCAAGACTCTGGATTGGAAATGGAGATTCTTTTGACTTGTCAGACTCTCTTTTTTTCCTCTCTTTTTTTCGGTGGATGAGACTTGGACAAACCCACCCTGTTTCTCAACGGACGTGGAGAAGAAAGCGAAGCGAAGAGACGGGGTTGGAGAAAAGTCTCCAGCAAGCATGGCAGGCAGTGTCGAAGCTTGTGCAGCTATTTGAATACTGTTTGGTGGGCGATGTTTCTTGATCTATGGATGAAATCCGTCGGTCTATAATTGATGTAGCCATCTCATACCTACGAAAAATATGGGTTTTGCCGTGCTTGAGGAACAGAAAACCTAAATTTGTTTAAATTATCCGTTGATTTTCTTAAGAAATTAGTGTCTGATGTGCGTGGGCTTGTAGGAGTCAGAGTTAGTTTTGAGGTTAGGTGGTGTTGATGGACAAGGGTTGTATTGTATTAATCTGTTCCTTTTCTACCATAATTTATAATTTTACCATTTAAAAAAAAGCATGAAAATCCAAAAACCTGTTTTACCCCTTTCCATTCAAGGTTGAAGATGATGGTTTAATTGTGATGACGTCACTGTGAATATTGAGATGCTTCATTTCAGTCCTATCTGTTACTCGATTTTTCTTTTTTAGTTTGAAGGAAATAAATATCACAATTCAAGAAAGGGTAAAACTTTAAAAGATTGTTCTCCCACGAAGGCACATTGCTTTACGTAGATCCATGGATATCCACCATTATGTGTAGGGTACAGGTTTTTCCGAGGGAAAAAGAAATCTCAAGTTAAACGACGGTCGAGATTGCGGCGGTGGAGTTTGGTGATTTTGAAAAAAAAATAAGTTTTTAATTTATCTTGCGGTTAGAGTACGTCGGTGATTTTGAAAAAATATATAAAAGTTCTCAATAAATCCTATGAAAATTCAATCGCTATACTTCCGGTGTACACCTGTTAGCTTCCCTGTACCAGCAATCCTATAAAAATTCAACCGCGCGTGAACATTCTTCATCAGGAGTTCGAGTAGAAAATTCAACGACCCCTGGGACTGTATACTTTCAAGTGTATATTTCTTCAATATTTTCTTATGTTACAGTGCTGGAATATATACAGAAGCTTAGGTATTTAATCTTCACTACAGTACAAAATACACTTAACACTAGGAGACAAATTCAGTTGCAACAGCTCTGTTTACAGCTGGATTTTAACAGGGACAATAGCTTATGCTGCAGCTTCCTGCTTGCGTGTCATCAAGAGTTGCCTATAATTAGCCTGATGAAACCTCCCTCCAAACAAAGCTACTTGTTTTATTAATTCATTTTCCTGTTTCCTTTCCCAGCCAACTCTATACATATCTGGCTTATAGAAGAACTTCTTCCAAAACCAAGCAGAAATATTAATTATCTACTAACTGGGCACTGCAGTTTCGTGTAAACTGCTACTTCCACACACATCAAAAACCTGGACAATGAAGTTTGGGAAAGAGTTCACAGCGCAAGCGGTGCCTGAATGGCAAGAAGCATACATGGACTATGATTTTCTCAAGACCCTTTTGAAAGAGATACGAGGTTTCCGACTAAGAACCAATCCACCGGCAACCACCCCAGACGGCCTAAAAAGAAATCTCACACTCTATAGAGCTTTCAGTGGCCTGACACGAAGGGATACCACCTACACCCCCATCAACCCTTCTTCTCCTGATCTTGAACTGCAACCTATTCTGGTGAATTCTGTGAACCTCGCTGGCTCCCAAAGCTACCAGACAACATTTCTCATGCCTTCTATCCAAGGTGGAGAGTACGAGCTTGTGTATTTCAGAAGGCTTGACGACGAGTTCAATAGAGTGGAGAAGTTTTACAGGTCTAAAGTGGAAGAGGTATTGAAAGAGGCTGCGATGTTAAATGAGCAAATGGATGCTTTGATTGCTTTCAGGATAAAAGTGGAGAATCCGTCTGGGTGGTCTGATAGAGTGGTAGATATGACTCGTCTTGCTTCTGACGTGGCGGCTTCTACTGCTGCACTGGCAGCTACCTCTCCATCTGGAGCTAGATCACGCAGTAGGTTACTCTAATTAAACCAGCTACATGCCTGCGTCTATTACCATTGCCTTCAAAAGCATTTTTAAAGTTCCAATCATCCTTAAATGTTTTTCTAACCACGTAAAATCCTTCTCAAAGTACAGGAGGTGCACTCCATTTACTGGATGTGATTGAGGAAGGGCAAAGCTTGCATGAGCGGTCAGATGAATCAAACCATAATCAAGTGGAGAAGAAAAGTGATAACAATGGCCAGAAGGAAGAAGAAGAAGAGAATCCGAAGATCATGGTCAGAAACTTTAGGCCAGCTCCATTAGAGATACTAAACCGTGTTACGATTAACAGCACACAGGCGACTCCTCGCTCGACCATCAAAAACTTCCTTAAAGTTCCCCAACAAACAGAACTTAAATTTACAAGGGAAAATCTTAGAAAAGTTGAAGAGCAACTCAAACGTGCTTTTGTTGAATTTTACCAAAAGCTTCGCCTTCTTAAGAGTTACAGCTTCTTGAATACGCTGGCGTTTTCAAAAATTATGAAGAAGTATGATAAGGTATGTAAATCATCCCTCAGGACTTCAGATCTCTCTTCTCTAATTGTATTCTAATTCACAGGAGAGTTTGATATATTTCCCCCCCAATTCGCTTTGCATAATTCTGGCAGATTACCACAAGGGATGCATCAAAAGTATACATGAAAATGGTGGATAACTCCTACCTTGGAAGCTCTGATGAAGTGAGCATAGTTTCTGTTTTATAATGTTCAACAAGACACTAATACATTCAATATTATATATGTTTATAATCTTATACATTCTTCGCTTATTGAGGGTTCATTCTGTAGATTCAACTTAAAATGTATATTCCATCACAGGTTACCAAGCTTGTGGAAAGGGTTGAGGCAACATTCATTAAGCATTTCTCAAACTCAAATCGGAGTAAAGGCATGCGCGTCTTAAGACCAAAAGCGAAAAGAGAGAGACATAGAATAACATTTTATATGGGTAAGTTACTAATTACTACTTGTGTTGGAACGTGATTCAAGCATCTTAGTTTAAAAAAAGCTGCTTTCTTTAGATTTTATATCTTTCAGGGTTGATATATATTGATTAGTTGATAATTCTGAGAAAAATTGCAGGTTTCTTTTCTGGCTGCACAGTTGCCCTGATAATTGCCCTTGCTTTAATTGTTAAAGCCCGCAAACTCATGGATAAGCCAGGAAGGGTCACATACATGCATACAATGTTTCCTCTCTACAGGTAACTCTAATTTTCTGTTAGCATAGGGTGTACAGTTACTTTCTACTTCTGTTCGCTCATTTCTTTCACCATGAAAAAACTTATCCCAACCTGTAAGAATTCGAAATTCAAATAATTTCAATATATTTGATTGACTAATTTATGCTGCATTTGGTGTTATATATAGAATAATTACAATCTTAACTAGTTAGAAAACAACTCTACTTTTATTGACTATAACAATAGTTTCTATTCTTGGTTAATGACAAACCAATGACTATACACTTTAACACTCACCCTCAAGTTGAAGTGTAGATATTTATTAGACCCAACTTGCTGATTGCATCATAAAATACCTTTTTGGAGATTGTCATTGTGAAAATATCGGCTAGCTGGTCTTCAGACCGAACAAACAGAAATTGTATAATTTTTCGATCAAGGTTTTCTTTAATGAAGTGTCGGTCGACTTCAACGTGTTTGGTACGATCATGTTGAACATGATTGTGAGCAATTTTGTTAGTTGCCTTATAGTCACAGTGTAGACCCATGGATGTCCCATAATCAATTCCCAAGTCTTGTAACACTTGTTTCATCCATAGTAATTCACACATACCGCGAGCCATACCTCGATATTTTGTCTCGGCACTTGATCTAGCGACTATTTTCTGCTTCTTACTCCTCCAAGTGACAAGGTTGCTTTCTACAAACGTAAAATATCCTGATGTTAATCTCCTATCAGTCTGATTTCCTGTCCAATCCGAGTTTGTATACCCTTTAACTTTGTGGACCTCCCCTTTTGAAAACAATAGTCCTCTTCTTGGCGAACTCTTCAAGTACCTTAAGATTCGATATACTACTTCTATATGTTCTTCTCCTGGTGAATGCATGAACTGACTAACCACACTTACTGCATAGGTTATGTCTGACCTTGTATGTGATAATTATATCAGTTTTCCAACTAACCTTTGATAACATCCTTTGTCTGTTGGTGTCTGATTTTTCATTTATCCCAACTTGTGATTCATTTTCATAGGTGTGTTGATTGGTTTGCACGGGAGCATTCTGATTTCTATTAACAAATCTAACACAAATTTTCATAGTGACAGATATATCCCAGTTTTTGACCTTGAGACCTCGATCCCTAAGAAATACTTCAGTTGTCCGAGATCTTTCATTTCAAATTTTGATGTTAGGAACTGTTGTGGTGCCTTTCTTTCTTCTGGACCATCTCCTGTTAAGACCATATCATCCACATATATGATCAGTGTCATTACATTCCTTTCTTTGTGCTTTATAAACAAAGTATGATCTGAATTACTTTGCTTATAGAAGAAATCATTCATTGTGGATGATAATTTTTCGAACCATGCCCAAGGTGACTGCTTCAGACCATATAATGCATTTTTTAATTTGCATACTTCAGTTCCGCATGAGGACCTGATTTTAACTCCAGGTGGTAACTCCATGTAAACTTCTTCCTTAAAATCTCCATTGAGGAAAGTATTCTTGACATCAAATTGTTATAAAACCCAATCTCGATTCACTGCTATAGATATAGAATATGGATGGTGTTTATTTTTGCAACTAGGACAAAAGTTTCTTGATAATCCACTCCATATTTCTGTGTATATCCTTTCGTGATTAATCTTGCTTTATATCTAGGATTTTTGTGGTTTTTTTTTTTGTTTTTCTTGGATTTGAGTGTGAATTTCTGAAATTTTTGGGTTTCTGGGTTCAAGATTGAGTAAATTAGATCTATGAACAGTAATACTGGTACTATAGCCTCCACGGATAAAAAAATTTGATTTGAAAAGAACAAAAAATTCTGGGAAAATCTGGGTTTCTAGGGGGGACCATTGTAATTTATGGTTTTTTTTTTCCTGTGGGTACGGATTGATTTCTAGGTTTGATGAATAAGTACTGTAGAGATTAATTTATGGGTTTCAAACCAAAAAGAGAAAAAAGTAATAATTCAGCAATACTTCTGGATTAAAAATTAAAATAATTTCAATATATTTGATTGATTAATTTATGCTGTTACATTTAATGTTATATTTAGAATAATTACAATGTTAAACTAGTTAGTACTATAACAACAATTTCTATTCTTGGTTAATGACAAACTAACGGATGCATTTTAACACAACCCTTCATGTGGTTATAATCCATTTGTTTGACAACCTATGCTCAACCTGTTGCAGTTTTTTTGGATTAATTGTTCTACACGTGCTCATGTACGCTGCTAATATATACTTCTGGAGGCGATACCGAGTGAATTACTCCTTCATTTTCGGTTTCAAACGAGAAACAGAACTGGGCTACAGACAAGTTCTTCTTCTCGGTTTTAGTATTGCAGTGCTAGCTTTATGCAGTGTTCACTTAAACCTTGACATGGAGATGGACCCTATAACGAAAGATTACGAAGCATTTACAGAACTTCTCCCTCTGAATGTGATGATCGTAAGATTCTTTCACTCAGAGGTTTTCCCTTCGTCATCCAATTTTTCGTGCATAAACTGATATTATGCTTTCCCTGCAGTTCCTGCTCGTCATATTGCTCTGGCCATTCAACATGTTTTATCGCTCATCTCGCTTCTTCTTCCTCACTTGTATCTTTCATTGTATTGCTGCTCCTCTCTACAAGGTGAAAAATGGTGGCAGAAAATCACAAAATGTGGATATGGAACTTAAATTTTTCGATTACTAATGTTTTTTGTAATTTTTTTTCTGCAGGTCACACTCCCTGATTTCTTCTTGGCAGACCAACTGACTAGCCAGGTTAGTTATCACCCTGGGCTAGCTGTGCTTCAACAGTTCAAAAACTTGAATTTCAGAAGTAATAAAAAAAGATCATTGTATTGATGTAGGTGCAATCCCTTAGAAGCCTGGAGTTCTACATCTGCTATTACGGTTGGGGGGACTATAAACACAGACAGAACAGCTGCAAAGAAAGTCCTGTTTTCATAACTTTCTCGTTCATTGTTGCTGTGATTCCATACTGGTCTCGCCTTCTTCAGGTATGCAATTCGCTGCCTTAGTTGTCTGTGTGTCTAACCTGCCGAGCTGTTTAAAATTTCAAACGTGATTTCTTTTTATTGAAATGTGGAATAGATCACACCAATTGAAATCACAAATCAACAAGTTTTCCTCTTTGTTTCAGTGCCTCCGGCGCTTGTTTGAAGAGAAAGATCCGATGCAGGGATACAACGGATTGAAGTATTTTTTTACAATAGTTGCTGTCTGTTTGAGGACAGCTTACAGCATTAACAAAGGGGTTGGCTGGAGAGCAATAGCATGGACTTTCTCGGTCATTGCAGCAGTCATCGGCACATATTGGGATGTTGTTTATGACTGGGGGCTTCTTCAGCGCCATTCGAAGAATAGATGGCTGAGAGACAAACTCCTCGTCCCTCACAAATCAGTATATTTTGTAGCCATGGTTAGTAGCAAAGAGAAGAGCCAGAAAAAAAAGAATACCTACAATTGATAAATCTTAACTTCCCATAAAATGAAATCACTCCTAAAAGGAACTTTCATTTGATTTGCAGGTCTTGAATGTGCTGCTGAGATTTGCCTGGCTGCAAACAGTATTGAACTTCAGGGTTACTTCCTTGCACCGAGAAACCATGATTGCCCTTGTGGCCAGCCTTGAGATCATTCGCCGTGGCATGTGGAATTTCTTTAGGTAACAAAAAACTTTCTTTTGAAAATCTCAAGATCCTTAATTATCAAGAATCTCTTCTAAATTTTTTTGAACTGTCAGATTGGAAAATGAACATTTGAACAACGTTGGAAAATATCGAGCATTCAAGTCTGTTCCTTTACCTTTCAACACTCTGGAAGATGATGACCACGAGGACTAAGCTTTGCCACAACATTTGACAAAGCTGGAGGCGATAAGGAAATGAGAGCCATTTTTGACAATGGACAAGACAAAATTTTATTTATTTTAATATATATATATATAGTGGCAACATAGGAATCTAGATTGTAAATTTTTATTTGCACTATTTTATCTTTGTATTTTACTTTTAAGCAAGTCCAAAGTTAAATGTTAAAATGCAATGACGTCTATTGTACACCTGATATTTTAGATAACAAAATATTTTTTTATTTTTTTACAATTCTTAAGATAAATCTATTTAAAAAGAACACTTTCGTAAGGACCAAGTTTAATGAAAAGTGTTTTTTATTAGCTTTTCCATGCAAACAAATACAGGGGAAAATTAGAAAATGATTTTCATAAAACTACTGTTTATATGTCAAATCGGAATGAGGCTGCTTCGTATGTTTTATGTACTCCAGCCAGGGCGGTGAATTACACTACACTATGCTTTAACATTTAAGGTAGGTTACAAACCTTCTTCAGTTGAGAGCTTTCCAATTGTGCATGGGTTAACATTTTGAGGAAACTGAATCAAGTACATGCAATAACCAAGTATTGGCTTACATTTTGGATCTTCTTTAAACTAGTCTCTCTCTTTCAACAGAGAGGGCAAGAATTCCCATAAAAGATTTCAGAATAGAATAGAATAATTGTACAAGAACAGCCAACACAAAGCATTTCGCAACCCTACAAGAACACCATTTATTCAAATTCTTATCAGCTGCATGAATCGAAACATTGAAATAGAATCCTAAATACTTGATCCTAAATTCGTAGGTAGTTTCAATTATTTCGCTCACCATTCTTCCCCCTGTCTCCACTCCAACCGTAGAACTCCTGCAACCAAACAATCGATCACAAAACGTCATTTGAAAGGCACTGGTATATTTTGTACTTGTAAGCAAATACTCAAGGAGCTGGAATCATACACAAATATCATCCTCAAATTTAGAAACAGTAATTATAAGAATTAACAATGGGTTTGAAATTGAATAATTTATCCTAGATTCATATGAACTTAAAAATAACAGATGGCAAAATGAATTTATTCACTACCATGTACTCATTAGAAACGAGGAAAATCTTTTCCATTCATCAAGGTTGCCCAGATCAACCAAACATTAGAAAATGAGAAAATATTACGAAAACATATTTGATGTTAAATAAACAACACTTCAGTTGCGGGATGAGCAGAACTTGTATTGTGAATTCTTTAGTTCAATGTATCTATAGAGGTTTATCTTCTAGGTTTTCATCATATAAAAGTGTCAAGCTTTTGCTTCCAACATCATTGACAAATCCTTACTTGACATATGACCATGATCTGAGTTCCTATCTATATAGACTCCAAAACTTCTTCTTCATGTGGCTTTCTCATTTTGATACTCACCCTTTTTTCCCCTGTTCTTATTCCACAGCTGCATATCCGAGGATTGTGAGTTACTAACCATTCTTTCTGTTGTGCTATACAAATATCAGCAAACGTGGCTAAATGCTTTGCAAACTTAGAAATTGATCGTTGCTTGTGGCCCACTATGCAAACTGATGGGTTTGAATCTGGAGTTACAAAGCAGTTGTATCTTTTGGATTATTATTAAAGCAATGAACTAGAGGGCCGCATTAACGCCCCCCCATCAAATGGTCAACACTGACTTTTGGAATATGCATGTCAATAACTAATTCCATATCATTGAATCTAGTTTGTCATCATTTGATTGCATGTTTGCATATATCTTCTTTATCTCAATGTCAAAGGTTATTTCAGGTGAGAAAGGAAATGCTATTAGATACAGGGGAGCTGCAGCAATTCCAGAACCATTCATCTCAAATGGCTGCTCTCGATTTCATGGTCTCAATAGCCAGTGACACTTTCATTCCCACCTATGATGGAAACATGGCAAAAGTTGTGGAAGGTCACCGCAGGTACAAACACCCATTCTCTCATGGGGTGTTTATCTTGTATCATTTTACCAAGGAAAGAAATCATATCAATTGAAGCATCTTGCAGAAGTCCTGATTAGTGTTTGTGCAGGTATCGTGGGTTTCTACAAACTCGCTATTCATTTTTTCTTCCTGTTGATATATTTATTCATTTATTTTCCAGGTAAAAGTTTGTTCAGGAATGCCATAAAATCCCAGAGTTAAAAATTTACACCGGTAGCCTTTCCTCTGATGCAATGCTTTATTTGCTACAGAACTCTGTTTGTTAGCTAACAGTATCAATACCAAGGATAGGCCCAAGAAAACGAAACAGAGGACAGCCCCTGTGTGCCCAGAGAAGTAGATTGCTCTAATTCGTCTGGGAAAGAAACAATCTACGTTTTTTCTTGATCGAATTGTGCATTAAACTAGCTTTATCAGATCGAGTTGTGTAAAAAGTCCAAATAAATCATTAACACGCGCATTTTTTAAAAAGAAAACTAGAAAGATTGAGAGCTGGATCGAAAGAGAAGTAGAGAGAGAAAAGAGATAGGAAGGAGATGAAAATGAGTTTTAGGTAAGGTTTGTACTTTGATATGCATGGTTGTTGTTGTTGTAATTATGATTTTTATTTTTATTGTGATTTCTAAAGATTTGAAGTTAATGTTGTTAAGATTAATTGATGATTGTTATGGTTAGTGGTGAAATTAATTGATTTTTTTTAGAAATAATGATTTTTAGATTGATTTGTAAGAAGTGTTAAGAAATTTTTGCAATAACATCTGCTGGAAAATGTGAATAAGTTTGTTACGGGGTTGAAGATGGTGTAATTTCAACTTAGTATTTGATTTGTTACAATTGTAGTTTAGTCCCTAAGCATTGGGACATGTACAATTTAACCCATGAAACATATTTTGGATATAAGTGATTGTTACTTTGTTAGGTTAAAGATGATGAACTCCAATTTCGTCATTGAGTTATGATACTTTCAATTTAGTTCTTGAATATTATAGAATTATGATCTGACTCTTAAATTTCATGAAACTTACAAATTGATCATTGATTATAAGAGATATATTTTAATTGGTGTTAGAGAATAATATAAATTATATTATGAGGCATCACCTAATAGCTTAAACTCTTAGGTGAGATGTTTTCTTAACATGATATAAGAGCCTTGTTGACCCAGCGGTCACGAGTTCGAATCTCAATACCTTTATTCTATTTGATAAAAATCAAGAATAAGGTAATATGGGTCTGTGCAAATTTCAAACCCAGAAGGCTTTCACTTGAGAGAATGTATTAGAGAATAATATAAATTATATTTTGAGATCTCACCTAACAGCTTAAGTTTTTAGTGAGATGGTTCTGTAACAATTGGATCCCATCATGTATTACATAATTATTGATAATCTATTATTAATTATTATTCTTTAGCTTTGCATACAATCACTATTTTTTATATATGAATAGGTATGGTTGTCTTTTTTATATAAACATACTAAAGATGTCATCATCTGCTTCTATGTGATTGGTGAATGTGGATGCTTAGCTCAACTTTTATGAGTAAATAATAATGTTTGTGTGTGTGTGTGTATATATATATATATATAATCATGAGTATAAATAGCATTATATCCAAATTAAATATGAATAGTTTGATTATCTATTCTTGAATCTTGTGATTTTGAAAATTAATTTGATATGGATTGTAGTATATCTACACTAACAGGGCAATGTTATTTATGCAGGCATAACAGTGCAGAGGTTATTTTACCTAGACATGTTTTCTTTTCCTTCTCATTCTTATAATTGATTATCTTACTTGTAGCACTCTAAAAAATAACATAATTTGAAATACAATTATGTGTTATTGGTTCGTTTAATTATAATTATGTTTGGATTTGATGAATTAATCATATTATTAAATGGTTTGATATTATTTATTCATTGAAATGTGAAAAAACTGGTCATACTATCATTTCAATCTGTTCAGGTATATATAGTGGTGGTTGATCCAGTACAACACCTTATTAGGTAGCAAGGTAAGCCTCCCCTTGATGTCAGTTAACTTTTCTCTATCTGGCAAGAGCTTTGACTTCTTGCCAACTCTCCCCGTTCAGGCAATCATCCTTTGAAAATCCCGATGATATTCTTGTCCGGGAGGTAGCTATTCTGGAGACAAGTAGAAGGAGTGGCGCCGCCCTTGAACTGATGTTCAATTGATGTTGGAAGGCCACTTCCAGTTACGACACCTGTTACAGGTTGACCTATGACCATGATCTGAGTTCCTATCTATACACGGTCCAAGACTTCTTCTTCATGTGGGCCTTCTCATACTCATCCTCTAAGTGCCTGTTTGGGAGTGCGATTGCGGTAGCTTTTCAAAGTGCTTATCGTGCCGAAATACATCAAAATGATGTTTTTTTATTTTTTTTAAAATCATTTTTGAAATCAGCACATCAAAATGATCTAAAAACACCAAACCGCCGGTCTTTAAAATGTTAAAAAAAAAATTCAAATTTCGGCCAAAAACAGTTACAATCGCAATGCCAAACGGGGCCTAAATATATTATTACTGTAGTTTCTAGGTTATTGTTCTAGGATGACACGTGTTGTTTGGATTTAAGAATGTAATAAGTGTTATAGATTATTTTTTGCTTTATCCGATAATGATATTTATTTTGAAGTGTTATTTGATTTTATTACGCCGGAGAGTATAATATTATGAAAGATATTGAAACCATGAGAAATCTTTATAAAATTGTTTTTATGATATGCATATTCTGAGGCCTAGTATAGATGAGATGTACTAACATATCTTTCACATTCACGCATGATTGGAGTATAAAACAACAAATTTATAAATAAAGTATATATTAATAATGGAATTTATATTTTTAAGCATCAAGAAATGATATCCCCGACACAGAGGCTTGGGTGACAAACTTCACCACAAATGTTCTAAAACATCCACTTCACCAAACATATATATATATATATATATAACGATGGCATAGGAGTATTCTAAATTAGGCGTGACAGTGTCTGATGTGCTCCTCTACCATCCCGAGGAAGCGCCATACTTGACCGGAGAAAGAGCAGGACTACCTTTTCGTTCTCTGGTCCTTCTATAGGCATTTTAAAATTACCAGCCCTTAATTTCTAACACTAAAAAAGCTGAAATTTTCTACCTCCTTCTTGAAAGGCTAGCGAGGAAACATCTTTTTTGTGACTTTTCCTGGTCGCTGTACCCAGCTAGCTGCCGGAAACCACGGGACGCCATTGCTTACCTCTTACCGACTCCTTTCCAGAAAAGTGGATACTATAATACTATTTTACCGTTAAAAGGTTTCTGTCTGATATATAGGTCTGATAGGTATCAGATTGTGAATGGGTGCTCTAGAGAGAAGTACTCGCTTACCATTCCATCAACTTGATGTTGACGTTCTTCTTTTTGTAGTTTCCTGCTACGTGGACAATGTTGCAGATCTGAAAATAATCGACTACCAAACCAGCTTCTGAATAAGAAAATGAAAAGAAATAGACCCATTCAAGACTCTGGATTGGAAATGGAGATTCTTTTGACTGGTCAGGCTCTCTTTTTTTCGGTGGATGAGACTTGAACAAACCCACCCTGTTTCTCATCCGGACGTGGAGAAGAAAGAGAAGCGAAGAGGCGGGGTTGGAGAAAAGTCTCCAGCAAGCATGGCAGGCAGTGTCGAAGCTTGTGCAGCAATTTGAATACTGTTTGGTGGGCGATGTTTCTTGAACTATGGATGAAATCCGTCGGTCTATAATTGACGTAGCCATCTCATACCTCTACGTAAAGGAGATCCTATGTATGACATGCACGATCGTGTCCATAAAAAAATATGTTAAAGTATGATCTCGACTGGTCCGTGTCATTTGATTTGTTCATAAGTAATTAACAAAAAAAAAGTCGAAAGAAAGAAAGCACTTGGACAAATGAAATAGAAGAAAAGAAAAGAACAGAAAGTCGCATCAGGTTATTGATTTGACCCAATGGTTCTCTGAATTTTCAAAAGAAAAATATGGGTTTTGCCGTACTTGAGGAACAGAAAACCTAAATTTGTTCAAAATTATCCGTTGATTTTCTTAAAAAATTAGTGTCTGATACTCTGATGTGCGTGGGCTTGTATTGGTCATAGTTAGTTTGAGGTTGGGTGGTGTTGATGGACAAGGGTTGTATTGTATTAATCTGTCGTTCTCTACCATAATTTATACTTTTACCAGTTAAAAAAAAGCATGAAAATCCTTTCCATTCAAGGATGAAGCTGATGGTTTAGTTGTGATGACGTCACTGTGAATATTGAGATGCTTCAGTTCTGGCCTATCTGTTGATAGATTTTTCTTTTTTAGTTTGATGAAAATAAATATCACGATCCAAGAAAGGGTAAACTTTAAAAGATTGTTCTCCCACGAAGGCACATTACTTTACGAAGGGAAAAAGAAATCTCAACTTAAAATACGGTCGAGATTGCGGTGTGATTTTGAAAAAAATTAAATTTTTTTTATTTTAAATTAAAAAATACTGTATTTAGATTATTTTTATGTCTTGATATAAAAATAATTTAGAAAAATAAAAAATATTATTTTAATATATTTATAAATAAAAAAATAATTTTTAAAACATACAAAACAATAGCTAAGCATAAAAGGCATCAGATTTGGTGTGAGTGATTACATCATTTTTGTGAGAGAGAAATCAGTGTAGTTGTCAGGGCATGGCGAAAATCAACGGTGTGCCTCTTGGGGGGCAAACTGTACCTGGCCCACGCACACCACCGCGCGTAGAAAATTCAACGACACCTGGGACAATAACTTATGCTGCAGCTTCCTGCTTGCGTGTCATCAAGAGTTGCCTATAATTAGCCTGATGAAACCTCCCTCCAAACAAAGCTACTTGTTTTATTAATTCATTTTCTAGTTTCCTTTCCCAGCCAAACCCTTCACATATCAAAAACTTCTTCCAAAACCTGGGCAGAAGTATTAATTATCTACTAACTGGGCACTTCAGTTTCGTATAAACTGCTACTTCCACACATATCAAAAACTGGAAAATGAAGTTTGGGAAAGAGTTTACAGCGCAAGCGGTGCCTGAATGGCAAGAAGCATACATGGACTATGATTTTCTCAAGACCCTTTTGAAAGAGATACAAGGTTTCCGACTAAGAACCAATCCACCGGCAACCACCCCAGACGGCCTAAAAAGAAATCTCACACTCTATAGAGCTTTCAGTGGCCTGACACGAAGGGATACCACCTACACCCCCATCAACCCTTCTTCTCCTGATCTTGAACTGCAGCCTATTTTGGTGAATTCTGTGAGCCTCGATGGCTCCCAAAGCTACCAGACAACATTTCTCATGCCTTCTATCCAAGGAGGAGAATACGAGCTTGTGTATTTCAGAAGGCTTGACGACGAGTTCAATAGAGTGGAGAAGTTTTACAGGTCTAAAGTGGAAGAGGTATTGAAAGAAGCTGCGATGTTAAATGAGCAAATGGATGCTTTGATTGCTTTCAGGATAAAAGTGGAGAATCCGTCTGGGTGGTCTGATAGAGTGGTAGATATGACTCGTCTTGCTTCTGACGTGGCAGCTTCTACTGCTGCACTGGCAGCTACCTCTCCATCTGGAGCTAGATCACGCAGTAGGTTACTCTAATTAAACCAGCTACATGCCTGCGTCTATTACCATTGCCTTCAAAAGCATTTTTAAAGTTCCAATCATCCTTAAATGTTTTTCTAACCACGTAAAATCCTTCTCAAAGTACAGGAGGTGCACTCCATTTACTGGATGTGATTGAGGAAGGGCAAAGCTTGCATGAGCGGTCAGATGAATCAAACCATGATGAAGTGGAGAAGAAAAGTGATAACACTGGCCAGAAGGAAAAAGAAGAAGAAGAGAATCCGAAGATCATGGTCAGAAACTTTAGGCCAGCTCCATTAGAGATACTAAACCGTGTTACGATTAACAGCACACAGGCGACTCCTCGCTCGACCATCAAAAACTTCCTTAAAGTTCCCCAACAAACAGAACTTAAATTTACAAGGGAAAATCTTAGAAAAGTTGAAGAGCAACTCAAACGTGCTTTTGTTGAATTTTACCAAAAGCTTCGCCTTCTTAAGAGTTACAGCTTCTTGAATACGCTGGCGTTTTCAAAAATTATGAAGAAGTATGATAAGGTATGTAAATCATCCCTCAGGATTCTGATCTCTCTTCTCTACTTGTATTCTAATTCACAGGAGAGCTTGATAAATTTCCCCCCAATTCGCTTTGCATAATTCTGGCAGATTACCACAAGGGATGCATCAAAAGTTTACATGAAAATGGTGGATAACTCCTACCTTGGAAGCTCTGATGAAGTGAGCATAGTTTCTGTTTTATAATGTTCAACAAGACACCAATACATTCAATATATATGTTTATAATCTTATACAATTTTCGCTTATTGAGGGTTCATTCTGTCGATTAATGCCTTTTTTTAACTTAAAATGTATATTCCATCATAGGTTACCAAGCTTGTGGAAAGGGTTGAGGCAACATTCATTAAGCATTTCTCAAACTCAAATCGGAGTAAAGGCATGCGCGTCTTGAGACCACAAGCGAAAAGAGAGAGACATAGAATAACATTTTATATGGGTAAGTTACTAATTACTACTTGTGTTGGAACGTGATTCAAGCATCTTAGTTTAAAAAAAGCTGCTTTCTTTAGATTTTATATCTTTCAGGGGTTGATAATTCTGAGAAAATTTGCAGGTTTCTTTTCTGGCTGCACAGTAGCCCTGATAATTGCCCTTGTTTTAATCGTTAAAGCCCGCAAACTCATGGATAAGCCAGGAAGGGTCACATACATGCAAACAATGTTTCCTCTCTACAGGTAACACTAGTTTTCTGTTCGCTCATTTCTTTCAGCATGAAAAACCTTATCCCAACCTTTCATGTGGTTATAATCCATTTGTTTGACAAACTATGCTCAACCTGTTGCAGCTTTTTTGGATTAATTGTTCTACACGTGCTCATGTACGCTGCTAATATTTACTTCTGGACGCGATACCGAGTGAATTACTCCTTCATTTTCGGTTTCAAACGAGAAACAGAACTGGGCTACAGACAAGTTCTTCTTCTCGGTTTTGGTATTGCAGTGCTAGCTTTATGCAGTGTTCACTTAAACCTTAACATGGAGATGGACCCTATAACGAAAGATTACGAAGCATTTACAGAACTTCTCCCTCTGAATGTGCTGATAGTAAGATTCTTTCACTCAGAAGTTTTCCGGTCATGATTTGTTTTTCCCTTCGTCATCCAATTTTTCGTGCATAAACTGATATTATGCTTTCCCTGCAGTTCCTGCTCGCCATATTGCTCTGGCCATTCAACATGTTTTATCGCTCGTCTCGCTTCTTCCTCCTCACTTGTATCTTTCATTGTATTGCTGCTCCTCTCTACAAGGTGAAAAATGGTGGCAGAAAATCACAAAATGTGGATATGGAACTTAAATTTTTCGATTACTAATGTTTTTTGTAATTTTTTTTCTGCAGGTCACACTCCCTGATTTCTTCTTGGCAGACCAACTGACTAGCCAGGTTAGTTATCACCCTGGGCTGTACATCAACAGTTCAAAAACTTGAATTTCAGAAGTAATAAAAAAAGATCATTGTATTGATGTAGGTGCAATCCCTTAGAAGCCTGGAGTTCTACATCTGCTATTACGGTTGGGGGGACTATAAACACAGACAGAACAGCTGCAAAGAAAGTCCTGTTTTCATAACTTTCTCGTTCATTGTTGCTGTGATTCCATACTGGTCTCGCCTTCTTCAGGTTTGCAGTTGTCTGTGTGTCTAACCTGCCGAGCTGTTTAAAATTTCAGACGTGATTTCTTTTTATTGAAACGTGATCACACCAATTGAAATCACAAATCAACAAGTTTTCCTCTTTGTTTCAGTGCCTCCGGCGCTTGTTTGAAGAGAAAGATCCGATGCAGGGATACAACGGATTGAAGTATTTTCTTACAATAGTTGCTGTCTGTTTGAGGACAGCTTACAGCATTAACAAAGGGGTTGGCTGGAGAGCAATAGCTTGGACCTTCTCGGTCATTGCAGCAGTCATCGGCACATATTGGGATGTTGTTTATGACTGGGGGCTTCTTCAGCGCCATTCGAAGAATAGATGGCTGAGAGACAAACTCCTCGTCCCTCACAAATCAGTATATTTTGGAGCCATGGTTAGTAGCAAAAAGAAGAACCAGAAAAAAAGAATACCAACGATTGATAAATCTTAACTTCCCATAAAATGAAATCACTCCTAAAAGGAACGATCATTTGATTTGCAGGTCTTGAATGTGTTGCTGAGATTTGCTTGGCTGCAAACAGTATTGAACCTCAGGGTTACTTCCTTGCACCGAGAAACCATGATTGCCCTTATGGCCAGCCTTGAGATTATTCGCCGAGGCATGTGGAATTTCTTTAGGTAACAAAAAACTTTCTTTTGAAAATCTCAAGATTCTTAATAATCAAGAATCTGTTCTAAAACTTTAGTCAACTGTCAGATTGGAAAATGAACATTTGAACAACGTTGGAAAATATCGAGCATTCAAGTCTGTGCCTTTACCTTTCAACACTCTGGAAGATGATGATCACGAGGACTAAGCTTTGCCACAACATTTGACAAAGCTGGAGGCGATTAGGAAATGAGAGACATTTTTGACAATGGAAAAGGCAAGATTTTATTTATTTTAATATATATATATATATATTATATATTATATATATATATTGTGGCAGCAGAGGAATCTAGATTGTAAACTTTAATATATATATATATTGTGGCAGCAGAGGAATCTAGATTGTAATTTTTTATTTGCACTATTTTATCTGTATTTTACTTTTAAGCAAGCCCAAAGTTAAAAAGTTAAATACAATGACGGCTATGGTACACCTGATATTTCAGATTAGTTTAAACGAGCTTATTTGCCTGTGTGATGTGCTGGGTTTTTTTATGTAGTAAATTAATTGATTTTGTATGTATTGTAATTGGTTACTTTAATATTTAAATAGTAAAATTATAATAGGTAAAATCTGTTAGAAATTAGTTGTTTTTCGCCTACAAGGAACATCGTAATTGAAACACAGGGAAAGTGACTCGTATATTTTTTCATTGTAGATAACTTGGGCTAACATGTCTATCCATTTTGTTTATATGTTGCCTTATATTTTTATTTATTTATGTAATATTAAATCTGAAATATTATACATAAAAATATTGTAAAAGTAATTTTTTAACCAAAACAATTTCAATCTAATAATTAAATTTTTCGAGTTTGCAATTTTTCCGAAAAGAAATAATGATAAAATGATAAATTATCTATACAGCCCAAGACCCAGCAATAACCACGAAAAAACCAAGATAGAAAGTACCACAATGCCCCCAACCCTAAGCCTTGGTTTTTGTTTTTTGGAGGGGTCTGAGGATTAGTCGTGGGACGCGTAAGCGGGCATGGATACCCCGGTTATAAAAAAAAAATGGGTCCGGAGATTAGTCGTGGTGTGCTTAAACTGTCCCGGATACACCAATTATAAAAAACAAAATAAAAAATGTATAAGTGGAAAAAGAAAAGAAAAAAGTATAACCAAAGAAAAAGATGTTTAAGGAAAAAAAACAAAAAAAAGAGGAAATAAAAACAAAAAAAGCATAATAATAAAAAAAAACACTGTAACAGGAAAGCACCGTAGCAATCTACAGTGAAATGTGCGAGGAGCTACATTACTTTCCCCACTCTGTTTGTATGTATAATATACTAGCCAATGCCCCCACGTCTTGTCGCGGGCGGCATCATTTTTTTTTCAATGCAATGAAATATTAATTGTGTGAGTTTTTTTATATAATATAAATTTGACAAAATAATAAATCAGTGCAGAAATCCTGTGAAGTGCAATTTTTTTTTTATAAAATATATGAATTTTCAATGGATATAAATTTATCTGCTTAGTAGGTTTCAACGAAATAACCAGTATGAAATTATTATTATCATTAAAAAAACAAGAAATTTTGGATATTTGAATTATTGAATTTACTGTATTGAGATTATTTCATTTTATAATTCAATTTAAATTAGACACAACAAACAAAATATAAATTGTGAAAACACTTGTAATAATTAAATAACAAAAATAAGAAGTTAATTTTTATTCTCTAGAAAAAAACATAAATTAAAAATTCATCCCTACCTTATAGTCATTATCATTACTATAATAGTTAAAATTATTATCAACATCACTGTCCAAACAGTTAACATCATTAAATTGGTCTGAAGAATAAAAAAAAAGCATATTTTTTTTACAAAAAAATTATCACTAAAATTATCATTATCATTGCGCAAACAATAAAATCATAAAATCATCTGATCCGAAAAATAGATAAAAAGAACAGAAAACACAGAAAAAAAACAAAGGGAAAAAAGAAGCAATATTAATTTTAAAATGATTACCAACATAAATTAAAATTTCAGAACTTAACCGCATAAAAATAAAACCTCAATCAAAAATAAAATAATAAATATTAGAAACAAAAGCTAAAAGGACAAATGAATAAATACGGGTAAAAAATAAACATTGTCCAAGAAAAACGAAAAAAACCAAAGGATCAATACTAAATAATAAATTAAAAGAATAAATGCGAAAATGAAAAACAATATATATAATTAATTCTAATTAAATGAGAAAACCTGCAACAAATCAAAACCTTGAGAGCGAAAAACAATAAAGGAATTTTTAAAAATAAAATACAGTGTAACCAACATAAATTAAAATTTTAGAACGGAACCTAATAAAAATAAAACCCCGACAAAAAAATAAAAACAAAATCTAAAAGCATAAATGAATAAATACAGACAAAAAACAAACATTGTCCAAGAATGACCGGAAAAAAAGGAATCAATATTAAATAAAAAATTAAAAGAATAAGTGTCACAATGAAAAACAAAATATATAATTAATTCTAATTGAATGACAAAACTACAGCAAATCAAAACCTTAAGACCGAAAAACAATAAAAAGATTTAAAAAAAAATACAGTGTAACCAACATAAATTAAAATTTCATAACAAAACCAAATAAAAAAAAAACCCAACAAAAAATAAAAAATAAAACTAAAATCACAAATGCATAAATATGGACAAAAAATAAACATTGTTCAAGAAGAACAAAAAAACCAAAGGAATTAATACCAAAGAAATTAATAGAATAAGTGCCAAAATGAAAAACTAAATGTGTAATTAATTCCAATTGAAGGATAAAAATGAAACAAATCAAAACTGCGGTACCAAAAAATAATAAAAGTATTTTAAAAAATCAATACAGTGCAATTGTTGAACAAATTAAAAGAATAAAGACCGAAATGAAAAGTAGCATATATGACCAATTTCAATGGGAGGAAAAAATTAGAAAAATTAAAACTTGCATACCAAAATTACTAAAGGAACCAAAAACAAACCAAAAATCAAAAGATGAATGACCGAAATGAAACTTGTCGTATATAATCAATTTCAATTGAAGGGCATAATTGAAAATAATCAAAATTTCCATTGAAAAACCAGTAAGAAAAACAAAATCAAAACCTTAGGGACTAAAATGAAACTAAAACAAATATGAGGGACTTCTCGGCAGCAGGAGAGAGAAAAGAGAAGGGGAAAGAAAAATCGTCCACCGGCGATTCTACGACCACATTCACATTCCACGCGCCACTTAGGGAGGAAGAGTACATGGAGGCACACCAAGAGACACGGTGGAAGGCCAGTTTTAACCATCGCATGCCAACGCACACGCCTCCTGAAGGGCACGAGCCACATTCATATACATATATGATTCTCCACATTCATATACATATATGCATGTGAAATTACAGAATAAAGTGTTGAAATATTAATCTAACCAACTAGGGTAAAGAGCACTTAGAAAATTAATGGTTAAAAAATTAAGATGAAAATATTTGAGCACACTGAATATTGTAATTAGAAGATTTGGTTGATTTTCAGTACAGTATTACTGTGTACAACGCCACTGCTAAACCTTTGAGTAACAATGTATTAGGGATGTGGTTCTGATTTATAAACTTTGAAAGTTTAGTTTTACTTATTTGTCTTGAGGTTCAAGGTTTTCGAAGTAGATTTAAGGGCTGAATGTTCAATTTATGATGATGTTTCCATTTTCCCTTTGATAATACTTCTTGTTTAATGACTCTGACCTGGTAATGTAGATTTTGCCCCTTTTCAGTAAGCGAAAGGTGTTGCACTTCAATAAAGCAGATTAGGAAGTAAGGGAAGGCTCCCCTTGATGTCAGTTGACTTTCCTCCATCTGGTAATTAGAACTTTGACTTCTTTCCAACTCTCCCCGTTCAGGCAATCATCCTCTGAAAACCCTGATATTCTAGTCCGGGAGTAGAGACAAGGAGAAGGAGTAGCGTGCTGTAATAGAATGATGTTGTGTATCCATAATTACAGTAGTTTTCCAGTTATTCTTCTACGATGACGCGTGTTGTAATAGAAAGGGGTGGCTAGTCTTGATTTATGATTATATCTTTGATTTATGATAGAATTATGAGGTTTATGGTAGGTGAGTCGGTCCCACAAATATCTTAACCTGAGATATGCTCAGATTTGGATCATGATAGAAGCAGAGGAAAAACTACGAACAAAGCTTAGCTGGCATGTTAGAAACTTCATACCAATAGAAACTAGCACATCTTATTTGTATACCTAATTAACTAGTGATAGAGGAATCAACCTATCATGTTGAACCTATTTTAATATTATTTTCAGGCTCTTAGTTTTTGTTAGCAGGTTGATATTTATTTGAGGGTTTTTTATTTTTGTTGGTATACCTTGCTTGCAGTTTTGATTCAATGTTTTAGACGCTCTATTATTATTATTATTATTATTATGTTGTTTTAATTATGTTTGGATTTAACAATGTAATAAGTATTATAGATTGTTTTTTTGCTTTATCTGATAATGATATTTATTTTGAAGTATTATTTGATTTATTACGCTGGAGAATATAATATTTTGAATGATATTGAAACGATGTGAAATCTTTATAAAATTGTTTTTACGACATGTATATTCTGAGACCTAATCCCTGTTTGGGAGTGTGGTTATGATTGTTTTTTAAAGTGTTTTTCATTCAAAAATACATTAAAATTATATTTTTTTTATTTTTAAAAAATCATTTTTGACATCAGCATATCAAAATAATCTAAAAACACTAAATTTTATTAATTTAAACTTAAAAATAAAAATAATTTTTTTTCTTCAAAAACACATATGAAAAGTACTCTCAAACACCTCTTATTAGTGTAGACGAGATGTAATAACATGTTTTTCGCATTCACGCATGGACCGTGCACACGATTGGAGTATAAAAAAACAAATAATAAATAAAGTATATTATATGTGCACAAAATAAAGTATTAACCCAAAATATGAAATTTATATTTTGAAGCGTGAATGATAAATGATATCCCCGACACAAAGGCTTGGGTGACAACTGGATTAGAGTGAAATCGATGAATGGGAAGGGGTATAAACCATAAAATAATACGGAAGAAACTAAGTACATATGAACAAGATAAACTTGCATTGGTCTTACGTCTGGCAATTTACTCTCACAAAGCTAAAGACCGAGCCACAGACCTGGTCAGCCAATCTCTTTCAACTCATTTTCGGTAAATTTATCCAGCAGACCCAGTCTCGATGCCAATATTTGCCCACCGAGTCCTATTTAATATCTCTGTACTGTTCTGGTGCGAGTTCGATGAAACCAATGAGATTTTGGGATTACAAATCCTCTCTCACGCTTCATCCACTAGACATTTTCTAAAACATCCACTTCACCTAACATACATACATATATATATATATATATATATGGGCGTGACAGTGTCTGATGTGTTCCTCTCCTATCCCGAGGAAGCGCCATACTTGACCGGAGAAAGAGCAGGACTACTTTTTCGTTCTCTGGTCCATCTAAAGGCATTTAAAAATTACCCAGCACTTAATTTTTAACACTAAAACAGACGAAATTTTCCAACTACTTTTTGAACGGCTAGCGAGGAAGCATTTTTTTTGGTGACTTTTCCTGGTCGCTGTACCAGCTAGCTGCCAGAAACCACGGGACGACATTGCTTACCTCTTTCCGACTCCTTTTCCCCCCAGACAAATAGATAATATAATTTTACTTCACTGCTAAAAGATTTCTGTCTGATAGTATAATATGTGTTAGATTACCTTCTGTACTTGATTGTCTGGTATAAGATAAGTCCCATATTCGAGTTTTTCACTCGATTGTGTTTTGTTTTTCGTATTTTTTTTTAATTTAGAAGTATCCCATCCTATTTATATCATTGAAATCAAAGGGTTTCCCCCCTTCTTTTTAAGCTTAATTATGAATGGGTGCTCTCTAGAGAAGTACTCGTTTACCATTCCATCAACTTGATGTCGTCGTTCTTCTTTTTAATTTTTGTAGTTAATTTAGAAGTGCTCTCTCTTCTTTTTTTTCCGGTGGATGAGACTGGACAAACCCACCCACCCTGTTTCTCAACCGGACGTGGAGAAGAAAGCGAAGAGATGAGACGGGGTTGGAGAAAAGTCTCCAGCAAGCATGGCAGGCAGTGTCGAAGCTTGTGCAGCAATTTGAATATTGTTTGGTGGGCGATGTTTCTTGATCTATGGATGAAATCCGTCGGTCTATAATTGATGTAGCCATCTCATACCTACGTAAGAGCGACCATTGAAAGGGATCCCATGTATGACATGCATGATCGTGTCCCATTACAACAACATGTCAAAATCTGATCTCAACAGGCCCGCGTCATTTGATTTGTTCACAAGTACTTAACATAAAAAAGTCAAAACGAGGGGGGGAGAGAGTTTAATTTCTTTGTTTTGATAGAATAAAGAAACAAAGCACTTGGACAGTTGAAATAGAAGAAAAGAACAGAAAGTCGCTACATATTATTATTGGTCTGACCCGATGGTCCTCTGAATTTTCAAAAGAAAAATATGGGTTTTGATGTGCTTGACGACCAGAAAACCTAATTTTTATTAGTCTGTATTAGTTTGAGGTTGGGCGGTGTTGATGGACAAGGGTTATACTGTATTAATCTGTCCTTTTCTACCATAAAATAATTATAATTTTACAAGTAAAAAAAAGAGCATGAAAATCCAAAGATCTGTTTTACGCCTTTCCGTTCAAGGTTGAAGAGGATGGTTTAGTCGTGATGACGTCACTGTGAATATTGAGATGCTTCATTTCAGTCCTATCTGTTGATAGATTTTTCTTTTTTAGTTTGATGAAAATAAATTAGTGAGTGTTATAAATACATATTAAATTATATTTATATGTATCGAATGTCCATTACTCTTGAGTTTAGTCTCTTGAATTTCCATAACCCTTGAGTTCATTTTCTTCTCCTATAAATAGACCACTTGTGTCTGGTAATCTACAAACTTTGGAATAATAGAAGAATTCATATTAAGTAAGGTATTTCTCTCTTGTCTCTTTTGCTTATATATTGATGTCTATGTTCTTCTATGTTAATTATTTATTCCTTTTATAACACGTTATCAGCACGATGCTCTAACCAGCTTATATCAATTTTAATATATTCGCTTTTCATTATTGTAATTTATTTTTGGCAAATTTTCTTTCACTATTATTCATAGAAAGAGATTTATAGTTCCTGAAAAACGAGCATTATAAGTTCCTGAAGAACTAAATAAATTAAAAATAGTTCCTGAATAACTAGTATTACAAGTTCTTGAAAAATTACATAAATTATAAATAGTTCCTGAAGAACGAGTATTACAAGTTCCTGAAGAATTAAATAAATTAAAAATAGTTTGTGAAGAATTCACAAGTTCCTAAAGAACTAGTATCACAAGTTCCTGAAGAATTGAATAAATTATAAACAGTTCTTGAAGAACTAGTATCACAAGTTCCTGAAGAATTAATAAATTAAAAATAGTTCTTGAAGAACTAGTAACACAATTTTCCTGAAGAATTAAATATAGTTCCTGACGAACTAGTATTTTAAAGCTAAATAAATAATAGTCTTAAAGGAATGATTTTCCTGAAGAATTAAATAAATTATAATCAGTTCCTAAAGAACTAGTATTTTTCCTGAAAGATTAAATAAATTAAATGCAGTTCCTGAAGAACTGTTATTTCTAAAGCTGAATAAACTATAGTCTTGAAGGACAAAACTTGAATTTATCGCTTTTGATATTTTTAGAAATAATTATTTGTCATGAAATATTGACGTCGAGATTCATCTAGAAGCTATGAATCTTTAAAAAACCATCAAAGAAGGAAATAATATGCGGCAAAATCTAAATCAAAGATATGACCACCAAAGTTTATCATACTTCCTCAAGGTCATTATGATTGGTTGCACCTGAAGTTGCAAGATTTTAAATCGATTATTGAATATAATTCTGCTCCTTTTAAAATTACCTCATAGCTGAAATTATGTGGTAAGACATCACATACGATCAAATATTAGAGAAAATATTCTCTACTTTTTATGTCTCAAACATTGTCCTGCAGCAACAATCTAGAGTGCATAATTTCAAAAGGTTCTAAACTATTCCCTGAAGTGAATGAAATTTTTGTCCAAAAGACAAGAAAGAACCGAGGATATAAGTATGGAAGAAATAAATGGAAAAGGAGAAAATATAATCCTTCTAAAAGTAAACCATCATACCACCAGAAGTGGAGACATAATGAATAGTGGTATGATTTTTTATGATGAAGATTTATGTCTGGCAGACAGTGCAACAATGCACACAATTCTTAAGGAAAATAAATACTTTGAGTATTTGACATTAACCAAAGTTAATGTCACTACAATATCAGGTCCAACAGATATGATTATAGGCTATGGAAAAGCTAATATTGTGTTACCAAATAACACAAGATTGAGCATCAAATATGCATTATATTCACATAAGTCCAGAAAATATTTACTCAGTTTTAAGGATATACATACTAATGGTTATCATATTGAAACAATAGATAAAGATAAAAAAGAATATCTTTATATAACTGCATATATTTCAGGCCAGAAGCTTGTACTCGAGAAACTACCTGCTTTCTTTTCCGAAATTTATTATAAGATCATGAAATGTATTGAATTAAATGTTGTGATACACCAGAAGTGTTCCGACCTAAAATAATTCATGCTATGGCATGATCGACTTGGACATCCAAGATCAATAATGATGAGATGAATTATTGAGAATACATATGGGCATCCTTTAGAGAACCTGAAGATTCTTTTACCACATGAAAATCCATGTGCTACATGTTCTCAAGGTAAATTAATTACCAAACCATGTCCATCAAAGGTTCTTATAGAATCACCATCTTTTCTTGAAAGAATTCAAGGAAATATATGTGGGCCTATCCATCCACCATGTGGACCTTTTAGATATTTTATGGTATTGATTAATGCATCAAGTAAATGGTCACATGTTTGTTTGCTTTCGAGTCGAAATATTGCATTTGCTAGATTAATAGCACAGATTATCAGACTACGAGCGCAATTTCCTGATTATCCTATCAAGAAAATTCGATTGAACAATGCTGGTAAGTTTACTTAAGCATTTGATAGTTTTTGCACTTTTATTGGAATTGATGTTGAACATTCTGTTGCTTATGTATATACTTAAAATGGTTTAATAGAATCATTTACAAGTGACTTTAATTAATTGCAAGACCAATACTTATGAAATCAAAATTGCTTACATCTCTCTGTGAAAATGCTATATCAAATGTTGCATCACTAGTTATAATTAGACCAAATGCTTACCATAATTATTCTTCTTTACTACTTGTTTATGGTATATCACCAAATATATTTTATCTATGAACTTGTAGTTGTGCGGTATATATGACTGTAGCACCCCCATAAAGGACTAAAATTGATTCACAAAGAAGAATAAAAATCTATATTGGTTTTGATTCTCCATCTATTATTAGATACCTTGAACCTTTGATTAGTGATGTTTATAAGGCACATTTTAAAGACTGTCATTTTGATGAGAACATTTCTCATCATTAGGGAAAGCAAATTCAATACCTGAAGCTCGAGAAAAAATTATTTGGAATAACCCGAAGTTATCTCATTTTGATTCAAGGACAAATCATTTATTTATTTATTTTATAACAGTGAGGGAATAAATATCACAATTCAAGAAAGGGTAAACTTTAAAAGATTGTTCTCCCACGAAGGCACATTACTTTACGAATGGGAAAAAGAAATATCAAGTTAAAAGACGGTCGAGATTGCGGTGGAGTTTGGCTTAGAAGCATAAAGAGCATCAGATTTGGTGTGAGTGATTACACCCCAAGCGTTGTAATTAACATCATTTTTGTGAGCAAAAATCAGTGTGATTGTCCACGCCCACCACAGGGTGTTCTTATTTGGGGGCAAACTGTACCTGGTCCACGCACACCACAGCACGTGATTCTTCATTAAGAGAGGAGAAAATTCAACGACACTTCCTGCTTGTGTATCATCGAGATTTGCCTATAATAAGCCTGATGAAACCTCCGTCCAAATAAATGTACTTGTTTTATTAATTCATTTTCTTATTTCCTTTCCCAGCCAACCCCTTCACATATCTGGCTTATAGAAAAACTTCTTACAAAACCAAGGGTTGGCCTGCCTCTCATTTCTCTCACAGAATCAAGCAGAAATACTAATTATCTACGAACTGGGCACTGCAGTTTCGTATAAACTGCTACTTCCACACATATCAAAAACTGGAAAATGAAGTTTGGGAAAGAGTTCACAGCGCAAGCGGTGCCTGAATGGCAAGAAGCATACATGGACTATGATTTTCTCAAGACCCTTTTGAAAGAGATACAAGGTTTCCGACTGAGAACCAATCCACCGGCAACCACCCCAGACGGCCTAACAAGAAAGCTCACACTCTATAGAGCTTTTAGTGGCCTGACACGAAGGAATACCACCTACACCCCCGTGAGCCCTTCTTCTCCTGATCTTGAACTGCAGCCTATTTTGGTGAAGTCTGTGAACCTCGCTGGCTCCCAAAGCTACCAGACAACATTTCTCATGCCTTCTATCCAAGGAGGAGAGTACGAGCTTGTGTATTTCAGAAGGCTTGACGACGAGTTCAATAAAGTGGAGAAGTTTTACAGGTCTAAAGTGGACGAGGTATTGAAAGAGGCTGCGATGTTGAACAAGCAAATGGATGCTTTGATTGCTTTCAGGATAAAAGTGGAGAATCCGTCTGGGTGGTCTGATAGAGTGGCAGATATGACTCGTCTTGCTTCAGACGTTGCGGCTTCTACTGCTGCACTGGCAGCTGCTTCTCCATCTGGAGCTAGAGCACGCAGTAAGTTACTCTAATCAAACCAGCTACATGCCTGCGTCTATTACCATTGCCTTCAAAAGCATTTTTAAAATTCCAATCATCCTTAAATGTTTTTCTAACTTCGTAAAATCCTTCTCAAAGTATAGGAGGTGCACTACATTTACTGGATGTGATTGACGAAGGGCAAAGCTTGCATGAGCGGTCAGGTGAATCAAACCATGATGAAGTGGAGAAGAAAAGTGATAACACTGACCAGAAGGAAGAAGAAGAAGAAGAAGGAGAAGGAGAAGGAGAAGGAGAAGGAGAAGGAGAAGGAGAGAATCCGAAGATCATGGTCAGAAACTTTAGGCCAGCTCCATTAGAGATACTAAACCGTGTTAAGATTAACAACACACAGGCAACTCCTCGCTCGACCATCAAAAACTTCCTTAAAGTTCCCCAACAAACAGAAATTAAATTTACAAGGGAAAATCTTAGAAAAGTTGAAGAGCAACTAAAGGGTGCTTTTGTTGAATTTTACCAAAAGCTTCGCCTTCTTAAGAGTTACAGCTTCTTGAATACGCTGGCGTTTTCAAAAATTATGAAGAAGTATGACAAGGTATGTAAATCATCCCTCAGGACTTCAGATCTCTCCTCTACTTGTATTCTAATTCACAGGAGAGTTTGATATATTTTTTCCCCAATTCGCTTTGCATAATTCTGGCAGATTACCACAAGGGATGCATCAAAATTTTACATGAAAATGGTGGATAACTCCTACCTTGGAAGCTCTGATGAAGTGAGCAGAGTTTATAATGATCTTATACATTCTTCGCTTATTGAGGGTTCATTCTGTCGACTAATGCCTTATTTAACTTAAAATGTATATTCCATCATAGGTTACCAAGCTTTTGGAAAGGGTTGAGGCAACATTCATTAAGCATTTCTCAAACTCAAATCGGAGTAAAGGCATGCGCGTCTTGAGACCAAAAGCGAAAAAAGAGAGGCATAGAATAACATTTTATATGGGTAAGTTACTAATTACTACCTGTGTTGGAACGTGATTCAAGCATCTTAGTTTAAAAAAATATACTTTCTTTAGATTTGATTTCTTTCAGGGTTGTTATTGATTAGTTGATAATTCTGAGAAAATTTGCAGGTTTCTTTTCTGGCTGCACAGTTGCCCTGATAATTGCCCTTGCTTTAGTCGTTAAAGCCCGCAAACTAATGGATAAGACAGGAAGGGTCACATACATGCAAACAATGTTTCCTCTCTACAGGTAACACTAATTTTCTGTTAGCGTAGGGTGTACTTTCTACTTCTGTTCGCTCATGAAAAACCTTATCCCAACCTTTCATGTGGTTATAATCCATTTGTCTGACAACCTATGCTCAACCTGTTGCAGTTTGTTTGGATTAATTGTTCTACACGTGCTCATGTATGCTACTAATATATACTTCTGGAGGCGATACCGAGTGAATTACTCCTTCATTTTTGGTTTCAAACGAGAAACAGAACTGGACTACAGACAAGTTCTTCTTCTCGGTTTTGGTATTGCAGTACTAGCTTTATGCAGTGTTCACTTAAACCTTGACATGGAGATGGACCCTATAACGAAAGATTACGAAGCATTTACAGAACTTCTCCCTCTGAATGTGCTGATAGTAAGATTCTTTCACTCAGAAGTTTTCCAGTCATTCTAGTCATGATTTGTTTTTCCCTTCGTCGTTCAATTTTTCGTGCATAAACTGATATTTTGCTTTCCCTACAGCTCCTGCTCGCCATATTGATCTGGCCATTCAACATGTTTTATCGCTCATCTCGCTTCTTCCTCCTCACTTGTATCTTTCATTGTATTGCTGCTCCTCTCTACAAGGTGAAAAATGGTGGCAGAAAATCACAAAATGTGGATATGGAACTTAAATTTTTCGATTACTAATTTTTTTGTACTTTTTTTTCCTGCAGGTCACACTCCCTGATTTCTTCTTGGCAGACCAATTCACTAGCCAGGTTAGTTATCAGCCTGGGCTGTACTTCAACAGTTCAAAAACTTGAATTTCAGAAGTAATAAAAAAAAACACCATTGTATTGATGTAGGTGCAATCCCTTAGAAGCCTGGAGTTCTACATCTGCTATTACGGTTGGGGGGACTATAAACACAGACTGAACAGCTGCAAAAAAAGTCCTGTTTTCATAACTTTCTCCTTCATTGTTGCTGTGATTCCATACTGGTGTCGCCTTCTTCAGGTATGCAATTCGCTGCCCTAGTTGTTGTGTGTCTAACCTGCCGAGCTTTTTAAAATTTCAAACGTGATTTCTTTTTATTGAAATGTGGAAGAGATCACACCAATTGAAATCACAAATCAACAAGTTTTCGTCTTTGTTTCAGTGCCTCCGGCGCTTGTTTGAAGAGAAAGATCCGATGCAGGGATACAACGGAGTGAAGTATTTTCTTACAATAGTTGCTGTGTGTTTGAGGACAGCTTACAGCATTAACAAAGGGGTTGGCTGGAGAGCAATAGCATGGACTTTCTCGGTCATTGCAGCAGTCATCGGCACATATTGGGATGTTGTTTTCGACTGGGGGCTTCTTCAGCGCCATTCTAAGAATAGATGGCTGAGAGACAAACTCCTTGTCCCTCACAAATCAGTATATTTTGGAGCCATGGTTAGTAGCAAAAAGAAGAACCAGAAAAAAAGAATACCAACGATTGATAAATCTTAACTTCCCATAAAATGAAATCACTCCTAAAAGGAACGATCATTTGATTTGCAGGTCTTGAATGTGTTGCTGAGATTTGCCTGGCTGCAAACAGTATTGAACCTCAGGGTTACTTCCCTGCACCGAGAAACCATGATTGCCCTTATGGCCAGCCTTGAGATCATTCGCCGAGGCATGTGGAATTTCTTTAGGTAACAAAAAACTTTCTTTTGAAAATCTCAAGATCCTTAATTATCAAGAATCTCTTCTAAATTTTTTTGAACTGTCAGATTGGAAAATGAACATTTGAACAACGTTGGAAAATATCGAGCATTCAAGTCTGTGCCTTTACCTTTCAACACTCTGGAAGATGATGACCACGAGGACTAAGCTTTGCCACAACATTTGACAAAGCTGGAGGCGATAAGGAAATGAGAGCCATTTTTGACAATGGAAAAGACAAGATTTTATTTATTTTGATATATATATGGTGGCGGCAGAGGAATCTAGATTGTAAATTTTTATTTGCACTTTTTTATCTTTGTATTTTACTTTTAAGCAAGTCCAAAGTTAAAGGTTAAAATGCAAGGACGTCTATGGTACACCTGATATTTTAGATTAGTTTAAATAACAAAATATTTTTTAAATTTCACAATTAATAAAAAAAATCTATTAAAAAGGAACACTTTCGTAAAGACCAAGTTCAATTTCATTTTAATGAAAAGTGTTTTTTATTAGCTTTTCCTTGCAAACAAATACAGGTAGTTTACTTGACCAGATTGTTCAATTATTTCGCTCGCCATTCTTCCCCCTGCCTCCACTGCAACAGTAGAAGTGCGGCAGCTTAGCTTGACCACAACTCCCGCAACCAAACAATCAATTACAGAACGTCATTTGAAAGGCACTGGTATATTTTGTACTTGCAGGCAAATATTCAAGGGGCTGGAATCAAACACAGATATCATCCTCAATTTTAGAAACAGTAATTATAAGAATTAACAATGGGTTTGAAATTGGATAATTTATTCCAGATTCAAATGAACTTAAAAAATGAATTTATTCACTACCATGTACTCATTAGAAACGAGGAAAATCTTTTCCATTCATCAAGTTTGCCCAGGTCAACCAAACATTAGAAAATCAGAAAATATATTACGGAAACATATTTCATGTTAAACAAACAACACTTTAGTTGAGGGATGAGCAGAACTTGTATTGTGAATCCTTTAGTTCAATGTATCTATAGAGGTTTATCTTCTAGGTTTTCATCATATAAAACTGTCAAGTTTTTGCTTCCAACATCATTGGCAAATCCTTACTTGCAGCGAATAATCACTGGTGTTGGTTTCAATGCCTTTGGCCCATTTCGTATACCTCTCTTATGGGGAGTAACCTGCATGATGATAAAGAATTAAGAGTTACCATCATACATTAAAAAAGAAAAAAAGAAAAATCAATGCAATGAAACATTAAAAAAGAAAAGAAAAGATGATCACACAAGAGTAGATTTCACTGTTTAGAACACCATATTCGTGCATCTGAGAAACAATTACCATTCATCTGAAAATTAATGAATGTACAAGGAGTCATGCATCAGCAGACCTCGCAAATGGAAAAAAAAAAAATATATATATATATATATATGCGCGTGCGCACAACATAAATTATCAAAAGTTTGGGGGGGGAAAAGCTCACGAAAGAAACTCTACTGACCAACACTGAATACTAAGAGCAAAACCCCCAATATAAAATGAATCTACATCTGACAATATCTGGTCAACCTTATCAAGATATGAAAGCAAACTGGTTCTTCCAGCAAAATCCCCCAAGAAAAAGATTACTCTTGTCACGCAAGCCTGTTTTGCATTGCGTTAGCTGTTGTTTTTGGAAATTATTTTGATTATATCAGCATATTAAAACAATCTAAAAATACTAAAAAAAAATTAAGCAAAAAAAAAAAACAATTTTGGGCAAACAGTGTTTTGACCGCAATGTCAAATGCCTATGAAACCAAACAGTACAGAAATAAAGCAAGATAAACTACCGTTTTCTCCTCAGTACAAATTAAATTAAAAAAAAAAAAAAAATTCTCTGGTAGTTTTATGTCTCATTTCAGCCAACAATCCTACTATGTAGCTGTGTACTGGTGCTGTAATGCAGAAGGTTGCCTTTTAGATGTACTGGGATCATCAATTTCCAGTTGCTCTTACAAGTTGTTGAAACACATATAGTGGATTCTTCCACAATGCTATACATTGTGCTTTGTGTTGTTTTACTTATGAATTATGGAATTAGGACATCAGAAAGAGCATCATAAATAAACCACTACATAAAATTCAGTATTGAAACAAAACAATCTAAAACAGCAGCACTGAATCCTGTGAATGATTTTAATCAGACAGCAGTCTGTATACGATGTTAAAATACAAATGGGCTCATTTCGGAAAACTAAATCGATTCTCCAATTATAGGAAAAAGAGTACAGTCGCACTAATATTACAAAATCTAATGATAAAAAAGAAATAATTCCTAGACTTTCAAGTCATTTAGGCATCCATTATGATGACCGAAACCCTACTTATCACAAAACATCAGCAAACATGGGGGGCGGGGGGGGGGGGGGGGGGCGGGGGGGGGGGGGGAGTATTGTCACAAAAAAAGATGCTTAATATTTAATATTTAGAGACAGAAATAGAGTGAATAATTTTACCTTCCTTTTAGGAACAGTCATGAGTTCCATGGACCCACTAAAAGAAAAACCAGGAACCGTGAGAGAAATCGCTACTGTTGTTGCTTGTGTCTCGGTTTGCATCGAACTCGGGCAGGGTGAATTGTGGAGAGGCAATCGAGCTTTCTAAGGGTCCATCCAACGGTGGAGCCATGGCTACGACATGGGCCCACTTCCTGATTCCTAACCTGCACCAATTGTTGCCTTCAGCAGCGCATTTTAGCATTCCCAGTCTTAACGCCATTGTTGCACTAGGTACAGGGATGAAAACCGTTCAGCTCTGTTTGTGTAAACTCTTTAAGGAGAGAGCGACGTCGACTTATTAAAAATCTATACGATGTCGTTTTCATATCGTTTTTTTCCTTTTTATATGATGGGTGGCGATGTAATGATGTTGAATATTTTGAATGATAGAACTTTTAACTATAATCATGTCTTTATATTTTGTATGCACGTATGATTATAATATATATATATATATTCTTATCATATTGTGCACAAAAGATAGTTTATAAATCCAATATCTTATTTTTATTTTGTACTTCATGATTTTATGAGAAATGGAGCTGTGTTGAAGTTGATTGATAATATTGAAACCCAAAATATTTGAGTTGTAAATGGTTAGTAGTGAAACTCGAGATTTCCGAGTTACGGTTGGTTAAGGATTTATATTGAATAACAAGTTGAATGTTGATCAAAACCCAAAATGTTTGAGTTGCAGTTGGTTAATAGTGAAACTCGAGATTTCCGAGTTATGGTTGGTTAAGGATTTATATTGAGTAACAAGTTGAATGTTGATCAAAACCCAAAATGTTTGAGTTACAGTTGGTTAATAGTGAAACTCGAGATTTCCAACTTACGATTGGTTAAGGATTTATATTGAGTAACAAGTTGAATGTTGATCGCTTGAAACCTCCAGATTCAGGAAATTTTTGTTCAAATTTTGGTAGACTTCTCAAGTAAAAAATCATCATGTTGTAGTCTTAATTTGCTATTAATATAATGTTAAATGATATTGGTTTGTTACAAAATCACTCTTTTTTTAACACTTTTATTTTCAGATTTCAACCTTAAATATTGAGTTCATTAAAGATCAAACTTCTTTATATTTTTTATTTATTTTCCACTATAATTGTCGGTCCTTATAAACTAATTAATAAATTTATCATACTAACTTAACTTGGATTGAGTATTTTTTTAATCTCATTGTTTGTTATCCTTAATTCAACTTAATGTTTTTTTGGGTCAAGTGTTATTTCTCTATATACAGTATATGTTGTTATTGTTTTCTATCGTATAATTAAATTAAACTATTTTATTGAATTTAGTAGGGTTTATAACCCAAATTGCAAGATTTGTTTTTCCTTTACAACATGGTAGCAATATACAGACACCACCATTTAAAATAAAAATAATAATAACACAGTTCACGACAAAACAAGATGCATCTATCTATTAAGTAATTATTTGTCTAGACATTAAAACATATTGTTTTGATATTATTACTATTATTTTGCTTAAAATTTGTTTTTTTAATTGTTTTGATATGTCGATGTTAAAAAAAAAAAAATTTATTTTTAAAAACAACCATTAACATCCTATTTTTTATATCTATATTTTTTAATATTGATGGCAGGAATTGAGGAGGCGTATATATTTGTTTTTAAAAAATAAACACTCGAAGCCCAAATTCTCCTCGAAGCCCAAACCAAAGTCACAGTCCTAACTCTCTACTCCTAACCGACGAGGGTAACTCTATTTTATTTCTCCATCGTTAGCAACACCTTCACCTAGAGAAGCTAAAGTCAGTGAAGAGAGAGAGAAAGCAGGCATGTCGTTCATGAAAGGAAACTTGCTAACAAAAACCAGAAAGCTCGTCAAAGGCTTAGCCAAATCCGAACCTGCATGGCTTAAAGCCATGGAACAGTCAGTCTCTCCCATTTGTTTTCTTTAATTACGATAAAAAGATAATCATGATTATTTTTTTCCTCTAATGCTTATTAATCGTGTAATAATCCAGTGCACCACCAGCGGTATTTCCTCAATCAAGTGGAAAAGTGGAGAAGATCAGTCTCCCGGAGGATCCTTACATAAAGAAGTTCTTCTCCAAACATCCTGATTCCAAACACGAAGATGCCATCCTGTATTCTTCTTTTCTTCTATTCATTTACTGTATGCCTAGAATCTTTTCATCTGGTTTTGGGATTCCGTTCTTCCTTATTGATTCGCGTGCCGATTGTGAGTTCAATTTTCAGGTCTTGGAGAATACAGATTTTATGATTTAAGAATTCATTAGCTTTAGCGTGATTTTATTTACATTTTGATGTTTTTTTTGAAGTTTTCATGTGATTCTGGCTACTTGTGCCCTGATTAAGAAATGAAGCATCCAAGAATAAATAGATGCATTGCAAGGTTTATTTTCGTCATAGTTTGCAAGGTTTATTAATGAATAGCTTTTCATATGTTTCTCCTTGAATCCGTGTTTTCTATTTTGATTGTTGAGATTGTTTTCAAAAGAAAAAAAACTCGGTATAGTTCATTTATATAGTGTTATATGCTATTGATACCTATGCTTTTGCATTTCACTTTGAGGTTTTAGTTCTTGCAAGGTCTACAAAGCGAAAATGGATAAAGTTTATCATATATAAAGAGTAGGGGAATGGATAAATGTATAAGAGCCTACTTCAATTTTGTTTTTTCTTTGGATAGGATTTCATCTTTTGAGCCCCCTCCCGCTCGTGTTTTTGGCTGGCGGGTTCTTGAGCTGAAGGAGCAGGGAGTTGGCGAAGAACAAGCCATGGCTGTGGCTGATGTATGGTTTCTGGATTCTTGGATATTGCTTTGCCTATGAACATTATGCCCTTCATTTTGTCCTCTTTTCCTCTTGATTGTCTTAACTGTTTCTGCTGTTTATTTTTTCATTTTTCCCTGGGGCTCTAGATGGAATATCGAACGGAGACAAAAGCAAAAAAGAAGGCGTATGCTCGATTGAAACAAATTGCTAGACTGCAGGGGAAAACACCTCCTCCCAACCCATATCCCAGTGTAATTAAGGAGATACAAGCAGAGGAGGATTTGTATCTTCGGGAGCGTTATACCAATCCCAAGATAATTGCAATAGCAGAGAAGATGAAAGCGGAGGAAGCCGCTAAGGAACAAGTAAGAGACAGATTCAGAATTGACTGGTAATTTTAGAGCGGCATGCATTTTTTTCCATTTCACAAGACTTAACAACTGCTACTAGCAGTCATCCACAGGACATTCTCATGTTTAACTCGATTTTATACTAGATCTAGCATTTGAGATTTTTTTAGTATATTTACTTGGTATCCTTTTTCATGATTTCATTTTGCATCAAATCCCGAGTCCAGATGAGGATTATTTGAATTGCTGAAGTGACAGATTCTACTTTGCATATGAACATGTTCTATCACGAAGTTTTTACTATGAAATTATGAAGTTTTTGCTATGAAATCTCGTTCAGAGCGAAATAAATTTTATTACTTTGTACTGTGTTTCCCTGCGTATTGAGAATCGAGACCACCGTATTCCAAGTAAAGGAATGCCCCTTCAGCATAAGAGTGAAAAGGGCCACCCTGGGCCGATTTCCTTGCCCATTTAGCCTCCCCAAACTTAGTCACCTCTGCAGAAAACCATTCAAATGCCTTCGCAGTCCTTGTAATGGTGAGGTTGCTTACTTTGTAATCGTGAGCAAGAAGACGGCTGCTCTGGAATTGCAATGGCATGAAAATGGAGAGCCACAAGCTTTCCTGGCAAAGAGCAAACTGAAGATTGGGAGGCAATTTAGATGGCAGTGTGCCTCTGGAATGATGTAAAGCCCGTTGGCTTGCACATTGACGTTTCCAAGAAAAAGAATTGCAATATCAGCTACCAGGATTCCCAAGGCGAGGGGAGGGATTTTCATGTACTTTGACTAGCTTTTAAGCTAGGCACAGAGACACCACTTGCCAAGAGCATCATGCTCTCTTTTTTTGACACAGAAAGATCCACCGCTGACCACTATTCATGGAGATAAAGGGCTCGGCTAGACATCACTCATTGCAAACATGATCAATGTTATTTATGTTTAGTACAATTGATTGCCTTATCCTGGCGAGAATTACACGGGACATGCCAAAGCTCTTCTGCAGCTGTCCCAACCCACTGTCCCCCCAAAAATAATAATTCTGGACTCGAGATACACAAGCAAAGACGATGATATGTCGTATAACTTCACAAATCCACAATGATACTTGAGGTTATACCTGTCCACTGCTTGCCTTCGCCAGGGCTCAAGGCTGGTAATTGGACAAAGAATAACCCATCTTCTTCATCTTCATTAATTCATTTCAATAGTCATAGAAAAAGCAAACGAGCCATTGTGTCCACGGAAACACAAGGCGTCTAAACACAAATTTGATATTTCTCTAGCCAGGGGGTCAGGAATGACTCCATCAGAAAGGCAGCTCCATCATTTTTTCTCCCTTCACACAATATTATGTGATACCCATGTCTGCACCCATGTAGAACTAGTCATCATAGAGAAGCTAGCAAAGTGCCGAGCCCATCTGAAGCCTTTCCAGATTTTCCTTTCCCCTTGGAAGCATTTTCATCACTCCCACCCCCTGCCTGCTTTCCCTTACCCTTTCCCTTCGCTCCAGCGTCTTTTGGCTTCGAGTCCTTTCCCGTTTAGCTTACAATCCCTGAACCAATACCAGATCATGAAACACAAAACTCACCACCAAAAACCAACAAATTAAAGGACATTGCCAGAAAAGAACAAAATAAATAGCAGAAAACTAAAACCCCAACATATACGAGATGTGCAAATTGACATCCCCGTACACACAAAAAAGTGGAAATTATCAGCAATAAGCATTAAATTTTGCTGATCAAAACACGACATAAAGCAATCGTAAAATTGGAAAATAGAAGCCAAGCCTTCCAAATTTTTAATTATAGTTTATTAATACTCTATGAAAGAATATGAACCGAACTGATTATTCCACGAATTCTACGCCTGACCCGGGTTCTAACCTCGTGATGTGGGAGCTGACCTCTTAAGGACTTCCGGCACGATATTCTTGAACATCAGTAGGAAGTAACCACAAAGTTGGGGATAATAACAGGTTTGTCCGTGATAAATGGGCTGCTAATCAGTCAGCCCAATATCATTAAATACAAAAGCCCTAACTCTGTCAGTGTAATTTAAGGGGCCCATGAGAATATCATTGGATGGCAATGATGTTATTAATTATTATTTTTATAACGGTGATTTTTCTTGTTTCCTCTGGTAATAACGTACAATAATCGAAATTAATATTCTTATCACCGCATGAATAACTTTCTAGTTAGCAGGAACTGGAATTGTTACAGTTAGAATATTTAAAATAAAAGGAGAGAGAAGAAGATTCGTAATCAGTATAGGAATATTTCTGAACGCAGGTCGATTTGCTTTCTTGCCGAAGGATCAAAGAAGAAGGCCGGGCAAAATAAAATAGCTGGTAACTTGCCTATCCTTGGAAAGGAGAGCAAGATATATCTTAAAAATTCTAATCATAAATCATAATTCAAAATCCCCTGCCTTTTTTTAGTGCTTTTGCTCCATCACCAATGTTTGAGAATAATAGTTTTAGTATTAATTATTTCTTTAATTAGATATTAATACCAATTTATTTAATCTTGGTGATAACAACTTTAAATATTCATAAAGTATTTATAAACTACAAGCTTCTTTTTTTTAAAAAAAAAAAGAGTTAAATGGTCGTTTTGTCTTTGTAAATGTTTTATCTTGTATTCTACTCAAAGTAATATATATTGAATAAATATAAATATTAATTTTTTTTACATAAAATCTTTTAAAAAAAAAAACTCTAAAAAAAATATTAGAACCTAACAAGGTGCCTGACTTTTTTTTTCTTTTAATCTTTTTAAATAAGCTTCACGCACTTTATTGAAATCCAAGATCATTAGCTCGGGCTTGACAATTCAAGTCTTATAGGGTGCTGGGCCAGAGGGATACACCAGGAGTGCTAAGCATGTCGCACCTGGCATCCTACCATGGGCCCAGACACTAACGTAGGCTCATTCCTTTCGGCTGGGAAGAATGCCCAATATGGGCTCAATTGTTATCTAGGCTTACGAGAGAGTTTTTCATATATATTCTTTTTTGAAAACATTATTCATATTAATCTAATAAATTTCTAGCTACAATGTAGCAATCTACCAGAAAAAGAATAAAATAAAAATGAAACTAGCTTCATCTCCTAGCTAGCATGCTTGAAACCAAGATATATAATATTTCGGGTTTTCTTCATAGATTAACAAATGAAGTTCTATTTAAAATTCGTTTTCTCTGATTTGAATGCACGCGCAGTTTATATTATTAGAAATTCGAGGAGATGATGATGATGATGATGATGATGATATCGACATCCCACTGCCACCCCTCATCGTCATGGCAACAAGGTGCCTGCTGCAATACGGCGACGATTAAATGCGGTTGTTGCCGCTTTATACGACGCTGCCTTCCATTAACGTGAGATGTGAACTGCAGCGCGTGCGGGAGTACTGTAGCTTGACAAGGCCGGTCTGTTTCTCTTCTATTTGTCCAAAATTCTCGAATGGCCCAAAATAAGATAGTTTCCTGTAAGTATTGACCACCAAACAATTGTAGCAACGTCAGGATTATAAAGTCAAAGTTCCGGTTCATCAAACATGCATGATGTATATATGAGTTTTTTTTTTATTAGACATGAGGGATGAACTTAGTTGAGATAAAATAATTTAGAAAATGAATCTTTTGAAACTCGTTTTCTTGCTGGACTCTATTCAGTTAAAACTATACCGATCACGTATGGCTAATCGACAATTTAAGATGGAGGAGAGGGAAGGTCATCCATGCCGGCCGGTTCCATCTCTGACCTCGCGCTTCTTCCTTTTCTTCTTTTTAATACCATATTGCTATAATTAACGCATAAGACATGTACATTTGCTGGACGTTCGTGTCTAATTCTGTCAACCCTTTAAAACCAGAGCGAAATGGACTATTTAATTAGCCTTAATTAATATGTTTTTGCTGTAAAAAAACAACGATCAAGAGCATAGATATTCAAAATATAATTGAAAAAACAAGTATTTTTTTATTACAAATTCTTCTATTTTTTCAAGTTTCAAGCTCCAATAATGCAAGAGAAATGAACTAACTAAAAAGTTATGGCCAGAGAAACGACTTTCTTCTCTGTAACCAGCATTTTATGTAGACTATTGATTTAAGCAGTCTAATCAAGTATCCTTAATGAACAAAATTGGATGGCAAATGCCATGCTATAAATAGGTGATACAACATCGCAGAACTAGCCTAATAAAAACAACGAGTAGAGTGGTTTCACCAAACAAGGACCGACGATCATTGTCGGCGTAAATGATATGCAGATGCAGGCATTGCAGTTGCCGTTACAAACCAGTACCGGAAAACACAAATAAAGAAAGAGACCAGATATCGGTGAAGTGGTAAAGGCATTTAACATACACATTTACAGACATTGAATGGAGCCAACTAGAAAATTAAGATGAGATAAACATTATTAAGACAATTCTTAATGATATACCATCCATATGAACAAGCGGCTTCTATTTCCATCACGTACGTGTATATTCTTCTAGAAATCTTTCTAATTAGTTAATGATTTGATGCTGATCCAATCCCTGGTCTGTGTCTGGGCAGCTCCAATCCCTTTAGCTGGATCCATATTTTTGTTTCTGCATTTTGATTAGCAGGTATCGTTTGTGCTTTTCACTGCTCAACTTTTCTGGTTGTTTGTTTCTCCCAGCCTCATCTTGTGCATGCTCTCTTCTCCGTGTGGATTCCTGTTCGGCGTTTTGATTTAGAGAAAAAAACGCTGCAGATGGATCCTTGAATGACAAAACAAAAACCAGGATGGAGACGAAGATGGTAAATTTGGGCCATGAATGACCTGCATGCATGCTCTTCGTACACTGATTTTTGGATAATTATTATACATACGTAGCTGTGTTTCATGTCCTTAAAAAACACAAGAAAAAAACAATCCCTTGGATTGGCTCATCCCTTTCATTCTGACCGAGCTACTACTCTTGATATATATTAGTGGCTGAAAGAGCCAGACATCGTATCAAGATACGACAGTGCATTTATTCATGCATTATTTTTTTATATATATAATAGGCCAAGTACATGTTCAATGAATATTTCTGCCAGGGAAGAGGACAAGCAGGCGGCATTAGGTAAAGAATCTAATTGTTTTGCTCTACATTGCTTTTAAATTATTCTTTTTAAATAATTTTAGAATTTTAATCATATTAAAAATATATTTAAAAAATAAATAAATTTATACTTGAAAAATAACCCCGGCCAAACTTCTAAGCAGATTATAAATAATTTATTTTAACGGGAGAAAAATTGAAGAAGAGAAAAGTTTAATATGCCTTGGATATGCAAATAAGGTAACCCGTTTCCTTCAATTAATAATGGTTATATAATTATAGAAATTATTCGATGTCGTTTTTAAAAGTTTAAAACACAAAATCATAACTTTTGTGCTTTGTTGGAATGTTTTAAAGACACTCAAGACCGTATCACATGGTTGTAGGGAGGGATATTTTGCGTTGTGTTTTAAAATTTTTGAAAAAAAATAAAAAAATTTATTTGAAATTAAAAAGAATTATATTTAAAGATCATTTTCATTTTGATATAAAAAATAATTTTTAAAAACTAAAAAAATATATTTTTTTAAACAAAAAATATTTTTAAAAATAACCTCAACAAAACTCCAAAAAACAATCACTTAATTCAATGACAGGGAACAGTCAATAGTTAGTGATGAAGAGCGAGGACATTTGCCCGTGTGTCATGTCCCGATCAAGATAGTCAGCAGGATCAAACTATATTCGCATGTTTTTGATGTTGATTTTTTATTTATTTTTTAAAAAATCAATATATTTTTTTCAAACTCCATACGTAGATCAACGCGTAGTTCTTTCTCTAATGTCGCGTGGCACAAAATAAAAATAGGTCAGGCAGCTGGTTGAACTTGCATGCCAGGCTCAGTAATGCATGCTCTCTCTCGCTGCCCTTTTCTATTATCAAAAAACAAATCAACGTATCTATTAGTTTTTTTTTTTCATCTTGTTAAATTGTTATTTTTGTGCGGCGAATCTTTTTTAAACAATTGATTTTTTTCCTCCGAACATCTAATTTTCAAAGAGTTTATTGTTAGAGAATAATATAAATCATATTATGGGATCTCACCTACAAGCTTGAGCTTTTAGGTGAGATGTATTGAGCATACAGTAACAGGTGGACAGTAACGGGTAGCAAGGAGAAGAAGTCCCCGCAGCAGACGCTGGTCTTCCACAAGATCAGCTGCAGATACACTATGTTTAAATTTGAATCTCTCTTTTGAATTGTAAATAGTTATCTCATGTAATCTTTTAGATATGCAAATCTGCAGATGTCTATAAATCAAGACATTGTAACACTGATATGTAAGGATTCAAAATCAAAACTGTTTACACAGTTCCTTCATGGTATCAGAGCACACTTGAAATCCTTTCCCTTTTTCACGTTTTTTTGTATTCATCCCTTCTTTGTATTCATCCCACAGACTACCATGACTTCCAACTCCAGCCAACCACCAAATAATCTAAGCTCACTGGTGACCATCAATGTCACTGCACAAACACCCCTCAAGCTCACTAGCTCCAATTATCTGTCATGGAAATTGCAATTCCAGACCCTTTTTACTGGTTATGACCTCAAAGGCTTTGTTGATGGCTCTAAGCCATGCCCACCTGAAAATATTGTCATCAATGACAGTAGCTCAATCAATCCTGCGTATCATGCTTGGATACGCCAAGATCAGCTCATCTTCAATGCCATTCTTGGCTCCATTCACCACACCATCATTCCCTTCATAGCCCGAGCTACCACATCAAAAGAAGCATGGGAAATTCTTGAATCTACTTATGCCACACCATCCCGGGGACGAATCAAACAAATTAAAACACTCTTCAGAGCTTTAACCAAAGGCTCCCTCAGCATTTCAGAGTTCATTTACTCTGTTAAAGCAAGGTCAGATGAATTGGCCTTGCTTGGGGCTCCCCTGGAAAATGAAGATGTCACAGACAAAATCTTGGAAGAATTGGGGGATGAATACAAAGAACTGGTGCGTGCAGTACAAGCACGTGACTCTGCAATCTCTTTCGAAGAGCTTCATGAGAAGTTACTCATGTTTGAGGCTTCTCTTCCTCCAGTAAACAAGTCCTCTCTTAAGTTCTCTCCCACTGCAAATGTGGCCAATACTCGATCTGGGTATAGGCACTCTCATCCCGCAATGAACAGACCACATTCCCAACCGTGGCGTCCCTCTTATCAAATGTTCCCCAGGCCAAATCAGACTCCAAATCAAGGGTCTCATCTTCAGAGAACTGGTGCTCGACAGTATCAAGGATACTGTCAAGTATGTGGTGTTCAAGGACACACAGCAAAACGTTGTCCCTCCTTTAAATTCGTTCCTCACGAATCAAACCCATCGGCAATCAACAGCTCAAATAACTGGAGACCCCAAGCACATCTTGCCTATAGCAGCAATCCTACTGCATCTTCATGGTTGCTTGACAGTGGAGCCTCTCATCACATAACAGATGATCTCAACAATCTTGCTCTTCACAATCCATACACTGGATCCGAAGATGTCATGATAGGAGATGGTACCGGTTTAAATATTACACACACAGGATCCACCACACTACAAACACCATCTGCCTCATTTAATCTTCAGGATATTTTATGTGTTCCTCACATTAAAAAGAACCTTATCTCTATTTATCAGTTTTGTGTCACTAATAATGTTTCTGTTGAATTCTTACCATGGTGTTTTCTTGTGAAGGATCTGCTAACGGGAATGGTTCGAGCTCAGGGTGAAACCAAAGGTGGTGTCTATGAATGGACGGGGCTTAGTCCAAAATCCTCCTCTCCAGTTGCATTTTCCAGTCTTAAAATTGCTCCAATAAATTGGCATTTTCGCTTAGGCCACCCATCATCACCAATTCTTAGCTTGATTCTGTCTAAAAATAATCTGGGCTCTACTACTTGCAATAAACAAATTGCCTGCAATGCATGTCACTGTAACAAAAGCCATAAATTATCCTTCTCTGTGTCTTCCCTAAAATCTCGCACTCCATTAGATGTTATTTTCTCTGATGTATGGACTGCTCCAATTTATTCACTTGATGGCTTTAAATACTACGTTATATTTGTGGATCATTTCACACGATATACTTGGCTATATCCACTTAAACACAAATCTGATGTCAAATCTACATTCATCAAATTTAAAGCCATGGTTGAGAATTTCTTCAAGCTTAAAATCGTAACATTTTATTCGGATAACGGTGGTGAATTTCTTGCACTCAAAGAATTTTTTCTATTGCATGGCATCTCTCATCGCACTTCTCCTCCACACACCCCTGAACATAATGGCATCTCGGAACGTAAACACCGACATATAGTTGAGACAGGACTTTCCCTTCTCACTCATGCTTCTTTGCCTTCAACGTTTTGGTCCTTTGCATTTTTAACTGCGATTTACTTAATAAATCGTATGCCAGCATCTTCTCTAAATTATTCCTCACCATATGAGCTAATTTTTCACCACACTCCCAATTATACAAAACTTCGTATTTTTGGGTGTTTATGTTATCCATGGTTACGTCCTTACTCAGCACATAAACTAGATGTTAAATCCAAACCTTGCATATTTTTAGGTTATTCGTCATCCCAGAGTGCATATATTTGTTATGAACCGGTGTCCACCAAAATTTTCACTTCTCGGCATGTGCAATTTATTGAATCAACATTTCCATACTCTTCTTTTCAAACTACTCATTCATCGCCATCTGTCTCTACACCTGTCACTCATCCACCAAATATCATTTCCATTGTCTCCTCTGCTCCCGAGCCCTTGCCAATCTCACCATCTACGGTGACACCATCTGCCGAACCGCCAGGTAGCGTTTCTTCACCATTTTCACACACTGATTCCATCAACATACAGTCCGTGACTCAACAAAACAACAGTTCCACCTCACCCATACCACAGCAGCCAAATCCCTCCACACATCCAATGCAAACCAGATCAAAAAACCACATACACAAACCCATCCACAAATTCAGTTACTGCACCCAACTTACCAAATCCCATGTTATTGAACCGCATACTGTGGCACAAGCATTAAAAGAGGATCATTGGCGTGATGCAATGCAAGATGAATACACTGCCCTCATGAGGAATAATACTTGGGATTTAGTCCCATCACAGTGTGCCTCTAACTTGATTGGCTGTAAATGGATTTTCAGGGTTAAAAGAAATGCAGATGGTTCAATTGCTCGGTTCAAAGCCCGTCTCGTCGCTAAAGGGTTTAATCAGCGACCGGGACTTGATTTCACCGAGACATTCAGTCCGGTGGTGAAACCCATAACAGTAAGACTGGTTCTTTCAATTGCAGTAAGCAGAGGGTGGAAGTTAAGGCAATTGGATGTTAACAACGCATTCCTTCAAGGAACGCTGCAGGAGGATGTTTACATGGTTCAACCCCCAGCTTTTGTTGACAAAGCCAAACCAGATTTCGTGTGCAAGCTTCGCAAAGCTATCTACGGACTCAAGCAAGCCCCCCGAGCATGGTATCATGAATTACGCACATTTTTGCTTGATTCTGGGTTTATAAATTCAGTCAATGACACTTCATTGTTTATTTATAATCAACACAGTCATCTTCTATACTTACTAGTATATGTAGATGATATAATCATCACGGGTGATGATGATGGTGCAGTCAATACATTTGTTCACAAGCTTGCACACAGATTTTCATTGAAAGATATGGGACTACTAACGTATTTTCTAGGGGTGGAAATACAGTCTCATCCACAAGGGCTGGTGCTATCTCAGCACAGATACATTCAAGACCTCCTACAGCGCACAAATATGAGCAATTCCAGGCCTGTTGACACGCCTATGCCGTCTGGTTCGTCTCCCACACTTGCAATGGGTATGTTGCTGCCTGACCCATCGGAATACAGAGCCACGGTGGGAAGCCTTCAGTACCTAGCACTTACACGCCCAGACCTCTCCTTTGCAGTGAACAAGTTGGCACAATTTATGCATCAACCAACGGACTTCCACTGGAAACTTGTCAAGAGATTGTTGCGGTATCTTTCTGGAACAAGCACTGAGGGTCTTCTTCTACATCGTAAATCACCTGCACATCTTCATGCCTATTCCGACGCAGATTGGGGGGGGAATAAGGATGATTTCTCATCTACCAGTGCTTACATCTTGTACCTTGGTCGCAACCCTGTCTCATGGTCCTCCAAAAAGCAAAGAACAATTGCTCGATCATCCACAGAGGCCGAGTATAGATCAGTGGCAGATACAGCTTCTGAGATTAGTTGGGTCTGCTCACTAATGAATGAACTCCAACAATCAATCACTCACACTCCTGTCATATACTGCGACAACATTGGGGCAACGCAATTAAGTTCAAATCCTGTGTTTCATTCAAGAATGAAACATGTTTCAATTGATTTTCATTTTATAAGGGAAAGGGTTCAATCTGGAAAACTCAGGGTATGTCATGTTTCCACTGATGATCAATTAGCTGATGCGTTGACAAAACCACTCCCACGTCAAAGGTTGGAAAATCTCAAACACAAGATTGGACTCACGAAGGGTTGTCCATCTTGAGGGAGGATATTGAGCATACAGTAACAGGTGGACAGTAACGGGTAGCAAGGAGAAGAAGTCCCCGCAGCAGACGCTGGTCTTCCACAAGATCAGCTGCAGATACACTATGTTTAAATTTGAATCTCTCTTTTGAATTGTAAATAGTTATCTCATGTAATCTTTTAGATATGCAAATCTGCAGATGTCTATAAATCAAGACATTGTAACACTGATATGTAAGGATTCAAAATCAAAACTGTTTACACAGTTCCTTCAAGATGGTTCCTTAACATGGTATCAGAGCCTTATTGACCCAGCGGTCATGAGTTCGAATCTCACCACCCCCATTCTATTTGATAAAAAATCAAACACAAGGCAGTGTGGGCCTGTGTGCAAGTTTCAAGCCCAAAAGATTTTCACTTGAGGGAGTATGTTAGAGAATAATATAAATCATATTCCGGGACCTCACCTACAAGCTTGAGCTTTTAGGTGAGATGGTTACTTAACATTTATTATATATGGTCAACATACATCGTCTAAAGTTTTTTTTATAGATGATTTCTTCCTGCAGAGCAACAAACAGTTAATTTCGACACATTTCTGACAGGGGATGGAAGAAAAGGACCAAAATGGTTTATGGAAAAAACATATCTGAGACCATCTACAGTTATGATTACGGGTTTGCCAGCTTAGGTTTGCTCGTCTATATAATTGAAAATGGGTTAGGTAGACTGCGTTGGCATGTTAGGTTTAGCATTGCATGTTTTTTTCTTTGCCTTTTTTTCCTATAAACAAACAAAAAAAACATCTCATTCAATTCTAGATAGACACATGCTCATTATCTAATTGTATGGGGCTTCAACTAAAAAGGGGTTAGCTAGGCTAGGCTAGCGTGCCACGCTAAAATGGTAGCAAAAGGGGGGAAATCACTGTGGATGGATGAGTTACAATGAAAAGGCGACAAGGTTTAGTTTCTTAGGTAAACATTGAATTTGAGTAGGGTTTGTAGTTACTTGGATGTAAAAAAGAAATTCTCTATAAAACAATATCACATTCAATAATTATAGCTAGGATATGGGCATCACTGATGCGCACATGTAAATGATACTGCGAGTGATAATATATAGCTCTCTGGTAGCTACTGCTTCGTTTTTTTATGGAAGGATTAAAATAATTAAGATCAAACACACACAAAAAAAAAAAAAGGCTAAAGTTACGAGTGATTACAATATTATGAGTGTTTAGTCTTAAACTAAATAAATAAATATATATATATATAGGATAAATAGAAAGTATTATTGTATTTTTAATAAATAAAACCACATAAATATTATTTAATAGAAAGAACTGTAAGAGTAGAAAGGCCAAAAACTCGCAACTACAAATGCCGGTCTGCGAGGAAGGAGAAGTTCGTGGGTGGTGTGGTTTGTCTTGTATAGATATGCCATGGAGTCATTTTTTTTTATAATAAAACAAGATGTGATGAGTATATGCAATATTTTATCACAAGATTTGAAAACTAGCTACGAATTAAAAGGGGATATATTATGATCCTAGGTCAGCTCAGGTAACCTATGATCACAAGATAGTTTGATCAATCCCTAGCAGCTACCATTCAAATTGGCTGGCCGAACATCTAAAGAACCTTTATTGATAAAGATCTAATGTTACACATGGTGCAATGAAATGAAACACTATGAGTCCCTGAGTCAAGCCCTACAATTAGCTTCTTCTCTGTTTTTTTGGTGGTGGTAGTACTAGTAGTAGAGTACTGGTCAGAACACAGGTGACGTCCCGGTCGGAGAAGCATCCACCAGATCGAGCAGGCTATTCCAATAAAAACCGTTCTCTTCAAGATTCCCACCACAGCTACCATTGATATTCTCTCCTGCAAAGGACGCGCTGTGGTCCTGAGAAGTACAGACCAAAATTTCCGAAAGCCCTTCAGCGATCCCCATCGGCGCGTTTTCATTCATTGCAGAGTCAAACCAAGCATCATGGTTACCAGCATCCGGGCTCATGTCATGCAATGCCACTGAACTGTCCAAATTTTGTTTCACTACTTGAGCTGCTTCATTCAGCTTTCCAAAGCACTCGAACTGATTTCCGCTATTAAATTCAATGGCCGTTGTCCCTCCGTTGCATGTAGCATTATTTGTGGCAAAAGCTAGCGTGGCTGAATTTTTCTGAACTCCAATGAGTGGGATAGCTGGTTCATCTTCTGAGAAACTCAACGTGGATGTTGGAGATTCGAGGGAGTCGCTGCTTCCGGCAGAAAACATGCTGAAAACCACCCCTTGCCATACTTTTAGCACATCAAGACACTGTGGTCTAGCTGGTGGAGCTGCACTACTTTTGCTGAGGACCTTAGCTGAAACTGTGGACCCGAGTCGGTTTGGGGGAGGGTTAGGTGTAATCACCTTCGACTCGCGGACCAATCTGGCTTCGGCTTCAAGCCGAGCACTCTCCCATTGAGCCATGTGGCTTAAATTGGCAGCACCCTTTGAATGGCCACTTCCTGAGCCCAGAGAATCAGCTTTCGGCTTGTGGGTCACCGGATCGATGCCCATTTTGTCTAATCTTTTCTTAAGATGTGTGTTCCAGTAATTCTTGATCTCATTATCAGTTCTTTTCGGCAAGTGAGTAGCTATGACTGACCACCTATACAAAACAAGAAGGTCATCTTCACCATCTTCACATACAAAAACATGAAATCAATACTGTCTAAAGCAATATGACCTTCAATTAAGTGTTAGAAGCAGATTTGAATCCTATTTGGCAGTTCAGTTTGTATTGTAGCATTGCAATACCATTGGTATTACGTGAGAGATCGAATCACAGAGCTGTCAATTTCAAGATCCTAAGTATCACCAGGAGGGACTGCTATCTCACCTGTTTCCGAGAAGAGCATGCAGCTGAATGATTGTTTGCTCTTCCTGCAAACTGAACTTTCCTCTTTTGATATCTGGCCGGAGATAGTTAGTCCACCTGAGTCTACAGCTCTTCCCGCATCTTTGGAGCCCTGTAAATGTAGACCATGGAACAAAAGGAAGAGATAACAATGAAAATATCGTTTAATAAAAAAGTTTCATGGCACCGAGTCAAGACATGATTAGAAAAAAGAAAAGAAAAAGGGGTTGTTAATGTAAATCACCAGCTTTGGCAGGCAAGGCTCGCCAGCTTCCATGGCCATGCTCTTCAACGTATGCCAAGAGCTTCTGGTCTTCTTCAGGAGTCCATGGGCCTTTCTTCAATCCCACCTTATCACAGCACTGAGACCTTGTCATTTCTCTGACCTATCAAACTGTGGAAAGCTGAGAGAAAAAGACAGATGATTTGTAATGTGAAAGGTCAGGAAAATGAGAGGGGAGAACAAGTGAATTAGAAAAAAACGCATGCACAATATAAAGCCGCTCTGGTAATGCATTAAATATCGATATGGGTCCGTACAAACCTAACTTGAACTTGGTAGCAATGTCGTAAAGTTTAATCAAGTACTGAAAAACGTGTTGAAAGGTAAGACGTGCTCCGTACAATTTAAAAAATAAAAAATATATATTATTTTAATATATTTCTAGAAAAAAATATTTTTTTAAAATAAGAACATTTTTTTAAAAAAAAAAAATAACCTCACATGTATTCATAAATATAGAGGGTATTTGGGAGAGCTGTTGCTGTAGCTTTTTAAAGTGTTTTTTGTGCCGAAATATATCAAAATGATATTTTTTTTATTTTTTAAAAAATATTTTTGACATCAAAACATCAAAATAATCTAAAAATATCAAATCATATTCATTTAAAATAAAAAAAAAACCAAACCAGCGTTTAAAACGTCAGCCAAAGACATATAGTCGGTTAGCAGCAAGTCTATTCTAATTTATTTTGCTTGAGCAGTTGATAGTATTAAAAATCCCAAGCCTATTCTTTTTCAAACATTAAATAAAATATTTTTATAAGATGAAATAATAAATGCTACTGATTTGATTTTTGGAGAACCTCATGAAAAGGAAAGCGACACGAAATAAAACTACCTCAGCTACTCTAGATTCCATGTTTGCACATATCACGTCACAGTTATGATAACAACACAGAGGGTTCTGTCGATGAAATAGGATTCGTATTTAAACGCATGCAAACTCATATAAGAATGACATCAATTGATTATATATATATATATATATATATATATATATATATTCTTCAGCAATTTTAACAACTAATTTCTTGTATCGACTTGATACATTGAAAGATTTTATAATTTTATGGGCTTTAAAATTTAAATCCAAGAAATCGAGGGAGTGATCAAATCTTTTTAAAATTATATTTTAGTACATTGAAAATGCTGAACATAAAAAAAAACAAATTAAGATTTTATGAAAATAAGCATGTCTAGAGATATATTTAATACCCAATTGCGAGTTTCATAGATATTAAATAAAATAATTGTTTGAGAATAAAAAATATAGTTTTCAGTGTGGAAACTTTGCATGATCTGTTTTTTTTGTTTTTTTTTCAACAATACTCAACTATATTAAAAGCAATTATTTAATATATGATTAAAAAACTATTACAAGAGTTATGATCGAAATAATTTGATATTTAATATATCACCGCTTAGAGCACATGGTGAATGATTAAAATCATTGAGAGGAGTATTTAGATAGCCGTCGTGCTCAAGGAAATGGGAGATCTTATTAAACTCAAACTTAAATTCTGTGTCCAAGCTAAGAATTAGCCTCTTTCTATTGATAAATAAATTATAAAATTCTATAATTATAACTTTGAGATGATAAAAAGTCACTAGTAATTAACATTTTATCTATATATTTTTTTTATATGCGAGAAAACCCTACTCTCCGGGAATGTATTTAGTGAGCTCAGGTGAACGAGTAAAATTCTGATTGTCTTGGATTCTTATAAAAGATACATGCTCTAGAGAGACCAACAGTACAAATCGCAAATCCAATTATCGGTATTGATGTAAATACAAAGAGAGATTATTAGTAAAATGTTATTTAAAAGATCCATGGCATAAGAAAGTATTAGTATCTATGCTGGTGATACTTTAGTTCAATAAGGACTCGATGAGCCAAACAAATACTCACGACGGGGGACAGCAGGAAACAAAACAAGCATCCAAGTGATGTGTCAGTCAAGATTAAATTTGTTTTTTCAATTGATTTTAAAGGCTTGAATCCCGAATTAAAAAGAAAAAAAAAATACTTTTTAACAACTGACTGTAATAATTAATTTTTAAAAATCAAGAAAGAGAACACGCTTTCCTTATTACCTAATCATCTCCATGAAGTTCATATTTCCAATCATTACTCGCAGCAAGCAGGAAAAATATGTAGTTGCATCCACATTATATCATGATAGCTAGAATTACTAAATTTCTAGTAAATTCTTTCTCTTCCTTCCAGAGTGAAATAAATGTTGATGAAAGGGTAATAGCAACGTACTCCCTGTTTTCTTTTTAGATAAATTTTTATTTTTATTTTCTGATTCATATTATGAATGTATCCGTTTGCTATAAATGATTGTTTCTGCTTGTATAAATGTGGTAGGTTCCTATCCCGTTTTCCCGTTTTAACTAAATAAAATAAACTAAAATGATTATAAATATATAGATATTCCGTTTCCCGTTTTAACTAAATAAAATAAATAAATAAAAACCAGATAGAAATTTGCTCACCGAAATTAATAGATAACCGTGGATAGTCCTTGTTTGTTAATTATTGCTTAATCTAACATTTCTTCAAATTACGCCATTTTATGGAGTGAAATATATAAACGAAAATACATGAACAAATAATGAAAAATTAGGAATTTGAGACACGCGCATATATTATATTGGAAAACAGTTGAGAATTAGGTGATAGATTCAACAAATCCCCTGGAGTTCATTGATTACGAAGCAACTAGCCAGCCTAAATTCAATATGCATAGAAAATATGGCAAATTGCTTGCATATTAGATGGAAAACTTGGAGTACGCCGAGGAGAAAACCAAATTCAGTACTTCAAACTCGTGGATGTTAAGAAATATATATTTATATAACGAATTATCGCAGTTTTATTCCCCAGTGTACATGGGTTTCTCCATTTCTTTTCAATCAAAATATTTTCTCAATGACAGCTTAATTATTGTGCTTGATCATTCTGTATGTTACCATTTCATCTAATACATTCAAGTCAACAAAAACCATATCCAAAGTTTAGGTCAATCTGTCGTGCACGTTAACCTAGCTAGTCTCAATAACGATATAGAGTCTCTGCTCTAAGAGCTTAATTGGAATGCCAGGCTAAAACTTTTAAAAATCCATTTTGGACTTCATTTAGGTGTAGTTTAATGCTAGTTTCTCCTATATTTTGCATGAAGCAAGCCACATGGCCGATGGTCTTGTAAAACAAAGTAAATCTAAGAAGTGGTGATTTCAGTGCATGATTGTGATCTTTACAGCTCGATCAGTTGTGAGAAGATTTCATGGGCAAGAATTTGTTTTTTTTTCCTTTCAAAAAGCTACTGGAATCTGCAGGGCTTTCTTCTAGTTGATTGGTATTTAAAAAAAGGGCTTGTTTTTCTCGTTTTGAGCCGAATCAAAGTACACGTGCTGCATTATTCATAGAGATGATATCTAATCTATTTTTACTATATATCAACCCCACAAATAGATAGATGAAGCGGTTGTATCTTAGAAATTAAATGAGGGAGGATTGAAGGATCCGCGCTGTTGCTGATAGATTCAGATAAAGATGGCCCGGGAGTCCCACACCCCCTTTCAATGCTGCTGCTTCCTTTTCTTTGAACATTAAGGATTGTAGTTTCCGTAGCTGAAGCACTTGACTCCTTTCGCAGGAGAGTTCGGATTCCCAGCGTGATATTAACTTGCAATAAATGCAGTCCACAATAATACAATTGGCCAGAATCAGCCCGCACAAGCTACCGACGTCATCTTTTCTTACATCGCTAAGAACTTGATAAATAATAGTTATTACCAATAGTTTTGTTTTTTCCTTTGTGGTAGAACATTATAAGAGTTGGTTGTAAGTGTGCATCTGTGCTCACACGTCCTGCTGAGTGCCTCCTGGCAAGTGAATAAATACTGTATTTACTTCATGGGAAAGATGGTCCTTAGCACGTTAATACGACCACGCATCATATTAAAACGAGTTGAAATTGCTGCCCGTCATTTTTAATTCAAGACATCAAAGAGTTGATATTATTAGAGTTAAAACCCACCTAAATTTTTGTCTCGTTTATGATTCTGGATGCAGTGGAGTAAACATGGGCTGTTTCGTACCTATCATCAAGACATGCAGCAAAGACAGATATTGATAGCAAAGGCTGTCAACGGTAATGGTAATTATAGTACGTTTTCTTTTTATAATTTCTATTCCCAACGACGGTCACCAGAGGATTAAACTTCTTTTTTGGGTTAAGTTTGGATAGGCGTGTTTATTGTATTGCTTGACTCAAAATTCTACCCTAAACTTGATCTAAACTAAAAATATTTCCTCAAGAAAACAATCAGCGCAATCAGAGAAACGCTCTTGATTAATTTCGAGTCTTTCATCTCTCAGCTGCCCCGCACGCCCAGCGGGGCCCTGTCATTCAGATTGTTTGAGAGGCAGCATTAATTCTTCAAAACCATTGTCTGTGCTCCAAAGGACGACGAAATTAAATAAAAAGTAGAAAATCGTGGAATTATAACAGTGCATATAAGCACTTTCTTTATCAGTTGATGTATGCTTTGCTTCTGTAATCTATTTATTTATAGTTATACGTAGCTGAATTTCATGAAGATAAATGTTTTTACTTCTCTGTGATAAACGAAATGAAGTAACCGTGTCACTGTAACAGTCGCTAGAAGAATCTCCCCTGTAGAGGTGCTGAAACTAAAGCAATAGTCCTCCTGGCAGCTTGAAGATTTTCAAGATTCTGCTCAAGATTTCCTGACCCGTGACAGATACCAGCAAGCAGGACTGAAATGATGGAACGAAGAGTGAATTCCGTCCCGGGTGCATAGAATGTTTATCCACTATTTCTAAATCAAATACATGAATAATTTTCCGACCTTGTTCTTGATAATTATTTCGAAAGATGTAGATCAATACCACCCTTTTCAAGATAAAAATATTTCTAAGAAATATTAGTGTATGCAAAACAAGGGAAGCGATAAATAGTATAAATTAGTGGGAAATTTAATAACGAACAACCAAGCTGTAAGACGTAAAGAGTGTTCAACAGTAATTGAAACACATGAATGCTTCCCTTTCAACTGCTATAAAATAAAACCCTTATATTTTCTTGGATTAAAAATATAATAGAAGACAGCCTATACACTCCACAACTCTGTGCAAGAGCTTCGCGCCACCATCACTAAGCATGAAGGGTTAAATATATTTTATCGGAAATAATTCTAAGAAAAAGAAGAAGCGATATTCATTATTCTGGCGATACAAATTTTCAAAAAATCTAATGCATGCCTCGTTAATTAACAGCCCGGCCCGGTGAGGATGAAGATCGCAGTACTATTATTATTGTTATTATAACCACTGGTAAGGCCGGTGGAGTAACGAGTAATGACCATGCCCGTGCAAGGTTGCCCATCACTATGCCATTGATCGGTTGGCGTCGTGATTCATTTCTATCATCCTGTTTTTAGAACTGAAGTAGGTTACTTTAGGTCTGGTCTGAGTAAGCAATTACTTTAGGTCTGGTCTGAGTAAGCAATCATTTGGCACTGATTCAAGGGCACTCAACCAGAAAGACAAGCACAGTTTTTATACTTATGGTCGCCACTGTTCCACTCTTCCTCCCTCTGTTGCCATGCACAGGAAGCGAATTGATGATTAGAGACATCACCATGCAAAACTACAGTCGAAAAGTTTTTTTTTTCTTGCAGCTCATCATGACGAGACATTTCCCTATGGAGTAATGTTTTCTTTTAAAAACAAAAGTGGTGGTGATTACTCTACAATTTTGAGTTACGGGAATAGTGGAGATTCGGAGCCTATGTTACTGCATATATACCTTCTTCTTTTTTTAATTTAGATTTATTTTTTTAATCATAAATTGAAAAAATCTGTTGATCGATTTGTCAGGAAAGGAAGAAGATTATTTTTGTATGTGACTCCATGCAACCTATGGATGGAGATCAAAGCTATAACAATAATGCTGATATATTGGTTCGATTCGTTAAACAATTTCTTAAGAACCTTCAAGATTTACCAGAGAGAACTTGTCATTCACAAGTTGTGAATAGTTTTTATAGCAGTACTGGAGATTGTAGGAATTTTTTAATAGATTTGTGTTTTATTCCGTGTTAATTCGGGTCCCGGGCTTCCTGTTGGAGCTTGGACTAAGATTTGTGTAACCTACTTATTTAATACAAGAGCAATTAAATTATAATTTAATTATAAATTAAACTGTCTATGTAGTTTGGTATCAGAGCTCTTCCTGGTTTGGGGTTGATCATGTCTTCTTCTTCTCCATCTTCTACTCTTTCTACTTCTCCTCGGACTTCTACTTCCTCTTTCCAACTTCCCCCTTCCCCTTCTTTCCGCCAATCTACCTCTACTAAACTTGCTTATCTTTATGAGGTTAATCTTTTAGATGATACACAAAAAATCTCTGAAACAGACCTTCCTCTAGTCAATCCTTATTATGCTTTTGCCAAAAAATCTCCTTCTGTCATCCGTAGTATTAAAACTCTCATCAAACAACCTTCTCGTGTGACAAAAGAATATGTTCAAGCTTCCTCTTTTGACCAACATAGGATCCCTGCTACCTCTCGTGAACAATTTGTTACTCTTGAAATTCCATCTGAATTTCCAGGCCAGTGGATTACTCAAGGATATACACATATCCATTTTGGTGCTATTCGTCTCGCTTTGTCCTATCATGGCCGTAAAGGCTTACCAGTTGCAGCACGATTAGCTCTTTTGGACACCAGATATTTGGAGTATCAACATGCTTGCATTGGATCTCTTGAAACCACTCTTAATTGTGGCACGGTAGTTGTTACTTTCTATCCCAATTTCAACATGGCCTTGGATGATCCTCAACTCCATCACTTTTTGAAAGTCCAACTGCAGATTACTGGTGCTGATCAAGTCTTGGACACCTACCAAGCCACTCTACATTACCAAATGGCTTATCGGATACAAAATCATGCTTTTGATTTAGTACTCCCCGTTACCAATGATGCTTTGCTCATCACCGTCGATACTAATCAAAAGGCCACCTGTACCCATGTCCCACGCCAAATCCCGAAAGAAGAATACAGAATACTCTGACAGAGCGGCTCAACACGGCCAAATTTATGGGCACTCAATGGCTGCTCACTGGAGTCGTGTGTCTATTCGATGATAAACAAAGCTTTCTAGTTATAAGGAAGAGCTTGAAGAAAAGAGAGGAAGAGCTTGAAGAACAAGAGAATTTAGACCAACAAGGTGTTTATTGAAGAGGCTTCACCTATGAGAAAACTCTCTTCGGGTTCTGCCTTGGAACATTACACACAGCCTCTATTTATACAAGTTTTGAGGCCTTTGATTACATCATGGATTACATAAACAAGCACTTACCTAATAATGCACCACTACATAAGTGGTTGCTTACATAAATATGCACTCACCTAATAATGCACCACTAAATAAGTGGTTGCTTACATCATTGATTACATAAACATACACTTACTAATAAGACACCACTATATGACAAGACAAGCGATAAAACAAATGATAAGTGTCACCCGGCAATAGACGCATGACCTGGAGAGAGATTCTGATCTGATCAGTTATCTTGGATTTGTAGGGCCAACTCATAGTCATCATCTGTAATCATTTCAATCTCATGTGGTTTCAGAAGTGTTGGGATTCCCAGAATTATCTGCTTAATTTTTTTATTTTTGTACCTCATGCTCAGTTCATGGAGATGATCGGAATAGTGAGGGTCATAAAAGTCATAGTCTGGTTCTTCATCAGGATCTGAGCCTTTAGGCCATAATTCATCAGGAATAATATTATTCTTGAGGCACACTGTTTTTTGCATGGTCCTGAGCTCCGGGAGGTTTGTGAGGGGTTGTTCATACAGAGAGTATGGATGTGTTTTGTAGAGGGTAGCCTGGGGAAAAATCATAACCAGGTTGTCTGGCGAGGCTTTGAAAGGCCTGTGGAATATGAAAATAGAGAACAAATGGGCAAAGGCTTGCTTGACAGACCTGGGTCGGGCTTTGTTTTGATACACTTCAATCCAACAAGGGTGTGGATTAGGCCATTGGGATTTTTCATGTTGGAGAATTGAGATCCATTGTGTAGGGTCATGAAACCAAGTGAGGAACTTAAAGGTATAGTACCAAGAGTCCGCTATCCAAGAAGTCTTGAGAAAACTGGCAAGAAAGCAATCGATGGGGAACTCTATAGCAATATGGTACAGGTGACAGAGGTACCATAAGAAAAAGTAGAGTTCTTTAGGGAACAAGCCGGATGGTTTGAAAGTGAAGAGGTGGATAAAAGGGTATTTGGGGTGGATGCCTAGGCTTTGGAAGCAAAGGGAGGTCATATCATAGTTGAGAAGAAGGTGATCTTGGAGGCTAAAGAGTTTGTCTTTGGCTTGCTGGTTAAGGGTATGGTTAAGGATCATTTCTTGGGCAAGAGGAGGTAAATCTGCTGTGGGGAAATCTCTCTCAGACGGAGGTGGATTGGAAGAGGAGGCCATGAGAATCAAGGGAAGGAGCAGTGTTTGTGATTTAGGTGGTCTGGTGAGCATGTCTGGAATTACGTTCTTGTGTCCCTTTATATGCTCGACGGTGAAGGTGTACTTGGAAAACCATTCTGCTAGTCTCAGAAGCTGTGGATGAGGAAGCATTTTGCGTTTGAACTGTAGCATCTTAGGAAAAGAAGAACAATCCATGATTACTTTGAAGTGGTAGGCTGCCAGGTGGAACTCGAACTTTTGGATGCCATACTTTACAGCTAGGATTTCTTTGAAAGTGGAGTGATAGTGGGTTTTTGACTCCTTGAAAAACCCGCTTTTGTAGCCACATATGTGTCGGTGGCCTTCTTTGTCTTCAAGTAGCACAGCACTCCAATATTTGTCACTGGCATCAGTCTGGAGTATACGTTGCCCTGTTGATGGAATGACTAAAGCAGGGAGGTGTTGTGTGGCCATCTTTAGTTGTTTGACTGCTTGTGTCTGCTTTTCTGTCCAGGGGTCTGCATCCTTTTTCAACATGAGCTGGAGCGGCCTTGTCATCTGTGCCACACGGGGAATAAAATTTCTGAGATATTGGACAATACCTAGAAACTGTTGGACTTGTTTTCTAGTGAGGGGGCCATCAGGAAATTTTTGGAGTTCTTCAGCTATATGGGTGCCAGGTGTGTAAGCACCATCTGTAAAAATCATACCAAGAAATTCAATTTCCTTTTGGCAGATACGCATCTTGGATTCAGAAAGCATGATGCCATGATGATGGACAAGCTCTGCAAATTGCTTTAGCAGCATAGCATGTGACTCCTCGTCTTTTGAGAAAAGTAACACGTCATCTATGTAGATTAAAGCTGAGTGAAGTATAGGTTCAAATACTTTAATCATGGCCTTTTGAATTAAGGAAGGTGCTACTTTGAGACCAAAGGGCATGACTCGCCATTGGTAATGATGGTCTGGTATGCAGAAACCTGTTTTGTATCTGTCTTCAGGATGAATGCCAAGTTGCCAAAAGCCAGCTTTAAGATCAAACTTTGAGAACACTTTGGCATTGTGGAGGTTCGCAAATAATGTCATGGTATTTGGCAAGGGAAATTTATCATCTTGTAAAAAATGATTCAAGGGCTGATAATTAATTACCAACCTGAGCTTGCCTCGTTTTTGCTCAGACCTTTTATTAACATAAAAGGCTTCACAAGACCATGAGGAGTCTGTGGGTTCAATTAATCCTTGAGCCTGTAATTGAGCACATTCTTCTTGAGCTAGCATCTTGTGCTCAGGATTCATTCCGGTGTGACTAGCTTTTGTGGGATTGATGTCTTCATTAAGCTTGAAAGGAAGCCTAATAAAATACTGCGGGTTTTGCCACAAGGGATGAGAACATTTAGCAAGAAATTCTTGGTGAGAGTTTGAACATGAGTGTTGAATGATTTGGGCTTTGAGAAGGGCAATTTGGTCTGGATGTGAAGGTTGGAGTTCATAGAGTGAAGGGGTAATTGTATATGGAAGAAAGTGGGCTTTATACTGAATACCACGAGGAAGGATTCTGAACTTAGATTTGAAATAAACATCAAACCCAATAACTAAATCCTTTCCAGGTAGATGAGATCCAAGAACATGGGTTTTGATTGAACACTGTGGAAGGATTTGTATGGTAATAGGTTTTTTGGTTTTGAGTTGGGTGCAGAAAACTTGATTGTCAGCAGCTCTGAAGTATTCTTTATGGGTGACCCAACAATGAGAAGGAAGAACTTTAGGGTTAAGAATGGTTCTGTGAGCTCCAGTATCAAATAAGGCTATGGCTTTGATGGGCTTGGCATATGTGGATGTAAGAATAGTAACAGGGGCTAGAGGTATTGGGTGTGAAGGGGGGCTGGTAGGTTGGGCTTGGTAAAGTTCATAGATCTCGTCATCAGAACTTTCATCAGCAACAACAGCTATGGTGTCAGGAGTGAGCTCATCCGTGAGGGAGAATAGTGATTCAACTTCATCATCATCAGGATTGAACTTTGTGTTTTGGGCCAGGAAATCAATTAACTTCAGGGACTGGGCCTGCTTCTTTGGACAGGCTTTTGCAAAGTGACCTTTGCGCTTACAGATGAAGCATCTATTGGATCTTGAAGGGAAGTTCTTGGGGCGCCTGGTGTGGCGTTTTCTGAGGAACTTCCATTTCTTATGGCGACCATTAAAAGAAGATCTGTGGATTTTCTTGAAATGCCTCTGCTTTTTCATGGAACAATTGCAATCAGCATTGTTTGAGCATTTAATCATCAGATCTGGTCGTTTGCAGGCACGGAGCATAGTTTTATCAGGCTGTAAGATCTTGGTGAAATACTTGTGTTGATCGCACATTTTGTTGAGGGCTTCCAACACCTGATGAAAGATCGTGCCAAGAGATTGGTTGTCAATAACTTCTTTTCTGATTTTGAATAGTCTGAACGTTTCATCAGCCAGATCTCTAGGTATGGAGGCCAAAAAGGCATGCTTAAGGCTTGGATCATCAGGGCCAGATAGAATATGGTATCGTCGGCACATCTCTTTAAAATGTCTTTCAAGATCAGATCGCAAATAGGAACAACACTTCATTTTGAAGTACTCATACCTTGCGATTTCTTTGTCATTTAGAGCTTCGCCAAGAAATTCATAATGGAGCCAGCCCAAAGCTTCAGAAAGAGATGCACTGTTCACAAATTGTATTTGCCGATAATCTCCTAAGGCATGGAACCAATCCCATAAGGTGCCAGAGAACTTTGCAGAGAATTGTCGTAATGCGTCTCGAAGGGTCACTCCGTCCTTGAGCATATAGCTAGTCAGCCAGGAATGGAATTCAAGCATTCTATCTCACCATTTTACTCGTGGGATGTCATCCAAAGTAAAATATCCACCGGTATTTGAAGAATGGATATGAGGCTGGTAATGACGAGGGTTAAGATTTACTTCATCGTCACTGCTGACTGGTTCATCCACACTAACTCTTGTGGTAGAAGTTGGTGGAGGTTCTTGCCTAGTCCGGGAAGATTGAGGATCTGATGAGTGTGTTGGAGGAGGATCAGCCATTAGTAATGGTGGCATGGAATAAGTGTCGGAAGAGTCGTCTTCAGAAGTCACAAGAGTGCTATCATCAGTATCATCAGTAGGAGTCTCTTCGTCAGGTGTAGTGGCAAGAGGTTCATGAGTGAGAATTTTAGGGATGGTTTGGTGGGAATAGGTAGTGAGTAAAGACTGGATAGGGTTGGAAGATTGGTGAGACTGAATCATAAGTTGATAAGGGTCCTGGGAGTCTTGGAAAGGGTCATCTGGTTCATGTTTTTTGGATTCAAAAGAATCAGAGGATGAGGAGATGATAGGGACTGGTGATCTGGGTTTTTTGGAAATTGGTGGTACTTGGGTTTTCCCTTTGTCACGTTTGGAGAAAGGTTTGAAAAGGTTTTCGGAGTCGGGGTTTCCAAATAGTTGAGGTGTAGGAGGTAGAGGTTGTGGAGTGAAAGAAGGAGAGTGTTTGGCCCAATAAGGGTCTGGGTAATAGGAGGTCATCCTATTTTGTGAAGGTTCAGGGAATGGTGAAGTCTTTGATTTGGATTTAGCTAACTCGGTTTGAAGAGACCTAAGTTGAAGTTTGAGAGACTGAATTTCTTGTTCTTTCTGAGGATCTATATGGCTGCCAGTAGAAGCTTGAAGTAATAGATACTCATGAATGGTGGAGATCCTTTGTTGAATTTCAGCACACAATTTTTCAAGATGTAGAATCCGAGAGTCAACAGAAATTGTCATCTTTCTCAGATTAGTCTGTACCTGGTCAACCTTGGATTCAATGCGATGAAGAACTGAATTTTGAGCAATGGCATTTTGGCTTTGCCAATTGAGAACAGCTTCAGCCTGGGTAACTTGTTTAGGACGGCCATCAGCATCAACACCTGAAGGATTTTGGACCTGGGGAAGAGTACGGACTCTGTCTTTAACTTGTTCCTGTAAAGCAGGAAAATCATCATCATAAGGTCTTGTGGGTTGGTACATAGCAACTGTGGGAACTGGTTCTGGAGATGCCCAAGAAGGAGGAGTGTATTTGACAAGATAGTCAAATTTTCCAGAAGGTTGTCCCAGGGTGTCAATAGTGGTGTCTCCATGGATGTATCTGGATTTCAGCTTCTTACCAGAAGATTTTCTTTTGTGCCGCGGAGTATCATCGTCGTCTGCCATGGTTTCATTACTACAACTATCACAATGACAGGTGTCCCAAAAAACATGGTTGTCCTGAGCAAAAGAGTAGATTGGTAGACCAGTATCTGAGAAGGACTCAATAGGTACTGGAAGAGGATCATGAACGGGCTGCATCATCGAGATAGAAGAGAAAATTGCTGGGGAGGATGTGGAAGATGCTCCCTTTTGGAAGACAATTTCTACAGTACCATCAGCCTTTTTGGTGAACTCAGGTTCCATGGATTGTATGGGAACAGAGTTTTGGTGCAATTTTTCATAATTGGTAACCCAAGAAGAAGGAAGTAACTTTTGTAATTCTTCTTTCGGGATTTGGCGTGGGACATGGGTACAGGTGGCCTTTTGATTAGTATCGACGGTGATGAGCAAAGCATCATTGGTAACGGGGAGTACTAAATCAAAAGCATGATTTTGTATCCGATAAGCCATTTGGTAATGTAGAGTGGCTTGGTAGGTGTCCAAGACTTGATCAGCACCAGTAATCTGCAGTTGGACTTTCAAAAAGTGATGGAGTTGAGGATCATCCAAGGCCATGTTGAAATTGGGATAGAAAGTAACAACTACTGTGCCACAATTAAGAGTGGTTTCAAGAGATCCAATGCAAGCATGTTGATACTCCAAATATCTGGTGTCCAAAAGAGCTAATCGTGCTGCAACTGGTAAGCCTTTACGGCCATGATAGGACAAAGCGAGACGAATAGCACCAAAATGGATATGTGTATATCCTTGAGTAATCCACTGGCCTGGAAATTCAGATGGAATTTCAAGAGTAACAAATTGTTCACGAGAGGTAGCAGGGATCCTATGTTGGTCAAAAGAGGAAGCTTGAACATATTCTTTTGTCACACGAGAAGGTTGTTTGATGAGAGTTTTAATACTACGGATGACAGAAGGAGATTTTTTGGCAAAAGCATGATAAGGATTGACTAGAGGAAGGTCTGTTTCAGAGATTTTTTGTGTATCATCTAAAAGATTAACCTCATAAAGATAAGCAAGTTTAGTAGAGGTAGATTGGCGGAAAGAAGGGGAAGGGGGAAGTTGGAAAGAGGAAGTAGAAGTCCGAGGAGAAGTAGAAAGAGTAGAAGATGGAGAAGAAGAAGACATGATCAACCCCAAACCAGGAAGAGCTCTGATACCAAACTACATAGACAGAATACTCTGACAGAGCGGCTCAACACGGCCAAATTTATGGGCACTCAATGGCTGCTCACTGGAGTCGTGTGTCTATTCGATGATAAACAAAGCTTTCTAGTTATAAGGAAGAGCTTGAAGAAAAGAGAGGAAGAGCTTGAAGAACAAGAGAATTTAGACCAACAAGGTGTTTATTGAAGAGGCTTCACCTATGAGAAAACTCTCTTCGGGTTCTCAATCCACTTAGCTGCACTCAAAATCGACCACTAGCGGGTGGAGATGGAAGTTTCATGAGTGCAGGCCTGATGATCATGAACAATTTACCATTGCCCACAACCAGACTTTCAAACAATGATTTGGTAAGAAATGACGATTTATATGTTTAATCTTTAATTTTATTTAACTAAATATTTAGTCTCTTGAGTTTGTATGATAAAGTATCTAAGTAAATGTATATTAACCAAATATTGATGAATCCATTATCAGTGATAATATAGAATTAATATCTAATTAAGATAATATTTAGGGATGATGTTACCCACAAAATATAATGTCAATAATTAAATAAGAATGAAAAAAAAATTATCTTCAGAAAGATCGAGACTAGGCTGAGAATTATAAAATAATTATTATTAACTGCATGTAAGTTAGAAATATATAGTTTCCAATTTGCTTTGAGTTTGGAAAAAATAAATAAAATCTGAAAAGCTAAACGAGTTTTGTTTAGTTTTGCGTTTCAAAAATATTTTTATTGTTTATTTTAAATTAGATTTCTTTGGTGTTTTTAAATCATTTTCATGTGATGATATCTTAAAAAATAATTATAAAAATATTATTTTGATACATGTTTGAATGAATAAGTATTTTAAAAAACAACCTCAGTCACAATCTAATCAGACAATCCAAACTACCAATGTTTGTGTGTGTAACTGTGTATATGAAATGGAATATAATATTTATTTTTAGGAAATGAAATTAAGAAAAAATTATCAGCATTTATTTTTTAAAATAACAATACTAAAACAAATTTCTCATTTTACGTAAAATCAAAAGGCAGCACCAATTAGACTAAAAAAATTTCAGTTTGCCCTTGATATTTACATTTTCTCCCATGAAAATGTTTTTCACTTTTTGGATAAGATTTTTTTGTACACCATCAAAATAAAAATTAGTTTGCAAAACATAAAAAAAAATAATGAATGTTAGTTTTTTTTTAAAAAAAAAACACAATTAACAATAAAAAAAATACACTGTATTTTTAGATGTTAAATAAAAAAAATATTAATTAGGACTTTAATTAAAATGGCCAGTGACCATTAAAATTGCAGCAACAATTGCATTATTGTGGTTAAGATTATTTTTTAAAAATTATTTTTGATATTATCACATGAAAATGATCTAAAAACACTAAATTTTTATAAATAAAAATAAAAAATTTAATTTTTTTAAAAATAATTTTAAAATATAATATCAAACACATCATCCGCAATAATAAAAGCCTGCCATGAACTGTCTTACACATTTACCTCTCCGTTCTGGAATCGATTAATGTTCCCAACCACATGTGATGAAGATATAATTAATGATGAAAAGGATGGATCGCTGTCTTTAATTAAAAATAGGAAGATATAGTACCTATGGACAATATGACACTGCTGGTCGTGGAGAGTGTTTTATTTTTCTCACGCTAAAAACTTGCTTGATAATTGCTTTTCAAAATATTTTTTATTTATAAATATTTTTAAAAAGAATTATTATTAACGTAAACATATCAAAACAATACAAAAACATTAAAAAAATACAAATATCTTTTTAACACTTTCAAAAACATTTCTGCCAAACCCTAAAAATTAACTGTTGCAGCTGCTGCTGTAGTTGATTTGTTTCCTTGCATGTCCCTTTACTAAACTTGGTGGCGATGAGTCTTCAACCCTGCTAACATAGGATCGTTTCAATAATTTCTAGGTTTGGACAATGGATCCAATAATAAAATGATTACCTTTGAAACCTTAATTTTATAAATGTTCAAATAAACTATAAACTTTATCCATAATTAAGAAACTGTTTTTCTTATTTATTTTATAGTTATAAATTAATTTTATAAAAGTTAAAATAACCTCTAGGTTTTATTCATGAAAGCCTGTTTTTTTTTTACTTTATACATATAAACATTTCAAAACGATTTAACCGAACACATTTTTAAAAAAAAATCATTTTTAAAACGAACATCTAAAAGTATTTTTTTAACTTATTTTTAAAAGAAACATAACTACAGTCACAATTGGAAACACAAATTCCTTCGCAGACCAATGTGAAAGGACACGTGGAGGAAGCCCTAGTCATACGCATGTTTAGCTTACACCCTGTCAAGTGAAAATAAAACAAGACATTAGCAATGTGATTGGAGCCCAGTTCAGATTAATAATTGCATCCAGGGGGGAAATTGGTGCGTAGTCAAGAAAAGAATAAAGGAGTAGAAGTGGCCAAAATGGCTTGCAGAGAAAATGCAACGAGAAGAATTATTATAGGAAGGAAGACAGCTGGAGCTTGTTGAAACTTCTTGCAAGTGTTGGCCAATGGGCTTGCAGAGTCCTCAACATAAATAAATCATCAAAAGGAAGATAGCCCTGCAGCATGTCGAAATTTCTCGTAAGTAACCCAGAAAACAAATTGCCATGGACCAAGTCTAGCCCACGTAGGAAAGAATCCCTTCCACAGTGCTTTCAATCCCTCCATTCGAACTGTCTTCACCAGACAGTCGTAGGAGCTCTGATACACAACCTTGCCATCTTTGCTTGCTGCCTGATTCATCATTCTTGTCTTCACAACATCAGCTGGGCAACTCAAAGCAGTTGCTGAAAGTCCTGACATGATAGATGCTAATGTGTGGGCATACATATTATCAGCAGATATATGGTTCTGGATGATAAATCGTTTTGCATGGTCATAACATGCTAATTCTCCCATGTTCACCAAAAAGGCTCTTTGGATGTTCGGGAGAACTCCTTTCCACAGCCCGCCAAAGCCCTCTTCTTTTATAATCTTGCTGAAAGCATCAAATGGCCCCGAGTACCTGGGTTGGAGACCGTGGTTCACAATACGACCATCTGCTTGCATCCGCACCTTAACCAGATCGGCAGGGCTAGCCACCACCTGTAAAACTAATGGTAAAACAAAAAACTTACGGGAAATTTTCCACTAGTATGCAGAACTTGACACATTAAATTAGTATAGTTTAATGAATTAAACAGCTGGATGCTAGTTTAATTGAGATAATCCCAATCTATATATCCATCTCTCCACTATGCTAATGATTTAAAATTCCAGGTCCATGCTTGGAAATGTTGAATATTTGAGAAGGGCTACACTGTATGCAAACAATAATATTTCTACATAGAGAAAACTGAAAGGTAATATGGTTGCTTTTCCTCAACTAATTTTGTTAACTTATAACCAACCAAGGACAGAACAAATTTTTCCATACATAAGACAGATGATCTTAATCTCGACAGTAAGGATGGAAATTCTTCTGTTTGCATTGTAATGCTAGAATTCATTGGAGAAGCACAAGTATCATTGTGAATACCAAACAAATGCAAAAATCAAAACCTGTCGGTACAACTAGGGATAATAACTAAATAACTATTTGTCAAGGATATCCATTAACTATACCATTTGCTAGCTCCATAAACTCTCAGTTTTTGTTTGATGTGCTAATTAATTGCAAGACTCTGATGCTCAAAACTAATTGAAAATTGTAGCTATTGGTTTTTTACTTTTGATCACTTTCTTTCATGGTCTGAAAGAAATCACTCAGAGCAAAAATGATTATTTACACCCTTCTAATCAATTCAGCATATTCAAGCACACCCCATCTTTGAATCTTCTTCTTTATGGATTGCTACACTCACATTTATATTTCAATCACTGAAAAATCTAAACTTTTCAAGGAACTCCTTTAACGGAAAGAAAGGAAACTTGATAGAGGAGTGAGATTTTTACCTGAGCAATTACCCCAGAAATTCCACCAAGGAGAGCTTTCGTGGAGAGAGAAACAAAACCGCCGCCGCCGCCAGCAACTTCATTGTCAACCACCGCAAGATATCTCAAATTTTCATAGCCCACAATTCGAATTGGAGTGTATAATAGGTGTCTTAAAATGGCAGGAGAAAGGCCCTGGTAGAACCCGAGAGGACCCTGTTGTCGAATGATCTCGGAGGCCACCCCGAAGGCGTTAGTGGGTTTAGTAGTGGAGGAATGGAGCTGGAGCCGAGTCTTTGTCAAGTCTATCGGGAAAGTGGCTGTCTCGGCCACCATGGCTGACAGTGAGGTGAGGAGGATTTTTGTGTGGGTTTGTGATTGCTGGTGGCCATGGCTTTCACTCATGGGAGACGGAGAGCTCAAGAATTGATGGATTTCGCCGAGAAGGAGAAGGTGCCAATATTTGAGCAGATGGAGCAAAACCCGTCACTGAGGACTTCATTTTCTTTTTTCTTTAATAGTGGGGCATTTTTCATTTCTAAGAGTAAATTATAAATCACTTCCTCTAATTTTGCAAAACAAATCAAATAATCTTTTTAATTTTAAAAACTATTTAATTAATTCCCTTTATCTATTTCATTTTTTTTTCAATTTATTTTGTTTGTTTTTATAGAGTAAATAATTAATATGTATAGATAGATGAAAAAAGAAAGCATTTCTTAAAATAAAACAATATTAAACTATTTAATTTATAAAACTAAAGCAATTGTTTAATTCATTTTTATTTTTACAATACTAAGAGAATAATTTATAAATTACTGTCCCTCTCTCTTTTATGTTCTTTACTTGATATTTTATTTTTTGTTATCCTAATATCTTAAATTTTGAGTATAAAAAATTGGACCCCATGTTTTGTTTAAAGCTCATTTGTTTCTTGTTTTAATTTTTTTATAATTTTTATTTATTTATTTATTTATTTCAAATTATTTTAATGTCTTGGAATAAATATTTCAAAAACTCTTTCTTGCACAAGGTGAAATGACAGTGTTTTTCTAGCTCTGTCCAATCACTCTACTATAGTTTTCTGAAGGCAATATTATGTAATTCCAGGATAACATGCACAAGGGTAAGACACTAGAGGTGATTTGAGACCTGGTGAAGGGATATGATAGCTAGCAGTATCACCATGATAGCAAGTAGTGCATGCAAGAATTGGAAAGGCACAGCCTGTAAGTATTGCTGAAGGAAGATAAACAAGAATATACAGATAAAATAGAAAGTGTAACATAATAATAAAAAACGATGTGGCCACTGCACGAAATGGAAGAGTACTATTTATGCTTGCAGGTTCCAAGTGATTGGACACAGAGCACCTTACATGAATGACATCAAACAGAATAGGATTTGCTGTCGCTTTTCTTTGCAGTGCAAAACATTTTAAATTAGCTAAAGTTTTAGGGAAGAATAGTGATTGTTATGGTGTTGGGTTTAGGGTTCTGGCTTCATTCGTTAACCACTCGTGAAATTCAAATGCTAGACGCTTTCATGTTGGGGATCATGCACTTGTTCGTGCTTCTAGGGATGTCGAGGCAGTTGAAGAGATCACATTTGCGTGTCGTGATGTGCTTTCGCCATTGAGCAAGCGAAAGGAAATGTCAAAGAAACGGGTTTTTCTTTCCATTTGCAAGAGTTTCAAATATGAAGAAGAAGAAGAAATGTGTTTTAAGCAAAGAGATGAAGGAAATAGAGATCGGAGTTGATAGAGGGATGGATGTGGGCGGTGCAAATTTTAGGCTAGAGGAAGGTGTGAGAAGATGGATGGCGAGAAGGAAGGAGAGGCTATCTGGAGCATCATTTTGGGCTGCATATTTTGAAGCTTATGGCTCGGAGAGGTGGGGAAGTCGGATTCCGGTTTTGGATAGAGTAGTGGATGGGGTTGCAGAAGCTGTGGGATCTGATGAGAGAGTACCGGAGGCTTTTATGCAAGAGTTCAAAGAAAACGGTGCTAGCTTGGTAAATATCGGGTAAGAAGAACGAAATAAGTAGTACTTCTGACTTCTGAGCACTTTAATCAAGTGCCGATCAGCATGACAACATCCATGCATGTTAAATTTAGAGTTCCTTGGGAGAATCACGGGCAGACTGCAAAACTGCAGTTTTTTCCGCAATCTGACGGGAAGCACTTGAGCCGCTGCGCACCAAAACAATCTGGCGACACTTGTAGTGATGGCCACATGGACCCGTGGAAGAAATTTGGGGCTTGCAGCAGAAATTTTTCTGTTTTCCTTTTAGTCCTTAAATGAGGATCGAATCAATTTGCCACTCTTCGGGCATGATCCCAGATCAGGTATCTGAAAACACTTGATTATCAATTCTGACAATTTTTTTCCACTAACAAGAAATAATATATAACCTATTTTCCCCCATTATAAAAGTAAAGATAAGATATGTTTCTGTTGACAACAGTGAGAAATGGTGACCGTAAAAAAACATGAGAAACTCATGACTAATACATTAACATATCCTCTCTTAAAGGAGCAATGAAAAGGTGAGTTGTAACAGTAAGGTGACTGGGGCGGAGCACTACCGGAACAACCTGGAAACATAAAATATCAAACGCCAGTCATCATCACGAGCTTATTGTAGAGAATGCGGTCATCCCTCCCAGTGTTGCTCTCCAACAAAGCACTTTGCACAAGTTCCTGATGTCAAAATAAACCATTACAAACTACAACAAGAACATTTGTGCAAGTGTGCAGCTCTTGATGGGGGGATGCAGGGAACTAAGAAGATACAGAAGTACAATTCTCACCTTGACATCCCTGTGTGAAAGAAATTTCCCCAAGCTGTGGATAATCAACCTCATGTCTTCAACCTGAACAGGCAACACTTGATCCTCAACACGCCCAAAAACAACAACAATGAGCAAAATAAGGAATTTTAGTCTTACCCTGATGTAGCCAGCTCCATTCCGGTCAAAAAACCTGAAAGCCTGTCCCGTGCAGAAAAAGAAATATTAATAGCAGGGAGATGAAAGAACAATACTGGTATTCTAAAAATGCAGAAAAAGACAAGGGAATCAAGTTTCTGAGAACATACTTCCAATACTTCCTTATCAATCACAGCCTGCTTCCCAGACAGCTCTTTCTTCTCTGTCTTCACCTTTCCATGTTTTTTCTCAGACAAATCTGCACCAGGCTTGGGTTTTGACTCTGCATCGTTGATGTCAGTTTTATCTCCGGCCACTTCCTCAGCCTTGTTTTTTTCATCGCCAGCCAGAGGTTCATCGTGCTCAGCATCCCCACTGGTCTTCCCCTCATCTTTTTGCTGTTGGCCAATTTACCCAATAAATTAACTTAAACAGGATGCTGTACAGCATAAAATTGAATCTCAACAAATTACAGGAAACCAAAACTGTCATAAATCAGCAAACTTGAACTCGACATGCAATCCAGCTTGGACTTCCCTAACTTGATATATGACTATTTTGCACGAGGACTTGACTGCCAGATTATAATATCTATATAAAAAAAGTGAAAGGAAACAATCTTGCCTCGTTAGATGAAACATGTCCAGTGTCATCCATTTCTACATATTCTTCCGGATCCTCCATTTCTTCACATTCTTCTGGGTCTTCCTCAGCCTCACTTTCTTCTTCCTGCTTTGTCTCATTAATAGGATCGACAGAAGTATCCTCCATGACAGTCTTTTCATCATTTGGCTGGTCTGCACTTGACATTTCACTGTTTGCAGATTTAGCTTTCACGGGCAACTCACTAGTCTTCAGGCGCTTTCTTGATGATTCCTTGTCCGTGTCATTGTCTGTGTCCTTGTCCTTGTCCTTGTCCTTCTCTTCTATTTCCACCCGCTGCCTCTTGTATTGATTTCTTTTGGTTACAAAGTTTATTCGTAGCGTCTGCATGTAATATAAGAACATAGAAAGATGCCTTGGTAAATGAATCAAGTAATGTTCATGTTGATTGATTACCCATTATGAACCAACCTGGAGAAATGTCAAAAGACGAGAGCCCATTTGATACTGAAGCATTTCATATAGAGATTCAGCAAATAGTGAGAGCTGAAAAAGTAATAGAGCACCAACGGGATGAGGAAAGCAGTTAAATTTCTCTTAACACTACAAAGAGCTTCATTGAATTTAGGCATACACAAAGGAAAAATATAACACGGTATTACAAAGGCAAACCTCAAATGTCGATTCTTCAACATCCTTGTCAGTGTAATCCAAAAGCGAGTCCAGTGAAAGTGATAGAAACCGCGGCTGTAGCAAAAAAGTGCAACATTAGGCAATAATATAAGTCTAGGCAACGTGTTCCAAATTGCCAGTCAATTTTTATTTTTTTGACAACACAGTGACAGTTATTATGAGTTGCTTATGGCAGAATATTTTAAACGTTGGAGTTAGTAACACAAATGTGTGCAAGGCAATAAGCAAAACATACTCTAGATTCCTTGTTGCCTTTTGTTCTCAAAATAAACCCAGGGTGTCTAGGAGGTTCTTCAGGCTTTCTCTTTTCCTTAACTTCTTTATTTGATTTGCTCCTGAACTCCTCAATTCCGTCTTTCTTCTTTTTCTCTTCCTTTGATTTTTCATCATCATTCAACTTCCCTCCCTTGCTATTAGCACTATCCTTCGGGGCAGCCTTTAGCCTGCCAGCCTTGACTTCAGTTATAGTCCCTGGGCTGCTTTTCTGATCAATTTCCAATTCATCCTCCTTGACAGCCTTGATTTTGTTAAAATTTGGCGCACTAGCTTGCTTCTCTGCAATTGGGGATCTTGACTTGGTGTTATGAATTACTTTCTTCTCTGAATCTTTTGCCTCTTGCTCCTGGTTTCCTGTTTCTGCTGTTTTTTCCCCAATATTTTCTGTTTCTATACCTGCCTGAACAACCTTTTCCTCATCCTTTTTGTCATCTTTCTTAGGATCGCCAGTCCCACCACTGGCTCCTGCACCAGTGAGCTTTCTTTTAAGTACTTTCTTAATTATTTTCTTTTTTATGGTTGTTTTGATACCAGTACCTTGCGTAACTATAGGAGTGCTGGTAACTGGGGTATTCTTTGGTTTATCTTCAGTGCAGTCCTTCTCAGCTTTCATCTCAGACAGCAAGTCATTTTCTTTATTTTGAGTAGATTTTCCCACTGGTACCTTTCTTATTACTTTTTTTCTTACAAAAGTTTTGACGCTGGAAGTGTCAGCAGGAGATTCACTCTGCTCAAGTGAGATCTCAGATCTTCCAGAGTTTCCCTCAACACCCTCATCCGCCAGTTCATTCTTTTTGCTGATAGAATTCTCAGAATCAGCTGTCTTATTAGTGACCTTCTGTTTAACAATTCTCCGTATGATCTTTCCAGACTTGATGGTACCAGCTGACTGCAAACCAGTAGCTCCCCCCTGGTCCTTGTCAACATTCTTGCCTTCGTCAGCTGTTTCAGGTTCATCTTTTTTCTCAGCTTTCTTATCATTTTCACCACTTCCGCATTCCATAGCTTTACCTTTTATGTGATTTCCGTCTTTATCCTTTTTGTTGATGACAGATGAGGCGGACTCTTTGATATTTTCCTTTTGTTCTGACTTCTTAGAATCTCTCGCAGAATCCGTTACTTTATCTGGATGATGATATAGATTTTAAAGATATAGCAAAAGAGATGGTGTCACGATGTGCAAGAAATTTCAGTCTATTTACCTTTCTCCCCTTCCTTCTTTGTAGCCCTCTGAGAAAAAGAGACGTCAAATTAGCTCAAACATAACAATGCTCCAGAAATGAAAGCTATTAGCAGCAAGCCAAGTATGTAAGCTTATTTGACAAATCACAAGAAAGAAGAAAAGAAAACAGAAATTATATAGCAAGCAATTGCAGACATAAACAAACCTCTTTCTTTAAAGAAAGCTGATATTCTCTATCAGCAACAGCCTTCTTGTGTGCAAGCCATTGCTCTCTCCATGCATCTAATGAAGGAAGACATTCAGTGAAATCTGGAACAAACAGAACAGTGACCTCTCTGTGGCTAAAGAGCCCATCAATGCCAAATCTATCATAATGTATCTGCAAATGCCAACAGGAGACTAAAAATTAGCTGACTTCAAGAAACATGCAAGAAATGAAGGGCATAAAGATCTCATAACCCATAAAAATGAAAACTGTCCAGGAGGAAAATCTAAATTTCCATGGCATTATCTCACAAACACTTTACAGGAATAAGATGAATAAATAAATGGGAAAGGATCCATTCCACATTAAATTGACAATTACTCGGTGTTCAATCAAAATAAGTACAAATAGGAATGATTGGCTTTTAAAATTTGCAAGCACACAAGATATGAACATACCAACCTAAAATCACACAACCATTTTGTGGGCACATTTTTTGCTTAGTTGGAAATCTAAATTAGGCTGCTAACTCACCACTAGTCTTGTAGGATTTTATTAGCAGTCGTTCTTATCATTTTTTTTCTTCACTGTGTAAAGTATTTCTTGATAATTTTCTGTTTTCTTGCATAGCCTTAGTAATGATCCATTTTGTCTGATGTTTGGTTTATAAATGGTTTGGCCTCTGCTTTGTGGTCCTTTATAAATGGTTTGCAAGCAATTACTAATTAATTAGATTCCAAATTTGTAATCTTACATCCAAATAGATTAAAGACAGTCTGATTGTTTGTAAAGATTAAGGCAATAGCCACAAACATTTAAAGTTTACATTATGGAAATATTAAATTTTGTTTGACTAATGTGATTTGAATTGTACACCATTGCTCCTCTCTCTCTCTCTCTCTCTCTCTCTCTCTCTCTCTCTCTCTCTCTCTCTAACTTTAAACTACTTAGACAACGCATCAAATACTTTTAATTGAACAGTGGACAACCCCCAAACTTAACTTTAAGTCTTTAATAATCCAAATTCAACCAATAGAAACCCCACTTCTATAGGCTTAATCAAGAATATTTCTCGACTCATTCAAATATTATCCAAACTACAGAAACTTTTCTTGAAGGCTTAATCATGAAATTTCAGTTGTATAACACAAACTAAAACTGAAGAGGTTGTGATTCACATTATAATCTAGAGAAGCAAGATACTACCTCAAGAAAACGGTTCCAATTATGGCAGTTGCGCAAATCAAGTTGAGTTACATCCTTTGTATGTCTACAAAGTAAAACTCGCTTCAGTACAGCAAAAGGAACAAATGTTCTAATAAACCAATTCAGTAGAGCAGCCAACACAAACCTGAGGGCTGTTTGAATTAAAGCAGAATCATCAACTGATGGATCACCACCATCAGCAGAATCCCATGGTCCGCCAATAGCCATGAAAGAACGGTCCCTTTTGAGGACAGCAAACCTAAGAATATTGCAAATATGAGGCACACGATCATCATATCTTTTCTCAGATGAGAGATCCTCCAGAGCATTCTTGCTAAGTCCACTCAACAAAATTATCTGAACAAGGAAAACAACCATTCATTACCAAGCAAGTAAATGTCATCAAGTTCACCTTACAAATCAAGGATGATAACAAAGGTGTTAAGATTAAAAGAAATGGTAAAAAGGTGGAAAAAATAACAGAATGCAACAATGATCATGAGATTAAAAAAAAAGTAAAACGTAAATGTACAGACAATATTAAAATCGTGCCTAGGTAGATGTTCACACTGATTTGGTGTATTTGGATGAGACAGAGTGCTAAACATTCCAACTAATACAGTTCATCTAATCAATTAGATTGAGATGAAGTGGTGTGTTTAGGTGTCTTCTGATGTCCTTCCCCAAGAGATTTTTAGGGAGTGTCTCTGACTGAATTATAGACAGGTTGGATAGTTCTTTCTGTTCTATTTCCAAGTATGTCTTAGTCTTCGTGCTGTTTTCCATTTTGCTTCTCCTTAATATTAATTTCTTTTATGGGAAAAAATAAAGTATGGATCAATTATAACAATTTCAATAAGCTATGCTATTGAGGAAGTAGAGATCCAAAAATAATTAAAGAAAAAGCTTTGGGATGATTAAATAGAGCGTGTATAGAAAGAGGTATTTTGCTCTAGGATCAAGCAGTCACGAGATTACAGATGATAAAGGAAGTAGCAAGACACTTCAAACAATTTGATAATACAGCCCTCAGAGCACAGGGGTCAAAATATACACTTCCATTAATGGAATCCCATAATTAGATTTTCTTGGCAATGCAATGTAAAAAAAAAAGCGTTCAACTGTCTGAATAGGTTGTAATTTTAGCAAAACTAACAAGCATTCCATTCTTTCATAAATGAAATTTTAATTTTTTTTGCAGCCAGAAGAAATGTTGGTGCAAAGAAAATAAGGAAAATTTATACAGGATCAAACTTGCTCGCATGAAGAAATTTAAATATCCAACAAGAAGCCTCCATAATCAGCTGTTACTGATATGACCAGTAAAGCACAATAATAATCAAGAGCATGATAATCTGTTTCCAGTTTATGTCAAAACACGAGGCTGCATCATTTTGAAATTTCAATTCCATGTAATTATCATCAGTTAAGTACTACATGGAAAAAATGCCTACCTTTGCATTCCAAACAGTGCTTCCATTCTCTGGTTTTCCAAGTTTTTGAGACAAGAATGTCGTGGACAGCTCCTTTTTTTCTGCTTCACTACTATCCTCAACAAAATCATGCTCAAAACTGTTCATGATAAAAAATTCAGGAAAGTGAGTTCATTCCAATCTTTCAACTTGCTCTGCTAATAAAGTATGGTACCAGTCATCACTCATCCCTTTGGTTTGTGAAAGAGAACTTTCAAATCCAACAAAAATATGTAAATGGTTTCACAATGATGATAAACTATACTATGATTATGGAAGCAAGTGTACTTGAAAAAACAAAATAAAGACCAACACTATTATGGATATCCCAGAATAGAATAAATAGAAAACAGGAAAGCTATTGTCTAGAGGGTAAGGTACCTGACAGGAGTATGGATAGAAAGTTTCAGGTTCCCCTTCGGCCAGTTCACAATGACCTAGAGTGAAACGAATATCAAGGTTAGACAAAGGGATAACTAAAAGAAAAAGAAATTGAAAATTGAAACCAAATTAGATATCAAAACCTTAGAAAATTCTGGAGATGCAAAAAGTTTGGGATATCTCTTATCAATTGATAGATAATCCCTCTCTATATCCACTAAACTGGATGTGCCAACCTGCAAGTAGACAGCATGAAGTGCAAATATGAAGGAAACACTTAAACACTTTGGATTGCACAAATCATGGTAAAAAAATAGAATAAACCACCATAACATATAAGTCAATAACTGTAAGATTCCTCTCTTCCTGACAGGATAGATTCAACAATTTCAACAGCAGAACAGCAGATCAGCAACAACAGACAACCATCCACCCAAGCAAGTTATCACATGAGAAATATAATATATATATATATTCAACTAATGAAGAATTTCAAAAAAAGCCTGGAAACTCTAATAGAAATTAGCAACGGTGCTCTGAATGGTATAAGTGTAGCCCGATGTAACAAATGAAGAGGAGCGGGTTCCAACTCAGAAGATGCCCCAAAATAAGGGAAGGAGCCACAAGAGGCAAAGAAGAATTCAGACAAAAAAGGGAGGCAAACAAGTAGTCCTGGGAAACAAACAGTTAGACTATGAGCCAAATGACCACAGTTGAGCAGTCTGGAAAGAGAATGACCAGATAGTAGAAAAATAAGAAGGAAATGTAAGGCTGAGGAAGTCACTGGAAGTGGAACAGTTCAACATAGAGCAGAGGACCAAGACCTCGCCAAGAAATATAAAAGCCTGAATAGCGGCAAAAATGGGAAGAATGGAGACAGAATGTTATTAGACATACCAAAGGGAAAGAATAGATTCTTGAAGAGGAAAATTTTTTATCGGCATTGAAAGATAATCTCTTGTCCTGTTTTCTTTACCTTGCAGACATAATCTCTCCTTTTTTCTTTAACAGGTGAATGACGCCTTCAGCATAACAGAACAGTAAGTTAGTTAGTTACAAAGGTTGCAAGATGTACAAGCAGCTACATATTCAGAACAAGTGTAGGACGCAAATGAAACATCAAGATCCACCTATGTGATGCTTCATGGCTAGGAGAATCACGCCGTGAAGATCTCCCCTCTTTCAGCAAAGAGGAACCGCGTCGATCTATTGAAGCTCTTGGTGGAGTTCTCTCCCGCCTAATTTCAAGTCCACGTTTCCGCTCTCGTTCCCTCTCCCTCTCCTTTTCACGCCGTTCCAAAATGCGCTCCCTTTCCCGCTTTCTTTCTCTTTCTCGTTCTCGTTCTCGTTCCCGTTCCCGTTCCCGTTCTCGTTCCCGTTCTTTTTCTCTATCTTTCTCCCTCACACGCAGAAGTTCTCGACGGCGCTCCTCCTCTCTTAGCTCAAATTCTCGAAGATAACTAGCTCTGTCATCCATACGCTCATTAATCCTTGGATGAGAACTAAGATAATCAGATTCAAGAGACGTTCCATGGAGCCCTTTTCCAGTACCATAGTCCCTTCCAGGAGGCAAACTCACTCCATATCCAGGATTCGATGAGCTTTGAGGATACAATAGATCTTCAACACTTCTCCTAGGAGCTGCTCCCAATATTGAGGGAGCATGTTGCCCATTGTATGTTGAAGAATTAAGTAGTGAAGAATTGCGAGCATCGGCATCTATTCTTCCTCCAAAAGACATGAGATCTTGGGTGGTATGACGACTAGCAGCACCTCTTGCTGCGAGATAGTCAATTTGTCTGCCAGAAATGTTTTGCTACTCAGAGTAATGCCAGGTACATACCAACTAACTTAGCAGTGCACAGACTATCACCATGATTAACAAGTCTAGTGTGGTAAGGGCAAGGATGAACTTGCCTGTTGATTAAGAAAAATTGGATATGACTAGTAAATGACAATCACTACATGCTACATGCATATCAAGCTCCATTTTGATCACATTACTTATCCATGAAAAATACCTGGCACCTCCATCAAGAGAAGCGGATTGCAATGACTGAGGTTTCATTAGTTGTTCTTGTCTAAGAATTGATGCTTGATCGATACGTTCATAAATCTCCGGCTGTTAAATTAGACCATAGAAAGAAATGAAGATTTGTTATCTAAACAGCAACAAAGTATACTGAAACATCCTTTGTTCCAGAAATTTAAAAGAAAACAAATAATCAAGAAAACAGAAGGAAATTAAAAAAAAAAATGAATTTCAATAATAAGATAAAAATGAAAACCTGATGTTGATGACTAAAACCAACAGAATCAACATATCGTGGAGCTGGATCGCCTTGCATGTCCCTCCCCATATATGCACCCTGTCGTTCACCATATGTTCGTCTGTCAATTGCTGGATAATCAGGTATTTTTTCTGCAAACAATTGATCGCTTTTGTGTCCATATCCGTGACTTGATGATGAGATATAGTCAGCTGAGGAAAATTTAGGAGATTCAGGCAGAGTTGAAGGATAGGTGCCACGACCATCCAAAGACAACACTCCACTCCCCTTGGCACTCAATGTGGGAGCCTACACAAACAAATTCCAAAAGAATCTTGATAAATGAAATAACAATAAATTCAATCCATGGTACCTATTAATTATTACAAAATGTGTAAAAAAGGCTAAAGAAAAAACTTAATGCAAAACATTAAGGATCATGTCAAGTTATAGAAGAATCTTCAAAAATGATTTCAAAGGCCACTGCAGATTTCCTTAAATTATATAAAATGATTCATAAATAAGCATGAATAGTTTGGAAATAACCATGAATATAAGTAAGGAAAAACTGACCTGTTGAGCACCACTAATGGCAGCTGATCCATAGGCAGCCCCATATTGGCTCCCATAATGTGCTGTGGCCGAAGCATGGCCTCTGTATCCACCAACATCAGATTCCTGAGAACCACCCAGAATCAATGAATGCCTAGAAGCAAGTGGATGTTGAGAGCCCCCGTCAAGTCCCCCAACAGAGCTCCCAGAATATGTCGTTCCCAGCTAACCATATTGAAAATTGAAAATGAGACCTTTAATCCACAGCCAGTTCGCTAGATTACCATTTCATCAAAGCACGACACAACTATACCCCGAATCAATCAAAGTAATACACATTAAAAGTTATTGATCGAATTACAGGAAAAACTGCAATTTTTATGCGGAAAAAAAACGACCAAATTACAAACAAAAACTCCTAAAATATACAGTTTCCAGTAATAAAAAAAACGGAAAATCTCAAATTAAAAATGAGACCTTTACTCCAGAGCTACTCACACAGGAAAACAATTACACCAAACACATGGGTATTTATCGAACCAATAAAAATTACCGTACACTAAAAGAAATAGCCCAAAAACAGCAATTTCCTCGTTCACGTGTCATCAACATTGAAATACGTTACAAAAAACGAAAAAAAATGATCTAATTACATGAAAAACAGCAAAAAAAATAATAATTTACAGTGGAGGACACGAAAAAGAAAGGGGGGAATAGAGGCTTACATTTTGTGTGTAGCCAGATTGGGCACCATAAGATTGCTGTCCATAAGTATTGCTGCCTCTCGAAGAATACATATTTATTTAGACCACTAATTAAATCATAACAAAACCTGCAATCAAAAGGCAGACAAACCTATTATAAAACAAACAATGAAAGAGACGACCGGTGGTTAGAGAAGAAGATCGACAACCAACCCGAGATTATCAATGATATGCAGGGTACTGCTGCTAGTGGGTTGTTTTTGCTGTTCTTAAGAACCCTAAAATTAGAGACGATTGGACTGACTTGAAAAGACTAGCAAAGGAATTTCAGGTACTGGTACCGAATTTGCTGTTCTTTATAATACATATGCAAACTTGCTCCCGGGGTTCATTGAGGTGGGCCTGAAATTTTAATTCCTCCGGTCCTGTCCTGATAATAATAAAAACACACACACACACATCTTTTGCATTTGTCTTCTTACATGTGGGCTGGGCCTTGCTTGATTGGTTTGTGCATTAGTATTCAGTGTTTAATTTATCCTTGGGTTTTTTTAAGGTTTTATTTGAAAATGTGGTTAAAATTATATATTTAAGAAAAATAAAAAAAATTGTTTGAAAATAATTTTTATAAATAATTTTTATATTTTGATATTATAAATATTTTTAAAAATATATATTTAATATATTTACAAGTAAAATACACTTTAAAAATTAGTCATTGCTGCATTCACAAACAGCTCGGAGTTTTCAAGTTTTTTTCTAAAGGGTGATCTCAAGGAAGAATAAATATAAAATAGAAAAACTCATTGAGTGTTAATTCCTTAACTTCTCTCCTTCATATTAAAAGAATATTAAATATGAAGGGGTCAAGGATATGACTACCCAGGCCCCTTTAGTATTTGCCCGGCCCGGTTAAGCCCGTTAAACTACTGGCCCATGAAAAATCTACTTCTTCGCTATGATTTTTATCCTCAGTCACGAGACGAGAATTAAGTGCTCGACCGCCCTTGTAGCCTTCGTGAATACCACGCGTCGTGTCCTCGTCCTGTTATATTGAATGATTGTGCGAATTATGGAACAAAAATCGGCGGTGAAAAAAAAAATCGAGCTAGACATTAAATTAAATTAAAAAAAATACCTTTCCTAAAAAAAAAATATCGCCATTTATTGCAGTTGTGTAATTACAAAATTACCCTTGAACACAAAAAACTTTGTAGTGGGCATGGAGCAAAGTTGTAATTTTACTATAACACTTATTTTTTTTACAATCATATGAGATTTGGTTTGTGATTTAGTTTGTTTAGAGTATAATTATTGATTTGATTCTAAAACATAATAATCTAATATTAGTTACTAGAGGATATTTTTGTATTTATTTTTGTTAGAACATTATAATTATTTTGATGTTTTTGAAAATAAAACTACCAATACTTTGATCTAAGGGTTTTTTAGTTATTTTATATTAGTTTTATTGTAAATTTAAAGGGTATTAGAGGCACCGATATAAATTACATTAATAGAGTAACAGTGTGTGTACAACCCCTGTTTTGTAAGAGTTGCTCGTTAGAGGTCATCCAATCACTAAACATTGTGTTTTCACGGTGATATTTTAAAACTATCATTACTCTCAACACAACAGAGCGACGTGTGCCTCTAATATGCTTTGAGTTTGGTATTCAAGATCATTTCTTCTCTTTTATTTTCTTGACAATAACGCAAAATTCAGACATTCTATATCCTTGTCCTTTAATTTAATGTCAACTTGTTCAAAAAATCAAATAACCCCTACAATTTATTTGTCCTTAACACTCGGTTTATGTCTTTTTTATTGATGATTTTTATATTGAATAAGCAATAAGATTATAAATATTTTTCAATTTCAACCCTTTATAACTATTAACCTTTCAAGTTTAATTTTTGTTCTTTTGATTGTTGTTTTTATTTTTATTTTTACTAGTTTTAAATTACAATTGTTTTCCATATTCAATCCTCCGTTTATTACTTTATCTTTTAGATTTTATTTTTTATTGTTATTTATTTTATTTAAAATTATTTTTGGGATTCTTTGAACAATTTTATTCTACATGTTTTTTTTTTCAATTTCAATCTTAATTATTTTTATTGCTATTTTTTTACAAGTTTTTAAACAAATTTTTTTCATTATTTTATCATTCAAAACTAAATTGACCATAAATTAAAGTTCTTGATTTAACTTGGTTAAAGGAGTTTTTCTAGGTCGTGAGTTTTAAGGATTAAATTTGATTTGAAAGGTTTTATATGGTTATTTTTTATAAAAAAAAATGATGTTTTTTAAACTTGTTTTGGCCCTTTTAAAAAATATTTGTTTTATTATTCTTTTATTGCTTGCTTTCTTTGAGATAAATCCTGGGCTCATGATCTAAGTAACTTGTTTCAAATATTAGCATAAGTTGACTTTTTAAAAAAACAAATCTGGTTTAATTTCATTATTTAACATATAGCTTAATTTAAATTGGTATTTCTACTCTTTCTTTTCATTTCCTTTCCATCAGGTTATCATGATCATATGCATGTGGTCACGAGGGTTGCGTACTGAATTGGGTTGGCTAAAATATTTTTTGTTGTCATGGGGTTAAGTTTGGTTTCAGGATCATGATCGTTGGTTTAAGAGATCAATGTGGGTTGGTTTTTCTTTTTTTAAATAACAAATCATTTCATGTTTTTTTTTATTTGATATTTGATTTATTGGAATTTAATTTTTTTTTCATTTCCCTTTTACTAGGTTACCCTGTCATTCCTTTTCTATATAATTTTATCCTTCACGGGGTTATCTCAAATCAAATTTGATATCTATTTTTTCCCTTGCTGTATTTTTTATCACAACAAGTTTGTAGATATTATATTTTTCACGATTTCATTATTCAAAACTAAGTTGGTTGAGAATTAATTTTGTTAGTTGAATCCGGTTAAAGAATTTGAGATTTTATGGTTGTGGGTTTTTTCGGGTTAACTTAGGTTAACTCATACCTTTTCTATTGTTTTTTTAAAATAATTTTTTTTATTTTTATCATTCAACATGAAGTTCATTCTTGTGATATCATTCAAATTGTTTTTGAATGTGTCTGTCATGGTAACACAACCAAGTTAGAGATTTTGTTTTTTTGACTAATGTGGCTCAAAACATTTTTTTTACCTTTTTTAAAATATATTTTTTCTTATTTTTCACTCATTGACATTTTATTCGTTAGAGATTAAACTTCACACCTCTCCCTTTTTATTTTTTACGTGGAGTGATCATGTTCTCATTTTATTTATCAAGAATCGATACCCATACCTTTTCTCATTCTTTTTTTTACATGAAATTATTTTGATTTCATATTCATGGTTATCGAGTTTATGAGTTAACTTGATTTAATGGAGTTTTTTCTATGTGTCTGTAATCCATATTGACTTATATTAGGTTCTATTAACCTTTTTCATATTTATTTTTGTATCTATCTATTTATTATTTTATTTTTTAGTTATACCATTGAGATTACAAATTAAACTAGCAAGAAAAAGGTCTGGTAAAAAAACTTAACAGAAGATGAGACTGTACCAGCCAATAATAAAAGTTTGAATGCTTAATTTACCCTATACCATCCCGCAAAGGATCCTTCCATAAAGACTAGTGCTTTTTTGAATCTCTTCCATATAAGGTTTATATTGGAATAAAAATACCAACAATATTTTTTCTCCCCGGGATCATGAAACCACAGGACAAGACGCAATGCAAAGCAGCTTTTTGCTACTTTTTATGAAAAGACATTTAGTCCATTTTATTACGTGCCCCCCCCCCTTTTTTTTACATTAACTAAACACTAAGTGGTTGTTTGGTAACATGGTGCAAACTATATTTCAAGGAAAACATAGTTTGCACGTGTTTGGTAACCAATGAACCGCAATTTTAATTGTCATGGAACCCATCAAAAACATGATTGAACCACCATTTACAAGAAGCAAAAAATTCAAGCTTTTGTCGCGTTTCATTTTACCTGTGTTTTATTTCTACAGTGACTGGTACGTAGCAATATAAATGAAAAAGACGACGACACAGATTAACCAAATTTGAGAGGAAGAAGACGATGGCACAGCCACCGACCAACATCCAACCTTGGCGCCAACAGAATCACCAGAAACTCTCTCTCTCTCTCGTTTGCAACTTTCTCTCTCTAAAACAATCATGGATGCAACTCTCTCTCTCTCCTCAGTAGTCACCGGCGAGCACCACCAGCTGCTCCTTCAGCACCATCAATCTCTTCTCTTTACCGGTAACACCTACATCGTCCAGTCTTCTCCCACAACTTCGATGTCAAGTAGCAACAACAATAACCTTCCAATGCTACTGTTAGCCACCACAATCCACCATTTACGACGTCAGCATCACATGAAGAACCACTTCAACCTTCTCTACCCGTAGATATCGACAGGTGAGCCTCTCGTCACCGTCGGTCATGTTACTGTTCACGTGCTACATGAACATTAATTACGTGAATTAGTTCACAATGAACAATACAACACACCGTTTTGTGTTTTTTTAACTCTTAACTCCTGGGCTGGGCTGGACCTGCTCTTGGCACAATCCGAGTCCAACACAATTGGGCCTTTTGGCCCAACTTGGCTGGGTTGACTCATTTTATTGGGCCAGGCCCAATCTGTTTTTTAAAATTATATTTATATATTTTTTTAAAAATGTGTAGATAGAGATTAGTCCCGATGAAAGGAAAAGACGCGTGACTTCGTTTCACTCCACAAATCTGTTGTTTTTCGATTGATTATGAATCAGAAACTTGCAACTAGATTTGACTTTGAAATTATATCTCTACAACTAGATCGCAAATGTTGTTACTAATGATATTATTATCAGATACTGATCCTCAATCAAATAGCAAGGGATCGCAGAGGCATTCACGGATCGATTTAGTTCGTGATAAAATTGCAAGTAGTTTGATGGGGAAATAAAAACAAATATTTAATTTACTTGAATTATTAATTATATTTTATTGTTATGGTTATTAATCTACAATATTTAAAAAACAATATATATGTGCGTGTGTCCTTTAAAATAATTTCACAAGTTGAAAACAAATGAAAAACATGATAACCAAACACACAAAATTGTTTTTCATTAAACCTCAAACTCAACTACAATTTTAACCAAACATTTCAATTTCAGTTATGAATCGTAGCTAAAATTGCTTTTCATAAAACTATTTTTTAAAATCTTAACTATAAAAACAACCATAATATCAAACACACCCTAATACACCACCTTGCCAGCAACTTCATGATCATGATCTCGAAAAAGGACCCACGTTTCAATGGGCCATGACCCAATCCTTACCTCAAATCCACGTCCTCATGCCATCATATTCCCATTTCTATAAGGTGGACGTGGGTTTTTAATCACCGTCCGTGTAAATAAATAAACAAATAAAAACTGGGTCAATAAAAAAACCCACCTGCTGGTCGCGCATGCTATGCCCAGCTCCCAGGGAAGGGGTTGCATCTGACGGCTGAGATTCGTAGAATATCCCGTTTCATTTCCTGCCATATTCTGAAGAATTAGAAGCTGTTTGGCACGGCTTTTTCAAGCCGTGCCGCAGCTTTTGATCTTTTTTTTATTTTATTTTAAATGAATATGTTTTGATGTTTTTAGATCATTTTGATGTGCTGATATCAAAAATGATTTTTAAAAAATAAAAAAATATCATTTAGATGTATTTCGGCACGAAAAGCTTTTTGAAAAGCTACAGCAACAGCTCTCCCAAACACACTCAGGGTTTGGTCTGATCTTAATCCGGATGACCTCACGTATTCGCTTAAGAATTGATTAAAAAATGGGCGGGCAGCAATCAAGGAAACTGATTTAAAACCAATCAGGATCCGGTGCATGACGTGGCCAGATAAGAACCACAAAGTGGAAAATGCTGCCCTCCAAAGTCCAATCTTCTCCAATGCTTATCCACAGTCTACCGCTTCTACTTTTGGCAGGGGCACGTGTCATTTTATGAACTGGTGTTGATAGCTACCTCACTCAGACTCTGACAAATGTGTGCACGCTTTCAACGACCCCTGTTTAATCAGGGAGGGATTCAATATCCTAATCTCTCGACTTGTAAAATGGAGCTCGGATTCAATATCCGAGAGAGCTCGCACTCCCGGGTTCATCAACAACACCATGATTGCCTTGCTCACACGACGAACTTATTAGATTTCGAAAGCAAAATTCGGTAAATGACAGAGCAGAGATTGTTTGTGAGCAAATTCCCTCGACCAAAGAGTCTCAAGTATAAATGCAATTTATTTATTTATATCATTTTCCAAGATAAGAAAATATAAATAAATAAACTCAGACCAAGCTTTACTTAAAGTATCAAATTACTTGATCACAGATAATTTGAGCCAACCAATATATTAAAGAAAAATTATATTTGAAAATATCTAAGACGTATAAACATAGTAAATAGAATAGGAGCAGCAATAGATCCAAAAGAGTTGGACTTTCTGGAAAGTGCGAGAGCAGAGAATCAAGCATAAAGTCGAATGTAGTCCTGGAAAGAGCGTTCTCATCCTGTGCACACAACGCGAGTATAGCATCCGAGGTTTTCAAGACAACCAATCAAAACCATGAAGCCACAACAGGACAAAAAACCCTCAAAAATAAAAGGGCCAGCCATCTCCCTGCAAACATTTCAAACACCCTCATTTCTCTAAGTCCTCTTCTGGCCTTCCTCCCTTGGCTAAGCCTTCAGGTCTATTTAATCATAGCCATTTTTTTTTAACACCTCTTGTCTTGTATGAGCGCTGAAATGCAAGGAAAAAACAACTCTGGCCAGCTTCCTCCTGGTTTTAGGTTCCACCCAACCGATGAGGAATTGATCGTGTACTACCTTCGGAACCAAGCCACATCCAGGCCATGCCCTGCATCAATTATCCCAGAATTTGATATTTACAAATTCGATCCTTGGCAATTACCTGGTTGGTTTTAAGTTAAAGGATCTTGTTTTCTGGGCACATGGAAATTGAAAAGTGCCCTTATAATTCGCATGCATGCTTGATTGTTTCTAGATAATAGGCCTTGTAATATTGATTGTTTAACTTATGTGTAGAGAAAGCGGAATTTGGAGAAAATGAGTGGTATTTCTTTACCCCTCTCGACCGCAAGTACCCAAATGGAGTGAGGCCTAACAGAGCAACCGTGTCAGGGTATTGGAAGGCCACGGGCACAGATAAGGCCATCCATAGTGGCTCTAAATATGTTGGTGTCAAGAAAGCTCTTGTTTTTTACAAGGGCAGGCCACCTAAGGGCACCAAGACCGATTGGATTATGCAGGAGTATCGCTTAAATGATTCGAATAAACAAGCCATTAAACAAAATGGATCCATGAGAGTAAGTCCCTTCTCCCCCTTACAGTGCACATATATCATGGGGTATTCAAATGATCAATGACCATGTAATTTCCAATAATTTGTCTATCTTCTGGTGATTTGACCCTTTTTGTGTGTGTGTGTGTGTTTCAGCTAGTCCTATGCAGAATTTACAGGAAGAGGCACGCGATGAGACATTTGGAGGAGAAAACAGAAAATACAGTTCTTGCCCATTTGGACGTTACCCCTTCTACTGATGCTAGAGAGCAACAGATGATGAAAATCCCAAGGACATGTTCTCTTTCTCAGCTGTTGGAATTGGATTACCTGGGTTCAATTTCCCAACTCTTGAGTGGAGACTCGTACAATTCAAATTTTGATTCCCAGAACCTCATGAGCGATGCTTCGACTGACCATGTAATGAAAATTGAGCTAGGAGAAATGTCTCCCCAATACACAGATAATGGCAAATTTCAAGAGAACCAGCTGGGAACTGCTACTTTAATTAACCAGCCACCAGTTGTGAACCCAATGATGTACGGATTCCAGTGATTTGCATGGTTTTGACCATTGAATGAAGAAAATCTGGGCCCATCATCGTATTGAAGACATCTCAGTGGTTGACATCCAGTTAGAAATGTACAAAATGTCTGTCGGAGCACATAAATATCTTGCGCAATATTTGTCGACAGTGAACTAGATATTTGCAGTTTTGTTAATGTGGTACCAACTAGGCATCTATTAATATATAGTTTTATTTACACACATGTACATATAGGTCAACCTCGAAGGTAAATTTGTTCTGGGTACTGTTTACTATGTTTACCAAGTACATCCCTTAATTCAAGGCAGCCAGCCTCAAAATGTTCAGAAATATTCCCTAAAAACATTCGTAGAAATGAAAATGTTGGTTGTCAGTGAAATCAGAATACACTACAGCTTGGTTCTTTTGTTAACCAAAATCCAGGATGGCCACCAAACAATACAGAAATATAATAATTACAATATTGAGCAGATTTGCAGTCGGCCATGCACTGTATGAACTTCTTTCCCTTAGGAATAGTAAGTCACTTGCCCAAAAAAAGAAATACTGGGATGTTTAATAGAGTGGTCAAAAACAATGTGGTGGCAATTTGATTTATGCAACTAACTAGGTGTTTTGGTGGATGCAAAGGTTAATTTCTCATTTGCCTGATAAGAACTCTGAAGGCTTGAGATTCTAACCATTCCATCACCACAGCTAGCTGCATAAGGAAGGTTGAATTCCATTATTGATGTTCTATCCATGACCCGTTTTTCTGACTTGGTCAATTTTGGATCATCTATAAACTCTACTGGGTCAGAAATTTTATTTTGATATTCTACATATATTCAGAGAAATTGCAGCGACATATGTAATGATAAGATTATTTAGCACAGCTTTGAATGGAATGGCTGTGCGCAAAACCTTGAGCCTTAAAGACATTATTCTATCTATAGGCATCCTAAAGCATACAGAGATTGCCGACAAAGAAAGCTAATTCAGTAGTTCATAAGCTTCTCCATTTCTCAACCAACTTCCCATTTACCTTAATCATATACTTAATTATAAGAAAGCATTCCAGTTAGGCCTTCTATGTCGATACACTCAATGTTTCTATCCTTCATATTTTATAATCAATGGAGGAAGAAAAGAGTTTCATTAGTTTCTTCTAAAACCGATGGCTGCAACACGGGAATGGTATTTGCCAGCTAGCATGGTGTCATGGATATTTATCCATAGATGGAACCAAAGGCACAGAAAAGGCCCGAAAACTCGGCCAATTGTTGGAGCAGCAATTGAGCAGTTTACTTGTCAAGTACCTGTCCGAGTTAAGAACTGTGGTTGTGCCGATGCCATTCACAACATTTATTTACAATGCAGATCCTGCTAATGTAGAACATGCCCTCATGACCAACCTTGCGGCCAATACATTAATGTTTAATAATCGGGCCCCAGCTATGATTTATGGTTTCTTGAATTAAGGTCGCTCGTGATTCTTGATTTTGTTTTTCTACAGGCTGGACCAAGGATATGCCCAGGTAAGGACTGCATATTTCCAAATGAAGACGGCACTGGCCTTATTGTGTAGATTTTTCAGCTTTAGTTTTTGCGCCCAGTCATCCAGTAGAATACAGAATGACGACAGCACCCTGAACTATACATAACGATGTTGATTTGAAGCTTGAATGAACAGCCGGTATATTTTACTGATAAACAAGTGGAGCGGTGCCATTCCACTCGTATGTCGGCACAGATCAATGTCGGAGAGATACTTGTTCTATATCCTTTCCCACAACTGAGGTAAAAAAATCTAAAACCTGTATTCAACGTGTGAACGACAAAGCCAGCATACTGAATCACATTGTGTAAGGGAAAGAAAGTAAACAGTGGGCAGAACTGCGAAAGTGCTACGTAAAAGATGTCCCTCCGTGAGAGCAAAGGAATAGCTATAGATTTTTCGTACTCTCGGGCTTTAAAAACTAATCTCAGATGATTCCAGAATTCCAAAGAGGGAAAACAGAGAGAATCTTGATGAATGTTAAACTTTGGAAGATCCACATCTATTATTATACGCGAGAAATCGTTCAAGAACTGATATGCTACCAGTTGTCAAATGCAAAATCAGTTGCATGATTAAGCAAGTTCAATTGCCTGTGCATTTTGAATTCAATATAATTTCCAAGCTCAATCAACAGATAATAAGTATGGGAAGTGAAATATAACCATGCATTCAACTCATATAGTTTTTGGTACACTGTGATCATGGATATTGTATAGAAGCTGTATGGCATTATTTATTTTAATAACGGGATCTAAACTGATCGATGATGTTTATTGAACAGGCTCCGGTTTAACTATGCAACTTCAGCTTGTTCTCTTTCCACTCTTTTATTTCAGCACCAATCTTTGCTTGAACACTGGCATGAAACCCTGGGTATGGTTCATAGCCAAAAGAGGTTTGAAGAGCCTGAAGCACAAAGAAAACAGCATACCACCATAGTTTTGAGATCAAATCGTCAAGAAGAAGAAGAAAAGGTTGAAGAAGAAGAAGAAGAAGAAGAAGATGAAACTAGAAATTACACCTCCAGCAGCACAAAGAAAGGAGCCATTACAAATGCTTGAACAAGGTTATCCAAAAGAGCAGGGGCTCGTTTCTGCAGGAAATTATCTGAACCTGAGGCACATTTTAAGTAACTAAACTTTAATAACTCCAGATCAAAGGATCAATTACCTCAAAGACACCATGGCCAATGAACTGTCCAGTCCAACAAATTATTTGAGCCACCAAGACAGCCTTCAAAATTAAATGAAACAAAACTGAACAACTGTCTCATGGTTTGCATTGTTGAAAGAAAATGCATGAATGTTCAGAGTCAGACTTCAATGTACATGAATTAGATGTTTATGAGCAACAGAATGTGCAAATGAAACTTTTAGGTCAAGGAATTTGTCACACAAACTAACATACTACACTACTACTGCTCAACAAAATGACCAAACACGTGCTTCTGTGAAAAATGAATTTTATTAGTCAAGGAAATTGTCCAACAAAATGATCAAACCACAGCGGAGAAGCACACGTAGAAACACTCATATGTTCTAATGTCCAGCAAAATGATAAAACCGCAGCGTAGAAGCACACTTAGAAACACTCATATACTGCATTACCCAGTACAACTGCTTACAGCCGTAAGAAATCAATAACTACTTTGATCCAACTTGCAAGACTTGATGATACTCCATTCTTGAGGTCGGATCTGCTGTCTACCTCTAAAACACCATTTTCTCAAAATTGGATCGAATCCAGTAACAATTCAAGCCATGGGAACTCTGAACAAAGATGCACTACATCCATCATGTCCGTCTTATTTATCAGAGATCAGTCTCAATAAACTACACCAATTCAATTCCCTTTCTGATTTTAACATCCATCATGCATTGTAAGAAAAATAGATAGACTCAGGTTGTTAAATATACAACCAATATCCAGATTCCACACAACTTCCTTGTCTCCTGTAGCATATAAAGTCAGATAGAGACAAAGAGAAGCATTCAAATCCAAAGTCTGACATTTCTCAAGCCTTGCTATATTACTCTGGAAAAGTAAGCATCTAGAAGTGAAGTATGAGATATTTCCTATGGGAAACATCTGGTTTACAATCAGAACTGGCCTACTTAATAAAGTTTTCTGTTATACATAATGTCAGATGATAGCAACAGACCGGGGTGTATGAAGAGCCAAATTAATTATAGCCACGTCGACAAACAAATTGGAACATTGAAAGGGGAAGAGTTCTCGAATTTCTGATTCTGTACTTGTCTTAGCCATACCAGTTCACGATATTTAAGAAATATAACTTTTAAGGACCAGATGTTAAGAAAGAATAAAGAATTCAGCCATCAACAACTCTAAACACACAAATTTCTGCTTCTAAAAATGCAAACTATAGCTTTCAGAGAATCCTCTTAAGAGTTCTGAAGTAAAGAGATGCCCCAATAAAACTAATACCAATTTGACAGTAGCTAATAAATTGAATAAAAACCAAAATTGATGCTCTTCAGGTAGCGTATCATCGGGGAAAGGAAATATATGACGAATAGCTATTATTGAAATTTCAAATTCAATAGCCAAAACTCAAAACCTGCGGACCAGACAAGAGACCTATTACTCCCTGTTTTTTCAATTTCCATGATCATGAGCTGTCATCAACACAGCAAGTTAACATTATTGTTCATTACCCAGCACACCAAATACTAAGATTATCAACGCAAAGAAAATTACCTTCCAGGCAAGAGAGAACCCAAGCGAACTCGCCACAAAACAACTAGTTACCCAACAGAAACCACAGAGCAAAGCAGCCAAGGAACCAGCTTTAGGGTCCAAGCAGATATAAAACAAAGCATATATTAAAACAAGAAAGAACCCGATATTAAAAAACAAGACCACATGATTACTACCAAACAGAGATAACTCGACTAGAGGGATATTAAATAGAGGAGGTGTGAAATAAAGAATCAAACTGGTGGCGAAAAAGATTGGCCAAACAAATATCATGTGAATCAGTATGTTTATTGGGTTACTATGGTATGCACCATAGAATGCAAAGTGCTTCTCTAGATCAAACAATCCATACTTCCCCATTGACAAATCAGAAAGGAAAAGATGGGTTTTTTTTTTCCTACAGGAGGATTTTGTTGAGAAGATTATTGGGTTGTGCGTATGTTTTTCCACAGGGGGGGAGAGGAGTCAAGATGCTTAGTTTAATGACAAAAAAACTAGAAGGGGGATTTCTTGAATTTTGTAGCCATCACAAGACAAGACAGACAAAAGTGAAAGCAGCTCTGACGTCAGGGGCTTGCTGCCGTGAATGGGCTGTGACAGACCAGGTATCAGCGTCTCCTCTTCGGCGTTAAAAGTGACTGTTTCTACATTTTATTTTAGATACCACTTCTATCCGACTCGTAGAGCAACCAAATCCATTATACTTTTAGGCGAGAATCCTTATAGGACGGTTGAGAGGGGTAAGGATGTCTTTGCATTGGAATCCTTTTGCATTTCAAAATTAACCGGTAACAAGACGAGTATTTGACTTTTTATATACACAGTAAAATATCATAAATACTATTAAAAGTGAAAAAACTCTTGGTTGCATGGAGGGTTATTTTTATATTTTGTTTTAAAATACAGAGTTAAATAACTAATTTATCCTTGTAATAGTGATAATAATTAGAAAAAACAAGTTGTCAAAGGGGACATTTTTGTCTCTTAAGGTTGAAATGCACGGGTAGAAGACCTCCTTTCTCTCAAAATCGTTTGTGGTTTATTTAATATTTTCTATGATTTTGATGCCCATTTAATTTTATTTATTTATTTAACTTTTTCTGTGTTTTTAAAATTGTCCAATCAGGAAAAGGAAAAAGAATGGCGCGTCAGTAAACTTATCCATGCAGTCGTGGATGATCCATTGGGCCGGTCTAGGAGAGAACAGCCCAAATATAAACAGGCTTCAACCTTCGTCGGTGAGGACGCTCTGGCCCTTCTAAATGAACAAGTCTCCTTGTAGTCGAAAATTAAAAAACAGAAGATAACGAGCTTGCCACGTGGCAAATAGCCACGGTCCGTGTTGAAGTGAAGGGCAAAACGGTCAGCATGGCAACCACCTCCAAAATCCACACACGCATTCCTCCCTTCCCCAGAAGTTTCACATTTTATCCAAACTCATCATGAGCAGTTTCACAGCCAACACCCCGACTCTCCTCCATGCCCAGAAGAAAATCGCCGATAAACCTGGAAATCATCAGCTCAAACGCTCGATTCCAACAATCAAAGCATCAATTTCACCCCTAGAAAACGTGACCAGCAGAAGGAAAATCGTGACTTTTCTATCCACTTCACTGGCACTAGGCCAGCTACATGGCACACCACCACCGGCACTGGCTGAGAAATGGGGTACACGGTCATTATTATGGGAACATTTTTTCCAGCCGGATTTATCACCAGAAGATGCAGTCGCAAGAATTACCCAAACAGCGGAGGGCCTACACAGTATAAGAGACATGCTAGAGAGCATGGCCTGGAGGTATGTCATGTTTTACATCAGGCAAAAACAAGCATATCTTTCCAAGGATTTGAAAAATGCTTTCTCTACGTTGCCTCCAAGTCTCCGGGAAGATTATGTTAAAAAGGCTAATGAGCTGGTTGATAATATGGACGAGGTAAGTGATTTGATTCATTATTTTTGTGATTTGATTGATTAAATTTACTTAAAAATCATAGAATATTTGGCACGCTATCATCGATTAAATAATTGGCAATTTATTTTACAGTTTGATTCCTATGTTCGGACGCCGAGAGTATATGAGTCGTACCTGTACTACGAGAAGACACTGAAATCAATAGACGACGTCGTGGCAATATTAGGAGAGAACAAGGCCAGTGTTGTTACATGAGCATTTATCAACAAACCTGTGCGATGTCGTTTTTAATGTGGTCGTCTCTCTCTCTCTCTCTCTCTCTAAATTATTTGCTGATATATACATCTGATGCAGAAGAATGATCGTGGATCAGAACAGCCCTCACCAAATCATGCACTCTGAGAATTTCTACTCTTTTTAATGTAACTACTTCACTCAATTAAATTACTCCTTCACTGCACCGACATCAACACTTACTTGGTGTTTTAATATATAACACTAACTAGATGGGTGTGGGGTTAAAGAGATAAAAATATAAATATCAAATAAATTTACTAAGTAATTAGGAACTATAGATACACATGCTCACAAAAGCTATTGCATTAGAAATCCCCTCGTGTGCCAAGGTTACGGTGGCTGTTGCAGCTGAGGCCCAGCAGGGAGGAGTTCGAGCATTGCCTTTACAAGGTTGAAATTAATTAAGTTAATCCGAAAGCGATTGATCTCTTTAAATTATAAAAAAATACTAATCCTCGCTAATTAGGATACAAGTGCCCTATACCGTACCAGAGATGACCGAGATGATCCTGGCTTCACTCTCAATGAAGTGGAATATAGGTGGGGGAATAGGAAGAACAAGATATCCATGTATTTAGTAGAATTCGGAGTAACAAACACAAAAGAGAAACAAAAATAAATAAAAATGCCTATCATACTCATTGAGGAGGGTATGATTGAGTTTATTTTTTATTCAAAAATAGATTAAAATAATTATTTTTATTTTAAAAAATTTATTTTTGACATCATCACATGAAAATAATCTAACAACATCAATATTTTTTAATTTAAAATAAAAATAATTTTAAAATACAATATCAAGTGCACCTAAAGCTTGATCGGATATATACAATTCAAGTTACTAAGTGTAAGATAAATGCCACACGGGGTTATTTTTTTAAAAAAAAAATTCGTAGATGTTGCTCTTAAGTACTCCTATTTGTCAAGAAGACTACTGATTTGTTACTATTCATGCTTCCATACAAGCTGTGGGCATTGCTCTGTTTTCCGCGGCCAGTTGCCGTCAAAGCCCACCATTTATACAATGCATGGACCACAGGACTATCGGGCTTGTTGGCTGAACACAAAGAGCACAAGCCCACATTTATAATGCATGGACCAAAGGCCCATCCCACCATCAGGAACCAGAGAAAAAGAGAAATTTTCATTGTTCCGTGCGTGGTTTTTAGGCTTCATTTTGAGAGGACAGGACAGCAGAATCCGGGTAGACCCATATCCGTAGCATACTCTGCCGCCATCCAAGCTTCCTGGTCCGATCATCGATTACAATCAGGTAATAAATTAGAGGTAATGCATGGATGGTTATAAATTAGACTTAATTATGGCAATATTGTACAGTTAAAGATTAATCCATACTTTTTTTTTCATTGGAACTCACAATATTTTCTCTAATCATCATCGTTGTTGTTGTAGCTCGTCCTTCTATACAGAACACAGAATGTCAAGCAAGAGCATCGAGGACGTAAAGGAGCAGGATTTCAGTGATGCTGCTGCCGAAAATCAAGTCGGAAACGATGAAGACCAAAAAGAATTGGATCAAAATAGTGAAAATCCCATGCCCTCACCGGAGCAGGAGGTAAATTGCAATGCAACTTCTTTATTTTACGTTTCTGGTTTGGCTGGCGACAAGAATTTATAATCTCTCAAGGCATAAGGGTTCTGAATCAACAAATTTTATATCATAGCTATACAAACTGATAATCACCTGATTTTTTGGGGTCTGCAAGCCACCATTGTCACATCTGCTTGTGTCGTGTGAATCTTGGTATAATTTCTTTCTCTGTAACGTAGCCAAACAGGATAAGAAAAGGCAATCTTGAGAGCGCTGGAAAAAATATTCGTGTTTTGGTCACACGTTTGACACAAATCTGAACTCATTGGCTCTCAAGCTGCTTGCCCATGAGAAAAAAAGAAGGAAAGATTTCCATGATATGCAGGCTAAGCGAAACGTATCATTTTTCAAAACTGAGCTTCTATGTTGATCTTACAACACCAGTTGTAATTCAACAGGTGCATGCTGCAGATTGTTTCTGCTTCCTACTGTTCTTTATTGTGTCATTTGTAATTGCTTGTTTATGCCACATTTTCCAGGAGGAGATCATCAAGAAAAAATATGGGGGAATGTTATCAAAGAAGAAGCCGTTGATATCTAAGGTAACTATCATTAATCTCCTATTTCTCTTCGTCAGTTCAATTGAATTATCCAACAAGCAACGAGTTTCATCCTGTTACAGGATCATGAACGAGCATTTTTTGACTCTGCTGATTGGGCACTGGGAAAGGTAGTCATCTGAATTTATTTATTTTTCTAGAATTTTGTTGGCTAATTCTTAAGAGCTCTAATTTTGAGTTTGTAATTAGCCATCTGAGTTTTTAATTTCTTTGACCTCTGTCAACTTGTTCAACAGCAAGGCGCTCAAAAACCTAAAGGACCGCTTGAAGCTCTCCGCCCAAAACTTCAGGTATCGATTCTTTCTGTTTATGCCTTGAGAAAGATTCCACGTCACCAGACCAGTTACATCCTATCTAGAATTGAATTTGAGCAATGCCCTGCCACCCAACCGTGTTTTCAAAGCCAGGCTGATTGATTAATTTGAAGCGTGTAACAAATGAATTTTAGCGTTTTATTTGGTGTTTTTTTATTTGAAAATATATTAAAATAAAATATATTTTTATATTTTTTAAAATTAGTTTTTAATATGTAAACATTAAAACAATTACAAAGTTCAAAAAAATTATTTTAAATGAAAGATTACACTGTTGCCCGGAACACGCTTCGTCCCTATAAAACCGTCCATCACCGGTTAAACCCTTTTTTTCTCTCCCTGTTTCAGCCCACTCCGCAACACCAAATGCGTTCAAGGCGCTCAGCTTATGCTCCTGCAGATGATGATAATGGTATCTTGCAGAACCACGTCCACTCGCCTATATTTGCCCAATCACTGTAATCTTGCCTCTACTAATTTCATTTTATTTGCAGCAGAGGATGGCACTAAGCACGCATATCCTGAGGACGAGAACTGTGAATCACAAGGTTGGGACGATAAGAACTCGGCTCCTGAAGATCATACCTGCAACGGAGGCGATGATGAGAAATCTGCCCCTGATGTTCAAACCTGCAGTGCCTAATTGCAGTTTAATCAATTCATGCCGGCACCCTTTCACTTTTTTTTCACAGAAATTGAGACTGAATCCATGATAAGGCTTACAAGGTGCTTATGTAATAAGTAAAACATTCGATTGTCGTACTGATATTAGCCATTCTAAAATAACACATCTTATCATGGATTCTTTTGACTTTTCTTTCACTCTATATTTGTACCCAAATAGTGTAATTAACCATTGAATAAATATTTGTAAAATGTTAATGGCCTCTTGATTCGGGTCAGAAAAGGCACGTACTTCAGTCGCACTAGTGGATTGAATCGTAAGATGTTAATGGACTCTTGATTCGGTTCAGAAAAAGGCACGAACAACAAAGTGCATGCGTTGTCTGAATAATAAAAACACAGATTTTGATGGAAGGGAGAATTTTAACGCATATAAACTTTAATCCCCGTATTCTTAAAACGAAAGCAAAAAAAATCACCACACTAACACTGGAGATGTGTTTTTTTTAGGGGCACGACAGTAGTGTTCAACAACAACCACAAACTGGAGCCAGTAAACCCAAGGTTGTCGGCATAGTTGCGACCTGTAAACAATGTTTTGATCAAGGCAAAAAAAATTTGGAGGCCAGGATGGAATGAATGGACTCAGTCGGCTACTCAACTGTATCATCTGCTGCTAATACAACACCTGATTCATGGTAATACCCTACCTAAACAGATATTACAGGCCAATTAAAAAGAGAAAAATTCAGGAGACCAGCAGCAGAAAGAATTCCTCACCATTCACAATACAAGCAAAACACAAGTTTAATTCTCCGCGTTACTTACCAGCTAATTCAATCAATTACTCACATTCGATTCCAAATGCTCCTATATGATAGTAGTGCATATTTAACCACAATAGTGATGAGAATGTAGACCAGACAAGTATATCAGATACCTTCTGCTATGCTGAAACATAATATAACAAAATAAATCAAAAGTTTGAAGAGTGAGCATTCATGAGACTTAAGAAACCTGGTCTAGTGCAAACATAGATATAAAACAATTCTAGATACAGCTGGTAACAAGCATGCATGATTTCGGGGATTACTTTGTTTGACTGATATTTGTTATATTATGTTCCTCTCAAATAATATGGTGATCGCTCAACATGGTAATCACACAAGTGAAGATCCAAAAATACAGCAGTTCCATACATGAGATGAGGTGAAGTACCTGTGCCATAAAAGAATGCGGATACAGTGCCTGATTTCGTATCAGTTTGGGGAAATTACATTTCTGTCTACTTGTCCAACTTTCAATTGCTGCACACCTCAATCCTTACCGACTATCTACTTATCCAACTTTCAATTGCTGCTCACGTCATGCTTTACCAACTATCTTTCAATTATTGAATTATTATACAGAAGCAGCCAGCTTAATGATACCATAAGATAGCCAAGTCATGACTTGGACAAACATCCTGTTTACTAAAAACTAGGAGCAGAGAAACATACCTGCGGGTGATGCAAATGAAAACTGTTGATGCATCAAACCTGCAACGTTAATTACACAAAGGACTTCAATCCATCCATCCATGGCTAATGGACAAAGAACATGCCTACCCCTCAAGCTGATTTATCTTCACCATGCCAGCAATTGGTGAATCAGCTCAAAGAGGGATGGCATACAACTACCTCCCAGCTAAACTAATATCCCCACTGTGATTTTCCCACGGCTTATGGAACAAGCCTGAACACAGACCATCAAGAGTTTTGCCTTCAAAGCAAATTTAAATATTAGAAATTTTTCATATCAATATTTCCACATAATATTCTTGTACCAAATCACGTAAGAAATTGGGATGCAAAATATTGTAGAAAAAATCAATATTTGAATAAATAGAGGACATCGACGAGTTCCCTTCCAACCATACTGGTAATGGCAGCCCATGGCCACAGAGATAACAACCACAAATTTGAAGAAAAAAAAGTAAATTGAAATAAAAGAATGCCTGCACCATGATGAGATGGTAAAGTATAGTCCAGATTACAGAACCTACAGTTTTCCAGGCCCTTCCCAAAATCTGTCAACCCACACAGATTAATAACCAATACAGGCATATGCTATAAGAATTCAATTATAAAAAAAATCCCTCATAACACCAACGACACAAATTCATGAGTGCCAATCACACATCTTTTACAGGGAAATAGATATTATTATTGTTACACATAAGCATGCTGATGGTCTATCCATCTAGAGCACAATATAAGCTTTGATAGTTACTGGTGTCAAGGTCCTCAAATGATTAAATGGTGAATTGCATCAACAGGTATCCAAAATAAAGCATCTGAGGGTGGGCCAAGGTGAAGCACAGTTTTGTCAAGGCCTGTTCATCAGATCTTTAGTGACTTAGGCTGAAGGCTTCATCAAAGGGCAAAGGGCGGCATCAGGATTTGTAGATCACTGCTGTTTAGATTGTTCAGGGAAGGCAACAGAGGCAAAAAGGTGCATTAGAATTCTAAAAACTAGGATGGCTGGGTTAGATTTCAATGTGTAGTTATGTCCTCTTCAATCACAAAGAAAACAGAAAGCAGCACGCTTATTGAATAATAAGGATAAGAAAGAGAGGATGGAAAATTATCTACCTGTTAGCCCTATAATACAGGATTAATACCCATGATGTTTTCTTTGGGAAACAGGATTCTGACCAGATAACCTGGTAACAGAAGTTAAGAAGAATCAAGCAAGGGAGAGATTTTCAATATTGATAATAGGTGAAGATCTCCAAATACATTTAACTAAGAAACAGAAGAAAAATGTAACAATAATAAATTGCACCAGCACTAATATAAAACTTGAGCAAAAATGTTTCAGACACATGACAAACAAAAGAAATCTTACCCAGCACCACCAGAACGACTGGATGAGAAGCCACCATATGCTCCATAACTGCTTTCACCGCCAATCTGAAAGAACAATCACACAAAACTTCATAAGAGGCAATAACAACATAGGCATGGTTGCTGATCCATGGATGTCCCAAAGAAAGTTCCCTATACACACACACACACATATGCAAAGATAAAAATACCAGTGAACCTCCATTACTTCCATAGCTATCACTTGGGTGCCCATCACGAGATCCATATCCACTAGAGGAAGAGTATCCGCGTCCACGTGACTGACTGTCTCGGCCTCCGTATTTTGAGCCATCTGATGTATCTAGTGACATAGGAATATATGGCATTGCTGGTGGAAATGCAGTCAGTGCTCCATCCCTTCCAAATAAATTGGCTTTCAACCTCAATATCACTTGTAAGAGAGCATTGCTAGCGACTTCAAGGCTTCCGGTGATCTACTCAGCATTAAAAAACATAATCTCCATGGGGTTACGAAGGCTAGACCAAATATGCCCCAAAAAAAGGAGCAAAACATGCAACACAAATAGCAGGGTCAAAAAATTTCCACACTTTTTAACATTATAAACATTCACCTGCACCATCTCATCATCTTCACCAGCAACCTTAGGAAGACTGTCTTCCGAAATAATTCGGATGTTTGCCCTTGTCTGATTCCTCATTTCTGAAATAATTGCCCCACCTTTCCCCATAAGACATCCAATTTGTGATCTTCCCACCAGCAGACGGGTGGTGATTACAGAATCACTGGATTCCTTTTCAGTTTTCTCACTGCACCGTGGTTGCAAGCGCAATGCTGCATTCATGGTTGGAGATTGATCTTCAAAGAACTAAAAGATAAATGGTTAGATCATTTACAGAGTTCCATCAAGAGTGCTTCACCGTAAAAACCATAGAGGGCTTGTAAAATAAGAATGCATGCTCACCTCCTTTGCCGATATAAATATTATGCAATCATCTCCTTCAGCACCTGAGCTATCAACTTTAATAGAAGCCCTAGATTCCTGTCGAATTTGTTTGATGATACTACCACCTTTCCCAATCACACCTCCAATGTTTGCAGTGGGACACACTAAACGAAGAGAGAATTCTTTCGCAGAAGCTTCATCTCTCTGGTCAGGGTAAAATGATGATGACCAACCACCTTTGTAGTTGCCATATAGACCCAAAAGAGGAGCTCCAGCATTTGCGGTCACAAACATGCCACCAGACTGATACATGTTGGCTGAAGAAGAGAGTATCAAGTGCTGTGACCGAGATGGATTCTCATGAAGGCGGGTTGCCACTTGGTAAAGTGCCTTTCTCACAACGGAGGGCTCTCCATATATCTGTATTATATCAAAAGCTCACTTCTCTCAGCAAATACATCAGCATCCAACAGCTACTGCTGAGATAGCAAGTCATCTTGGAAAGCATGTCTGAGATGAACTGAGAAATTCACTAACAAGCAACACTAGAGATTTTGGTTCAGAATTTGTGTTTTCTTTTTAGAAATCTGGAAAAGAAAATTGCATGGCCAAGTAGTCAACTGTTATTAATGGTAGACACGACAGGCTGCATTTGTAATAAGGTCACAAAAAGAAATCATGTTTCCAATACAGATTAAATCTACACAGCTCCACCGTCAACAGTGAAAGCAAACAAGTTCATTGTTTTCCTGTATTCTTGTTTTAAATAAAGCTCAATATGAATTCAAGTTCCGGTTTGGTACAATAGCAAGAAAAACAAAAACTTAAGAAACCCCTTACCAGGAGAAGTTCATCAGTGCTCAAAGCTAAAGGAGGTAAATGCTCGTCCTTTGTAATCCGAATCTGGGCACAAGTCTCACTCCTTATATTCTGAATAACTTGTCCACCCTTCCCAATAACACACCCAATTTGATCCGCTGGCACAAGCATTCTCACCGTAACTTGCTGCAACTCCCCAAATTTATCCTCTCCCTCCTCCTCCTCGGCAGCTGCATTGTTCAAGTCCTCAGCAACAACCCTGTCATGAACCATAAAAAGCGCATCTTGAGCAGGACAAACATAGTCGCCAGTTTCTCCAAGAAGATTAGTTTCTTCGTTCGAACTATAAATAGTAACAATTCGCTCATCATAACCCGGCATTGCCTCGCTGATCCTAATATTTGACTTACTATCCGCCCTTAATTGCTTAGCAATCTCTCCACCTTTACCAATAATACTGCCAATCTTTCTCAATGGGCATAAGTAACGATAGACTGTATCTTCACTAGTAATAGTATTCTGGTCAGAAGGGTCATCCCCGGGGTTTCTTCTTTTACCCCCACCATAATCAGATTGTGAGTGTTGTGATCTTTTACCGTAGTCATTCCTTTGACCAGCCATTGCTAGTGGTAATAGCAAAAGGAACCAAGAAAAAACAGAGAGAAAGCAACCCTTTAACTGCAAGCACATAAAAACCAACAAAAAAATAAAAAATGACAGTTTTTGAAGTGATTAAGATGAAGAAAAAAAATGCGTCTCTAGTAATAATAATAGATCTGGGATTTGGTTAACTGGCAATTTAAAAGTAATAATTATGCAGCATAAATAGAGAAAAGGAAATTTAAAGGACGAGGGGATTGAGAGGGAAACTCACACGGTAAGCGAGGATTGGAGAGCGAGAGAGGGTGTAGTGCCTGTTTGCTTTGATTTGTTCTGCGGTGGAAAAAGATAAAGAGGGGGGAGGAGAGGATGGGGCAAAGATGACTGTGTCAAAAATATGTAGTGGACAGCAGAGCATTGGATTCTAGGGTTGTACCGGATCTTTTCCCGATCCCTTTGATGAAATTACTAGGATACCCTCCCTCTGGTCGTGTGGAAAATTTTAGCTGAATTTTGGCAGTTTGGAATGGGAAGGGCAGAAGATGGTCGGTTGATGTTGTCGTTGCGAGGTAATGAAAAAAATCAGAAATGTTGTTTCGTGTAAAGTATTTTTTTTAACTTGTGTTTCTGTTTTTACCGCATCAAATGGTGACAATAAATAAATAAATAAAACGGAAAATTAATGAGAACACTTGTGTTGGTACTTTTTAAGAAAAGTTTTAAATTATTATATATATATATATAAAAATTAAAAATATATATATTTTATTATACTTTTAATCAAGAAATATCTTTAAAAACATTTTTTATCATAATCTCAAACAAATACTCTTACATAAAACTCTTGCTGTTATTTTTTTAGGTGTACGATGTTTTGTTATATGAGCCAGGTTTTTCTGCATGTGTTTATTCAATTATAATATATTATTTAAAAAAAATCTTGAATAACTTGTAAATAAATAGTTTTGACTGATTATTATTAGGGTGTTTTATTTTTAAAATCCAAATAATTTGTATATACTATTTGATAGATTATAGTTAGATTAGTTTCTTCGATTTTCAAGACATGGAATTGAATTATCGTATAGGAAGAGTCACTGCAAATTTAATTTGCACCATTCTATTTATAAGTATTGTTGGGAAATAATAGGGTTTTTTCTATTTCTTGAATAGTAATAATACAAAAAGAGAGTCAGAAAATCAGCATTTTTGCCTTTTCAATTTTAAATGCACATTAAATTTAATAGATTGCCTTAGAGGTCACTAAAGCTTCATCCGAGGTAAAATGCTGTTTTAAAAAATCAAATTGATAAGATAGTTTTTTGAATAATATAAATATAGTTTTTTGATTTTTATGTATTTCAATTAGAAAAACCATTTAATATATTTTATATATTATTTTAAATGTAATGTAATTATTTTGTATATAGTATAATTATATAATTAATCATACAATTAGTATGAGTAATTCATGTACTGAAACTTTTGTTGGCAATCCACGAAGGCAAGTCCCATTCTAGCAAGTAGTACCACCTTCTTCATTCCATTGTCATTTTATGTCTTCAATTTTGTAGCCATATATGAAAAACACAGCATTGAACCAGACAAAATCCACCCCCTCCACAACATGAGTCAAAGTTCATCTTCGGAGGTAATCCTTGAAGACTCGTGGTCTCGAATATTTGTTCCATCTTCAAGGGTTATCATAATAATCGCGCTTAAAATTCCCTGAATTGTTAATATATTGCTTAAGCTCCATGATCCTGCTTGGTAACTCTCATTTGCCAACCTATTATTGATCAGTTAGCGAGACGTAAGTGGGCTTTTTTTTAACACGTAAGTGGGCTTTTTTTTTTCAAAACCTGAGGGCTTGAGTCAACCAATATAGCTAATTCGTGTTCTCCCCCAATAAATGTGATAAATCATACATCAAACACCTTGAGGGCTTCATGTGAAAATACTCATGCGATAATACTCTCTCTTTATTTTCTTAGAAAGCTGAATTGGCCAGTTTCATCCTTATTATAAACTCGCATTTGTTTCCTTGATGACTCGTCATCCTTCATCTTCAATGTCAGAGTTCTCCCCTCTCGTCATCACTATTCAACTCGCTCGTATTAGCCAACTCTCAAACTTTAAAATCACAAGTCAAATTAACTTGTTGCTCATCATCGCTCGTATAAAGAACAACCATACTCTTATTCTGATCATTCAAGTGAGCAGTGACTATCAACCACGAAAACACATGCAGATCGAAAGGCCTAAACTAAGTAGCCGTCTTGAATCACATCGACAACCCCAAATCACTAACAGGGTTGAAATGAGTGTTAAAAAGTGAAGTCAATCACCATATTCGTGGATTTATTGGAAGGAGGAAACAAGATGACAAGCGTGGCGAACTAGAATGTGAAAAATAATTTTAACAGCGTAAAGGAAGTCTGCATTGTAAGTTTAGGGAAATATAACTAGATGAGAGGGAGACGAAGTTGAAACATAATGTTTTAAGTAGTTTGACAAGGAAGACTAAGTCTGTAGAGATGAAAGAGAAGGAGATGAAGAGAAAAGTTAGGGACATTACGGGCGAAGGAGAAGAAGATGAAGAGAGTGTTGGTTTTTTGTTATGTTTGGTTCCAAAAGAAGCAACAATTATGCTCGTGTTTTAATTTGATTGAACAATATTTCAACGGGTATATGTAATTTATTTTAGTTTTTAGTTTTTAGTTTTTTTGTTGAAATGTGTAAAAATAATAACTCAAGAGCAAAAAAAACTATTTAAATTATCAAAATAATTATTTAGTTAGAAAAGTCAAAAATAAAAACAAAAGCTAAAATCACAATTTTTTAACCTTCCCTTTTTCAGATGACTCATACAATAGAGATGCTCTCATAGTTTAACGGCTAAGGGGTATATTGGTTTTTTACGTGGTAGTAGATATCATATAAAAGAATTGGTTGACGCACGTGTTGTTGCCACGCTCAATAAACAACATGCTTTTGAATTTTCTTGGCGACACCTCCAATCTTGGTTGGCACGTGTCCTGGACATTTGTGTTCTTTTATACTTACTTTTATTATTTGATCTGTTTTTTGAAAAACTAGGATATATGTCTCATAATTTAAATTATAAATTTGACAAGTTAATTTGTATTCGCTCTACTATTATTATCGAGTTACATGTTTGTGCAAGCCAGCTTGGATGGACCAGAGTTGAGTTTTTAAATCTTTTTTTTTCTTGTTTGTCATTATGTATTTAATAAGCTAAAAATTGAGTTGAATTGTTTTTTTGAACTATTCTTTTTAGGTTACTATGATCATTTTTTTTATTTGACCTATTTGTTGTTGTCGTTTGTTTGTCATCTATTTAAAATAAAACTGATTAATACTAACCTAATTGGGATCTATAACTTAGTTGCGATTTAAAACAATATATATATATGCTCGACTAGTGTATATTTTTATGAAAAAAATATGATCCAGCAGCCTTGCGTCACAGGCACATATCAAATATGGTATTAGAGTATGCTTGTTTTTTCGTTTCAATTTTGTTTTTTGAATTTTCTTCTATTTTTTTCTTTTCTTGCACTTAAATTAGTTTAAAATAAATTTTAAAAAATATATATTATTTTAATGTATTTCTAAAATAAATATATTTTACAAAAATCACCACTACTATTATTTTTTATTTATTAATTTCTTCTTTTTTTTCTTAACAACTCTGGCTCATGAAAGATAAGTGGCACATGTTATAAAATATCTTTCGCCAGTGTCATTATAACAGCAACTCTATTTTTTATGTTTAAGTTCCCAGACGACATTCCCGTTAAATATAACCCCCATTGCGATAGATGTAGTGCTGTTTAGTAATGTGATTATGAATATTTTTTATTAATAAATATAATAAAAAAAATAATTTTTTGATATAAAACACGAAAATGATCTAAAAATTCAAAAAAAAAAATTTAAAGAAAAAAATAAAATAAAATAAAAATTTTGCAATCCTGTAGCAGCTCTTCTTATAAAACTTCAACTCCCACAATCACACCCCTTTTGAATTCTGGAACCAGGCACTCCAATCCACAGACAGTTCAGGAAGCTCAGGGGAAAAAAAACAACGGGAAGCAGATTTTGCTCCTGTAGGAGAAAGCATTTTCTTGAAGCAGCATCAACTGCATTGTTTTCTACACGTCCTTCCATCGTTTCTGATAAATAACAGCAGGTTTTCCTATCTAATTTTTTCACGATTGAATGCAGCTTAAAAAGATATAAAAACCTCTGAATAAAAATTATTTAATGATTAAGATTGGTTTGATAAAATATATTAATGGTTAAAACCCTGTCTGAAATTAAAGTTAAACAAAAAAAAGATTTGATATGTTTCAGAGTAACCAAACACAACTCGTATACGATGCAGTCAAACCTCGTCACTTCTAAACAACCTCTTCATATTTAACAGAGACAACTTTTCATGAACTTGAAACCAGTAGTCAACCTCTTATTAACTCTTAAATTTTTATATGTAAGAAATTATACTTGTATGGGAGCAAGACAAGAGGGTGTTTAACCCTTGAATTATAATCAAAGATTCGAGCTGCCAATAGTAAATGCCTGACCCGGTGGGCTTTCCTTATTTGTGAAGCATGTGGCTGCTGCAAAAGGCCGTGGGCTAGAACTTCCAAGTAATTCATTCATTGGCGAGCCTGGATGATGTCGTTTAAATTTGTTGGTGATGCTGATGGAACAATTCTTACGATGATCCGATGAAACAGACAGCCGGTTGTTGATGGTTTTCACCTATCCAGGGAATACAGGTAAGGAAATTCTTTTTTTTTAATCTTTGTTAGGGACTACGTGAATAAATTATATTGTTTCATGAAAGAGAATCAGAATGTTCATCTTCAAGAGAGGAGTAAATTTTAATGTTATCAAGAAAAAAGATTAAAATCTACAAAAAAAAAAAGAGAAGGGGGACCAAATACGTTATTGAAATCTTGGGATCCAGTTAATAAGTCATTTTCAACACATGGACCACTAGCTGACAAAGTTCAATACCAAATTTTGCCCTCCATAAAAGTTAAAACCGAAGGATAGTTATACACGTGAAGGTTATGTATTGAAATGTTGAGGTTTACAAATACAATCATTTTTTAAAAAAAAATATTTTTCTAGTGTCTTCAGGTAATTATAATATATTAATATTAAAAATAAATTTAAAAATAACAATTAATATATTTTTTTAAATAGAATACTAAAAAATAATTGAGAAAAGCCCATAAATGAGAAAAGCCCACGAAACCAATAGCCATAGCCGCTCAAAATTTCAAAACTTTGCAGTAGCTAGTTTGTTTTTGTGAAGGTTAATTTATACGAAGGAGGGGACCATCCTTTCCCTTTTACGGTTCACGTGCTATGTTTGCATTTCCGAGACAGTTGCACGTTGAAGGTAGACCATGCAGCAACTTGGGTCCTTCATGGCACGCCCAATGGTTGCCAAATCCCTGAAAAGCCATAGCCATCCTTACAATCGGATCATGACGTCGTCCCCCTCCCACTAGCCATGTTCATGCTATTGTCATTTTCTAGCCATTTGCCAAGGTGACAAAAACTCTAGCACAGAGTCTGTGTGGGTATAGAATGTGTTATTGATTGTTTTTAAAAATATCTTTTGTTTAAAAATGATATTTTAAAAACTATTATAGACACCATCACGTCAAATTGATTAAAAAAACAATGACCCGAAGCAATTAAAAAAATAAAAAATATTTTTTTTAAAAAGGATTTTGAAACGCACAACCAGGATATTAGGAAGATAAAATTGGTAAAGAAAAAAAACAAATTGAAAATGACCAGCCTTTGCAGCACATTCACTGGGATTAGATTTTCTTCCGAAAGACAGTGATGGGGGGGTTCAGTAGCTTGGGCGCTTTATTGTTGCCAGTGGGCTATAGGGAGAAATTGCAGTTGCCGAGATTCAAGTGGTGCGAGTCAATTTGGTCTCTTATAACGAAGGTTTGTTGATATTATATTTTAAAATATTTTATTTAAAAATATATTAAAATGATATATTTATATTAGCATATTAAAAAAATTAATTTTTTTCAAAGGTATTTTTAAAAAAAAATGTAAAACACCTCGTGGCCATAGAACCCGGCACTTCTAAGTTTCGTCTTGCCACGTGACTCTTTTAAAATTTATGCAGTCCCGAAATCTAATCACGGCAAGTGTAAACTGCTTTATAGCAGCAAGTGTACATGTTGATCAACCAATTGTCTGTCTGGTAAGAAAGTTCAATGGACCCGAAAATTAAACTTGCAGAATGTTTAATAGACCTGAAAATTAGTTATATTATGTGCAATTTGACCCGAACATCGCGGTTATAAAATAAAAAATACATGGGCTGCTTCAAGAAGCCCGGGACATGAAAGGTGCTCTACTTAAGTTTATTTAAGGGAAGTGGGGTTATCTTTTCAATTAGTGCTTGCCATTATTCTCATTGAAGCATGCTTATGCCCCCTTCCTTTTCTTTTCATCATCGTCATCTCGATGAACAGTCTTGATCTTGTTGCGGTGCATGGCTGGATGCAATTGCCTTTCCACGGTCGTTTTCCATTCTCGAACCTTCCCCCTCCTGTCTCCTCCCCGTCGTCAGGCTTCCCCGCCAAATCTAGAGATACATGCATCGCCGCGTTTATTCGTGGGATGTTTTATTTATTTAATAACTAGTAAAAGAAATTTATTTAATTTATTTCTGATGGATAGCATTTTTCTTTGTATACAACATCTGGATATAGTGCCGGTACCTAAAATGGGATCATAAACACGTGTCTAGTCCAGTAGTTTTATACACACACCGACTTTATTATATTGTTTAATTAACATGTATTCTAGATATTTTAATTTTATATAACGTACACGTAAACGTCGAATAGCATGTATCGCTGTTTGCCTTGCTGTGATCACAGTTGGGCGTTGTGATCCAGACTGAAATTGCAATAAAAAACAACCGGAATTCCTATCCAAGCCTTTAAAAGCATCCCTAATAGCAAAAGGTGCCTGAAAGAGATAAAATGTTAATATAGTAATTTAATAGTGTAAATGTCAATTTTTATGCTCATTCTAATAAAAAAATATATTTTAACTATCTATTTATATTTTAATATTAGTACTTTTGTTTTTTCTAGGAAAAGCTATCCAAGAGATTTTAATCAATAAAAAAATAAAATTTAAATAATCTATTTTTGTTTTTTTTAATAGATACACAGGAGTGGTTTTTTTTCATATTAAAATTATCTTAACTCCTCATTTGACTTTTCTATTATTAGAGCTGTGAAATCATGGAGGACAGGCGACCAGAGAAATAGAAGATGGGCACCCCAGTGGCCAACAGGCGACCAGCAAGTGTAGGCAGTATGGGCCTTCTAACAGGGCAGCCTATTGTAGGACCCTGGCAGTACTGTCTAACATGCACATGGAGGTTCAACATCACCCCATGCCTTTACAGCTCGAGATTTATTAGAATCATTTTCTTACAATACACTAAAATTTGGTACTTGTGCCTGACTAGCCATGCTTCTAGCCTCTTGATGTAACTGTAATGTATGAAAATAGCTGGTGGATGAGATTGTTTGGTATTTTTTTTATTGTTAATTTTAAAAGTATTTTCTATTTAAAAATATATTAAAATATTTTAGAGATGATATTGTCAAGTTTAAGCTAGATTTAACAGGGATAGTAAGGTCAATTCAGTAAAATCGACCATGTTAGTATATTTTATGATTCGATTTAAAAACTGTCTCGAATTAAAATTCAAGATATGATTTTTTTAATTCAATTATTTAAATATTACCAAGGCGAACATAATCATGGAATCGATAGAGTGGGAACAAAAGAGAAGAAAACCGAATGATTTTTGGTATACTTTGATGGATGAATAAGTAAATAAAACATTGGTGATCGATGTTTGAAAAGATGGAAGAGTAATGTATATTGATTGAATTCAATAATACAGACCTTAGGTCATGTATTTGTACAGCCAAGGCATTCCTATGAGTTAGGAATGATAAACTACATTACAGGAAAATCAGCTACAATATAGGAACTAAAACAGGAAAATAATATGTACTGATTATCTATTTCCATATAAAGATAATGTCAACATTTATATTGTCAACACTCCCCCTCAAGTTGGAGAGTGGATATCCTGAACTCCCAACTTGCGAATCATAGGCAAGAAATTTTCCTTTCCCAAAGACTTGGTCAGGATATCCGCCAGCTGATGTGTAGAACTCACATATCTCGTGATCACTGAACCGTCTTGAATCTTGTCTCTAATGAAATGGCAGTCCATCTCAATGTGCCTAGTCTGCTCATGGAAAACTGGGTTGGCAGCTATGTGCAAGGCAGCCTTGTTGTCGCAAAACAATAGGGCTGCTTCATGATGTATTAGACCCAAGTCTTTCAATAATTGACGCAGCCAAGTCAACTCACAGCAGACTCTTGTCATTGCACGATATTCAGCTTCGGCGGAAGAAAGGGAAACTGTTTTCTGTCTTTTCGATCTCCAGGATATCAATGACGGTCCAAGAAACACACAATAGTCTGTGGTGGATCTCTTAGTAAGCGGGCAACCTGCCCAGTCTGAGTCACAATATGCTCTCAACCTGAAGTCATTATTCGACGAGAAAAATAGGCCTTGACCTGGTGCACCTTTCAAATATCGGACAACCCGAAGTGCTGCTTCCATGTGAAGCTTTCTGGGCTCATGTATAAACCTACTCAAAACATGGACTGCATAGGTTATATCCGGTCTCGAAACTGTCAGATAAATCAATCTGCCAACCAATCTTTTATACTTACTCGGTTCTTTCAACAAAACACCCTGGTCTGGTAACTTCAAACCTCGTTCCATAGGAGTGTTAATTGGGGCAGCCCCAACAGACCCACATCCTCAATAATTTCCAAAGCATATTTACGTTGACAGATAAAAATACCCTTCTTGGATGCAGAAACTTCTATGCCAAGGAAGTACTTTAGATTACCAAGGTCTTTAAGATTAAATTGACTATGCAGGAATTTTTTAGTGTCAACAATGCTAGCATGATCATTTCCAATTATTAGAATGTCATCCACATATATCAAAAGTGCAGTAAAGAGCTTGCCTCGTGTTTTGGTGAACAAAGAGTAATCGGCTCGAGATTGGATGAAGCCAGCAGAACACATGGCCTTCGAGAATTTTGCAAACCACTGCCTAGACGCCTGTTTCAAACCGTACAGCGACTTATGTAGACGGCACACCAGATTATTCTCCCCCTGTCGCTGAAGGCCAGGCGGTGGAGACATGTAAATCTCTTCTGCCAAATCACCATGAAGAAAGGCGTTATTCACGTCCATTTGATGCAAAGACCCTCCACGGGCTGCAGCTAAGGCAAGCAAGCAGCGCACTGAAATAATCTTCGCTGTTGGAGAAAATGTATCCTGGTAATCTATGCCTTCCAATTGGGTGAACCCCTTTGCGACCAACCGTGCTTTGTGCCTTTCAACGGACCCATCTGATCGGAGCTTGACCTTATAGACCCATCGACAGCCAATTGGAATTTTACCAGTGGGAAGGTTGGTAAGAGTCCAGGTGCCATTAGCTTGCAAAGCCTGTAACTCAGAAGTCATGGTCTTCTGCCACTCAGGATGAACAATTGCCTCTGAATAGGACTTAGGTTCACTGATGGTGCCAATTGGAGCAACAAAGGATCTGTAATTGGGCGTGTATCTGTGATATGAGAGGTGGTTAGACAGAGGATGTCGAGTTCCTTTAGTTGGACCCAGCGACAAAGAGAGTGATTGGTCAGTGTAAACATTGTTGCAGACGAAATCCTTGAGTGTGATCGGTGGAACAGTCTGGCGACTTGAGCGACGGAGAGGAACAGGGGCAGGAATGGGGTTATTTGGTGGAGTGGGGGTTGATGAGTGCTCGAATGGTGGAGCTGAAGGAGGTGGCTGTGGGAGTGGGGAAGGTGACGGTGGGTCACGAGGTGAAGGGGACATGTGTGATGGCGCCGGTGAAGGAGAGGAGGATGGTGAATTTGGTAAAGGTGAGGGAAGGTGATTTGGCAGGTAAGTGTCTGATGTGGAAGGAGATGAATTGGGCCAAGGGATGTCACGGGCCATAATTGGGATTGGGCTGGTTTCGGAAATTTGTGGGCCAGTTTCTGGCAGGTTAATGGGCTGGACAGATGCATAGGGAAAAATGGTTTCATGAAATCTGACATCGCGACTAGTAAAAAAAAATTTATTTGACAAATCAAACAATTTGTATGCTTTTTGTCCAACGGGATAACCAATGAAAATGGAAGGAATGGAACGGTGATCAAACTTATGAGAAATGCGCACATTAGTAGCATAAGTTAGACAGCCAAAAACACGGAGATGAGAAAAAACGGGTTTTTTTGAAAAGAGAAGTTCAAAAGGAGTTTTTAGAGAAAGAACTGGAGAAGGCAAACGATTGATTATGTGGACGGCGGTAAGAGCACATTCTCCCCAAAAAAGTGTAGGGAGATGTGCTTGAAATTTTAAAGCGCGAGCCACTTGTAAAATATGACGATGTTTATGCTCCACAACCCCATTTTGTTGAGGCGTGTAGATGCAAGAATGTTGAAAAACGACCCCATGATTTTGAAAAAAAAAACGTAGAGAAATAAATTCTCCACCGTTATCACTTCGAAATGTTTTTATTTGAGTTTCAAATTGGGTCCGAACAAAACTGAAGAATTTTTTTAAAAGTGATTGTGCTTCATTTTTATGTCGCATTAAAAATATCCATGTGAAACGAGAAAAATCATCCACAATGGTAAGAAAATAATGAGCACCAGTAAGGGAAGGATGTCGATAACGACCCCAAATATCACAATGAATTATTTCAAAAGGTTTTATTGAAGAAATAGTACTAGGACTGAAAGGTAAACGACTCTGCTTTGCCAAAGGACATATATGACAAGCATTATTTGACCGAATTGAAAAATTTAAAAATTTCTTGGCAATGAAACTTAAACAAGGAGATGATGCATGCCCTAAGCGATGATGCCAGAGATCGGTGGATGAAATGGTAAGATTGCATGTCGGCAGTTTTGTGGGTGGGGAGGCGGTGTTTATGGTTTTATTCGTCACAAGTGTCGTTAGATAATATAAGTCGTCTCTTTGTTTACCCAAACCAATCCTCCTCCTCGTAGCCAGATCCTGCAAAATACACCAATAGGAAAAAAAAGTTATTGAGCAGTTCAGGCCTCTCGTCAACCGACTAACTGATATCAGATCAACTTTGAAAGTAGGAACACAAAGCACATTATGCAGATAATAAACAGAGTTTAAAGGTAGCGATCCTTTGGCGACAATATTGACTTTATCTCCACTGGGCAGTATTACCGAATGTAATGAACAATTTTTATTTTTGCGGAATAATATAAGTGACGAAGAAATATGATCCGTCGCCCCGCTATCAATGATCCAATCGCGGGAAGTGATTTTAGACAAACCTGGTTTGGTAACCGCATTTGCCTGAGATATAGAGTCATCATTCTTACTAACAAGTGACAAAAGTTGTTTTAATTGATCCTCCGAAATGCCCATGAACTGATTGCCATCAACTTTGGGAGAGCTCTCGGTAATGCTATTGGCTGGAGGCCTGGCCCAAGAACTTTCGGCCACATGATTCACTGCAGGCCTAGCCCTGTTGTTGAAGCTGCGTGAGCCCGACTGGAATTTTCCTCTTGGATGGCCCATTGGATAGCCATTTAACTCATAACACGTCTGGACCCAGTGTCCATTTTCTCTACAGTGGGAGCAATTTGGTCGTCCTCTACCTGCGAAAGTCCCCTGTCTCCGTCTGTCTTGGTCGAAATTTTCTGGTTGTCTCTCCTACGACCGTGGTTCGTGCGAACAGTATGAACGGTTGAATCGTCCATGTCTGGCTGGGTTAGGTCTTCCTCGAACAGCCATAGCTGCACTGTTGCTGGGTTCAATTGTGGCATGCGATGAAGTGAGGATTCGTTGTTTCTCTTCCTGAGAAATTGAAGAATATGCCTGCCGAATTGAAGGAAGAGGATTCATGAGGAGGATCTATCCGCGAATAGCACTGTAAGAATCATTCAGCCCCATCAAAAATTGCATTAACTTTTGTTGATCCTGTTGTGCCCCATGGGCTGTGTTGTCGTAGGATGCCAATTCGTCCCACAGTCCCTTCAGTCTGGTATAATAGGAAGAAACAGACAGTTGTTCTTGCTTTAAATAAGCAATTTCTCGTTGTATCTTGAAAATTTGAGGAGCATTGCTTTGGGAGAATCTCTCACTAAGGTCTTCCCAAACCTCATGTGTAGTAGAGTAGTAAATCACACTGTTGGAGATGTCTGGACTGAGTGCATTGATAAGCCATGAATGCACCATATCATTACACCAAGACCATGCTGCATAACCTTCGGGATCAGTTTCTTCTGAAGGAATTTTGATTGAGTTGTTGACAAAACCCAATTTGTTCTTGGAATTTAAGGCTAAAGTCATAGCCCTCTTCCAGGTGGAATAATTATCTCCGTTTAGAGGTTTGGAGACTAAAATCAGACCTGGGTGATCGGAGTGATGAGTAAAGAAAGGATTTGAGATGTTGGATCTTAAGGGATCTGCAGGGGTAGCAGGAATGACTGCTTGATTGATCATGCCTGTGTTGGCTGATAATTGGTTTTCTTCTGTGGACATGGTGACTGGGAAAGTAGATACTGGGCAGCCAATGTAGTGAAGGGAAACGGTGGATCAAGGAAAGTTAGGATCTTTGAATATGCCCTGATACCATGAAAAGATGGAAGAGTAATGTATATTGATTGAATTCAATAATACAGACCTTAGGTCATGTATTTGTACAGCCAAGGCATTCCTATGAGTTAGGAATGATAAACTACATTACAGGAAAATCAGCTACAATATAGGAACTAAAACAGGAAAATAATATGTACTGATTATCTATTTCCATATAAAGATAATGTCAACATTTATATTGTCAACAATGTTTACATGGAGATGTTATTTGCATGAAAAGATGCACTTAGAACCTCTGGTGATAGAAACGTGAACGATGCAGCAATGCAGCTACATTAGTGGCCATTTTGTTTGATATCATTACCCGTTTTACATTATATTTCATAAGTATTTTTTAAATTTTATTTTTTATTTCAAATTGTTTTTTTATATTTTTATATTATTTTGATATATTAATGTCAAAAATATTTTTTAAAAATAAAATAAAATTTAATTTTGATGTATTTCTGAATAAAAAAATATTTTGAAAAATAACTTAATTATACTCCTAGACATGCTTTAAAAAAAAAAACTTTTGAATCAGACGTCAGCTAGTTTTCAATCAGGGTTTTAAGAATATATTTAATATTGTTTTTTAAAGTGTTTTTCATTTAGAAATACATCAAAATAATATTTTTATTTTATTTTTAATATCAATACATTAAAATGATCTAAAAACAATGAAAAAATTTAATTTGAAATAAAAAAATAAAAAATTGCAAACTTACGAATTAGAACAATAGCCATCTTGGAAAATTTACTCTTTTTAACCAATAATCGTCTCTCTCATTATATATTTTATTTTTCTGGATTTCTCTACAGACATACGGTTCCGGTAAATATATATAACCACCGATCACAGACGTACGAAAAAGGTAGTTAAAATGGTGAGCATGATGAGTTCGTGGAGAACTTCTCCACGGGATCAATGGTTGTTTTATTTCCCAGGTAGTTAGAGCAAAGACAAAATGTACTGTTCATGGTATTCCAGAACAAAATGTACATATATTAAAAAACTAGATGCTATACACTGACATGGAAACTACAGTTAAAAGTAAAAAATAATAATTAAAATTTACTTGATCTTATAAAAATAAATTAGATTTTTTGTTTCAGTTAAAAGAAGAGGTAATTTCTTCTTTCTTTGTTATATAAAAAACAATGAACAAGTTAAAGATCACATGGGTGTATCCAGAGGATCTGTCTCTTGTTCTTACCATGATTATAAAATTCCATATAACTTTTAGAAGGGAGAGAATCATCGAGATCTTCGAATAATCCCACAGAGCGCTCACGGGTGCGACTAAGATTACAGTTATTTCTAATTTCAGTTACCGTGAGATCAGTTAATTTGTGAATAAATTTATCTTGACATCAATATTTACTAAAAAAACTAAAAGGGATCGGTATTTCCCTGTAGATTACTGTTGCTCAAGACTCATTGCCACTGTTCATTGGCAATAAGTCTCGGTGCATCGCGGTTGTTGGTCCTCTTTTTTTTTTTTCAATTTGAAACAGTGTATTAACGAAAATAGCCCCCGAAAAAGACAAAAAACGCCGCCATTTGGAGGGGCTGGACGGTCATTGGCCGTTTTCGGCCCGAACCGGACCGGTCCAGCCGCCCGGTTCCATGAATATTTTATATTTCTTTTACAGTGCAAATAACCATTTTAGCCCCACAAAACGACAAAAACACGTTCTGCCGCTGAGGGGCTCCCCCGTCAATTAACCCTTTTGTTTTTTTTGTCCGCCGATTTATTGCAGGGGCGTCGCCGGACGCGCCGGCCATTTTCAACGTTCACGCGTTGTTCAGCCGGCGCGTGCGGCTTATTCCGGCGTCCGAAAATACCCAATCGGCGTCTAGAATGATTTTCATAGATGTTATCTTCCCGCCGGTGCGGCGCGTGTAATCCCACGGTGGCCGTATACGGTGTAATGGTCGTTTGAAAAATTTCCCCCCTTTTCTCTCTCCTCCTGCGCAAGCTGACGTCAGCGCAGCTGTTTTTTCTCAATTTTCACTTCGGTCCCTGCACTTCTAATTTTCTTATTTTTGTCCTTATTGTTATTATATAGGTTTTGATTTCTTTCAATTACGTCCTTCAATTGAAATTAAGTATATATTGTAGTTTTATTTCGGTCCTCAGACTTTGAATTTCGGAAATTGGTCTGGAATCCATATTTTTTTAAGTCTCAAAGTTTTGATTTATTTCAATGTTATCCTTCCATGCAAATTAAGTATAAATTAAAATTTCATTTCGGTCATAATTCTTTTAATTTTCCGGTTTTCTTTCAAATTATTTAATTTCATTAGTATCCATGCTTGGATTTATTTTAATTTTGTCCTTCAAATTATATTTAACATAAAAAACATTTCTCTTCGGATTTTAATTTTGTACTTAACACAATAATAATAATAATATTAATATTAATAATAATTTATTATTATTATTATTATAATTATAATTATAATTATTATAATAATAATAATAATAATAATAATTTAATTGTTTTTCTTGCTTACGCTTCTCTTAATATTTTTTCCCTCCGGATAATTTAATAATTTTTATTGTTTTGACAGCAATAGCAATGGCAATGTTTTTTTTCTTTTATCTTTTGTTAAAGGTTCTTGAATATTTTTAGTCTATCATTAATTATATGTTCTAATATTTATTGAATATTATTGCATAGAAATATATATAGGGAGAAGAAAACATGACCTAGGATTTTTTGAATAAAAAAAATTAATATCATTATTCTTAAATACATTTTATATAATAATATAATGAATTAATCGAATAACATTAAAAAAATTTATTGAATATTATCGCCTATAAATATATAGACAGAGGAAAAAAACGACCTAGGATTTTTTTCTTAAAAAAAACTTAATATCAATATTCTTAAATACATTTAATGTAATAATATCATTAATAAATCTTATCAAAAAATTTTTGTTTAACTTTATTTCTTAAAAACAAATTTACAATATTTTCATTTTTAATATTTTAAATATAATATTACCAGGGAAAAAATTAAACTAAAAAAAAAATTAAAAATTTACTTAGGTTATCTACAATTAAAAAATATACGGGTCACTTTCCATTTTGATTACATAGATTTTATCAATTATAATTATACTAACTAAATATTAAAATAATAAAATACAATTCATATAAAAACAATCAATTTTCTACATAGATAAAAAAAAGCCGCCGCATCGCGCGGGTATACCGCTCGTTGCTACTATGGGCAAAAGATCAAGAGGATAACCCGATAAAAAAAAATATATAAAAACAGAGATAAAATTATATTATTTAAAAATAAAATAAAAAAAAAGTCAATTATCACTAGCCTTTTAAATTGGTGATTTCAATCATGAATTTGATACTAAACCCTTATTGAATGTTGAATGATAAAATTGAAATTGAAATAAAATAAAATAATTTTATAAAAAAGACCTAAAACAATAAAAATCAATTCACGCTAACCTTTGAAACCAATAACTTTAGTCATGAGCATAAAATTAGTCTCGTAATAAATAAAATAGAGATGACAGTTAATTCCATCCTCAGGAAGAAAGTAAAAAGAAATTCGTGGCTTGTCATCCACTTTACCTTCTAACGTCGTGTCATTTGTATTAGTTGAATTTATTTTTAAAAATATTTTTTTATTTAAAAATATATTAAAATAATATTTTTTATGAGTAATCTATGAATCCAAGCGAGCGAGGAGATGGGCATTTTTTACAGGGATTTTATTCATCTTATATTGGCAAGCAAATTACGTGCCGCGTCAAATGGCATGACGTAGAGTTTTTGAGTTGAATTAGAGGGTGTTTGGCACGGCTTTTTTCAAGCCGTGCCGCAGCTTTTGAAGTTTTTTTTCCATTTTAAATAAATATATTTTGTTATATTTAGATCATTTTGATGTGCTGATGTTAAAAATAATTTTTAAAAAATAAAAAAATATTATTTGGATGTATTTCGACACGAAAAGCACTTTGAAAAGCTACAACAACAGCTGTCCCAAACAGACCTTTAATAAAATTCAAAAAAGTAATGTATGGTTGATTTTTTTTTCATAGCCTTGAGCCAAAAGGTGTCATGATAAATAAAAAGCTTCTAGGCTCTAACATATATTTGCGTCGCCAATTTAAAATTTAAAGCAAGATTCACCGCGAACTTTCATGTAGGGTTGAAGCAACGCAGTTTAAAATTTAAAAATTGAACTATCCATGATCATTATTACAAAGGGGGAACAATGAGAGATCCGAGAGAATCACCGGGCAGTTGTTGTTGTCGGCAACACCTCTGCTTTCTTACTGGAAAGGACCCCACTGTTTTATTTATTTTTAAAACTCCATGTGAAGATTTTTTCAAATAAATCAATATTTTTTTTATGATTTTCCAATATTAATTTCATTTTCGAATCCATAAAGTTGATGAAGAAGGAATCGGGACACCTTGAAATGCTTGCAAAATTGAAAACGGGAAACAAATCAAACGGTGCTTGTCGAACAATCATTCTACTCAGCTAGACTCTTTACTTGCTGTCGAATCAAAGAGCATTTACAATTATCACAGCAAGTTCTGTAAAGCTCGCACAGACACTAACAGGGAGGATCTTCACCAAATCCAAGAGGTAGTTGGAAGTACACTTTTTAGAGATTAGTTGGGGATTTCTGTTTTAGATTTAGTAACTGTTTTGTAGTGTTTATAGGTTTCTTTTCAAAGTCTTTTTTTTCTTTCAAATATATATCAAAATAATATTTATTTATTAAAAATTATTTTTTATATCAACACATAAAATTGATTTAAAAATACTATTTTTTAAATTTAAAATAAAAAATAAAAAATATTTTTAAAAAACACAGTGTCAATACACCCTTGAGAGTATCCGAAGGATTTAGAGGGAGATAGTTTAGTTGCCTAATAGTATATTCAAGAAAAAAAATACTTAAAATAATATAAATGTGATATTTTATTATATTTGCACTCCAATATAAAAAAATCATTTATAAAAGTAAATTTTATTTTAATATATACATAATATTAATATAACTATTTATTAATAACAATTAACTAATATAAGTACAGTAGAGCATTTTTGTTGCATGAAAATATATCAAATAATTTTTTTTTTTTTATCAATATAGATCTCCATTATAATTATAAAAATAAATAATAAAAACTGAAATTGTTTAATTTCTTACTTTAGCTTTTTTTTAAGCTCTCCTCGGAGTTGCTCTAACACCAGAGATCCCACTTCCCTCCCTTTTTTAAGCAAGATTTCCACTGATCACGGGATTGAATTTTTCTATCCACGCGCCATTGAAGTGAGTAGACATGGGGAATGGCCTGACGGGTTTTTTGGCATTTTAAAATAACATGATATAATATTTTCTCTTGTTCACGTCATTTTAAAAAAAAGTAAGAGTCAAATAACACGTATTTTTTTTCCTGATAAAATAAGCATTGTTTGGTGTTGGCGATTTTGTAAGGAGTCATGTTTGAGATAGAAATTTGCAGGGAAATTGTTTGAAATGGGATGACATGATTTTGAAGAAAGAGTGAGGGGAGGAAAGTATAAAAAAAAGAATGAAAAATATTTTTAAATACATGTTAAAACTCTGAATAAGATATTATTGACATCGTTGAAAATATATTGACAGGATAAAACCAATAATATTAAAAAGGATTATCAACGATAATCGAAGTGAACCATACTTTTTGCCAAAAAATAAGTGAGCTTTGTCCGCTATATTTGACCCTCTATAATTATCGTTGATCACTTTTCTTGGTATTAATTAATTTTTTTTGCGATAATCGAAGTGCACCATACTTTTTGCCAAAAAATAAGTGAGCTCTGTCCGCTATATTTGACCCTCTATAATTATCGTTGATCACTTTTCTTGGTATTAATTAATTTTTTTTATTGATATCTTTTTTAGAGTATTGTAGTTGCTATTATCGAGGTTGTTGTTTGCCTGGAGAATCTCTATATTGACACCATGCATTGCAAATTTTGAATTTGATCAGAGTAAATTAGATTTGGATTTTGTTTTTTTCAAGAGAAGTGTTTGAAGAGAGAGAGTTTTTTATTTGTTATTTGCATGTGTTTTAATATATTATATAAATATAGTTTGATTATTCCATTTGATTTGAAAATTCTAATTTTTTAAATAAGAGAGGTAAAATATAAAAAAATACCAAACTATAAAAAGTTCGATATAATTTTTCTTGTCCGTAACAAACAACAATAGCACACACCCCTTTTAATTACCTGAAGAATTTGAATCCCACGCGCCATGACGCTGCGGAGACAAGTCAGTGTTTAGCAAACTTTCGGGTAAAGAAATCTTGTGAATTGATCAACAGCGACAACGCATTTTTCTTTTTCCTTTTCTATTAACTTAAACCAAAAAAAGGGACAAGAAAACACCCGAAATCAGAATCCCAGTTTCTTTTTATCCGATAAGAATTTAACCGAGCAGTCAACTTGGCGCAACGTAATTGGCGAGATTTTATTCCCGGGCTGAGGAGTCGTAAGAAGCATGATTAACTACATGATGCTACCTTTTTGTTTAACAAGAAGGCACATGGGGAGGGACAGGGAAAGAAGGATGCGACAACCAGGAAGATTTTGATGCTGGGTTTAGAAATGATTAAGCACACGAGGAGCACTTACAAGTTAAACAGGAACAAAATCACTTTAACTTTTCAGCAAATTAATAAATACGGGACAGTTCTTCATGCATGGTATCTTTTTTCACAACGAAACGCACTATAATATGTTTGCAGCAAAAAAGGATAACCTACCGGTAGAGCTGTCCATTTCAAATGCCTGGTCAATCCTGCCCGAGTAAACGTTGACGAATAACACTTTAATGACGGCCAATATCACTTTGAAGTTTGAGGATAGCAAAAGCAAGAAAAAAAGGAGCCACCAATACGGAATTTAAGCTTAAAGTTACTTGCCAATGGTTAGTTTTACACTGCATCATGCAAAGCAACAAAAACCAGGGATGGAGATGTGATTAGTGAGTCAGAAAGAGCAATGATGCTTCCCGTCTGACTTCTAGTTGCTGAAAGCATCAAAATCCTGAAGATAGAACGTTAGAATCCTTAGCATCAGGGAAAGCGTGACGAAACAAAAAAGCCAAAAAATCAAACGTGGAATCAATATAGCGGTGGGTAAACTTTCCCAGGAGATGAGCGGTCCAGATCAAAGCAGCAAGGCCGGAGACAAGACATGGAAGCAAACGAGAGAAGGAATTTGGACATTTTCAAACGACAAGTTGGTTATTGGCAGTTAAAGTTGAGTGATTGTAATATGGTGGCAGCGAAGCTTGAACAAAAGAGAAAAAAGAAAGAGGCGTGGCAGCTAGGCTCAACCTAGCTCTCCTTCTGGATTGATTATTTTAATTCCCGATAATTATTTTCATTTTATAAGACATTTATTTATTCGAATTATGATATTTTTAGCAATGTATTAAAATAACCATAAATGTCTGGCCTGATGGTTAAGGAGTTTAATGTTTTTTTTTTAAAAAAAAAGATTTTAAATTTTAGAGTCAGCATACATAATAAGTACTGAGCTTATGTAAAAAATGTCTAATTTCAATAAACATGCAAATTAATTCAAAATTTGATCGTTGAAAAGAAAGCAACACATTAAATTAAAACCCTACATCTTATTTTACCTGCACTTGCTCAAATGATAAAGTGTAAATAAAAGTGGGCCAAAACATCACATCTTACCATGTGTTCGAGTGAAAACAAATTTTGAACTATTCCTCGAAAAGAAAAAGGGAAAACCATCCTAAAATTTAAGCAGCACTGTTAATTTCTTCCCTTGTTTGGACCTGGTGTCCCTTTCCCATGGGCCTTGCTGTAATTGCTCTCCAGACCCAAAAGAATCTTTCATCGAGTAAGAAAAAAGAAAATCAAAATTAAAAAAAAGATAAAATATTTCGGTAGCAGAATTCAAATTGGATTTTGAATACGGAGAAAAGAAAGAACCAAAAAGATAGCATGTGCAGCTGCTGTGCTCGCACTGCCGCCGTTGAGCCAAACCCTAATATCGTTTTCAACAGGCAAGTTGACAATGTACTGAGAAAGCCTCCTTCCTCTTTAACATTGTTGTTGCCACAAATGTCCTCTTACCTTCGCATTGTCAATTTTATACTTCAGGACTTATTTTAAAGGTTTTGGTCTTGCCCGTAGTTTGACCACTATTCAAACTGCATGGTTCAGTCCTCTAGGTGCTGGCCTGGCACGAGCTACACTTCAAATCTCGACTGGCTAGCCCATACCTACCCATAGCTATCTTTTTAGCTTTGTCCCAGAAATGAATGCTAACAGTACCCAAGAGCCCCCCCTTCCTTCCCTCTGTCAGGGACAGAATACAGTATATCAATTTGGATTTCGTTCCCCTCGAGGATGAACTAATAATACAGTTTGACTGTGATAGTATCAATCGATAATACCAAAGTATTTTCCCCGGAGAAGGAATTCCGGTTCCGATGTGAAAAATACTCTGCTATTTTCTCTTTTAGTAAAAAGGTGGGAGAGGAGGAGGGTACGGGGAAATGGACGAGCCAAGAAAACTTCCAAAAGTATTATCTTGATTAAAAAAAGAACTCTCAGAAACCATAAAGGTAAGAAAGTTTACGTGGAGATCTCGACTGTGTCGAATTCATAGCATCTCCTGGTGAAAGCAATAGCTAAATTGTTAATATAGTATTCTGGATGGTATAAATACAGGTTTTATTCTCGTATACACTTCAACAATAAAAAGGTAAATTATTATTATTAATATTTTTAATTTTATTTTTAACAAATTACTTCTGATGCAAAAACAATATATATATATATATATAAATAAATAAATAAATAAATCATGAAAGATGATTTTATGCTAACATCCACTAACATCCATTTATAAAATGTTATCTGCAAGGCATCTTCTTGTCAGCGTCGTGGATACACTATAATTGTTAATTAAGGAGTCCGATTGTAATTAGATAAGCTAATTCCGAGAATCGCGGTCCTCTGATTAAGTCAATCGGTATCAGAATCCAAGTTTCTGATTAACTTACAGATAATACGACACCGAGCAAACAATTAATTAAGCAAAGTGGCCCTCCCATGCTGTGATGGCTGGCATCAAATTGAACTCACAGCTGTTGCAGAGTTTTTGTACCCTCCGCATGTGAGCTTTGCCACCGAAGTTTCTAGTTATTTCATGACGTCTCTCGATTGACGGGAAGGAAACTCCCAGCACCGTGAGTTTCTACGGTACCTGCGAGCCTGTTTATTGGTTATTTTTTAAATTATTTTCTTTACTGTAAAATAATATTTACTTGATTTTAGAAAAACATTTCTAGTAAAGTATATAAAAACAATTTTAAATTTCTTACAGAACACATCGCCCAACAACCCAGGCAAACAAGCGCACACGTGAACAGTGGGTGCACGTACAAAGTTTGTTGGCTTGTGTGTTATTCACCCAGATACGGAACTCCATGCTATAAGAAAAATCACTGACAAGTTCTGGTGTTCTATTAAAAAAAACAGCAAGGCAGCTAAGAAAATTTTATTTATCAAATCGGAAAGTTATTACCTGTCAATTATCATACACGTGCTGCTCACAGGCTCTAAAACACCTTCTGTCCGTTTCATATTTGGTAAAGTTCTCCTTTTTTTTTTTATTTATTAAATTTGATATCTTATTCATACCACAGATTTTAAAATTAAAGATTATATAAATCTCAAATAATTGTCGATATCCCTGGATTGTTTTTATGAATTTTAAAATTAACGATTAATCTTAAACTTTTATTGCTGGATCACCTGGTATATAGTTTTTAGAATTTTTAATTGCATTTGAATTACATTGTTTAAACTTCAATATCCCTTCGAAAACTCTCCTCAAGCATTCTTTAATTACAAAAATCATTGCAATAATTCAGGAAACTAAATGATTAGCAATGGTTTTTTCTCATTTGAACTATCCACTAGCTTGCATTTCACAGCTGTGAATTAATTCATGAATTGTTCAAAAATAATAATAATGAAGGACGGGAGGGGTTCGTTTTTTCCAGGAAAAAAAAAACTCCCGTATGCTAGTCAAAACAGGACTTCAATTCGTTCACCAGAATAGATTTGGTATTAAATAAATAAATTGACAAGCTAGTCCTTGAATTAAAAAAAATAGCCGGTAGTTTAACGATATCATTTGCTCACACTTACTTGAAATTAAATCTCATCGAAAAGAATTTAAGATTGTATCTAATATTAATTTCATAATTTTTTTTTATTAAAAACAAGTATGATAGACCTGTTTTTTTTTGGTTAAAAAATATATATTTCTAATCTGTTTTTTTTGAAGATAAAAAAGTTCAAATAAGATAAATATTAATAAGAAAATTAAAAAAATCGATTAATGAAAGGACAAGAGAAAAATAGTAGCAATTAAAAAAACATGGACCACAATAACTGAAGAATAATAAAAAATTTCTTTTTTTTGAACTTCTAAAATGTTTCTACAACTAAAATAAAAATATATATTTTATTTTATATAATACAAACGGGTCTTGGTAAAACAAGAGGAGAGGGAATGAAGGGTATTTACGGCAAACGGTAGTTTCTTGCACATGGCTACGTAAGCTTAGTGTGCTCATAAACCACCCATACCCCACTTGGATTTAAGGAATTTCCTACGAGAAAAGCAACAAAACCACACGGATTGAAGCCGCAAAACAATTTTTTTTTTTTTTATTTTTTTATTTTTTTATTTTTTTCAAAGCTAACATGTGCTCTTGTTTTACGAAGCTGCAACTTTTTTATGCCCTAGCGGTTTATGGTCCCCCAGCTGCTCTCTTCAAGGATGTGTTTATGTGACTAAGTGACGGTGGTGGCCAAAATAGTTCCCCTAAGCAACCCCCCTGATAAAGTTCTATAAATTCTACCACATCCCCTCCCAACTTTCTCCACTCACCTGCTTCTCATTGCTCTTTCGTGCTCTCTCCTTTTCTCTCCTCTCAAGTTTCAATCTTCGTGTAATAATTCTGTCTATCTCCTCTCACATTTGCTCTGTTATGTATTGATTCTTTTGTTAACCAAACAAAAAAATGTGAGCTTGGTGGGTTTTCAAAAAAAACTAAAATAGATCCATCTCTTTGTGCAGGAAGATGGCTCTAGCTGGAATCTTCTTGGTGGGTCTCCTTGCAACGGTTTCATCTGTTAATGGTTATGGTGGTGGAGGCTGGATTAATGCTCACGCAACATTCTACGGAGGTGGTGATGCTTCTGGCACAATGGGTATGGCCATTCTTCGGAAAAGAAGAACTTTTTTAAGAATTTAATCTCTTTTAGGCGCACCCGTTTGACTAATTTGCATAAAAACATGTGATTTCAGGCGGGGCTTGCGGTTATGGGAACTTGTACAGCCAGGGGTATGGTACTAATACTGCAGCTTTGAGCACAGCTCTGTTCAACAGCGGGTTAAGCTGTGGATCTTGCTATGAGATTAGGTGTGTGAGTGACCCCAAATGGTGCCTGCCTGGCTCCATTGTTATCACCGCCACCAACTTCTGCCCTCCAAACAATGCCCTGCCTAACAATGCAGGGGGCTGGTGCAATCCTCCTCAGCACCATTTCGATCTCTCCCAGCCTGTCTTCCAACACATTGCCCAATTCAGAGCTGGAATTGTGCCCGTGTCTTACAGGAGGTATACTGTTTATAATGAATTTAGTCTCACTTTTCCCTGGATTAAGCTACTGGTGAGGTTTATCTAGGTCCTAAACCAGTCTTTCCATGTACTCTTAACTCTATATTTTTCTTCTCGGTTCTACCCCCTAGTTTCCCCGTATAAACAGCACTGCAAACACCAAAACGGTGTCGACTACTACCTTGAAAAGTTTAGTTTTCCCGCAGTCAACCTTTCCCTCTCAAGACGTCAAAACTTGGCATTTTCTTTCTATTTTTTTCATAGAGTAAACGGAGGTGTACATGCCGAATGATGAAATGTTTTTAACACTTTTTTTTTAAAGATTTATCATTTTTGTTTCTGTGGTCCCCGCTCCATGCTTTTCCCACGAACTGTTAAAAAATAAAATAAAAAGATCAATTTCCTCTTCAGCTGTATTTTTTTCCTTAGCCGGACATGACAAATTGTCCTTTTGCTCTTGTCTTGGCCAAGCCCTGTTTTCTGGCTTCGGTATCTGTGTTCGTGATTGTTTTGGTGGTGGTTGTTTGTAGGGTACCCTGCAGGAGGAGAGGAGGCATAAGGTTCACAATCAACGGTCACTCTTACTTCAACCTGGTCCTGATCACTAACGTTGGTGGTGCTGGTGATGTGCATTCTGTGTCCGTCAAGGGGTCCAGAACTGGTTGGCAAGCAATGTCCAGGAACTGGGGTCAAAATTGGCAGAGCAACAATTATCTCAACGGACAGAGCCTTTCATTTAAGGTCACTACCAGCGATGGCCGTACCCTTGTCTCCTACAACGTGGCTCCTTCTAGCTGGTCTTTCGGGCAGACCTTCTCCGGCGCCCAGTTTCGTTAGGGACCATGCTTCTCCTGATGGCTACGACTGTCCTCTCACCGAACCAAAGTTGCAGCATGTTAGGTCTTTAATCTTAAGCTAGTTTACAAAAGTAGTGTTAGTATGGTTTTAGTATACTAATATATACTCGCATCTCAATTAGAGGTCAGGTCAGAGATAGGCCTCCTGGGTCAAGATGAGAAGGGCTTATTTTAAATAGCACACTACTCATTTTGAGCTTAATTGAGATGCTCAGCTACTTATCCAGGGAAATTTCTCTGTCTTCTGGTTTTGCCATCCTTCTTCTGTGGCGGAAAAAAGGGGCAGAGGATCATGGCAGAGGTGGTCTCTGACCACCCGCCGCTTGTTTTTTTTCCTCCTTCCATGGCCTTGATGGGTTGTGGTTGTTTTTTTATTTTCTCTCGATATATTTATATATAATATTGTAAGGTGAGTGTGATCAGCTTTTGCTGAATTATTATGTCCTTGGTTTTTAAGTCTGAGTTGTTCGAGACCAAGGTGTAAATTTCCAATTGCTACTACCAGTAATGAATAAAGTTGTAGTGGAGTGCTATTAATCTACTTATCTTTCGCTGTTTCCCGTTTTCTCCTCTGTTATTGTTCCAGAAAAATGAAATGAAATAACGAAATCTGTAAGTAGTCGTTCAGTTCTCGCTTGAGAAACGTGGAAAGTTCTGACTGGATTAGGAGGCCGCTAGTTGGGCCAGAAGATAAGGCCTGTATGGGCTATTCACGACTTCGACAGGAGCCATGTATGGCTTTTGATGTGATCGATCCAGGCCGAAACCTATTAGCCCAACTTAACTGGCATCGCACCCCGCTACCATTCAAGTGCTCGAGCGCATACAGTCCTTGTATGCACTCACTTTTTTCTGTCTGCCTTTAATTAATTAATTAATTTTATGTTATTTTTTTTTTCAATTAATAACCAAAGAGAATTTTAAAAATATATTTATAATAGAACTAAATTCATGACAAACGAAATATTAAAATGTAAAAAAGAGATTGTAGTGTTAAGGATTTAGTAAGAAAATAATATATATTTTTTTTAAAATGTTTTCGAAACGCAATGGACTGAAATGCAATGACATCATTATACTACGTGGCTAGATTTAACCATTCAAATTTAATTTCAATTAACACTGGTGTGACAAGATGTTGGGGCAGTGTAGACCTTTTCTTTTTTCTAAAAAAGAAAATACATGAAATATTTTAGTTGTCGCCGACCTTTCGAAAACATTAGATGGAGGTTAAGATTACATGATTTGATTTGTCCCGTCTCCTCTCACTTAATTTAAACTTTGTTTGCATGTAATAAGATAGACGGTGACTACCATTTGATTGTAAAATGGAGCAAAGGCAATTTCATATCACTGTCTTCCAATCTCTTTCCGGGACGATTTCCTCGAGATTCGCCATGTTTACTCACATGAATGCTATCGGACAATATGACAAACAAAAATCAGATATGCTTGTTGTTCCATTACATAAATATTTTTTCTTTTTTTCGAGAAAAAATATTCCCCTTTAGCTTGCTCGGAAGGTTTGGGGCTCGTACAATGGCTAGCGGTCCAAGAGAATCCTGGAGACAATCAAATTTTATTAGTGTCAGCTAACAAACAAGATACACGAAAGAGATAGGTATATTTTATTCGCGTCCGAACTCTGAAAGCAAAATGTGCGAAGAGAGGATCGACGATGATGGGAATGTTGGGGACAAAATAATGGACGGAGCGAGGTACCACCGAAGTTTCTCCGAAAGTTCAAGCTGATTTATTTCCAGCAATTCTGTGAAATTAGCGATTGCTGGATTTTTGCCTCGATATAAAAAAGCTACACCACAGACTACAGGTGTGTTGGCTATATATAATAATTTTCATTGTAATGATTTCAAAAAATATAAATTATAGTTTTTTTTTTATGAAATTCAAATTATTTACACCGAAACAAATCAATGGCAAGATTTAAGATCTTGTACGATTCGACCTGTTATAATTGCGATTTTTCCATCGTTAAACTTTTCGGCTGGAAGTGGAGCACCATCTTTCTCATGAGAGCTTGACTTTTTAAATTGCCTCGGGGGGAAATGGGTATGTTTAAAAATATTTTGAAAAATACTATTTTATTTTTAGATTATTTTTATTTGTTTGAGTTTCCAAACGCAAATTAGCAACAATTTTCATCTATCTAATTTAATAAATCCAGTGGAACCATTTTTCTTAGCTACTATATCAGGTTCAATCCAATCCCCTTGAGATAACTTGGTTGGTAGATGAACACTTGCACTTCCAATTCCTAATGTTATTTGAGATTTTTGAATGGAAAAAATTGATATTCTCGTAAATTTAATTAATATAAGTCAATTATTTTAAGCTAAAAACTCTGTAAATAAACAAAAACACAATTTTAATAACATATATAATTTATCAGGCACATTAAAGTTCTATACTTTCCCGTGTAAACTAGACTCGTAATAAAAATACAAAAGAACTACGTGCCTTATCTTCATAACAAAGAAAGAAAATACAACTTTTAATATACCGAGTAATTTCTTAAACGTGTCCAAATATCTTTATGAGTCTATTTTCAAGGTGAATTAACCAACAATGTCAGCTGTTATGAATTAACATTTAACGAAATGAAATAATTAATAAAATAATTACACCATCCTCTTGTACTAAAAAAGCCTTGAAAATGCTTGTCTTGATTTTTCTTTATTAGATTGTTTCTAGACTGATTAAGCCAATTGAATACTTATTTGGAAATATAGTATAAATTATTTATAAAATTAAAAATTTTATTGAAAAAAAAAACTAATTTTAATTTCAACACATTAAAACAGTACAAAATTATTTTATTTTTTCTGAAAAAATAAAAGTACATGGGAGTGTAACATCATACACCACCTAAACGATGTTGAGTCAGCTTATATATAATTTACTTTTAAACTTTAAATAAATAAGAAATTAAACTGATTTTTTTTAAATTTATTAACCAAATAAGATTGAATTAAAAGAAATGTCAAATAATTATCTATTATATCTTAATTTGTTTTAATTAAAAAAATGAGTGGACGCGCCGGGCTTGTAAACTAGTTTCCCCGTAATTGAATTTTTTAAACAGTACAAGGTGAGGGGAAAAAAGTAGTCTGTACCTCCGCCTGACCGCAAAATCCCGAGCCACGTGGGAGGAGTCAGGCTGTCTGACACATCACCCGATTTTCTTAGCACTCTACGGTGTGTCGCCATCCACGACAGAACTACTTATGTGGTGACTAAACAGAGTGCGGATTAACCTTTCAATATACTTTATTATCTTTGCATTTGTCATACGCGCCGCGTGTCAATTGTTTTCTAAAAACTATAATCCAAGTCAATTTGTTTGATTTTTGAATCATAATATCATCAGGATACAGGATAGAAATAACTTGACTAAAAACATTTGCAGAGTTCAAAGCTCATTCATCTGATAATAAATAATAAATAATATACAAAAAATATATTTTTTAAAATATATCCAAGTAAATAAAAAAACTTTAACAATCCAGCTCTTTTTTTTTATAATAAAAATAAAATAATTTAGCTATATTAAAAAAAAAATACAACCACTAACTTATCAACAATCAATCTTACATCGTTCAACGAATTCTTTTTAGAAAAGTTTTTCTGTCTCTCTCAATCCCTGTCGTCATCTTCCCCGGTCCTCACCCATGCATCTCTGGTCTAAAGTTTCGACTTCCAATTCTTAAGTTTTATAGCTCTAACTCGAAGCAAAAATACAACAGAAAAGAAGTTTTACTTTTTTAGCAGTCTGAAACCTCAGGCAATAATCTAGAAACTACCATGTTGATCTTCTTTACAATATAAGAACTATATATCAGAGGATGAATCGCCCATTGAAAGGTCAATACTTTGCATGGTGGCAAGAAAAAATCCCACCTTGGCAGCTGGTTGGGCGAAATGGCCCGATCGAACATGAAGAGATTCTGCATTTAGACAGAAAAGTGATTCGTAAAGGAAAACAGCGACGATGATAAATGAAGTGAATTGATTGCCTGTGTCTTCTTCTGTCGAAGAAACACGAGCCCTTCGAATAGAAAGATGAGACATTTGCATGTGGTCACATAGAAGATAAAATTTCACATTTTCCTACTGGTCCTGAATTTCCACATCCTGGAATAAGCTGTTAACGGTTAGGATCATTACACTTTCCATGGAGCTTTGTGCCTTCTTCTTCTCTGGTCATAATCTTCTGGTTGACAAAATGCAGCTACAGATACTAGAAATAAAGGAAAATCTCAGATTGCAAGATGCCATGGGGCCTCATCAAACCATAAAAAATCTCCACTGGGACCCCATATGAGGGTTCAGAATAGTGTAGATTCGATTTTGCACTTCGATTTTCTCGTATCAAATCTCGCAATCATAATCAAAATCTAGCTGAGCTGAGCGGAGCCCACATTTATTAAGTACACTGTCACCGTGATCTAGTAGTTAAGTTGACAGATGGTTTTACGTTGGAGAATGACTTGATGAGTCTGTTCGCATGATCTTGATGGATTTACTTTCTTGTTTTGCCTGCACTTGAACACCTCAGGCATCGATGTGATTTTTCCAATTACAGGGTTCGGATCATTTTTTTCTCCTCACAAAATAACTTTTGATCAGTGTAATTCAGGCTGGCAAAGGAAAATGATTTCTGGGAAAGGGCTCGCATCACAATCGCGTCCCTCTTTTCAGGAAAGGAAAAATAAAAAGAGTTTTCTCAAATTTAAATTAGTTCACGAAAGATAAATCTGAAGCGACCCTGGCACTGTCATGTTATATCAGCTCCATGTTCTTGTCAAGGAGAAAACAGAGAAATTGACATCCACAAATTACAAAGGCATTTTCCGTTAGCAAAACTACCGGAGATGAACAAGACCTTATTGATAAACAAATGAAACGTCAGAGGTGAGCTAATAAAATGCAAGTACTGCTTTCCCTTGGAAAAAAAATATAAGAAAAGAAAAGGAGAGAGCCAGTGCTATATTAGTTTTACAATTTTTCTGGGGGATAAATGTTGCTTTTTAAAATATTTATAATTTAGAAATGTATTAGAGATCATTATTATTTATTTTTTAAAATTTATTTTTATTATTAGCACATCAAAACTATAAAAAAACACTAAAAATATACTAGTTTTAAAAGAATCATTTTTTTTTTATATATATAAAAAACCGGTTAAACCACAACCTAAAAAGGCACCGGATACACAACGTAGGGCACCATAATACAGGATGGAGGGCAGTAGCCTGTCTGCCCTCTGTGACCCTGCCACCAAAGTTTAGACTGGGGAAGTATAGTAATTTAAGTAAAACCTACAACTTGTATACAGAATATTGTAAATGGTATCTCACTTGATGGAATCAGCACCACTCTTTCTAAGGAGTTAGCAACATCAGTGAATTCCTATGCTGGTATCGAGCTGTATAGATATTTGTATTTTCACTGGCTTCCCCTCGCCATTGCATAGCTAAAAACCTATATAGTATATTCAACAGTGTCATTTGGAGGACAGGTTGTTTCACAGACGTGACCAAGCTCTCCAGCAACTCATCACCAGCTGAACGGCAAGCATAACTCAATCTATGTGTGTTTGCTGCAAAAAATAAAGGGGTTTCAATTTACAGTAAGTTTGGAAAATAACAATATACAACAAGAAGATAAAACAGTATGACATAGGTGATTCAAAGATGACCTTATAATCTACAATCTCTGCTCTAAAACGAGTTCACGCCATTATTAAAACGACTAAATCGGTGGTTCTTATGAAATCACAACAGAAACCCGAGAAGAATAAGAGCATCAAAATTTTTCTATCAGTATCAACAACTCCAAGACCAAGCACTCCAACCAATAGTGGTGTATAAGGAATTATGACATACATGCCGCAGTTTCCCAATAGATCCCACTCCCACCACCCTTTACCTCCAGATTCGGCAGTCTGCATTGCTAACTGAAATGTAGTGAAATAGCAATCCATACAACCAAGATATGCCTCTCTGATCTGGAGAAACTAATATTTTGACCATAGCTGTTTGGCAACTCCAATATAGATTCAGTAATTTCTCACACTAATAGGGAACTTAACTATCTGAAGTCCGTTCTAGCGATGGAACTTAATTTTAACCAAGGTAAATGTTACTGGTGCAACAGGCAACAACAACAATATACATGAAATAATTAAATTTCCTATAACAGCCACTCTTATTACCGAGATAAACATCTCCACCATGAATATAAAATACAATCGTAATTAAAGAAAATTAACTCTCAATTCAAGGATCCTATAATGTTGATGTGGTGTTTTCCTGGAAAATATAGAGCTCGAAAGTAGTATAATAATATTCAAATGAGCTACCGACGTTGAAATGCTTATTCAAGAGCAGAAATCCAACACCTGGATCTCTAAAACACCATCATCATAGGATAGCTACAGAACAGAAAAGGGCTTTCAATTCCTGAATTGAACCAGGCAATAGACAGGCTGGACATCACTCAAATAGTCACATACTTTGAAGCATTTACTCCCTCTTACTTTGGAAAAAGATATGGCTGTATCATTACACCTCCAGTATGCAAAAGAAGCAGCAATGATTCTAACGAATTAAAAATCAACTTCACATTGTGATCTTCCTATTAAATGGTCCAGGAGTTTAGAATTTTCCAGTTCATGGGACTACCATTTCCTCTCTTAATCCTAGTCGAAGACCACATTAATCATCTAGTAATGTGCTCAAATTATTGCATATGCAGAGAATACTTCATATTAGCTACCACATCCTCTCTTAAGCCTAGTTGAAGACCACATTAATCATCTAGTAACATGCTCAAACTACTGCATACGCAGATAATACTCCAGGCTAACTGAAGCATTCAAGAGATTAATACTCTAGCTCATGTAAATTTAGTTGCATGTTATAAATGAACTTTAAAAAATTAAAAGTACTCATTCATTATACCAATGAGCATAATCATAAGAAATTTCAGATGATTTTTCCCATGGTAAACATAATAATGGAAATATGTTTATATATATATATATATCCACAGCTCTACATCTATGTTTACTCAACCCAGTAATTGCTAATTCAATCAAAAAGGCTCAGATCATTTCATAGATGATCACCCATGTAAAATGTATGGGAAAAAAAGTACTGAATTACTTATTCAAACCAGAACCGAGGGAAACCTTACCTGAGTATACAAATGATCATCAAACATAGTAACAGCACATGATCCTGGAGTAGAAGCCCAGCCACGAGGACCAGAGTCGTACTCAGGTTTGGGAGCTTCAAAACTTCCACCAACATTAAAATCCCCTGGGCCTTTTTGTACGTTCATCTCTGCTGCAGGTTGGAATTTTGAATCATTCAGTAAATTCAGATTATATGGCCCTGGTAGGTAAGGGTACTGTCCAGCCAACTGTAGCCTCAGTGATGCAGTTCCATTTAACTCATCAAGAATACCATTCATACCACTTTCTTGACCAGAACTAGATAGCTCAGAATTTTTTCCCGCACCAAAGTAACCAGAATAACTCCCAAAAGAGGAGCTTGCAGTGCACTCAGCATCCCTAAAAAAAGACATACGATCAATTATTTAAGAACACAACATCAGGAGGGGCTATTCTAAACCCCTCTATGGATAGGTAGTTAATTTGTCAACTGTTCCGTGTTTATTTGAGTCATATCTTACATCAAACAAAATACTTCACAAATTCTATTTCAGTCCTATACTATGCACCCATTTCACCCTCTTTCACACTTGTCAATATGTTTTTTCAAAAAGAAGCTTTAATCCTATACTTGTGAGAGGGCGCAGAGCTAGCCCAGTCATGATCTTTCAATAGGAAAATAATTTAAGCAATGGGATTATAAGTTTCCTGTAATTGGTTCACTCACCTATGGGGAAGCAGACTTTGGTCCTCTGGTAACATAATATGTTGACTGTCATTATTAGGAATCCACAGAAGAGGTGGGAGCTGCTGCTCTGCACCCATTCTGAAAGGTACATGCATCCCATTTTGAAACTGCAAGAGAGATTAATTAGGTAACAACTTCCGGTGAGGAATTAGTACAATGCCATCAGGAAACCATTTGTATCAAATAAAAGCCATTCATTACCTGACCATGGCATTCTAGTGACATAAGATGCTGTTTTCCCAAGTTTTCCTGGCAAAGAGGGAACCCTCTCAGTTTTAAAATGTAAATACAACTGCTACAGATAATCAAGAGATATTCATAGTTTCTTTTTTTTCAAGGCCTGACTGAGTGTTTCCTCTAAACTGAATCAAGATTTTGCAGCACCTAGCTTTTGTTTCACTCTGCTAATTACAGAACACTTGAATACTCAGAATGGGAGGTAACATTGCTCTTTTTTTTTATCCCTTTACACAACCATCCAAATTGGTTAAAAAATGTCCAAGATGTCAATTCATCTTAGCCTCCTTGCCCTCCTCATTATCCATTAAGAAAAAAAAAGGAATGTTAAACAATTGATCTCCAAATTCTTCCCAGCAGGTACATGATCACACCGAGGACTAGGGTCAAGGATTTTCTCATAGATAGGCTAATATGCAGATCCTAATTGAACCCACATTCAATCACATGGAGTCAAAGTCAACCAAAGATGAGATATAATCATTTAATTGAAAACCAAGCAGAAATAGTGTGTGTGTAATTTCACCAGATGAACACCACAAGAATAGGCATACCTTATGCGATCGAATCTGATTAAGTGATTCCCTGAGTGAATTTTCCAATTGCCCCAAATTCTCTATGCTGTTGATCTTATCTGGATTGGTCCAGTAGCTGCAGAAACTCAGTTTATGATTAGTCCAGGTTGGTGACCAACCAATGTATACATGAGATCATAAGATGGAACTCTACATTCAAAGATTTGCGGGTGCTCACCTCAGCCTCTTATGCACATCAGATAGTTGATTCTGCAGTAGTCTTGATTGGCTAGTCAGGTCCTGGTCAATTAAATTGCAAAATTTGCACATGTCACAAGCCATCAGCATATGAGAGGAAGTTTTCAGATGTTGTATTTAACAATGGAAACCAGCACCCATACCTCTATTGATTGAGAACTGAGACAAAAAGAACAGGATTCAATAAGTTCAGTAGATAATGTTTAAAGAGCATGGCCAGTTTGTAAGCTATACAAAATGAATTGTGTCAACATCGACAAAGAGCATACCTTGAACCCAGAAATTCTGGTATATTAACATCATGGTCCAGCTTCTTAAAAGTCTTCTTCAGTGCCTATCCTCTCAAAGAAAAGAAAAATTATGTAACCAATAAGAATGACAATCTTATAAAAAGTGAAGAATGAGAATTAATAATAGAAAAGGGGAGTGACTGTAAACGAGGATCCAAGGACTTACTTCGAGGCTTTCCAACTTCCTGTTCCAATCAAATAATAGAATGAATAAATTTAAATTTGGTAAAATATTCAATGCAGGCACAAGGAGATCAAAAGAAAACGAAGCAAGAAAATTTCACCATACCTCTTCGCCCTTTCTTGTGGTGTTAACTGAGCGAATTTCGTAATCACTTCTTCAATGGTACTAAAGGGGGAAAAAGGAAATTATTCAAAATTGTTGATCTCGTTGCGAACCCCATATTAGATGCCACACAACCTTCATATACATTTTTTTCTTAAACTAAACACGCAAATAAAAAACAAAGATATATTGGGGGTTGCAGGCAATCAAGCCACAACTCTCAATCTGCTTCTTATTGTCGCTAAACAATAAATAATGACAAACCAACTGGCTAGATGGTGTGAGGTGAAGTCATGTTGCAATTGTGCATATGTAATGAAATTCCCAAATGATGCAAAACAAGAAATGGAATAAATTTCGTAGGCAAGTTCGCGCAAATTGATTCTCTCAAGCAGTGCAAGCTCAGCATGAATGGCAGTACCTGCTTGCTCCTTTACACAACGAGGGTTTGCCAGTTGGTGAGAACATGAGAAGGAGGATGTCTATGTCACATAGTATTGATAACTCATTAGCCTTCTTCATGATGCCATGTTTCCTCTTGGCATAGGTCGCTTGACGTCCATTTGTATTCTCCAATTTCTTAATCTTTAGCTTAACCCTGCCCATCCTGCACGTTTAACATCAGCATTTCATCATCAAAGGATGCCCATGATTCGAATCTCTATCTAGAATAACCCGCATTTCCCAGAATCGCCACTAACCCATACTTTCATCTCAACATCTAATTTCCAGCATTAAACACATATTTCAAACCAAGGATTAATTTTTAATCAATTAACATCAATATATCCCCAAACGTCTGCAAATTTATCAAGAACACCTTCTAATACCTAATGAACCAAATCAAGTATCAATACCATAAGTACATTAAGACGAGCCTAGAATTTTGACCAACGGAATCTGTTTGGAAAAGAAGGGGGTAATTTTGACAGGGAAACAAAAAGAAAAGAAATGGGATCATGGAAAAAAGAGAAACTAATATTAAATAGCCGCATCTGCCCCTCTCTCTCCTGATGGCGAAGAAGAAAAGGGTAGTAGAAGGGCATGAAAAAAAGAACGAATTTTGGAAAAAGAAAGAAAAAAGTTACCTAAAGTAGCAAATCAAACGAGGAGAAAAAATGGATGATGGAAAGGAATTTTAAACGTGGGAGCCAAGAAAAGTAGAGCGAGAGAGGAGAAGAGGAAGAAGAGAAAGGGTTCTGAGCTAGCTTGCACATAGGATTGCATGATATAGGATTGCATGACATGACCGGGTGAGCGCCAAAATCGGTCACCAGAAGAAGCTTGAGAATCGGGATCATCAGCAAGTTTCACCCGAGAGCTTCAAGCCAGCAAAACAAAACCCAACGTAACATCAGCCAAATACTCCCCTACTTCTCGTTCTACACATTTCTCAATACCTCCCCGTGCCAACAATGCCAAGTGTAATAATATTCATTCTGCCCAGCTAGGGCAACGATCACTGTGAAATACAGAGCACGACGAGGATTGATCCTATATGGCCAAGGTAAACAGATGGCGCCATTTTACGTGGAGATGTTACGATTCTTGGCCACAGCAGAAATCCAACTCTTTTCGATTTCGAGCTCTCGAAGTCAAAGTCAAAACCCCACCATAACCCTCCCTTGGAGGTTTATCTCGCCCCGCCATGGCACCATCTCGCCCGACCTTCTTCCATTTCTTTTTTGGACAGTGGAGATACAAATACTTTTTTGTTCTTGTTCATGAGTTGAACAGCAGACAATGTCCAAATCACTTGGATTGTCCCGTTGCATAACATTTCTCCCCTTCTTGGATGTGGGAAATTGGGGCGTGACTAAATTCATATCAATAAAACCTTATAAAACTCTAGTTCTTATATCTAAGTACTGGTTATGAATTTCCATAACCCGCGGGACGGTGGTTCCTGTTATGGCCATTAATCGTCAAAACAATCTCTCTTTTTTAGCTACAAGTAATTTTGTTGAAATTTGTGAACAAAGGAATTTCTTTGCCAGTCTAGCTTTTTATTCAAATTTCACTGTCATCCTCCTACTTTCTATTCCCATGATTTCTGAAAATTCAATTTTGATTTATTTATTTTTCAGTCTCTGAATTTAAAAGATGAAAAAAAACAAGTTTAGCCCGGTTTCATTCTACAATCTTAAATCATAAGTGGATTTGTTTTTCATGCTATAAAGGTACTATCTATATATTTTTAGGTTAAAAAATTAGTTTTTATTTTTCAGTCGCCCGTTGATGATTGAATGTTGGGTAAAAGTAATCGACATGTATTTATTTTTAAAAAAAAAAGACGAGTAAAAATAAATAAATAAATTATATCATCATTTAAAAAATAAATAAATAAACAAACGTTCTTGTATTTGTTTTTATGTTAAAAGTTTTTTGACCAACTCCCAGAATATCACTGGACAGTAAGATGACGAGTTCATGATGGTCCAGATAAGCTATTTTATTTTCTTACAATTGAAATTTGTTGGAAATGGGCCAGCCCACAACCCAATTGAAGGTCAACAGAACCGAGTGAAAAACTTCCAGTACAGCAAAAAGGACCCAACATCCAAAGAAACATAAAAGCCCAATTATATTTATAAAATCAACTGAAATCAAATCCTAACCCATGAACGAACGAATGGATAACATCACCATGGCCCTCCTAGCCTAGGCTCCTCCTCCTCCTCCGCTCCCAGCGAACAGCAATCTCCTACCTTCCTCTCATGACACTCGCATGATGCTAACATGCAGCCAATCACCATACCTCCTCTCATCCCTCTTCAAAAACAACCCAACCCCCCCAAATCTTTTCCTAGCAAAGAAAACAATAGCAATAACTCCATCAAAAGACACTGGTTTTCTCTTCCGACAAAAGCTTACTTACTTAACGAACCTTAAAATAAACACTCAGAAAGCTCTCACTTTAAACCCAAACATCCGCTCCACTCCTCTCTCTGCTCTCCTTACCATTGAAAACTGCCTTTCCTCCATGGGCTTCCACCGTTCCTCCATTGGCCGCATCCTTGACATGTACCCTTGCCTCCTCACCTCTGACCCCCATCTCCAGCTCTACCCCACCTTCGATTTCCTCTTAAATGAAGTCGAAATCCCATTTCTTGATATCTCTAGGTCAATCAATCGCTGCCCCAGATTGTTAGTTTCCAGTGTGTCTCATCAACTAAGGCCTGCTTTTGTTTTTCTAAAAGAGCTGGGCTTTGTGGGCCCACGTAAGTTAAATCATCAAACTACTTTGTTGCTTGTTTATAACGTGGAGAGAAGTTTGATGAGTAAGATTGAGTTTTTGATGGGGCTGGGGTTTGAGTTTCCCGAGGTGAAAAATATGGTTGTGAGGGCTCCTGGTATTTTGACTCTCAGTGTTGAGAGGAACATGGAGCCTAAATCTGAATACTTTGTGAGAGAAATGAAGGGGGATTTAGGGGAATTGAAGAAGTTTCCGCAGTTTTTTTCGTTTAGCCTGGAGAGGAAGATTAAGCCTAGGCATAGAATGTTGGTGGAGTATGGGTTGAAGATGCCACTGTCGAGAATGTTAAAGGATAATGACGGGGAATTCAGCTCTAGATTGTTTGAAATGCGGCTGAGAATGGTTGAGGAGAGTTAACTCGATCGGATATAATCAGTAAGTTGATTCGTTGCTTGCGTGACCGTGTATTTTGATCGAGTTTTATTTGGGATTCGTGATATATCGTGATAGCTTTACATGTGGGCATGTTCTGAGTTGTGCTGGATAAGGCTGAAATTTTAAGCTGCTATAGCTTTAATTGAGGTTTTATGTTGATTATGTATATCCTCATTTGTGTTTAGGACATAGAAAATTGGCTTATGTTTACGTTTGATACATTTTGTAATGTAATTAATATATAGGTTTTACTTGAAGATTAAAAGAGAAACATTAAAAAAAGAAGGTTACAACATGTGCTGCAGGAAGTTATGCTTAGACATGTACGATAAACTTTGCTGGGATGTGAAAATTGTCTTTCTGGTTCGAGTGATGAGTGTTGTTCATAAAGATTAAGGAGCCAGGATGTTGATAATTAAGCCTATGGTTAACCTTGGTTTGGTGTGTTGTGACATCGTCACGCTTTAACAAAAACCAAGCATTTTGTGATGTTTTACTGTGCAAACCTTTTTCTACTACATATGCTCTTTTGTGGAGCTTCGACAGGCACTTGATATCCCAGAGATCATAAATCTCAGTGATGTGAACCCTAAATCTCTCAGATGGGTAGACTCCAAGGATTAATTTTATCTCTGTTTCTGAAAGGAAAAGTTTAAAAGCACCATTGGATTTGCTAGTGTTGGGAGGATTTCGAGCAATGGTTTAAGCCTACAACAACATGAGGAATAGGCAAGTCTGTATGAAAGTCCTGCATTTTTGTCCTAACATTCAAGAAATACAAGTTTACCGTTGTCCTGCTATTCAAAACATGGCCTGTTGCCCATAGTTTATATCATAGCCATCAGCATTCCTAAGCAGTTACTTCTTCTATGTAGAAATGTTTTGGCTCAATCAATTTTCTCTTTGGAATGCTACCACTTTGTCTGCTATACACTAGAGCTTTTAAAAATCCAAGTAACTCCAACACACATATTAAAGCATATTCCACTTGCTGGAGAACAGAGGCGGTTTCTGCTTTACACTAGAGCTTTTAAAAATTCAAGAAACTCCAACATAAATCAAAGCATGTTCCACTTGCTGGAGAATGGAGATGGTTCTGCAAATACTAGAATGCAAAAACTAAGTTCTTCAGATGTACTCTAGTTTTACCATTATAACATTTCAGAATTCAATTCAAGTCCTCCCAAATCCTCTCTCAGCAATACAAGAATGCCCTTTCATATTGCTAAGAGAAAAGGCCAACAAATGAATGCCCTGAAAGAGCACAACCCGCAGAAACTCAATCATAATTTCTTCAAGTTTTGCTAGATATCAAACTCCAGAAGCTCCCAACTTATAGTTCAGCTGTACCTTTCAACATTCAAACTTCTATGGTAACATGACAAACTTAAATTTGAGTCTATGTGCTTATAATGATGCTCTTTTGATTTATTTTTTTCTGTTCATTTAACTCACAAGTCATGACTAATCTCTGCTGCTCCCTGATGTCCCCTCAACTTTTCCTTAACTGAATGAACAACTACACTTCTCATCAATGTCCTTGAATGTGTTCATTATCCACACCATCATTTACCCTGAATTCTATAACAATCATCACCAATCACAACCCAACATCCACTTCTACCTCATGGAGACTAAACCTTCCTCTTCAACAACTGTGTTGCTTATCAAATTGCATTTGTGCACTGTCAATCTACATGTATAGAAGGTAGTGGCTTGCATTTCCTCTTGGGTTGCATGCCCCTACTAAAAATTCAATAAGCTCTATGGTTCTCTTCGCAACCGTTCCTTTTTCATGCAAGCTCCATTAGGTTAAATGAGTTTTTCTTCAAGGTTGAGCTGCTTAAATTTGAATTCTCTACCTAAGGCCACCTTAGCTGCTTCCCTCTAACATCAAAATTGAGTTTTATATCACTGAATATTTCGTACAGTTACCTGTTCTTTCTTTCTCCCTTCCCTTTTCTGAGGGATGAAATGGAAGTTGGAGCACAGAGTATCTGTTTGTAGTCCCAGAGTTTTTCTTTACCCTTTTTGTTTCCTTGATGTCCTCAGCTGCCTGCTTTGCTACCACTTAAATTATTATTTTCTGTTAGAAGTTTTTTTTAGGCTCTATACTAGGCTGCCAGCACCAATTCTTGAAACTCTAGCTTCAGGTGATTTTTTTTTTCCGTGTGTGTGTGTGTGTGTGTGTGAGTGAGTGTAAGGAGTGGAAAAGATTTGGTAGGAATTGCAGCTTTGGACTGAAAGATTATATCAGCTTGACTGAACAGTGATTTCCCATTCATATCACAGATGCATGTGAAAGTCTAAAATGCTTTATTATTTTGTTTGAAGGATTTGGTGTATTAGAGAGACCTTAATGTGATCTCTCTTTATCTCTCTATTTAGCGGATCCACACTTGATTCACAGACCTAAAGTAGAGAGATCAATGTTACCTTTTCATCCAGTATCTAATAAAAATAGTTAACAAATAGTCAAATTACTCGCATGCCATGCCACTCGCGTCTCACAATAATTCATGAAATTGGAAGGAACAAAACCTGCCAGAATACCCAAAATCGCATGTTTGGTATTAAGCTGCTATGGATGAATATTGCAGTATTCATGAAACATGTCCATGGCGTGCAAGTAATTTGATGTTTCTGTTAACTATTTTTAACAGAGATAGGACAGAAGGGTCATATTGGAAACGTTTGGTAATATTAAGGGCAAAATTGATTCCCTGTATTGGATGGTGGTAAAAATGAGGATGAGCTAGTAGGCAAGGGGCATTACCTGCAGTTGCTGATACACTCTAATTGTCTGATTTGGGGAAGTGTTCATATATATTAAACTTGTTCAGTGTGTATCAATTCAGCTCCACAAATTCTTTCATTACCACGAACAAAATGACATGTGCACTTCATTGAAGTATATGGTTTGGATTTGGTTGTCTCTGATCAAGCTTGATTTCTCAAAGAGACTTGAAGCATAAATGGTCTGCTGTTCCTGCATTTTGGATCTTTCATTTGTCATGAACAGTGTTTTTTCCTGCTTTATAAATGTCTCGTTTTAGGGTGCTTGCTGGCCACCTTTGAGTCCCAGTTATGGCAGCTAAACACAGATTAAGTGCTACCAAAGATTTGATTAAAGGTTATGATCATGGTGCATGATTGTGTTGAATCTAATTACCTATCTTACCTGCACGAACTTTGCAAGTATCCCTGCATTACTAATTTTCATTCATCTTCACTGTTGACAATCGGGCATCCAACTTATGTTGCTTTGATGAAGACTTGAAGGTATTAAACCAAGTCCAGTGTCCTATTCTGTTCCCTATTGTTATTGGATTTGCATAATTCTAGCTTTTATGGTCATGATCTTTATTGCTGACCAGTTTAGTCTCTTTATTCAATTTCCGAGCCTTTTGCATGATATCACAAATAGAAAAATAGGAATTATGGCGCCGCTGCATTTCGTTCAAATATTATTATGTGACATGAAGTATTTGACACAGAATTTATCTGACTAACGATCCTTTGTTTTGATCTATTGCACCATTTCATTATGTCTGGTAAGACAAGATTAACGGTTCGTAAAGATTAACTGATTGCCGTCAAAATCATTGACTGGTGTTTTGAAATTGCTTTACAGTCTGTTCAATGGATGTCAAGAATGACATATCTTGGACACTGTGCCTTGGTGGGGCCTCTGGATTTCAGCAGTTTAAGCCACATGGTTTTCTGTAGAAACTCTGTCCTTGTTATTCTTCTATTTCTCTCTGGGCAACCACTATATATGAACTCTTTGTCGATCGTCTTATTATGTAACATTGACCCACTTCTTGGCATCCACGAAATTTTGTTTTCCTATCTCTTGGTATCCTTAAAAACTTGTTTTCTTTTATCCCTCGCCCTTCTCCTAAGAGAATCTTGTATTGTCAAGTCTTACTCAACTATGTTTGAGCAGGTGCAAAGATGAAAACAGAGAATAACGCGTTCTGTGCTTGGTAGGACTCCTCTTGCTTCCTGATCAAGTGTTAATATGGTGTGGGACCTAAATTCTGGGAGCATTGCTGGAGCTCTGTCCAGATTGAATAGACTCGAAATCTTGATATCCATCCTCGGTAATTAGATGGTTCAGGGAGGAACTTGTGCATGACATCACGGGGACATCAATCGCACTACAGGTGACTGACAAAGCTGCATACTTATCTTAAAGTAAGCTACTTTCACAGAGTGATATGTGAATACCCTGTCTTTGAATACAGTTCCAGTGAGTGCATGTTAGCCGAGATGAAAAAGGTTACCTACAAGCTATATCCCAACACAGCCTGGTCAGTAGAGGTGGAAAAGATGAACATTATGGAGGGAGCTCTGTGAATTTACCAAAATGTTGCTACCAAGCACTGCGAAGAGTGTTTATGCAACTGACTGTTTTGGATGCAATGTGGCAGAAAGCTGCTGCTGCTTGCAATTCCATCTGTAAGTTCTGGTATATTTCTTCATCATATGATAAGGACAGGTCTGGAATTCCTTCAGGATGTTTGGACATGCAGAGAACCATATATCTCATATTAATTGAATATTTGAATTTTGTTCGTGTACAAACTACAAAGGGTTTCCACCTTCGTTGAATCCACTGGCCATGTTGTTTTCCTTCCGCGCTTCCACGCTCGAGGCCATGGCTTGGTGGACTAGGTAGCACCCACTTGGGCCAGGGGCCATGTTCATGTGTTGATATGGATATAGCAGATCCTAGCGTGGTCTATTCTTCAGCCTGGAAAATGTCGGAAGTCTTTTTCTAGGGTTACGACGACTTTTTTGCTTCCCTAATTAATGTCCCTGAAGTCACATGAGGTATCGTGTTTAAGATTTTCCTACTTCTGTTGTGTCTGCTTCAAGACCCGTGTTTTCTTCCCAAATACGTGGTGTGGGGTCATGCATTTTGATGTTTAGGATTGACCAAGGCTTTCACCTGATTTTTTTAATTAAAAAATAGGCTACAATAATTGTACAAAAAAAAAAGGTAACGGTTCATGCCACGTATAAGGAATACGAAACAACGCCGCCGCGTAACTTCGCGGAGCTTTATGGTTATTTTTTATTTATTTCTTATCTTTATTTTTCAAGATATTTGGACTTCATTTCACTAATTAATATCAAATGGGTCGTCTTAAATTAATGGATCTAGCCAGAACCCCGTTTATTTAATTCTCCCAGTTGCATGGAGGGGGGGGTCAAGATTTTGGTACGGCACAGCATAAAATCAAGATGGCTGGAGCTCTTTCTTGATTAGTAGCCTGTTTGGGAGTGTGTTGCGGTAGCTTTTCAAAGTGATTATCATGCTGAAATATATCAAAATGATATTTTTTTTATTTTTTAAAAATCATTTTTGAAATCAGCACATCAAAATAATCTAAAAACACCATATCACCTGTCTATAAAATAAAATAAATCAAATTTCAACCAAAAACCAGTGAGATTACAATGCCAAACAGGCTATTAGAGATCAGAGAGCCCCGGAAAGAAATAATCAAATCATGTGGTCAAGGATTACCTACTTTCTCTTTAAAAAAGCTACGGATGTGGTAAAATTATTATTCTAAATATAAATGGTATTGATTAATATCACTATTTTTTAATCTATATAATGCAGTGTATGATACGGTGCGCAGAAGGAGGCATGAACCGTTGGTTGGGTCTGATTTGATATGCAAGTAACAGCAAGCAAGGGGTCTACGCACGTGGGCAGTACAATCACTTGTTGTGGAAGGAACAATAAACTAATGCTATTAAGTAAGGCGAGGGACAGACAATTCCTCTGCGTGAGTAAAGCCCTGTCTCTTCCCCAATCAATGTAAGAAAATCTCTTCGAAAATCCACCCCTCTGTCCTTTCCATCTCTCACTCTCCCTTTCACCTGTCACTCCATGGATGCACATTTAATTTATCCTACAAACAAAATCAAAATCAAAATGCCTGGCTTACCCCTAGGGCTAGGCTTTGGGCTTCGCTTCTTCTTCTTGTTTTTTACTTCGATGCATTCTGATCCTATTTTTACCTGGCGGTTCCAGAACTACTATTGAAGTCAGAGAGCAGATAACTGGTGGGTCATTCCTGGCTCTCTTGGATAAGAAACTGTGTTCGATGGGAATAGATGTTGTTTTTAAAATATTTTGTTTTTAAAAAAATAATTTTGATATTACCACGTTACGAGAGCGGGGAAACCAGATTCAATTTACCATATGAAGCATTAACTTTGTTCAAAGAAAGTCATCTCTTTTTGGAAGGACTTTTTCTGGGTTCTGATAATTTCTGTGTATCAGCAATTGTTACTACTGATGGAAAGCCTTGTGACAGTTCGAGCTCCTTTTACTTTAATATCTATAAGTGGCATAATAAGTCTTTCAGGTCCATGCCTTGCCTGGATAATTCATGTGAGTGACTCAGTCTTAGAACCACCCTCTCCACACGGCAACCAATTTTCTGCCGACTTCAGTTTTCTTTATAGCTAGGGCTGTAGCAGCATAGCTCCCTGCGCTCACTTGTACTGCAACCCCTGCCCCTTTATTACTTCCACATTTTTTTATTTGTTTTTTTGGAAAATAGCACGTTCAGCAATAATAATCTTGGCGAACTGTCCCAGTCGTTAAAATATTTTTAAAAATATCAGATTGCACAGTTGAAAACAACACGTAATATATTTGAAAAAATATATATTTAGAAATGTATCAAAAAATAATGTTTATTTATTTATTTAAAATTATTTTTGACATTAACATATCAAAATAATCTAAAATTATAAAAAAAGATTTTTTTTTTTTTTCGTTTTCTAAAATCACTCTCAAAAACCTCACCCCGTGTATATATAAAGAAAAGTTTATGTGGCTTCCACCAATGCAATCTGTAACTTTGTATGTATATTTTAAAAATTAAATACTGTTAAAAATAGATAACTTATTGTGAAATGAGCTCCAGAAAAAGTTAGATTTGAAATTAAACCAATCATGGCAACCAAGCCAGAATTTAGAGAAATTAAAAATAAAAAAAAATCATATAAATCTCCCAAATACTTTTATGTAAAAATACTATGCTAGCGTATGAGGACGATGACATCGGGGACTTCTTTTGTGAAGTGATGTTTGGAGGCTGAGCTCCTATGTTGCTATATATTTTATTTTTTAAATTATATTTTAGTATTTTTATTCGTTATAATAGGTTAATATCAAGAATAAATTTTAAAAAATAAATTTTAAAGAATAAATATATATTATTTTAATATATCTTTAAACAAAAATTACCTTGAAACATAATCTCTACAATAGTCTCAAATAATTAAACTCCTTGATATTGTAAGATAAGAGAGTTGTTGATAAAATAAATTAGATAGATGAGAGAGATAAGGCGCCGTTAGTAAAGACGACAAGAAGAAACAGCTTGTGACGCAGTTCGAAGATAGAGGAGGATGCTACGTCATTCAGGTAAAAGTGTAAAACAATAATAGTAGTGGGTGTTCTGGAGTGCTTTTCAAATGCATTTAAAAAAAATTAAATTTTTTTATTTTTAAGTTTAAATTAACAAAATTTAGTATTTTTAGATTATTTTAATATGCTGATATCAAAAATAATTTTAAAAAATAAAATAAAAATATAATTTTAATGTATTTTAAACAAAAAACACTTTAAAAAACAACCAAAACCAATTTACATACATAAACATAATCTCACACATGACACGTCAGGTTTCCACGAAGCTAAACCACGTAAATCGAAGCTTCAGTCTAGTCTACTTGAGATATCTTTTGGCTAATTTAGTTTTAAATTCGACTAATATCATGTATCGAGTTGCCGGGGGTTATTTTTAACATTGTTTGATTTTTTAAATATATATAAAAAAAAAATCAAGGTAGCTTTGCTAGGACAATGCAGCCTCAACCATGGATGTCCAATGTTTTGAGAAAATATATTCATTTTTAAGATTAAGTTGTTGAAAACAACACAGCCTTAAAAAAATATATATGTTGTGTAATTCAAACAACGCAAATTACAGGGGGGGAAAGAGAGAAGGAAACTGAGATATTGAAAATATATATGTTGTGTAATTCAAACAACGCAAATTACAGGGGGGATTGTAATTCCGCCCAATGAGTTAATTATGATTTATCCTTTACAATATAGCAAAACTAATTGGCTATTCTTTATGGTTTTAAAACATATATATTTCTCTAATTACTTTGATTTTTTATTTCAATAAATAGAAAAGAAAAAAACAAGAAGTAAATAAATGAAAACAAAATGTTAAACATTTTTTAGAATAAAACACTATAAAAGCAAACATGGTCGATACTAATAAAGAGTTGCCTATTTACTTTTAATACGACAACAAAAAATAATAAATAAAAAGGGATCGCGAGCCACCTACCGTAGACAATCACTAACGGCAAGAGCATATGCAATATAATCATACTAACATCCATGACATTTATGTGGAGTCGGGTTGACGTGGGACGGTAGATTATTTTGATTGATTGATTGACGCAGCAATTAAATACGTCGAGATGGAGTATGATTATTCTTAGGCTAGCCCTGGACTCGGCTCACAACTTCACGCAGAACTCTTCTCGAGACAAGAATCATTGATTGATGCAGTAATTATAAATACGTCGAGATGGAGCATGATTATTCTCAGGCTACCTCTGGACCCGGTTCGAAGCTTCACGCAGAAAGGAACACTTCGAGCCATTGCACAGTCACTCCAGTTAGAGCCATTCCTGAAGGAGAAAAAAGTCGTCGTTGCATATGCTTATAGGTTCGACCATGACTAGAACTAGTGTTGAGCCTATTTTGTTCTTCCATTGTTTTTTTCTAACTCCTCGTGTCGTTGGAGTATATTTAAAAAAAAAAGTTATTTTTAACACTAGTTATGTAATTTGAAAAAATTGTTTATAAAACACAAAAAGACATAAAAAGCACACTCACGTGGTAATGGGCAAGGCGAGTTATAGCTGCTGTTAGGCCTCGGGACAGGGTTAACTGACACTTAAGTTGATATCCAACATGCGAGGGGAAGGCTACAACATATGAGTGTTAATTGTTTTTGCATTAAATTTATGTCTTTCCTAGTCAAGGAGCGAAGGTTTTGGCTTTGAAATAGACGGTTCTTGTCTTGTTCCTCCGGTTTATGGGGTACCCTGGAGCAACAAAGGCACGACCTAACTTACCTTCCCATGTAGTTCCAAGGGAACATCCCCAACAGAATCCCATGGATCAGCCCTCCTATTCACACGGTGGCCCACGCCCCATTGACACCACACACCCCTCGGCGACTCTTCTTTTAATATTGTTTTCGAAAAAAACTAAAAAAATGTATTTCTTTTTTTTATTTTAAATTATTTTTTTAATATTTTTAAATTATTTTAATGTGTTAATATCAAAAATAATTTTAAAAAAAATAAAAAAAATTATTTTAATATATTTTTAAACAAAAAAACATTTTTAAACACAAACATTAATCCCCTCTCATGCTAGAAGATTTGACCAGGCCAGCTATCTCGTATCTTACACGTGTCCTTCTCAAAACATGTTTCTTTCTTTCATGTTCAGTATAATCATGACCATCTCAGTCACATGAGCTCTGGGCGTTGAGGGAACAGGTCCCCTTCTCGACAGCAAACCCCCCCTCTCTCTCGAGCAAACATCGGATGCTGCCAGCAGCTTCTTCCAGCATTTCTTGCTTCCTGGTCCGGTAAATCAACAACATTTTTCAACCAGAGTTTCACTTCATGTGACAACCACCTCTCTATTTTGATGCAGTCCACTCAAACCTTTTCCCTGTGATGAACATGATATTGCAAACAGCGTCCCTGGTTTGTTTTAGTGACAACGTCGGAATTTTATTATTACTTTTATCTTCCACGAGTTTGAGTTTGAATTGTAGCTTTTATTGTAACATGTTTGGTAATTTAATTAATTTTTTTATTTTTTACAACCGGAGTGTTCGGGCCAATTTATATTTATCACAATTAATACCCGGATCCAATAAATATTCTAAAATTCTAATAAACAGATAAAACAACACAAAAATGATATACATACAAAGAGAATTCAAACCTTTGACGACAAGGAAGGGAGCAAGTCTTATTCTCCTCTAGGCCAAGTCCTCAGGTGCACACAGTTGCAAGGCATGACATGATAATTGTGGAAAAAATGTATTGCTCTGTTCTATCATTTACTGTAATACAGGAGGTATATATATACATGATGAAGGGATCACGATCCTATACAATAGCTAAGGATCCCGAAAATCTGCTAACATTTATGTTACTAACGGTACACTAACTTATATAAGAAAAGCAAAGGTTATGCTAATAACGGTACAATAATTTATATAAGGAAGGCAAATATTCTGCTGTCAATATGACATGAGCATGGCTTCTCCTGTCAGAAAAGATATCGGTAATAGATACGTTGTTTGTATATTAACACACTAGAAAACGATGGTTCTTTTATTACATGCTATCTTATAAATAAAAAGAATCTAAAAAACAACAAAGAAAAAAAATATTAATTTTAAAATATCATTAACACAAATTAAAATGTAAATATTTAAAAAAAAAATCTAACAACAGTGGAAATAATAATAATTGACGAGACCATAATTATTGTCAAAAAAAAATATTCCATGATTTTATATTTTATAATATTTATTACTCATATTATTATATTAAAATTATTTTAGAGCAATGAGAGTAATTGTTTTTCCCAAAAAAACCTAGGTTATATATATATATATATATATATATAGAGAGAGAGAGAGAGAGAGAGAGAGAGAGAGAGATATCAAAACGCTAATATTAAATAAATATAAAAAAATATAATTGGTATGGCATATTTAACAGAAAACAAAACTAACAAATAATTATTATGATTTTTTTGAATGTCTTGTCTATAATAATTAGAAAATCCAAAACCTAACAATATTAACAAAAAAAAAATGACAATAAAAATAAATATGATCAGATTTTAAGAAATTATTTGACCTGGGAAAAAAAAAGAGAAATCATAATGATTATCCAAAACCTAACGATATTAACAAAAAAACAATTAAAAAATAAAATAAATGACAATAAAAATAAATATGATCAGATTTTAAGAAATTATTTGACCTGGGAAAAAAAAGAGAAATTATAATAATTATCCAAAACCTAACAATATTAACAAAAAAACAATTAAAAAACAAAATAAATGACAATAAAAATAAATATGATCAGATTTTAAGAAATTATTTGACCTGGAAAAAAAAAGAGAAATTATAATAATTATTAATTCTCAAATGATCACCAGCACATATTAAAATTTGAACATTAAATACAAAAACTTCATAACATTGGAAATATAGAAAAAACATGACCTGGGATTTTTGAAAGAACAAAAAAATAATACAAGTGTTCTTAAATATTTTTAATATAATAACACAAGGAATAAATCTTATAAAACAATACAAAAAAGTTGTATTTTAATTCTAATTTTATCCTATTTTGTTTAAGTTTGTTTCTTATAAAAATTTGATTGTTGAATTTTAGATCGTTTATGTAAAAAAAATTTACCGGGGAAAATATGCAACTTACAAACAAAATGGGTAGAAAAATTTACTCAAGCTATCTACAATTAAAAAATATACGGACCACTTCCCCTGCGTTTTGATTACACTATTTCTTTTAAGCGGGAAAATTTTTTATTTCTAGCAGATTTAATCTATTAAAATTTCATTAATTAAATATTAAAATAACTAATTACAATACATAAAAAATAAATTAATTTTTTACATAAAAAAAAGCCAAGCGCATCACACGGGCAAATCACCTCATTTTTTCTAATAAAAGATAGAAGGACTTGATTGGTAAATGGACAAAGTATAAGGAGATGATCTTCAGAGAGCAAAGTTTTAGGAAGATATCGATAAGAGAAATTATAATAATTATTAATTCTCAAATGATCACCAGCACATATTAAAATTTGAACATTAAATACAAAAACTTCATAACATTGGAAATAACAATAAATTGAAAACAAATACTAAGAACATGTATATATAAACATGGACAGAAATAGGAACCATGTAAAAAATATGTATAACAAAATAAAGTTACTGAAAGAAAATCCAAGATTAAAAGTATAAGGGATAAAAAAACAAAAACATATGTAATAAATTTAATTCGAAGGACAAAATTGAAATAAATCCAAACATTGATACTGATAAAATTAAATAATTTAAAATAAAACCGGAAATTAAAAGAATTAGGACCAAAATGAAACTTAAATCTATAATTAATTTGCATGGAAGGATAAAATAAAATAAAAATCAAACTTTGATACTAAAAATATTAAGGATTTATCATAAATTTGCATGGAAGGATAAAATTAGATTAAATCAAAACTTTGATACCAAAAATATTAAGGATTCCAGACCAATCCGAAAATTCAAAGAATGAGGACCTAAATGAAACTACAATATATAATCAATTTCAATTGAATTATGAAATTGAAACAAATCAAAACCTATATAATAGCACCAAGGACCAAAAACCTATATAAAAATCAAACTTTGATACTAAAAATATTAAGGATTTATCATAAATTTGCATGGAAGGATAAAATTAGATTAAATCAAAACTTTGATACCAAAAATATTAAGGATTCCAGACCAATCTGAAAATTCAAAGAATGAGGACCTAAATGAAACTACAATATATAATCAATTTCAATTGAATTATGAAATTGAAACAAATCAAAACCTATATAATAGCACCAAGGACCAAAAAAACCAAATCAAAAGTTCAGGGACTGAAATGAAATATGATAAAAAACAGCTGCGCTGACGTCAGCATGCACAGATAGGAGAGAGAAAAGGATGGGAAAATTTTGAACGACCATTGACACGTCTCCGAACACCTTTGACTAACACGCGCCGCACTATGTGGAAGGGAACATGTATGAAAATTATTCAAGATGTCAGTTGGGTATTTTTGGACGCCGGAATATGCCGCACGTGCTGCTCGAGAAACACGTGAGGACGGAAACGTACGGTGTGTCCGGCGACGCGCCAACAGTAAATCAACGTGAAAAAGAATAAAAAATTAGTAAATTACCGAGACACCCCTCCAGGCCAGACCTTGTTTTTGTCGTTTTCGAGGGACAAAAGTGTTATTTCACCGCGCAAAGAAATATTTAAAAATAAATAAACCGGTCAGCCGAACCGGACCGGACAGAGAATGTGCAAGTACCGTAGAACCCCTCAACCTAGACGCATGTTTTTGTCTTTTTTGAAGGACAATTCATTAATACTTCATGGAAAAAGACAAAACAAAGCAGATCGACCTAAACGACCCGACCCGACCTGAAAATTGAGCATAACAGTAACTATAAATAGTACTTTGTGTGAGGGTGAATAGTGGATCGGGCCGTGAGCTGTTTTAGCTGTAGTATAAAAATCTGTATTTACTGTGCAAAACTTCAACTAATTAACCATTGTCTTTTTCAGGTGGCGGTGACCAGTGTTAAAAGGAATGCTGCACGGTTCCTCCATGCAGTGTCTGGAGTGCAGTTTCACCACCCAATAATTAACTGATCACTAATTAATGCTCCCGTATCTCTTTTATTTTTTTTTGTTAATTATGACCGCTTTTCTAATTGGCAGCAGAAATTATTATTTTTCCCTCCCCACGGTAAATTTTTAATCAGATTTTAAAATAGAGTTTGTCGAGGTTTTTAAATTTGAGTTTTGTCATAATTTTGTAGGGAAAAAATAGACTTGATATTTGTCACGAGGTTGCTCAAAAACACATCTGCCTAGATTACGAAGAATATATAATGTATTATTTTCTCACGCTATAGTCCAACAGTATTTAAATTGTTTATTATTATTTTGATATACTAAAAAAATTAAATGTATTTTAAAATATTTTTTTTAAAACAAAAAAAAAATACTTTATGGGGACATTTATAGTCAAATTTCACATTACGAGGGGCTGAATTAACAAAATGGAAATAACCAACATCGTCATTTATCAGACACATACTGGGACCTTGTTCTCTAGTTCCTACCTGGGTCCCGTCCTGCCTCGTGATTGCACGCTCCGTGGGTGAGAGTGTTGGGGCTACAGATGAATACAAGGACAAGGAAACCAGTGTAGAGAGAGGCATCCTAAGTTTGGAACGAGGCAAGTCAGGGACAATAATTGAAGATACATGGAGGCCCATGCAGACACTGACCATAAACTGTGTGTGTGTGTGACAAGTGCTCCACACGAGAAAACAAGGGCACACGTGGGAATGGAAGGTCAGATGCAGACGGCAGATGAGATCAGAAGAAGAAAGCACTAAGTTTCTATTTCGGAACCAGAGGTAAAAAATTGAATGACGAGAGCAAATATACTGCGATATTTTCCGCAACCTGGTCCCGTTTGATGAGAGCAGGGATACTGCAATATTTTCTCAGTGACAAGTGAAGATAGAAAGGTTTCTGCTTATCGAATTATTAACAGCACTGTTACTCAGCCCTGGCTTGAAGAGAAATGAAAACTGGGCTAGCTAGTTCAATGTTCAATGGATTCAAAAGCTTCGAGAGATTGTTCCAAACATTTACTTAGACAGATACATTTATATGGTCATGATGACATCAGCCCCAGACAATCTCGTCTCACAAGCAAGCTCACGTGTTCATGTGCGCCATAAATGACAATGGTGTGTAGCAGTCACACAGTTTCAAGAAGACAGGGGATACAGTGAGTAAAACGACACAGAAACAGGCTACTTTGGCTGGGACCCTATGAACCCAGTGTGTGTGAGGGTAGGAAGTGACTACAAATGGTGGATTTTTTAACAATTGCACTGGGATTATTTAGTTCGGGGTGTTTCCCATTGAAAGGAGTCAGGTTTTCAAAGTTTATGACCCCAACTCTTCAGTACAGTTCTGTTACTCTGCGAGCATAGTAAATGAATGTCTATCAATGGATTTTCCAGCGAGTAAAGTGGAGACTGTGAAAAAGAAAGGATACTTCTTCTTCTCAAGTAGTATTCCTTTTTCTTTTTTGTATTTCATGGCAAGTATTCTGAGGAATGAAAGTGCAGTCGAAGGACATTAATTCCTTGCATGGAAAATATGCGCCTCTCATTTATTTATTTATTTTAAACAAAAAAACCGGTCTCGTTGAAGCTATTTAATTTTAGAGTGTCAAGAAAATCTACCCCTGGAGAATTGGGTGACTGGCTTGTCAATAAATGCATGAGAAGTCTCCAGTTACGAGCCATGAATATTCATTCGATGGAGTTTGAGTATTTTAGTAATGATCTACTGAAAACTCAGTTAGAAAAACTATTGCTTGCAATTTATAATCACTTGATGACGTGAAGCAACACAGTATCGTGGAAAAAATATCCAAATTTACTGATCAAAGCTCTTTCATATAGACAAAGAGGAAACGGTTTTTTTTATATATATATATATATATATATATATATATATATATATATTATATATATATATATATATATATATATATATATATATATATCAGTGTTTTTTTTTTTATAACTAGGGTGTCCGGGTCAACTTGCGCGCACCTCAACTATTTTCCGGATCCACTGAACATCCTGCAAGTCCAGTAAATATGTAAGGCACCACGGGGGTGACAGACGTACCAGATAGGGATCGAATCAAGGTGTAATGAAGGGGGCACCCTTCAGATACCGCTAGAACACTCGAACCACGATCCCAAGAAGAGGGGCGCCCTCCATCTACCACTGAGATAGACCTCTGCTGGAGTGTATTTATTTATCTAGCGTGTGACAGTGTGTTGTATATTTATTTATCTAGAGGTATGTTAAATCCTCAACTACATGATGCAAAGTAAGTTTTTAAGAGCCGTGATGTAATAACAACCTTTGGTCTGTATAATAAATTTTAAATTCGAGTTAGAACATGCAACTCTTATAAAAATCTAATTTATAAAATATATTTTTTTAGATATGATATTTCCTCAACATAAAAAAATGATGCATTGTAATCATATCCTGTTATTATATTTAAGTTATTAAAAATTGAAATCATTTTGCTAAAAGAAATTATTAGATATAGACGGATGCTAAGACCAAGGGGCCATGCCCACGTAAGTTTATGAGCCTGTCATGTATAATGATACATTATACATATACGTTTAAACATATGCAATCCACAAAAGGAATATCAATACTGAGAGTCTGAGATTATAAGACCTTCATAGTCATGATTAAATTCAAATAATATATATCAAACAAGTATTCAAGGGGAAGAGGTGTTTGGGTGCATTTATTTTTAATATATATATATATATATATATATATATTATTTTGACGTGTTGATATATATATATATACACACATATATATATATATATATATATATATTTAAGAAAAATAATGTTTTAATATATTTATAAAATAAAAAATTTCGTTTATCATACACCTAAATAGGCTTAAAATCTTGTATTGTGTGGTTCGCGTCCATAATTTGACAATTAATGAGTTTCTCCGAGTTTTGCGCACATAAAAGACGTGTAACTTAATTTTTTAATACAGCAACACTATAGTGGCTATGATATAACAGACGTGACCTTCTTTTAATTTTAAGTACCTTTATTGTTTTTCCTCTTATATTTACTATAGATTATAACAATGAGATTTTTGAAAAAAATGATTTTTTAATTTTTTATTATTTGTGTAATTTAGACATTTTCAATTTAAATTAAAGTCCATCTGCATTTATTTTTTTGGACGAGTATGGAATTGAAATACAAGAGATTGAGTGAAAAATACAGGTAACATAAATGGTAAGTTTAAAATTTGTTGTCAAAGTTTATTTTTCTTCCTTGTCATTTTTAGCTACCAAGTGATAATGTTTTAAAAATATATTTTGACACCAAATTTCTATTTTTCATTCATATTTTGGGCAGGGGAGAGAGAAGAGGTCTCTGAATTTTGATTTGATAAGAGAAAGTTACCATATGAAATTTTTTGGGCAACTTGGTTTATTTTTGTGTTAGAAGGTTTTATATGATGAGAAGGGTTGAGATTATATATTTTTTTATCCGGAAAAGTATAAAAAAAAACAAATTTGACTGAGAATTTTTTAGTTTTTAGATTGATTTAACTCTGGGTTTTTTTTCCAGTTCCACTTGTTATTTTTTTTAAAATCCCACGTGACTTGCACGCCAACACACCAGGCTTTTTCACGGGACTGTGACCCAGCTTAACAAGTACACCAAGCCCAACCTCATTTTCATTTATTATATATATATATATTGAAATAGTTTTTGATTAATATTTCTTCTGTGTTATTTTTTGGTTTATTTAGTTTTCTTGAAATAAAAAGTATTTGTTAATTATATAGCATGTTTAGTTTTCTATAAGATATATGATGTTCATCTATATTATTTTTATATAAATTAAACTTGTATTTTTACAAAATATTTTAGCACGTGCAACATTGCTAATAAATTTTTATACGTGTAAGAAAAAAATAGATACAGGGGTGGTAAAAGAGACGGGAAGAAGTGGGGTCGGGATTAAGATGACGTGAAGGTAATAACCTTTTTGGAGTGTTATAATTAGTTGTGTAAGAAGGGATATTATTAATAAAGTAATGATGTGGCATTGAGGCATGGTTGTTGGGTCAACCTCAGGTGGTTATCTGAAACCCAGTTTGAACCGGCCTCTCTCAAAGTAAAAAAACCGATGGGGAGAGAGAGGGTCTCTCAATTTCACACGTGTGATGATTCAAAAAATAAGAAAGAAATACCAGTGCTATTAATATAAAACGAGAGGTACTAGTTAGATAAAACGAGAAGTCAGGGTTAACTACTTCTCTCCCACCCTGGAGTCTCGCAGTAGAAAGATATAGCAGGCAGCAGCTCTAAATTAAAGCACCATTGCTATTTTCAAGAGATCTCACACTTGCATCACCACAAGATGATGACTTATTGTACAGTTGTATAACAGCATCTGTACGTCAGAGAGATTAAGAAATGAAGGCATGGCCAAGAAGAGTGTCATTTGTGCAGCACCATATAATAACAGCAGAAACGGCCTTGCTTGTCACTCTTCTCCTGCTCCCTCATCTTCTCCTCGCTCCTCAATGGGGGTCGTTTACACGGACATTGGCTCTCTCTCTCTTAGTCCCAGCTTTGGAATGACACCACCTGGCTCCTCCTCTTCTCACGAGATGGAAAACCGGAGGCTCACCTGGGGTTTTCCTTTCATGGGAAACGATCGTGCTAACAGTGCTGCTGCTGCGGAGGTTAAGGTTTCTGATTGCAGTGACGGGTCTGGAGAGAACGATGAGGCTACAAATCACAATGCTAACTCGTCACATGAAGAGAACCCTAATGAAAATATGATAAGCGGCAGGGAAACAGATAGTGGGCAGTCGAAGCTCTGTGCAAGAGGGCATTGGAGGCCGACAGAAGATACCAGGCTGAGGGAGCTTGTAGCTCTTTATGGTCCTCAAAATTGGAACCTTATAGCTGAGAAGTTGGAAGGTAGATCAGGTAAAATTGCTTAAGAGAAAGAGACTGTAAATATCTGTTCCAATTTTGCCGCTTTCTTTTGTCTAGATTTTGTTTGGTCTAGGGATCCTATTTTCTAGTTTCTGCTTGGCTCATTTTGATTGTTGATATGTTAAGGTAAGAGCTGCAGGTTAAGGTGGTTTAACCAGTTAGATCCAAGGATAAACAGAAAAGCTTTCACTGAAGATGAAGAGGAGAGGCTAATGCAAGCTCATAGACTTTATGGTAACAAATGGGCCATGATCGCGAGACTTTTCCCTGGAAGAACTGATAACGCAGTCAAGAACCACTGGCACGTCATAATGGCTAGAAAATATAGAGAACAATCAAGCGCTTACAGGAGGAGGAGGCTAAGTCAATCTGTCAGCAGAAGAGTGGAGGAAATTCCAAGCTACGTCGGTAGGGATGCAGGCATGAAAGCAGAACCACCACCATGTTGTCCCAACATCCCCGGTGCTGGACGACTAAATAACTTGTCTTCTTACCAAATTGGAAACTTTAATGGTGCTGGTTGCGGTGGGGTTGACAATGGCATAAATGGACCCCCCCACATGACCAGCGGGGGAGAAGCAGTCTCAAGCATTAACGTCCCTCAAAGTGGGTTTTGTTCACAGCAGACACCTCTTGATTTCTTCTATGGTATGCGCGTCTTCTGTGATCCCCCTTAATCTTCACCCTCTCTCAACATTTTTATGTTTACGTGGTGTATTTTTTAGTGTGTTTGGGTTTCTGTGCTACTTCCTCGTTGTTTTCTTTTTGGGAAGCCTACCTGATTTCCTAGCTTTATCCTCTTCAATTTATTTTCAATTGAGACCAAGCCTACCTCCTTCGGTTCGCTGACTAAAACCAACGTCTCCCCTAACTTTTTTGTTGCTCTAAATCCTGTATGAACTTGGGCGCGCTTTCTTTTAACTAGCTACTAGCAGTTCTTTTCTCATCTTTGTGGTTGGTTTGGGTTTTGTTGCAGATCCCAAAAGTAAAGACATGACGGGCATGTTCAGCCAAACCAGGTCATGGGATAGGCCAAATGAAGAGCCCCGCATTTCTGGTTTCTATTCCCATCAATACATAATGGCAATGCAACAGTCAAGCTACCCGAACCCTTACTGTTTCTCAGATTTTACAGCGCCAACCTTCCCCCCAGCAGCTTCAGTCAGTCAGCCTTCACCTTCATCACCATCAGTAGCAGATCAGAGCAGAGCTAATGGTCATTTTGAGACTGTTCCACCACCATTCATTGACTTTCTCGGGGTAGGAGCTACATGAAGTCAGAACTCAGAAGTATAGCAAAATAAAAGAAAAGAAAGAAGTCTGAAAAGGGCGTGTTTTTCGCAGAAATCAATATCAGAGGGGTGGAGCTTAATGTGGATGTGCTCCAATATAACCGAGAGGCCATTCGAGGAAAAAGAGAAAGGGATCGTAGTTAATTGTTGCAGTTAGATGGCAGAAGATAAAATCTGCACCAGTCTGTTGATGTCACGTCGCCCCTGCATCTTTTTCTTCTCTTTTTTGGGTGTAGATAAATCTTCTGCTCTCACATGAGACCCCATCAAAAGGGTAAAACAAATAAACTCGATTAATGCCATCTTATCCCTTTCTTTATTCGTTCTCTTTCCCCCCTCTTTTTCTTCATCTTTTTTGAGCCTCTCTCGATTCACTGGCTTTTTATTTGTGTATTTGATCTTAAATCTCCGCACTCCAATTTCTAGAACATGAATGTTGACTGCCGTTTGCATTCTGTTTCCCCCTACATATACCAGTATGCGATTGTTTCCAGAAAGATCATATAAAGGAGCTGCTAGGTTTTCTTCTCTTAGTCTAAAATTGCCAGTACTTTGTCCAGAGTGATTCTTCCATCATCATCCAAAATTCATGTGATGATTTTTTTTTCCGGCCAGCTTTTACTAGTGGCCGTTACAAAATGGCACCTTTGTTTTGATTTCATGCCAAATCAACAAAAGAATTCAAGGGAGAGTACCCTATTAGTTAGCATTTGTTAGACACAATCGTATTCTCAGAGACACCACCATTAGTTAGCATTTGTTAAAAAGAATCGTATTCTTAGAGACACCACCATGTTTTTACCAGCTGGTATTATGTAATTTAATAACCATTGACAGATTTTGGAGAATTCACTAAGCGAAGGTATTTTACAGAATACTTTTTTCACATCAACCTCTGAATGATTTAGAAATCTTTCCTTGTATGGTAGTGCCACATTAACCAGTTAAAAACTAGAAGTGCCATGTATGTCTCTTACCATTTCTTGTAATTTTTAATAACGAGAATCTGCATTTAAGAAAAAGAAACAACAGTCGGAGGACAGGGGAGGGATTGTCTGTATAATTAACATGTAAATGAAAACTAATGCATATTCTACGGTGGAAATGACCCGTTGGAGTCCAGTTGGATGTGATTAAGTTTGTGGATAATATTATCTTTAATAACCCTTGAATAAAACATGGACGGAAGAGGATGTTTAATTTTTTATCTGTTGTCTATGTAAAGACACAACAAAACAAGAAACTGAAACTCGAATCGAACATCCTTTTTTCATGGGCCTGCAAAACTCAGGCACAAATTCTGCAGAAGAACCAAGCACCACCCACCCTCCTGATGCACTGATGATGCAAACTGCTGAACATCCTTTCGTTTGGTTTCCTCATCGGCAGAATCTTCTGGGATTTCATGCCACCCACATGGGGTGTATCTGTTTGCAACTGTCTACTTCTGTACAAAAAGTTGTGTATGCTTATGCTTTCCTGCCGGTACAGTAAATGTATTGTATGATGACAGGAGCTTCGATATACTGTTGTCATGGGCCAACACGCCAACTCCTACCCTGCTAATTTGTATTTCATTCTTTCGTGTTTTCTATTTGGTAGAAAAATATTTATTATTTGGCAACCATATAAGAAGCTCAGCTGGTAGCAAGCTATTTCCGGACATTGAGATTTGGAGTGATTTGCTCGAGTTCATAGGAAAAGGTAATGTTTTGTATTTGGTTAATTTTATTTATTTTTAATAATATGTACGGACTGTGCTGGGTTTATTCTATTGAATATACACGGAACACAACACAAGCTTAATAGCTATATCTTATTTATTAAAGCATATCATTTAATGATAAAATATGTGTTTTATTTAAGAATGATTAGCATCTCAAATTTTTCTCTAAAAAACATTGAATGTCAATAGGCTGTGATTTTATGGATTAATGGTTGAGATTTTTTCCGATTAAGATAAAGGACGTTAATCAAAGCAAGACACTTGAAATGACCGGGACAGATTGAGCCTGGGTAGGCTAGTGGCCAGCCCACGCAAGGGTCACGAGCAAAGATCATTGATCCAGTGATTTACTCGAACACCAGGCTTGTGCCTCGGAGATTATGGACCCGGCCCAACTGGACAAGCCCTACTTCTGATCCTAGTTCAAACTAACGGAAAGGAAAGGAGCAAATTCAATGGCCCATGTATCAGGTACCCGAACATGCGAGGGAAGACTAATTATTTAGGACGTCGGTGTCGTATCACTGTCTCGTACAGCAACAAAAAAAAGACAATACTTAGAAGTTTATAAATAAATAAATGCCCGAATTAAACATCAATTTATTTTATTTTATTTTTTGTATAAAAGGAAAGCTGAAGCCGTACTTGGAGTTTTTATTTTTAAATCACAATTCATGGTGTACAGAATTTGCACCGTTCTTTAGAGTAAATCTTCATGAAACACCATTCCTAAGGAGCTTGGGAGACAGAAATTGGGTTATTATCAGTGAAGCAACTTTCGCCATGAATCGGACTCCTCCAACTACCCCAATACGTATTAGAAATGGAATCTCTTAATGTGAATTAGGGTTTTTGTGGTAAGCTCTGAATGTGATTAAATTACTGCGGTGTTCATGGTTGCATGGCACTGTTAACGCTATGCAATTGTTTGTTTGTTTAGTGTAGGAGGATGGTTGACGTGTTTAATATTGCCTGGCATCATGCTGGAGGCTGAAAAAAATGATGAAGCAGTCAAAAATGTGTTTTGGAGGTGCACACGGGGCTCTCTCTCATTGACTGGGTTTGAATTAAATGGGCAAAAGCATGCGATTCCTTCCCTTTTACTCCGGATAATGTTCAATAAAAAAATATTCTGTTTATATATATATATATATTACCTATAATATAAAAGGCGTGGGAAAAACACTGTCGCAATCCACAGTGTTTTCCCACGCCATTTAGATCATTTCTGGAGACCCAAAGACGAAGCCACCACAGCCCTCGGCACACAACGCAGGAGTCAACTTGCCCTGTGAATCCATCGATTCTTTCTTGATGCTCACGTACATCTTGAGAATGAATTTAGAGATATTATATTTCTTGATAGATATGGCCTTTTAAATGTGTTGTCCAGAATCGAAAAATATTATCTGTTTATCATCTCAAATATATATTACCTATAATATAAATATTGTGCGAAAAACACTATAGCAATCTATAGTGTTTTTCCTATGCTATTTAGATCATTGATAATTATTTGGTTTGGCGAGTCTGTCTGTTAATTGCTGCAATTTTTTTTGTTATTATAAGACACGGTGATTCTGTTAGGTAAAATAAAAGGGTTAGAGCAGGGAAGGTATTTTTTAATTTTATTATGATCATCCAACTGATTGGCTGTCATTTGTCAATATTTTATTTTTAAGTTCAAGTATTTTAAAAATTATATTAAATTATCTATAGTGAAAAAATATATATGTGACTTGCCCTGCGCTTCGCTATATTCAGAATCAAATTTTTTATGTAAAAAAATGCTAATGATCCTAGATTTTTTTATGATATTATACATAGAAATAATCAACTTACAAAACTTTCAATTATTTAGTTTTTTAAAGGTATTTACTCTTTAAAATATATGAGGCTAATTATATATTTTGATATTTATTTAATATTAATGCCTCTTATATATATATATATATATATATATATATATAAATGAAGTAAGTTTTCTTTTAAATCTCAAATTAATCTAATCTCAGTGTTCTAAAATACTTTTAATCTAATAATATGAGGAATAAATATTAAAAAAAACATTAAATTTCTTTTTATAACAATAATAGTGGTGAGAGCGATAGTATTATCAATAATAATTGATATTAAAATATCAATTATTTACAACAATAATTATAATGACAGCTATAATAAATATGATAATTTAATAATCATGATAATAACAATTACAATAATACTCGAAATAATTCATTAGTCGATGTTGTTTTTGTTAAAAAAAAATTTTTGTGACCTTTTCATGTATGATATTTCAGATATAATATCACATAAACAGAAAAGATACGAAACCACACGTAGACAAATGGATGGAAAATTTATGCCAAATTATCTACAATGAAAAAATATACGAGCAACCAGAACCAATTTTTTTAACATGTAAGAAAAATATTAATAGTTCTAAATTTTTTTTATGTTATGCATCTGAGCGAATAATCAACCTACAAAACTATCTATTATTTAGTATTTTTATATATTCATTTTATTATAAATAAGACATTTAAAATAATGATAAAAAATATTTTAAAGTTATTTTTTCTTAAAAATATGTGATACTAATTATATTTTTTTTTATGTTTGTTTAATATTAACGCTTGAAAATATATATGTAAACAAAAAACTTAAGTTTTTTTTTTAAATCTCAAATTAATTTAATCTTGGAGGTCTGATTTCTTCCATGAGAATTTTGATTTGTTGCCATTGTACCATTTAATTGAAAATGATTATATATATATTGATTTTCAAGTAATCCTTACTCTTTTGATTTTTGGTTTGCTCATGGTTTCTTTAATTATTTCGATACACAGGTTTAAATTTGTTCTAATTAGGTCCTCCAATTGAAAATTTTCATAAATTCTACCTTTTATTTTGGTTCTTATTCTTTTATTTTTTTTGAAAAATTTACACAACAATTTGTTTTTAAAATATCTTTATTTGTTCGGTCCTAAGGTTTTTATTTGTTTCAATTTTTTTGTTCGATTGGAATTAATTATATATTTTATTTTTCATTTCGGTCCTTATTCGTAGAATTTTTTATTTGATATTAATTCCTTTGGTTTTTTCGGTCCTTCTTGGACAATGTTTATTTTTTATTCGTATTCATGTATACTTTTAGTTTTTGTTTTTAATTTGTTGTGTTTTATTTTTATTCGGTTCAATCCTGAAATTTTAATTTATGTTGGTGATCATTTTAAAATTAATACTGTTCCTTTTTTTTTGTTTTTGTTTTTTTATGTTTTCTGTTATTTTATCTTTTTTTCGGATCACATAATTTTATGGTTTCATTGTTTGCGCAATAATGATAATAATTTTAGTGATTATTTTTATTGTTTTTTTGTAAAAATGTTTATCTTTTTTTTATTCTTTGGGACAATAATATTGATGATAATTTTAACTATTATAGTTATAATAATGATGACAATGCAGGGATAGAATTTCAATGATGATTTCTTATTTTGTAGATAGAAAATTAACTATTTATTTTTCTTATTTGATCGTTGTAGGTGTTTTTATAATTTATATTTTGTTTGTTGTGTTTAATTTAAATTGAATTATAAAATTTGATAATTTAGGTATCCGAATCTTCTTGATTTTATAGGAAACTCGCATTCCATAGGAATTCTGTACATATTTATTATTTTGCTCAAATTTGTACTATAATAAAAAAATCTTATATAATTAAAGAATTTTACGTTGAAAAAAATATGATTCCAACCGCAGCGAAGCGCGGGAGAATGGCTAGTATATATATAAATGCCGTGGCCAATTCACTGTGCATCAGTGCACTGTGCACACAGACACAGTGCACTGTGGATTGCAACCGTGGTGTTTTTTTTTTTTTACTCTTTTTTTTCTTTTTTTTTCTACTTGCGTTTTTTTTCTCTTTTTTTTTTCGTTTCTTCTTCTTCTTTTTTTGCTTTTTTTTCCTAATTATTCTTTTTCTTCTTTTTTTCCTCCGTTTTTTGCTTCTTCTTTTTTTGCCTTTTTTTGTATTTATTATTATTATATTTTTTTTTCTATTCATGTATTTTTTTGGTTTTTTGTTTTTTAATAATCGGGGTGTCCGAGCTCGCTTAAATGCACCACGATTAATCTCCATATCCAAATTTTTTTGGTAACCAGAGTGTCCAGCCCAACTTATGATTACCACGACAATCCCCGGACCCACATTTTTTTCTAAAATGCTTTCCTGCTGGTACATTTTTTTTATAACTGGGATCTCCGACCAGCTTAAGCACACCACGACTAATTCTTAGGCCGAATTTTTTTTAAAACAATATGGATTGCTACAGTGCTTTCACGCTTATACTTTTTTTTTCTTTCGGTTATACATTTTTTTGTAACCATGGTATCTCAGCCAGCTTAAGCTCTTTTTTTCACTTATATATTTTTTTCACTTATAATTTTTTTTTTATAACCACGATCTTCGGGCCAGCTCAAGTGCATCACCACTACTCCTTGGACCAAATCTGTTTTTTGATAATCGGGGTGTCCAGGCCAGCGTGGACACACCGTGACTAATCTCCGAACCAATTTATTATTATTTTTTATTTTTTTTCCTTATACGTTTTTTTGTTCACTAATCTCCGAACCAATAATAATGATAATTTTAGTGATTATTTTTTTATAAAAATCTTTTGATTTTTTTAAAGATTTTCCTGAAATTTTAATTTATATCGGTGATCATTTTAAAAGTAATATTACTCTATTTTTCCCTTTATTCGTTTTTTTTTGTTTTCTGTTTCTTTATTTGTTCTTTAGATTATATGATTTTATTATTTATGCAATAATAATAATAATTTTAGTTATTGTTTTTTTATTGTTTTTGTATAAAAAATCTTTTGCTTTTTTTTATTTTTCATGGAAATTTAATTATTTTAATTGTTTTGGCAGTAATGTTAGTAATAATTTAGCTTTAATAGCAATGATAATGGCAATAACGTCAGGATGAATTTTCAATCTATGTTTTCGTCTTTTTGTTGATAGAAAATTAACAATTTATTTTTGTTATTTGATTATTGTATGTATTTTCACAATTTATATTTTATTTTTGTTTAATTTAAATTGAATTATAAAATGAACTAATCTCAATACAGTGAACTTAATAATTCAGATATCCGAGTTTTCTTGCTTTTTTAATGATGATGATAAATTTATGCTGGTTATTTCGTTTGAAACTACTAAACAGATAAATTTATATCGATTATAAATTCATATATTTTATAGAAAACTTGCACTTGACATGAATTCTGGACAGATTTATTATTTTAGCTAAATTAATATTATAATAAAAAATACACACAATTAATATTTTTTACATTGAAAAAAATATTGTGCCGCCCGTGGCGAAGCGCGGGGGCATTGTCTAGTATATATATAAAACGCGTTGATAAAACACTGTGGATGATTTTACTGTAGCATCAGACTCAGGTGCACTGTGGACTCGCAATTTGTCCCGGTACATCACGGGTGTTTGTCTACCTTTTTTTTTATCTTTTCCGTCTGTGAACAGTGTATTGACGTTTATAGCCCCCGAAAAAGACAAAATAGTTAACAGTGGTCAGGGGCTCTCTCGGTTTTTTCTTCTTTTTGGAACAGTGTGCAGACGAAAATGGGCACAGTAAACGACAAAATAGCTAACAGGAGACGGGGGCAGGGGCGTCCTTTCCCCTCCGGTATTTTCGTAAATACCGGAGGGGGCAGGGGTGTATAGGTCATTGCCCCATTATTTTAATATTTTTTACCAAAGACAGCTGGCGCGTCGCACGGGCGCGCCACCGGCGTTCCACGCTGACGCGCCTCTGTGGAGGCGCGTGCGGTGTAGTAACGCCGTCAAAAATTAACTGTCGCCGTGACGGACAATGCGCCGGGAGGTCCTCTTTCTTCCGTCGCGGCGCGATCCAGTCATAGATGTCCCGATAGGCGGCGACGGACGGTTTTTCCTCGGCCGTCCCTTTTCTCTCTCTTGCCGCCCCCAAAGTTAGATCCGGTCCCTGATGTTTCTGTTCAATTTATTTTGGTCCTTGAGGTTTTGATTTCGTTTTTATGACTGATTTATTTAAATTAAAGTTTTATTGTTTTCAATTGTGCCCTTCAATTAAAACTAATTATATAAGAAGTTTTTATTTTAGTCCTTATACTTTTGATTTTGTATTTATTTCTTATTCCTTCAATTTTTCCGGTACAGATGTTTTGATTTCTTTAATTTGGTCCTCCAATTGAAATTGCTAATATATACAAAGTTTGATTTCAGTCCCTCTTCTTTTGATTTTTTTTTAAAATGGCAGCAGTGTTCATTATTTATTTTTGGTCCTCTAAATTTTTTTTCTTTAATTTTATCCTTCAATTGGAATTAATTTAATTTATGTTATTTCTCATTTCGGTTCTTATTCTTTTAATTTTTTATTTGTTATTAATTCTTTTTTTTAATGTTTATTTTGTATTTTTTGTTGATTGATTTTTTTATTGTTTTTTATACAAATATTATGCTTTTTTGTAATAATTTTCCAGAGCAATTTAATTATTTGAATTCCTTTTTTATTAATATTGCTCATTTTTTCTCTTTGTTAATTTATTTTGTTTTTTGCTTCTCTTTTTTTCCTTCTTTGGATTGAGTGATTTTTATGATTTGATTATTTATGCAACAATCATGATAATTTCAGTGGTTGTTTTTTTAGTGATTTTTTAGGATAATTTAATTATTTACATTGTTTTGACAATAATGTTGGTAATAATTTTTGTATGAGTTGCTTTTAAACCTATAAAATTATATAAATCATATCAAATAAATCCTCACATTATTTATTTTATTACTAGAAAAATAATATCATATATATATATATACACTTTAAAAAATCTAACAGTAAAAATGATAACCAGACACCATGAATAATTTGAAACTTAGAGTTTGGCAACGTGTTGAGAAAGAGAGTCAGAGAAATAATTAATATCTATTATTTTTTTTTATGAATAATTGTATGAACTGCAACATCACTCAGCAAACCTTAGCACCTGATTATTTATTCCTTATACGTTTTTTTTCACTTTTATTTTTATTTGTTCTTTGAATTAGATGATTTTTATAATTTTATTATTTGCGCAATAATAATGATAATTTTAGTGATTATTTTTTTATAAAAATCTTTTGATTTTTTTAAAGATTTTCCTGAAATTTTAATTTATATCGGTGATCATTTTAAAAGTAATATTACTCTATTTTTCCCTTTATTCATTTTTTTTTTGTTTTCTGTTTCTTTATTTGTTCTTTAGATTATATGATTTTATTATTTATGCAATAATAATGATAATTTTAGTTATTGTTTATTTATTATTTTTTAATAAAAATCTTTTGATTTTTTATTTTATTTTTCATGACAATTTAATTATTTTAATTGTTTTGGCAGTAATGTTAGTAATAATTTTAGCTTTAATAACAATGATAATGGCAATAACGTCAGGATGAATTTTCAATCTATGTTTTCGTCTTTTTGTTGATAGAAAATTAACAAATTATTTTTTTATTTGATTATTATTGGTATTTTCACAATTTATATTTTATTTTTGTTTGATTTAAATTGAATTATAAAATGAACTAATCTTAATACAGTTAACTTAATAATTCAGATATCCGAGTTTTCTTGCTTTTTTAATGATTATGATAAATTTATGCTGGTTATTTCGCTTAAAACTACTAAACAGACAAATTTATATTGATTTTAAATTCATATATTTTATAGAAAACTTGCACTTGACATGAATTCTGCACAAATTTATTATTTTAGCTAAATTTATATTATAATAAAAAATACATACAATTAATATTTTTTACATTGAAAAAAATATTGTGCCGCGGGGGCATTGTCTAGTATATATATATATATATTTAGATATAGATGACATGAATCAAGAAAAAAAGGGTAACGATTATTAAAAAATAAAATAAAATAAAATGCAACGGGAACAACATGACAACGTAGGCAGCAGCTAAAATAATAGTAATAGAAAGTTGACTTTGCGCCCATGGCCGGAAGTAGGTTTAGTGGGAGTTATAAATTGTATCAAAGAATGCGGTAAAAAATAGAGAGAAAAAAAAGAGTAGAAGATGTTTTTTAAAATATTTTTTATTTAAATATATATTAAAATAATATATATTTTTTTATTTTTAACATCACTTCATTAAAATTTTAAAAAGCACAGTTGTAGCAACGGCGATGCCAATAATTAAGAGCCGTACTAGCATGCAAGAAATTATAATTTTCTTCAAGGAGAGCCACAAGATTGGGAGATTTTATGAGGGATCTCAATCGTGAAAAGTTGGAATTCATTCGAAACTTTGAGCTCTCGCAGATCGTGACCGTTCAATTCCAGGGCAGACAGTGGTGGGGTTGCCGTGGCATTTCCTTGATGAAACTATAGCAAGAAAATACAGCACAAGAATATCTCTCCAATAAAAATAAAAGCAAGAGGAACAAAAAGAAAAGGATGGATTCATATATGTGGCCTCATATCTCCTGCAGGACGGCATCACATGCTCTGGGTCCCAGAACAGCCAGTAACATTTTGCATAAATTGTGGCCTTCTGCTGCCACACAACGAAATATCTGAATGTTTCAACCAGACTGATAGATCAGAGACACATATCTCGGTTGATTTTGATCGATCAATGAAAGCCAAGCAGAGAGAAAGGTGGAAATCACCATGACAACAGGGTTAACTTTTTCTGGGCTGTTGCTTGTTTGGATTCTCCGGGCATGAAAGAGAAAGATGCTTGGGTTTCTCAAGCATATGAAAATCCAAGTTTATCTGTTCAAATGCGGACTGCCTGCAGTAATTTTTCCACTCCGAGCCCTTTGATTTTGTATAGAACAAATAGGAGGGAGAGGGACCATGAGTGGTATTTAGTTGGATGAATGATGAACAAGACCTTTTACTGCACAAGCATCATAACTATGGCCCTGGATCTTAAAAAGGAATGATTTGTACTGATTGGCAGCAAATCGAACCCAAGTGGAGTGATATGACTTCTGATTCACTCAGTATTGAAGGGAATCCATGAACTGCTAGTGCCATCTTGAGATTTTAGGGTCAAAGCCCTTCTAGAAGGAAAACCCCTGGATCAAAATATCTACTTTAGAACGGGAGTCACCAGGTAAGACCTTGCAAATTTTATTTTTGTTTTGATCGTTTTTAAAGTTAGAAGAGCCATTAGAAGGTTAGGTATTGAACGAGGTTTAAAAGCTCATTCTGCAAAGAGTAGGATTTTGTTACATCCAAGAATCTCTCTTCTTTCAACTTATGTCTCGCCCTTTTGATATATATATATAAATATATTAGCATTCAGGATACCGTGCGCATGAAAAAATTAGTAAAATAATACAATCTAAGATGAAAAACAAGTGGTTTTCCTGTATAGGAATTCTTTGTCAGCAAGGTGGCCTTCTGGTCGTGTCAGGAATCAAGTGTAAAAGGGAATACAAATTTGTTGAGTGAGGGATACAGTAGACTTATGGAAAAACTCCATTTCATTTAATTACAATTATTGCAGAAAGTATACAGCTTAACTGATCTCTCATAAAGTGGTCTCATGGAAATTGCGAGACCGGCACGATGCAGCAGGGTTCGCTTGCAACACTGAAGTTGTTCCAGCCATGTAATTCCTGTCTTCGTTTTTAGATTGAAAGCCCTTAAAGATACCCCCTCCATTAACAGAGTTGGATTTTTCACTCATGATCCCGAGGCTCGCCCATGTAGAGCTCCTTGCAGCTTCACTAGGATCATCAATCTTCAAATTCTTCGGAACCAAAACACCTTTTTCTGATTTGGTGCCCTCCCTCGAGGGCGCTTCTAAGTAGGCTGGATTAAGGATGTTGCTATCCCTTGAATGTTTACCCAGTGGAGATGTAGGACTGGAGTTTTGGGTACAGTGATTTAGAGGGGGTGATGGAAGAGATACATATGGCGGCACATTCCAGGGGCTCGGGACAGTACAACCCCAGTAAGCTGGTGCAGGGTAAAACGATACTGGAAAACCTGAGGGGCAAGGCTTCTGTGGAGGCATCGCAGAGTTCCATGGATATGGCCAAGGAGGCCCGGGGAAGCTGGGAACCTGGGGAGGAAAGGATTGATAATCCTTATTAACTGCTTCTCTCGAATTACCATCACATCCCTTCTCTGATGAATTGGAAGCTGTGGCGGAGGATCCACTTGAGCGATCATCCCCATTACCTCCTGCCCCTCCACAAGATACAGAGATTCTATGTCCAGGTCTGTGATACTCATTTCGAACACTATTTTGCTCTCTCTCTGAAAGATTCAACACAGAAGCAATAGATTCACAAAGAGGAGAACCGGAACCAAATGTGAGGACAGTGCTGTTGTTTCCCATAAAGGGTTTATGAACTCCATTCATGGCATGCACTTGAACTGTTCGGAGAGCTTCTGGTACAATTAAGTGACGATAATGTGAAGCTGAAGAGCTCTTATTCTTGCGCCGTCCAGCTCCCACAGGCACATTCCTCATGGTTCCTCCAGCGGTCCAGTATCTCTGACAGTTTTTACAGAAATGACGAGGCTGATTGACGTTGTAATTGTTGTAATAACAGAATTTAGTATCCATGCTTTTACATCGAGGGCATGGAAGTATTTTGTCAGGCTTCTTCGGAGTCTTTTCTTGTGAGATGCTTGTTTCACATTGTTCTTCATCCTTACTGCTTTTCAGAGGTGAAGTTTCCCTCTCAACTGAGGGAGTATCTGGATTCTCACTAAATCCTGATGATGTCGGATCTTTTGAGTCCTCGATAATCTGATACGAGGTAACATCTTCTTGTTTCTCGTTGGCAATTTCCTCTCCTGAAGACTCCTAAAATGTCAAAAAAGAAAAAGAAAAAAAGAATGAGAAGAAATAGAGATAGCTTCCTTGCGTAGAGCTGTATACTTGCATGTACATTTTTTCAGACCAGAATCAGGTGGAAATAGGTGGGAGTGAAATTGAAATACAATCAGTTTAGTTAAAAGAAAACTCTGTAGGAGCACAGAGTTTATAAACAACTTCACGACAGACCTGTCTCATTGTCAATTGGAAATAAATAGTTCAAGTATCCCAAGCACTGGAAACCTTTCCTTATAGCAGTTATTAGAGGCTAAACCATTAGAATTCACCGAGTTGCCACTAGTAAAGATCAGTCTGATGAACTGCAAAGCTTTCCCTTGAAGACACGCAGTGCGATGCCAGAGAGGGCAAAACAGAACAGTGGCCCGATAGGAAAGACTGGACCAAGAAATTATGCGAATAGTATGAAAAGTTGAGGAATCTGACAAAATCATACGATCCTCGATCGAGGAAATATCTGGGTCAATCTTGATAGCTATTTCAGAGTGGAAAGTAATGGTCAAATACTGATATAGAGCCTGGTTTTCTGTAGTTCATGAATACTAATTCTGCTTCAAAAGAAGTCTGAGTTCTAAAAAATAAGCACAAGGTAAAGTATTTACGGGAGGAATTTAGTAAACTTCGGTAGCAATTACCAAAACACGACAAACAATAAAAGTGGAAGACGAAGATTAAAAACCCTTCTGCGCCGCCAAGAAAAAGGAGAGAATGGAACAGTCCCTTCATTTTGAAATCCTAGAATTGACACCAGAAGGATCTCAAGTCCGATTCCCATAAATCAATGGGTGTTCCATCCCCTCTTAAGAATCCAAATACATGGATGAACTACAATGGAGGCATAAACAATTTATTCGTTTTGAGATTACAGGACCAAATGGCAACAAAATAGAATTTACAATTAAGGCAAGCTCGGAAATATGCAATCCCAACCCAAAAACAGAAAACACATACCCTGTGGCTGCCTTCTCGCTCTTCACGTTCCGTACGAGACCTGTCTTTTGCATGCAAGGAAGTAGCACCAGCAGTGGTGGTGTAACAGTGCTCCTCGGACTGGTGTGGGGCAACCGGTGTTCCTGAGGAAGACTCGTCCTTTTTATCAGCACGAGACACATCCTCCTGCTGCTGATTGACTTGCAATGGAATCGTCTTCCCAAACAGCTTGATCTCTGGCATTCTCTCTTTCCTTTAGCAGTTTGCTTAGAAGAAGAGGCAGTCCCGAGGAGGCAATCCCTGTCTCTCAGCTTGTGTCGTGAGTGTTTTCTTTTTCGAGTACTTGCTAAGGATGATGGGGCGTGTGTTTTTGGGGATCGGACGAGGTGGAAGAGCAGAGGAAAACAAATATAAGAAAAGGAAAGGGTTTGACAGTAATCTGCTTGGTGGTGGTACGTAAATAAACAAATTGGGGGAATGCCACGTCAGAAAAAAGGCAAATTTTGTGAGCCACGAGTTTATGTGGCCTCTAAAATCTCCTCTTTTATTTTGTTTTTTTATCACTGTATTTCAAAAATTCTTTTGAAAAATTTTTAAAATATTTTATTTTTATTTTAAATTAAAAAAATTTAGTATTTTTAGATTATATTAATGTAATGACATCAAAAATAATTTTTTTAAAATAAAAAAATATCATTTTAATATATTTTCCAAACCATCACTTCACAAAATTTTGTGAGCCACAAGTTTATGTGGCCTTAGGATCTCTTCTCTTCTTTAGCTCTACTTGACACTGTGTTTTAAAAATATTTTTTAAAAAAATTATTTATTTATTTTAAATTAAAAAAATTTGGTGTTTTTAAATCATTTTGATATAATGATATAAAAAATATTTTTTTTTAAATAAAACAAATATCATTTTAATATTTTTTTAAACAAAAAATACTTTAAAAAATATATACATTCTCCTCTTTTTATCTCCTTTGTTATGCTCTATACTTTTATTATCAATTGAATTTTATTTTATCAATTTTCTAATCTCACATCTCCATTAATTTATCTATCGTAGATGATAGTTGAAATATTTTATCTTAATTTCTTGAGTTATCTAAAGAAAAATTAGTTTTAATATCAACATTAAATTGCTATTTAATGACTTTAAATATATGCTTACTAATGGGTACTTATTAACATTTTTTCTAGAAGAACTACTACTCCATTGGACAACAAGAGTTTTCTATTTGTTTTGCATAAAATATTTAACAGAACAAATATTTTCATGTGTTTTGTTTCTCTTGAAATAATTTTAAAAAATCTAATTAATAAAAAATATTTTATAGTTAATTTTACATTTAGTTTATTTGCTGAAAAATATTTATGAACTCACTGTGTTCACGCCACAATCTACTAATTAGAAAGAAGAAATTAACATATCTGAGAATAGGCGGTGCAACCTGCTTTTTACCAAATTTCATTTTTTTTTTTTGCATTTTAAATGAAATTTTTTTTGTGCGTTTATATCATTTTGATGTGCTGATATCAAAAATAATTTTTAAAAAATAAAAAAACATCATTTTGATATATTTCGGCATGAAAAGCTACCTCAACCTCTATCCCAAACAGGCGTAAATTAAAATTAATTAGTAACTAACTGAAAAAGAATCAACAAAACGCCGTCTGTGGGAATCGAACCCACGACCACATGGTTAAAAGCCATGCGCTCTACCAGCTGAGCTAAGACGGCATTACGCTACATAAATAAAACGAATATTATAAGTAGTTTATAACCAAAATTACGATCAGAAGTCTTGGTGGCGAGTTGTTTTGAAGTTTTGGGTGGAGACATCGACAAGCTGTGAACCCGGCTTGCCTTGTAAGCACGTGGCACGAGACCCACCTTGCTGCCCTGCAAAGCTACACACATCACCACCATATCTTACTCGACCACCTGCAAAAAGCGAAGTGAAAAGGTCATCTGACACATCCGTGCCGTTGATTCCCTTAACAAGTTATATCTTGCAACGTGTCACTACAAGTATTCTCACATATTAATTTTAATAAAAATGATAAGAGTTATTTTTTTTTTTTTAAATCATATCAGATATTGATAAGAATTTTCTCATTCATAGAATTCCTATATATATCTCCCTTATACGATGCGTATAACTTGATTACTGTCGGAAACACTCCTGTCCATCAGTGGGGGGGGGGGGGGTTATTCTGCAAAAGAATCATCTTCTTCTAGTGGCTTTCGTGGTTGCGCATGTCTTTTTCTCGTTTCCAGCGACTGCTCTTTGATCTTCATCAGCAGAACCAGGAACGCCATATTGGACGACGTCGTTCTTGGCATTTTCCCCTGAGATTCTAGATGTAAAATTCTATCCACACCTATATTCTACTAGCTAAAAAACAATCACTGCTGAACACTAGATTTCATGTTTTAAGAGGAAGAGTGAATAAAGCTAGGGCAAAAGGTGGCTTGCATGGTCTGCTGCAGTGAGAAAATTAAACACACTATAATCATCAATTGAGCGAGGAGACTGGATGAACAGATTTGATGCTATGAATTTTCGGTCTTGGATTCTTTATATCTTTACAGCGCACGACAATCAAAATTTAAACACTTAATGTTAAGGAATCATCTTATTTAAAAATTTAAACTGATAGTTAAGGTTTCAAAATATGATTTATATTATTCTCTAATATATTTCCTCAAGTAAAAGTCTTTTGGGCTTGAAACTTGTACAATCTCACATTAATTTGTACTTGATTTTTATCAAATAAAATGAGGATGATGAGATTCAAAATCGTGAACGTTCGATCAATAAAGCTCTGATACCATATTAAAAAAAATCTCATCTAAAAACTTAAACTGATAGTTAAAATTTCAAAATATAATTTATATTATTTTTTAAAATTTAAATACAACAATCGATTTATTCGTTGGATCAGGATGGCAATGCTCTGATCACTGCGCTCAGGGACCAGAATTTATCCGCACCTCTATATACGTCAGGCCAGTACTGTACTATTAGGAAATTCCCCCATGGTGTGGGATACTTCGCACCAGTTTGGCAATGTGGTGCGTTCCACGATTGCCAAACGGGACCCAATTTTAGTGTTTAGTTTCTACCAAACATAGTCACGATTGCACGGGTCCCACCTTTTTTTTACTTTTGATCAGAGTTTCAAAATAAGCATCTTTTCAATGCTTTTTGAATGCCGATTCCTACAACTAAAAACCACGATTCATTCCATTTGTTCCCAGTTTTTTACCATTGAAAACTCTCATCCTCTCCTCTCGTCTGCAACACTCTCATCCTCTCCTCTCGTCTGCAACCTCCCATCTCCCATCTCTACTCCTCTCCTCTGCAACCTTGTGTTTCATTCCCACAAAACACCCACGATTCATTCAAGTTCATTTTTGTTGGAGTTTATTACCGTTGAAAATCTGCAACTCCCATCCTCTCCTCTCGTCTGCAACCTCCCATCTCTACTCCTCTACAACCTCTCATCCAGGAACAAAACACAACTTTTCCTCAAACTTTTCTCCTTCTCTCGCTCTCGCTCCAGCTCCTGTTTGTTGTTTCTTCTTGTTGGCTATCGACCGTTGAAAAAGCAGCGTGTTTTGGTGTGGATCGGGCTAATTGAACTCTTACTGTCACTATTATTTGGCAACCCGTGAACAGGCCAAGGATTTGGAGACTGGTTTTTCGCAAAATCAAGAAAAGAGCCATTGTCTGTGATTCTAGGAGAGGATTGTGGTAAGGGGCTGGTTTTATTACAGGGTCTTGCTATGGGATTGAGTGGCGACGAAGAAGAGGGTGTAGATATCATGTTCGTAGAGAGCCGTAAGTGGATTTTTGCCTTAAAGACATTTTGGGGTTTCTGAGGTGGAAGCCTGTGGTGGAGGTGAATGATATATATATATATATAAAAATTAAATTATATTATATGGAAAAGTCTAATAAAATATTTTTATATAAATTATTATTCCAATTTTGAATGTTCTATTTAACATTCATTTTTACAAAACCAGCAAAATTAATGTCATCGCAAAATATTAAAAAAAAATCTACACAAGTTTAATTTAAAGTGTATTTAAAAGTGTGATCGTGGCGGTTTTGGACAATAATTTTTATTCAATAATAATATATCAAAATAATACTGTTTTAATTTTAATCCCGATTATATCCCAGATGATTTTTTATTAGATATTGTAGCGTGTGAAAATAGTCAGAGTTTGCGGACGCATTCACGTATGGATATTGTTCGCGATGGCATTGCAAATAGTTTGATGGGAGAATAAAATGAAGTGTCCATTTTACTTGAATTATTCCCTGCAATAAATTGTGATTAATTTTAAATTTATTTTCACAAGTTAAATATATATATAAATATGTGTGTATATGTCTATGCCCTTTAAAGTAATTTCACAAGTTAAAAAGCAATATGTAAAGTTTAGTAACCAAACACCTAAATCTGCTTTTTTTTCAACCTCCAACTCAACCACAGTTTTAACCAAACACTTCACAGCTTATTTTGAACCGCAGTAAAAGCGCTTTTTTTGAAACTGCTTTTTTTCAACCTCAATTGCAAACGCAAAAGCAATGTCAAACACACCCTTCATATTCTCTAGAAAATGATCTAATATATTCTATTAATTTAGTCATCCAAGGTAAGTGAAACGGGGATTTCTGTAATTAGTATTTACTTTATTTAACATGAAAAATAGGTCATGTGGAACTGCCATTAGAGCAGAGCGTGTCATGTGAGGTGGCAAAGGATGTGCACTGCAGTGGCCAATAACAACAGGGCTTCGAGAGGTTTATTTACACGTATGGCTTTTGAAAATGTCAATTTCAATCAAGATAGAATATCAGAGCACCAAAGTTTTGACTTTTGGCCGACCATAAATGACAGCACGGTTATAATAAAGTGCTCGAAAACGTTATGAAAAAAATAAATACAGCAGGCAGTAAATGATACAAGATGAAAAGACGGTCGGGATCGATCATGGACCGACCACAAATGCTCGTCAAAAGCAATATGTGTTCGTGCATATTATATAGTTGATTAGCTAAAACAAGATAGTTGAACGAGTCTTTTTCACATTTACTTTCTTCATGAGTAAAGTGTAAACTTTTCAAATATAATTTAAATAATCCCCCCCCATATATTTATTGTCCATGCAAAGCCCTAAATACTGGTAACTGTAAAGTGTCTTTCTCTTCAATGATAGCGCACCCATAACATTTTATGCCTAGCTTTTTCATCTATTTTTAATAGATTCTTTAAATATCATGTACGATTCATTTAGTTTTATTTAAATAATCTCCCCCCATATATTTATGTTATTTGAGATTTTATTTATTTTGTTTTGTTTTGATGAGAAAATATTATATTTGTTTAGGGCCTGTTTGGGAGTGCGATTGCGGTAGCTTTTCAAAGTGTTTTCGTGCTGAAATACATCAAAATGATGTTTTTTTTATTTTTTAAAAATTATTTTTGACATCAACACATCAAAATGATCCAAAAACACTAAAACATATTCATTTAAAATAAAAAAAATAAATCAAATTTTCAGTAAATACCAGCTATAACACACTCCTAAACGGGGGCTTAATCTCCATACATAAAAAAGAAGCCGTTGCTTATTATTTCTCTCGCCACTTTCCGCTGCAAAAGTTTGTAAATTCTTTTGACCACTCCATTCAACGCTCTCCACTGACTGCAGATGGCACAGCGGAGTCGAGTCTCCTTCAATCATAACAGATTGACCAGACTGCCCCTCTCCCCATTTTGACCAATGAATGCACCTGAAGTCCCTTTAATAAAGTTGAAACTTCTAGAAAGTATGCATGCATGCTTCTTGCCACCGAAAACCCGGCTTTTATTGAGCCCGCCCAAGTTGGGTAGGCACAGACTCCATTAACTAGAAGCGCAATTTCTCTCTACCTTGTTGACTTGGGCCACGGTGCCCGATCCAAAACCTTATATCGATGGAGTCATTCGATCACCTTCAAATTGATTTCACGTGTTGAATCATTTTTTTAGGTATCAAAATAAATAAAATACTTCATTTTCATGTTAATATTAATTCCATACATGTAATTCTCCGTTGAGGAGTCTTATATATCGAGTTAAATAAAAAAATAATCAAATTATATTATTTTTTAAAAAGAAAGATTACGAGGAAAAACAATTATTTAACATACTTCATCGTGAAAATAAAAATAGAATTTTAGTTTAAGCCAGCAGGTTAAAAAAAGTAACCACAAGCAATATTAGATACAAATTATTAGAATAATAAAATAATAGTGTCTAAATTAGAGTCTCTATTATATTAATAGATTTTCTCCCCCCCCCCCCCCCCACTTTAGCTGCATAATCTAATTACAAAACTCGATTCTGACCGCCGTCTGCATTAGATTTTCATGGGACTTTCGGAGAATTAAGAATTGCCGTTGAATGGATACTGGAGGTATATTGCTCTAGTTTCAAGAATCCGAGCTCTGGTTCTGGGCCATTTTTCGTTATGTGCTGTGAATGACGAGGCTCTTCTTCTTGTCTTGGATCAGAATTATTGCATTTTGGGTAGATTTAGAATCTTATGACGGCTACTATTATCGCAAAACATCCACAAAGTACAACACAGTAATGTAGCAACATATTCAGATAATAGAATAAACAGTACTGAATCCACACAATCTGTTAAATGTCAATTGAGTTTCTCGAATATCTTGAAATGTCAGCGTTAAAAGTTCCATCCAGCAGCCTAATTGCTTTCGGTTCTGAGTATTGACCCGAAAGGGAGTGTGCTTTGCCCTTTGACTTGTCTGTGAACCTAGCAGAATGAGTTTTTGTGCTGTTATATTCTTTGTTTTTCTGGATTTTCTTTCGCCAAGCTCATACAAATCATGTTATTCTTTGCTATCTTGAAGCATGGCTTCTGCATTTTACCGTGTTAGTTTTCTTTCCGTAACCTGTGGCTACCCGTCTGGATTTGTTCTTCGAGCAGTGAAGAGGGCTGTGTTTTTTTCTGGCTTCAGTCGTGTCAAACAGAGACATATGGCGTCATTAGATGTTGCATTTTCTCAGAGCTCGCCTGAATTATTTGAGGGAATATTTCTGCATGATTCCACTTTGTCCCTGTCAATCAAATCGCGGGATATAGTATACTTTCCCTGAATTTTCGTTTTTTTGTTTAACATTGTGTTCTTGTAGGCGTACCCAATAAGTGAAAACTTGATTTATTTATTTCTATTGTTTTTTTAATGTGTTTTTCTATTTAGAAATATGTTGAAATAATATATATATATATATATATATATATTATTTGTGACTGTGTATTCACTTACAGAAAAGCCTGTATCAGCAATTTGTTTTTCTTTCTGTGCATGGTTTTTCATTTTGCCATACCCCGGAGCTAATAATACCCTTCTCTTCATACGAAGTGCATATAAATTTGAAGTAAATAGATTAATGACGCATTGCTCATGTCATTTCAGCGTGTGTTAGTCTTTAAATTTCAGCAATTTATCTCATTTTTTACTTTGTTGAGATGGTGACTGGTTCCTTTTGTTTCTCTTTTCGTGATTCCTGAGGCCATATTCTTCTCATCTTCTTTCCATGCTGTTGGATTTGTGAGATCTCCTCTCCTATGGGTCCCTTCAAAGAATAATAATCGATTAGAGGCAACTTTGCTTAACTGACTTTTGATTCACCGGACCTTCTCCTACAGACCTAAAAAATAAACATGGCCCCCTTGGCATCATCCCAGAATCTCCTTTACATGTTACAGAATAAATCAAAGCAAGAGGAGCTTTCAAGTACATCAGCTGGTTAAAGAGAAAGGTTCTTCAATGACTCTCCCTTCTTTTCTTGTTTTTCAAACATTCGGGCCGCATATCGTAAGAACTTTGCCAATAATCTGTATTCTTTTCTTTGAATATGAGCTATGAAACTTGCTACTAAAGAATGAATATGGTCTCAGGACAGAAGCAGATGCTTGCTTGGGAAGAACTTGCTGTTAAAATGGACCTACCACTGCATTGGATCCACCACATTGGTTTTTTTGTTAAAAGTTTTTATTTTTATCTAATGGAATTTGTTGGCAATAACAATACAATCGCTGGACTTTTTCACTCTTTCCCCCACTGATAAGGTGTCCCCATGGCAGGCTGGGTCAACTGATTGAAATCTTCAGTTAGAACAAGACAACTATACTATACATGCATGCCTTCTACTTTGTTAATTAAATAAATATATAGCACCACTGTTGCTATTGTAATTGCTTAATTAAAGAATTGCTTTCGTATCTAACCTTCTTCGCCTTTGAATCCAGGGAAAGTGATCAATGCAGCAAGAACACCTGATTGGATGACACTGATCATATGGCAATTCTTTGGAGATCAATCATTGGATTTTGATTGCAGTTATATAAAAAACTCTAAACTGCAACCCAAGAAATCCGAAGGTTGATCTGATGCAATCGACTTTTACGACTTGTTGTTGGACATTTAGCTTCCCTTTTCCTTTTTCTTTCCCTGGGTGAGAATTTCTTTGCTCAGTTTCAGCATAGATACGGACTACAGACTTATAGCTAGCATTCCCTTTGGAATTTATTTCTTTACTTGTTCGTATGAGACTTTTCCACCGAGCAGTCCAGTCCAGCAGATTGTTTTCATGTTATAGAAGGGCACTGCTGCCATAAATATGTGGACCTTCCGGCCGATTCATTCTGTCTATGCATTTGCGGCCTCCACAGTCGCATACATTCAGAAAGAAAGAGAGACAAAGAACCAAATCAATCTTGTTGCTTCATCTCAACAAGAACCGCAACCACCATGAGATGTTGGATCAGTTTCAGACATTGTTAGTGATGTTGCTTTGTATTTAGGACTGCTGGTTTAGCTTCTTGTTTACTTTTAACATATCAGTAACACGACAAGAAAACTCCACTCTCTTTTTTTAAAACAATATTAAAATGGCACTCTCTTATTCATTCATTAGTGAGGACAGGGTTGGACGTGGAAAGAAAAAAAGAAGGGATCAATTGATGTACACGAAATCTCAAATCACCAGATGCTTTCTTCATTTTTATCAGATTCCATGGGATAGCAACTCTGGTGGAAGTGGAACAAAGAGTGGTTGGCTTGAATATACTTATAAACGATTGGTTCTTTGATGAATGATGGTACATTTTGCGTGTATATATAAAACTTGGAGCCTAAGATTCCCCCTGTGACTTTAAGCAGTCAATCTTGCACATCTGTGTCTCTTTCTGGTTCATTTTGTTTTTTCCATATGAAAGAAACTGTATTATGGGGGGGATTACATTTGTGTGGTTTATCTGATCTTTTTTTTATGTATATAATAGGGGCGATTTGATCCACTTTTTTCTAGGGAACTTGTTTTTGGATCCTAAAATCTAAGGTTAGATTCTTTGATTCGTCCAACCCTACAAGGAGCAAAAAGGACCTGCCAATCACACACTACAGCCTGCTCGAAAAAGAGAACAGGAAAACAGGAAAAGAGAGTAAAATTGAAAGAGAGAAAGAAAGACCGGCCCATTTGGGTTTCCCTTTCAGTCACCATAAAGAAATATCCATTATTACAAATTCCCATCGACATACTTATTTTTCTTCAAAGCTTTCTCAGAGTGTTAGGAAAGTTGCTCCCATTATTCATTATGGTGGGGGCTGCCTAGCACAGCAGGGAATCAATCAGGGAGAGATGGAGGGGCGAGGTGGGAGATCAGGAAGAAAACAAACCATACACTTTTCTTCTTTCGCTCCTTTTGAGAGGCTCAAATTGATGAAGTGGGTTGCTTTCTCTGTTTTTGCTGCATGATAGATTCTCTCCCTCTCCCCTTTCAAGTCAAAGAAGAAAGAGAGGATTTTTATTTTATTTTTTGAAAAAAAAAATGGTATGACATGGGAGGTAGGAGAAAGGAAGAGCCACAGCTCATAGCATATATTCCCTTCCAAAATAACCCCACTTATGTTTCCTGATATGGAGTGAGAACATAGGACAGCCCAACGACTCCGAAATAATAAAAGAGAACTACCTAGCTGCCACATTTTCAAGCATAGCTGAAGAGGATCATAACTCACATTTACATTTCAGTCTTCTACTTGTCTATCATTCACAGAACAGAAATGGGTCTGCACCGTCAAAATATGAACTTGGTTTTGTCCACTGATGCAAAGCCTAGGCTAAAATGGACTCAAGAACTTCATCAAAGGTTTGTTGAAGCAGTCAATCAGCTTGGAGGTGCAGATAGTAAGTAATTATATTACCTCAATGACCTTACTTATCGATATTTTGTACAGGGGGCAAGGTTTTCTAATCTTTTCTATGTTTATATATGTGCAGAGGCAACACCGAAGAGTCTGAAGAGGGCGATGGAGATTCCTGAACTCACTTTATACCACTTGAAGAGCCATTTACAGGCACTTCTCTTCAGAATGATTAGATCAATCTATGTTGCTCTTACCAATGCAGAAAAACAAGATTGTGATTTTGTGTTTGCTTCTTGATGCAGAAATACAGGCTATGGAAGAGTCAACAGTCCCTGATCAGCATTGAAAACAACCAAGAAGGTGATTTGTAAATCATAATAAATCAGATTAATGAGCTACTGCACAATTGGTTTCCTCATTTATATTCTAATGGGGCGTTGTCTCTGTGTATTTCTCTTCGTTGCAGATGCCAAGGAGATTCAAAGCAGTGATGATCATTTCCAAGAGTCTGCAGTCATTCAAAGTAGCAGGGGAATCTGCAGTGATGGAAACCAACATCCAATTAATGGGTAATAGTTGACATAATCTCTACCTGCTTTATGATAGAAATTGTACTGATATAATAATACAGATTTTATCTATTAATTAATTTATTTAATTTACCCAAAGTGTTATGTTCAACAGAAGCTTTCAGATTGCCCAGGCTCTCCAAATGCAAATGGAAGTGAAGAAGAAGATTCATGAACAGATTGAGGTAAGACCAAGAAAGAAACCCCTTTCTTTAAATCTTTCTCTGTTTATTGATCAGAACATGCGTATCCACTTCAAATTTTTATTGCAGGTACAAAGACATTTGCAGCTGAGAATTGAAGCGCAAGGGAAATACTTACAGTCTGTATTGAAGAAAGCACAGGAAACACTGGCTGGATATAATTCTTATTCTATAGGTGTAGAACTAGCAAAAGCTGAGCTCTCTCGATTAGTCTCAATGGCTACTAGCGGATGTCCAAGTTCTTCAATATCTGAATTGACAGAAACAGGAGGTTCAAGCTTAAGAGACATGGAGAGGACACAAATGAGGAGTGCAGTATGTTCAATGGAAAGCTCCTTGACATCATCTGAGAGTTCTGGGAGAAAGGAAGATATGCAACAAAAGAATGAGATTCATGACACCTACAAGTCCTATACAGCCTCTGTTGAGCTTCCTTTAATGGATATTCACCACCAAGACAACCCATTGAATACTTGTTCAAGCAATAAAGGGAAGAAGAGAAGTGGTAGTATCATTTGTGATGGTGTTTCTGTAGAGCAGCCACTGGCTGGCAGATTGAGAAATGGTAACCAGTTGAGTTTGGGGATGTTTGATTTGAATAGCTAATCAACACAAGATTGAACCAGGTTCGAAATCAATAGACTTAAATTTTTAGGGATCTGAACATCCCAATTGGGTACCTTTGGAGTTGGAGGATACTCGAGGGTTCTACTGATAGAGTCTATGCAGGAAAGTTACCTGATAGAGTTAAAATGCAGTAAAGTTACCTGAAAGAGTTAATCTTTGTTTATAAACTATGTATATTGGTATATACATGGACCCCAAGAAACTTTTGAAAGTATATCCATATCGAAAGATGGTATTATATATATTGTGCGTATGTAAATTCATCTCTTGGAAGTTTTTCCAAGAAAGTCTCTCTATGTATTTTTAGGTTTTAACAATTAGGGCATCCCTAGCTATATTTGGAGCTCTAAGAATTAAGTTCTTTCTTGATTTGTTTCTAGGAAAACCTTCTACATTTGTAGGTTTGTGATCTCTCTTTAATTTAGAACTCAAAATGATAGTGTGGGAGTGAATCCAATTTACCAACTTCAGCTAAATTTTTACACTCAAACTGGGCAGTTCACTTGAAGGATATCACTGGCTGAATTCAACATCTATGACTTGTAACTCCAATTTTAGTAAAAATCCATCAAAAGATTTGGCCCAGATCAAAAACTTTTCAATCAGTTTTTGACTGACAACCATGCTGCTTTAGAATCGCTCCAGGATTACTTAGGACTACCACTAACTAAAATTGGCTTGAAAGCTAGAAGGGAACATATTATTGCTCAACGGCTTCTGAACCAAAAAAAAGGCATGTGTAAAACAATAAAAAAATAAGAACAGCCAGGAGGAAGAAATCATTGTTGCTGCAAAATCAGTAAACATCCAACAAAGGATGAATCATTAGCCAAACCACGCGTAAGCTCAAATATATTAACGTTCAAGGAACTTCAACCAATGAATTTGCTACGCCTGAAAACTCAATCATTAAATGAACCACACAGGTCAATATATGCTGCTAACATTTCTCCTCCTTCTTAAGCAAGCCCTGGGGAATGGAAGCTGGAAGAACAAGGATGAAGCTAAGGCACATTATTTACAGATACGTACTTTTCACAGCTTTTCTATTCCTTCAACTTGTTAAGTTGTCCCATTCTTTCCCATCGACACAAGGTAAGACACTTAACGAACAGATTCTCCAAGTTATGAAAGCTTCCACTTAGAAGCCTAAAAATCCATTCTAACATCTTCAGTTTCCTTTGTTCATTGAAGGAAAAAACCCTCCCTACTTGACATCAGATGTCGAAGACGTCTCAGGTAAGTCCTTTGATTACATTGTTGTGGGGGGAGGAACAGCTGGTTGCCCCCTTGCGGCAACTCTTTCCGAGAGATTCTCTGTGCTTGTGATAGAGCGGGGAGGCTCGCCTTATGGAAACCCCATGGTATCAGACAAGATATATTATGGTTTCCCATTACTGCAGTCTGATGAATTCTCATCGGTGGCACAAAGCTTCGTATCGAAAGATGGAGTTAAGAACCACAGAGGACGAGTTCTGGGAGGATCATCAGCTATAAATGGTGGGATCTATAGCAGGGCTAGTTATGATTTTGTTAAAACAGTTGGGTGGGATGAAGAGCTAGTGAAGGAAGCTTATGAATGGGTAGAGTCTAACATTGTTTTTAAGCCTGAGTTGACCATATGGCAATCTGTTGTAGAGTTCGGTCTTCTTGAAGCAGGAATTTTACCTTATAATGGATTCAGCATGGAACATATAGAGGGAACAAAGATTAGTGGTACTTTGTTTGATGAATATGGAATAAGGCACACCTCAGCAGATCTTCTTGAGACCGGGAATTCAGAAAACATCATTGTTCTTCTAAATGCAACTGTCAAGAACATCATCTTCCATGTCAATGGTAAGCAAAGATATCTGTAGATAGTGTTTAAAAGAGTTGACAGCAGTAGGTTACTAAAAACAGGTTTTCAATGATCCTATGCCAAAATTTATCGGATAATCAATTTGCTGAAGCTTAAGCTCCCTTAAAATGGTGCAGGTAAGGGAAACGAGAGCGTAGTTCGTGGTGTCAGGTTCATCAAGAGTGATGGCAGCACAAGCCAAACGTATGAAGCTTACCTGAATCAACCAGAGAATTCAAGTTCAAGGGGCGATGTTATTTTATCAGCAGGAGCACTAGGAAGTCCTCAAATCCTATTGTTAAGTGGCATCGGACCTGAAAATCATCTGAAGAACTTCGGTATCCCGCTTGTGCTGAACTTAAAAGGGGTTGGGAAAGAGATGAAAGACAACCCTGGCATTGCCCTTTTGGTGGACACCAAACCAATATACCGATTTCCAGATACACCTCAAGTTGCAGGCATAACAAAAGACATGAAATTCATTGTCGAGGGGGGCATAATACCAATAAGCTTCAATGCAACAAGGATGCCGATCGCAATCAAGCTTGCGTTTCCAGAATCTAAAGGGACGCTGGAATTGAACAGCACAGACCCGAGGCAAAATCCTGCTGTGGAATTCCACTATCTAGAAAAGGAGAAGGATCTAGAGGAATGCACCAAGATGGCTCAATTACTCAGTAAAATAGCAAGGTCACAATCTGTTGTTCTGTTCCTAGGTAAGGAACCACAAAATAATTTGATGTCTAGTCAGGATGAGCTGAAAAACTTCTGCAAGAAAAATGTCAGGACTTATTATCACTATCATGGTGGCTCCACCGTTGGTTCAGTCGTGGACGATGATTACAAAGTATATGGGATAAAGGGGTTGAGAGTTATCGATGGCTCAACATTCCTGGAATCACCAGGCACAAATCCAATGGCCACCCTCTTAATGCTAGGAAGGTATCAAGGGATCAAGATTGTCAGGGAAAGGGAGAACACTACTGTAAGGTGTAGCCCACCACCACTGTAGGAAACTCTCAATTTCAGCTACGTGTACAATCACAAAACACAAAAAAATTGTTATTTTTTTATTTTATTTTTCTGAGAAATACAGTTGCTGGGAATCCAACACCTGTCAGGTAGATTTTCCATTTGAATACAAATGAAACAGCAATTTCAAATAAATAAGAGAGAAGAAAACAACCATCCATCAGTTTCCAACTAGTTTCTCTTAAAAAATCTTAATTATTAAAGAAGTTATTTATTTTTCCAAAATCCACGCGGTGTAACCTTGAAGTCTTCTTACATCATATAATAGTAGTACATTAAAACCACCCAACCTAAGCAACTCTCCTGTCTCGTAATTTCAACGCGGTGAAGGGCACCCAAAAGAGATGAATTGTCCAGATGTAGCTATCAATGGTTGGAGGAGACTCAAGCATATCCGAGTGTTAAAGTTATTTAGAAGAACCAGATTAATTATATATATATATATATATATAATCCAATAAAAAAACTATCTCGATCATTTTTTCCCCGTATAGCTATTCTTTTAGTTGTTACAGATGATTTTACAAGCAACATCCTACATAATTGATTACCTAACCTTTCAGGTTTGGATTCAGCCGATAAGGCATCATTTTAAGCATTTAAACTCCAAAGGAAGATCTTAAAGTTTCTGTTTAGTAGTGTGTTTTAAAAATATTTTTGAAAAAATTTGATTTTTTTTTACTTTAAATTAAAAAAATTTAATGTTTTTAGATCATTTTCATGTATTGACTATTGATATCAAAATTGATTTTTAAAAAATAGAAAAATATTATTTTAATATATTTTTTTACGAAAAATATTTTATTATCACTCTCACGCAAGGTTATCAAATTCGCGAGTCAACTCGCAAACTCGTACGAGTTTGCGAGTTGGCTCAGCAAACCTGGTTGGACCGGAAAGAAAAATCGAAACCGGTCAAAATCGGTTTGACTCGTAAAATCGGACCGGATCGGTCCGATTTTACGAGTTCATGATATTCTACTGTGCGCAACACGGGGCGAAGGGCTTTCTTCAATTTCAATTTTCACAAAACCGTAAACTGGAATCCTCTCAGTCGTCAAAGAATTTGTAGAGCAAGCATAGCAAAGAAACAAGAACAGAAGAAAGAACTTAGGCAAGAGAAGGAGAGGATAGACTTGCTGCTTCTATTTTGTCTTGGAAATGCGAGGAGAACTGAAGCAGTTTAGGCTTAGAAAAGGATGAGGCCTGAGGGAGATGTTGGATGAGGTGGGCGGCGGCGTGAAGAAGAAGAGATTTAGCCATTTAGGGTTAGTAAAAGTTTTACTTTTATACTAACTTTAGGAGGGGGTTCACTTGTTATAAATTATTATTAATAATAATAATATATACAAGGGAGGGGTTATAATAATAATAATAATAATAATAATAATAATATATACGGGGGAGGGGTTATAATATTAATAATAATAATAATAATAATAATAATAATAATAATAATAATTAGCATAAAAAATAATTTTAAAAAAATCTATTAATTTAAGATAATAAATAAAATTAATTAATTTCAAATACAACAATCATAAAAAAATATACAATTACTTGTACGCCGCCAGCTGAAGATTTGTTTTAAATTTGTTAGTTTTTAACTTATGAACTTTTAGGGACATAATTATTTTGTAATGTGTTTTGAAGTTATTTTACATCATGTATGAACCTAAACTAATTAAGTTTTATGTCCATAATTATATTATTTTGTATTCAGAAATATTTTACATACGATTTTACGATTTTTCTTCTTATATGATTTTAGCTGTGATTTTACGATTTTTGTACGGACAAATTCAGGTACGATCTTATGATTTTACGATCCAATTTTTCGGAGCCCTTTCCGATTCGTGTCAAAATCTCGATTTTGACAACCTTGCTCTCACGTGTAAGATATTAAGAAAAACCTTATGGACTTGTGGAGTATTATTGCGATTGCGTTCATATCTAGAAGCCAAAATTTCGAGTCTATATTAACCCTATATTTTAGTCTCTCTAGTTTAAAAAATTATTAACCTCTATTTTCCTATCTATTAACAACTTTGCCCCTCTAAATATTTTTTGCTAGTGAAATGTTGAGCTGGCACCCACTCTTACATTAATTTTTGGCACTTGATTAGTAATAAAACATGATTAATTAATTATTTGTTATAATTTACTCGAAAAAAACACCTCCGTGGTGTCATACGTGAGACTTCGGATGCCGGAGAGGCTTCAGGCAATTTGACGGGAAATGTTCAACAACAACGAACAAATTTGTGTTGAAAATAGGAACGGAAAATTAAAGGAAATCACAAATTAAACGATGAATGAGCAGGAAAATAAAAACATCACTCAGACATAAAAGTCTTCCCTGCGACCATCGCCACAATAAAATAAAACAATCCCATATTACGATAGCCTTCCAAATTACGGTATGATATAGGCAAGATATGTATTCATCTATGATCATCCAAGATGCATAGGGAAAAGAAGAAGTGGGTCGACACAATCAAGGGCTAAATCATGACGCATGCAGTCACCCCGACCAAAACAATAATAATATTAAACTCAGTCATTAAACAGCCTGTACTGGGTAATTGAAAACATTTTCTCAGCTTAAGAGGTCCCTATGGAGTGGAAAATGAAGATCCCAGAGATGGAGCTTCTATCAGTTATTCATGGCCATGGGCTTCTGGCAGCTTTTATTTTTCTACTAGTCAACTTGTCTCCGTCTTCTTCTTTGTCTCAAGGTATGATTTTTGGCTACCATGACATCTTTTCAATTAGCAACCAAAACACTGATTCTAATAGCTTGAATGATGTGCTCCCCTCGTTATAGGAAACGGGCTCCCTCGCATGACTTCGAACATCAAAGAGGTATTGGGAAAGTCCTTTGATTATATAATCGTGGGGGGAGGCACCGCCGGCTGCCCCCTTGCTGCAACTCTTTCAGAAAAATTCTCTGTGCTTCTGATAGAACGAGGAGGCTCCCCTTATGAAAATCCTATGGTGTTGGATAAGAAGTACTTCGGCTTCCCGTTTCTCCAAACTGACGAATTTTCATCTGTGGCTCAAAGATTTATCTCCAAAGACGGAGTTCCAAACCTAAGAGGACGTGTCCTTGGAGGAACATCAACCATAAATGCTGGTTTCTATAGCAGAGCCAGTGCTGACTTTATTAAAAGAGTTGGGTGGGATGAGGAGCTGGTGAAGGAGGCCTATGAGTGGGTGGAGTCTAAAATTGTGTTTAAACCTCTGTTAACTAAGTGGAGTTCTGCTGTTATGTCTGCCCTTCTTGAAGCAGGAATTCTACCTTTTAATGGTTTCAGCTGGGATCATATTGCGGGAACAAAAATCGGTGGAACTGTGTTTGATGCAGACAGAAAAAGGCACATCTCAGCTGATCTTCTAGAAAGAGGGAACTCGAGTAATATCGTAGTTCTTCTGAACGCTACTGTGAAGAATATCGTCTTTCGAAGAGATGGTAAGCAAATGAAAATCCAAATACTCTTCCAACTCCCAACAATCTTTATACATGAGAGTGAAATTTCATTGAATTCCTATTAATGTTGCATGGATAATCAATCTCTTGATGCCTGTTTGTTCTATTTCAATGACACATATAAAGGAAACAAGAGCATAGTTCGTGGTATCAGGTTCATTAAGAGCAACGGCAGCATAAATCAAACTTATGAAGCTTACCTTAGCCAACCAGAGAATTCGAGTCCACAGGGCGATGTCATTTTGTCAGCAGGAGCGTTAGGCAGTCCCCAGATTCTATTGCTAAGCGGCATCGGGCCAAGAGGACATCTGGAGAACTTCAGCATCCCACTTTTGCTGGACTTGAAAGGGGTGGGGCAAGATATGCAAGACAATCCTGGAATTCCCTTGATCCTCAGGGCCAAACCTGAATATCGCCTACCAGAACCGCCTCAAGTTGTTGGCATAGCAAAAGACTTCAAATTCATTGTTGAGGGATTTGTGCTACCAGTAAGCTTCAATGCAACGACACTTATGCGAATTTCGATTAAGTTGGCATTCCCAGAATCCAAAGGAAAGCTCGAATTGAACAACACAGACCCCAGGCAGAACCCTGTGGTGCTGTTCAACTATCTAGCAGAGGAAAAGGACTTGAGAGAATGCGTCCAGATGGTTCAACTCGTTAAGAAAGTAGCTAGGTCCAGGTCCATTGCTCGATTCCTGGGGAACAAACCCCGAATCAATGTGACATCTAATCCTAATGAGCTAAGAAACTTCTGCAGGAAAAACGTGAGAACTTATTATCACTTTCACGGTGGTTGTTCTATAGGATCAGTTATCGATAGAGATTACAGAGTAATTGGAGTGAAGGGATTGAGAGTCATAGATGGCTCAACTCTCTCCGAATCGCCAGGAACAAACCCAATGGCCACGCTTTTAATGCTAGGGAGGTACCAAGGGATCAAGATTCTCAAGGAAAGGGAGAATGCTTCTGCTTTTGGTAACCAACAACACCCGTGATTAACGAGCTCCCAACTTCAGCTATACGTACTATATCTATTGATTTTAGATAACTTTCTGGGAATTTTAGTTCAAAAGGTAATAATTCACCGTTTTATGGTTATTGTCCTTACTTACTCTGCATGACTCATCGTATCCTGCTCTCCACAATGGTCATAGAGCTCCCTGTTGTACTCTAGAACTAAATATTTTTCTTGAGTTTAACTTACTGACCAACCAAACAACAGTTTACCTATTAAACTATCTTCGTGACTTAAGAGTTAAGTTCTGCACCAGTATCAATCAATCTACTAATTAGTTAGCTTGATGTTGATTTTCCAGCTAACTTACTGCCTGGGTACTTGAAGAGCCATCTAATCTCTGTAGATAACACACACACACACACACAGAGGGGTGACAGAATGCTTAACTTGCTTGTTCCCTGCGAAATCTTCCGAATCAGAAAAACGCATAAGAAAAATATCAGAGCAAGCAATCACCATAACTACAAAATCATCTAATTTTTAAATTTGAGTTTGTCAGTGGTTTTTCAGGGCAGGCCACTCACAAAATGGGTTTTCCTAGGAAAGTGTTTGCTGTTTGGATACTTCGATTAATAATTCTACACTCAAATCTAAACTTGGTGCTGCTTATTTTCTGGTACAATATTCATATAGAGTGTTCGATAACTAACGAATTTGTTAATGTTGAAAAAAGGAGGAGGATTTTTAAGTTGTCCACATCTTTTCTGAAGTCTTACAAAACAGAAAAGCATATGAGAGAGAAAAAGGAAATCAAAGCAGTGATTTTTCTTCTTTTCTTTTCTTTTGACCATTGCTACCATTTCTAATCTCTTCTCAGCCAACCTCGACGAGAGGTGGAAATTTCACGCATTTTTCATTTTAATCGTTATGTGTCGTTCGAAGTTTTTCTAGCTCTACTCGTTGCGTGTCTCCGTCTTCTTCACTGCATCAAAGTATGCAGCTTTAACTAAATCAGTTTTACTGTTTCCTATGTTACACCAGTTTAAAACTGTCAGCTTCAATTTTGATTCATACTTCGACTCTAATCTCTTCAACCTGCTTCCTTCTATGTATGAAGAAGCCGATCGTAGATCACTTCAGACGTTACAGATCTCTCGGGCAAGTCATTTGATTACATTGTTGTGGGGGAGGCAGTGCCAGTTGCCCTCTAGCAGCAATCCTTTCCGAGAGATTCTCAGAACTGCTGGTAGAACGAGGAGGTTCGCCCTGTGGAAATATCTTTGATATAACAGATAGTGCATGGGTTTCCCACTGTTGCAAACCGATGAACGGGGTTCCCAACCATAGAGGACGAGTAAATTTGTCCATAGATAAGGTAGTGATGATTTTGTTGCAAGAGCGGGATGGGATAAGAAGATGGTAAAGGAGGCCCATGAATAGATAGAGTGAAATTGTTTTTAAACCCATGAGTTGACAAAATATTAATTTGCTCTCAATGCAATGATCATGCCAACGTTGCTGAAGCTTGCATTTTTAGAATCGAAAGGAAGGCTAGGGATTGAACTCCGAAGACCCTAGGCAAACTTACTGGTATACAACTATCAAACTGCGGAAAAAGACTGATGAATGTGTCGAGTTACGGAATCGTCTGATAGAGTAGCAAGATCTGCGTTTATAAAGACTGAACTGGGAAAACAGTTCGAACCGCAGTTCTGACAACCTGGAAAAATCCTGCATGATGAACACGAGGACTTTCATCACTTTGATGAAGGTTCAATTTTCTTGGAATCGCCAGGCGCATATCCAATTGCTACCCTTTAAATGTTAGGCAGGTGTCAAGAGATCAAGATTCTCAGGTGAAGGGAACCAACCATTGAAGATTCTCAAATTAGCATTGAAAATATTATTCAATTGAAGACATAAAATACAATCACTTGTATGTACATGCTATATAGAAAGGTAAGAAGTGATGGGAGGGAAATCTTACAAAAATCACTCTTAATCCTCCGTAGAAGAATCACTTGAAGGGTTTTCATTTGAATCCCCATTTCTCCTGCTACCATTAAAAGCAAAACTAACCCAAATCTCTCTTTCAACTCTCCTCTCTCCCTCTCCCTCTCCCTCATCTATTTTCTTCCCCAATTCCTCCTCGTCAACAGGCATCTTGTACCTACAAACAGGGCAATTTCCATGAATCTTTAACCACTTCTCTACGCAACCACCGTGGAACCTATGCTTACAAGGCATCTCCTTCACTACCCCACCAAGCTCCCACTCCTCTAAACAGATAGCACACTCGCCATCATTATTATCTTCCCCTATCTCCACTTTTGGCATGGCCTCTATGGATTCTTTGGAGGCTGGTGGTTGGCCATTCTTGCTACCCATGTCTCTTAGTATAGATTCAAGACTTGCAGCTCCTTCAATCACCACCATGCCTTGAGTGAAAGGGTTTATAAGGATGATTCTTTCATTTGATCCTGTTGTCTGTGGTGCTTCTTGATCTGGGTCACGTTGCTCTGTGGTGTTGGTGGAGGTGAACCCTAAAATAAAAGGTAAGAACAAAGAGAGGTCCCTATACCTTAAAAGTCTCTCAAACATAGAAGATAATTCGGCTGGTACTTCCGCCTCAGAGGCCATGACGAACTGCTACCGGTAGCTTAGCTTGCGCGCGATAGAGGGAGGGAGGGATGGATTTGTAAATTGTGAGGGATATTGGCGAGGTTAAAGTGATGGAGCTTATAAGAGAAACAACGGTGGGGGGTGCCCACAGGAAAAAAAGAAGCTTGTAGAAAGATCTGGAACAAGACGTGTTAGCATGTGATGTTGATCTTCTCGCCACCTAAAAAAGCCTGCAGTTCTTTGTTAATTATGGAGTGCTTGGTAAAATAAATAAAAAATATTTTTAGGAAATTTAAAATTTTATTTTATTTTTATATATTTTAATATATTGATATAAAAATATTATTTTAAAAATAAAAAAATATTATTTTAATATATTCATATATAAAAAATATTTTAACAATTAATCTCTGCGCTTTCAGTCAACATGGAAATATAACAAACAAGTGAAGATTTTTATTGGAGAGGATTTAGTTTTATGATTTAGTGCCTCTAGTTTATCATTTTATAAATTTTAACTCAACTCTTTTATTTTATTTTATTTTTTAACTCGGAATGGATTGAAAATACTATGCTAGACTAATTTCTTTATATATATTATAGATATTCATTGTTGAATATATAAAATTATTTATTCTTCAGCAATTCTAAAAAAATACATTTATAAAGCAAATAATTGAATAAATTACTTTAATAAATATATTTGAAATGTTAGTCGGACCTACAAAACTCTTCTCTACAATCTGCATAACAGGAAAGCAAAATTAATCCAGTGACAACTAGATATTATAAAAGGATATAATAAACATAATTAAAATATATTAAGACTTGTTCAATTTTATAAAGATAAATTAAACTATTTATCTTTTTTCTCTTACATCAAGTGTTTCTGGGAACGGCGTGGAAGTGAATGGCAGCCATTCGGAAATGGGAGGCAGTTGCTGACCGTTTGACCGTTAGAATTTGAATTTTTTATACAGTTACTATCAAACTACTATAAAACCCTAAACCCATCCATTTGTCATCGATCTCTCAACAAGATTTCTTTCTTTATTCTCCTCTCTTGCTCCAGATATACAATATTGCTGTCATCCAGCGAAAACATGGAGCAAACTCCTGGAGAAGAAATTGGAATCAGAATCTACACTGCATCCCCTCAAAATGAACCTATCTTAAACAAAATCCCCACTGGATCCCAGCAAAGTGATGAAACAAAACCGTCGTCAAAGCCATTATGCACCCTCACCAAAGCCCCGAAAGAACCAGGCAGCAAACGGAGAGCCGTGGCTAAAGGAATGCAAAAAACCATCTCCAAGACATCAATGCTCGTTAACTTCCTCCCAACAGGCACCCTTTTGACATTTGAAATGCTTCTTCCATCAATATCCAAGAATGGAGCGTGCACACCTGTTGCTGCCCTGATGATCCATGCCCTTCTTGGTCTTTGCTCTCTTTCCTGCTTTTCCTTTCATTTCACTGACAGTTTCAAGGGCCCAGATGACAAAATTTACTACGGATTCGTCACTACAAAAGGGCTGGCTGTTTTTAAGCCTGGTCTTACAGTTGATGTGCCTAAAGATGAGAGGTACAGAGTTGGGTTTACCGATTTGGTTCATGCAATGATGTCGGTGATGGTGTTCATGGCAATCGCGCTGTCAGATCATAGAGTGACTGAATGCTTGTTTCCTGGGCATGTTAAGGAGATGGATGAAGTGATGGAGAGTTTTCCTCTCATGGTTGGTGTAATTTGCAGCGGCCTGTTCTTGGTGTTTCCTACCAGTCGACATGGCATTGGATGCATGTCTAATTGATTGTTTGTTAGTCTTATTTTAGGTTTACTTTTTCCTTAATGTTTTCAGTTCTGCCATTTCAGTACTGTCGATAGATCAGCTTTTGTTAAAACCTTGTTGTTCGAATGTTGAGTTAGAGATAATTGTATTTGTCAGTTCCTACTGCTGAGGAATGATGTTTTTTTTAAATGATCATAAGTTTTTTTTAGTTTTTCTTTCAAATGCGTTTAGAATTTTCATGTACGATTCACAAGCTAGCAGGCGTGGTTCAATAGAAAATAATTTTGAATTAACAATATATTTTTTAATATTAAAATAGAAATATATTGTAATGACTTGAATCGACCTAAATTAATGTCAAATTTATGATCTTTATGAGATTATAATAATCTTGTAAAAAACAAATAATAAAGTGTAATCTGTATACAACCACAATAAACTCATACAAAATAAATCAGAATAAATTATAACAACCAAAATAAAATCAATAAATTACCAAAAACTAAGTTAGGTGCTCCTAAGTACTGTTCAACAAGTGCAAGGCATTATTCAACCAAAAAAAACAGTGAAAGGATAATTTCAACCAATTAAAAACCAGCGAAAGGCAGTAAATGTTTTATAACACACACGAAAGAATTGCCAAGGACGAAAAGACTATATGGAGAGGAAAAGAATTGCTATAGACTGGTTACAAGAAGGAGCTGTTCTATACAAGGCACCAATCTCTCCTACGTGCATCGTACGTGAGTTGATGTAACAATCTAAAGTATAATATATAATAATTATACAAAGGCAACTCCTACTTTTGTGCCATATGCCCTCCTCTATCTGCTAAACCTGGTAAGCAAAATTTTCAATTAGAAATTGGTCAGGGAAATTATTCAATTAATGCATGTGATTTTGTGGAGCCCTAACAACAAAAGGGGATCAATAATCAAGCTTATCATCGATCACCGCAGCATCTGGCACCATTTCCTTCTTGAAGTTTCTGCCACAGACAGAGCATTTCCCTGGGACCCTGGTAGTGGGCAACAACATAGCCATCCTTGCACCCTTCATTATGGACCCTCTCTTCCATCTCGTATTTAACTTCTAAACCCTCCCTTTTCATTTCAGCAATCCAGATACCCATTGCTACATCCTCTAGCTTAAACATCTGTCACATCGACCATAAACAGTTTTCACGTTGAGATATATAGAATTAACTGTGGGTGGCTTGGAACTATAGAATTTTTCATTTTCTGACGAAATAACAGTTTGCGATTCGTTGACAAATATCATTCTTATACCTTTAAACGACCTTCTTTGAATCTCTTGTAGACTGCCTTGGCAATGTCACGGGACACCACGTAACCCGGACCATGTGCCCAGGGGGGGTACATCTCTTCAGACCATTCCTTTTATAACATAAACAAAAAAACGAGGATAAGGAAATCGAAGAAGATAAAAAGCACTTGATATACAGTTGGATCATAGAGCTTCGTTAAGGAGATCGACTTTGCAAACATATATACCAGACGACCAAATCTTCATCCTAGTTAAACCAACTTAAAATTCTAGGGTCCCAATTGCAATCCTTGCGATAAGAGTATTTACCAGATCTTTTGTATATGATGGGTATTTATTTGTGATGTCTGTGTTTAGGTGAATCTGCAAACAATCGCTTTTATAACAAATTACGAGTTTTGATTGAGAATGTGGAACTAGCATGAAAACTGGTGGAACTAACAAGACAACTGTGCTACATGAGAAGTTGAATATTTTTTGTTATAACATAGAATAAGCATGATCTCCCAAATTATTCCAAATTGGCGAAGTTAAAGAAAAAAAACATTTGAAAGAAACTAGTGATCATTTGTGAGTGGAGAATTACCTCAGAGCTAATATACCACTTGCTTTCAGTACTCCTATGAGGTCTGGAGTCTGAATTGATTAATCCGTAGAGCAACCCATGGCGCACTTTGATCCTCTTTAAAGAAGCTAACACTTCATCCACACGAACAAATGCATCATCATCTGTCTTCATGACATACTTGGCTGATGCAACCTCTGTCTGTTAAACAGATGAGTTAAATGAGACAAAGGTCCAGTCATCAATGTATATCTAAAGAAGAGACAGATATGTACCCCAAATATGCAGATAGCTAAGGTTTTAAAGGTGATAAGGTTGTAGTAGTCAACAAAAGGCATCAGCTGTATGTCTCCATATGTCCGTGCTTCATTCCAGAGTTCCTCATTCACTATTTGATTTTTATGCTGCCGCACACACCTCAAATTTGTAAGTGGCCCAGCAAACAGATTTCCATAATTATAACCATAAACCTCAAATTTTTGGTTCCACCAGAACATGACATACACAAAACCATCTATTAAAGGCTGTTATACAAATTGATGTTATCACTACTGAGACCACCATCCCAATATGGCTCACATAGAAACTCAGGTCCTGCTATAAAAGGAATGCTCCTTTCATGGCATGGTCAACAAATTCTGCTTTCAGTGAGGTGCACAATCCTTAATCAGAATATTTTTTCTCCTTCTCCAGTGTTTTTAATCAATATGAAACACGACCACAAAAATAGCTGGATGCAATGCAATGAAGGAATTTATATAAATCTCACCAGACCAACAAAAAAGCGCACTGCAACTGCCCCTGATCTCACTGCAGCATACTGCATCCATGTTCTTCGAACAGCCATCCTGCGCTTAAAATTGTTTGCCGTAGAAAAGACACCAATAAAGAGATCCAGTGTTCTTTTTGGAGAGAGAGGAGCTGATTTGAGTAATTCTAAATCAATTGCATGCTCTGAATCCTCTGATGTAGGTAGACCACTAGCCACAACTGAAATTAGATTTAGGTCCCCAGAAATCCTAACTTCACTAACTAGCCATGGCTCCAAAGTCTGAACAGACAACAAAGCAGCGTGTGAATGAATCTGAAGAAACTGGCATGCTAAACTAAATTCCAAAAGTAACACAAAAGTCAAAGCAAGGAAATTACTTCACGGTATGCAAAAGATGTTATGTGCTTTCCATCAACAGTCATCTGGATTCCTTCCATCCCCACTCTAAGCGTTGCGACAGATAGCTGACCTTGCTTAAATGGAAAATATCTTCTTGCTTTAGTTCCTTCCTGAAGTGAAGACCTTCTTGAATGATCAGAATGCATGCTAGTCACCCGAGTATCATTTCTGCCCACCATCTTATTACATTGATCCAACTCGTCCACTGGCATATAAATCCAATAGGGTTATGACCACATAAAAGACTTAATAACCATGTCACCAACTTTGACTGGCTTAGGCTGGACAAAAAGGTACAGATGACAGCAGCCAGATACAGCATCGCAAACCTCTAGTTCAATCACATGGAAAGTTTCATCCAGATACAATTTGATTTTAAGTGTTCAATGTGTAAACATTCACTTCATTCCATCAATAATTGAGCATAAAGTAGTTACACCTTTAGCTTTCCACTTTAAAAGTGGAGAGTTTCAGGTATCTCAGGGCGGAATTTAATTGCTATTAATAGGATGATGCAATGTATAGCAACAATTTTACAAATGGACCAGAGCAGAAAAAACAAAAGACAACAGAGAACTGGCAGATCAGGATAAAGAAGCTGACCCTAACTGCTATTGATGAGCTGTTAAACTTGAACAAACACAATAACTCTGCAAGCATAAACTTGATTGTGTTGCATTGGATATAACAAAAAAGTAGTAGAGGTTTCTACCTTTCTTATTCTTTTCAGGAGATGGAGAAGGACAGCGCTCCTCTTCACCCCAGTCATGAGCCGCGTTCCAGGTGTTCTGGACAATTACAGGATCCTCTGTGATCTTATCACCATGAAGCCTAACATTGTAGTGTAAAATGATGGGTGGATCAGGCTCCCCTGGAAGTGCTTCCCCGGTTAAGTCAATCCGAAAATTACCGAGAAGACCATCTGGAATGCTGATAATTGTGATGGATGAACCCTGAGTCAAGCCACAAGGAAGCCACAATTTATAACCACTATTATCAAGTTCTGTGGCATTCATTTTGTTAAGAAAGTGAGGGCATTGTTTCTCTTTCACTTTCCTACTTGAACTTTCATTTGTATAACTAAGTCTTTCCTCGTCGGCTGAAGCCATCAGGTTGCTCCACGCATTTCCAGCTTCCTTAATAGCTTCTACTCCATTTGCAAAAACCTGAGCATGATCAATCAAGTGTTTCAGTAGATTCCATGTCTGCAGAGACTTTTGCTCTTCACTGGAAATATTTCTCGGAGCAAACAGACTGAAGACCATGGTATCTGAAGAAAACACTTGGGAAGAAGTCTCTGGATTTTGAACAGCAGGTGGAAGAGCAGGATGCACCCATTCAAGAGGCTCGCTTGCATTGGAGGAGGAACTCAACAGAATACTTCCTCCGATTGGATTTTTCAGGAGACCATATCTAAGGATTAGTAACATGAACAAGGATGCAACCAGAACACCACCGTACCACTTCTTCATTCTGCTATTTAGACTGAGGCACCAAAATTGTTGAGGCCTTTTTCTCTTGTGGTTGAGCTTAAAGGAACATATATCCCACAATTAATGATCTTCATGTGAATGAATCTCTTAAAAGTAATTTTTCAATGGAACTCAGAAGCTAAGGTGCTTAGAAAGAGGAAAAAGATTGATATATCCAGAACAAATAGTTGATATCTTCTGATTTTCAGTGGGGAAAAAAAAAACAGAATCTGAGATAAAATTGTAGAAGGATCATTTCATTTTCAAGGAAGTTCCAGTTCCTCTTATTCTCAGTCAGCTATCTGGTAGAGATGGCAACAAAGCATTGCAAACGTGTACTTCAGTCCTGACAAACAGCAGCTGAATAGCTCAGGAATCAATGCCAACTTCACCGCACAGCTTCATTAAGCAAGACTGTCAAGCTGAAGGAATCCAAATTCATTAATCTGTTGACTAGTAGAAAAGTTTGCTAAGAAAATGCTAGAACTACATAAATGAACATGCATATGCCAAAGATCAAGTAAAGCTACAGATTCCATATACAACCACATCATGCAAACAATTTAAGGATAACCAAGATTTAGAAAAACATGCAGTCCATATAGTACTTACAAAAATCAATTCTAGTTTTGAGGCAAGGCACACACCGAAACCAGTTTTATTGGAACACAGAAAGGAAAATTGGCCTCGCAGGAAAATGATGTTTAACAATAAAACTGGATGCAAGGCTTGCTTTTTGGAGCTGGGTTTCTTCAGGAGGTTTCAGGAAGCAGTATCAAAATGATCACAAGTAAATCACTACTGCAAATCTCGAATCATTTCCAAGATTAACAGTCAAAACAAGAACCGCGGTTTTCTTTTGACTTCAAAATACCCAAACTCAACATCTCCCTTTAACTTTGATAAATTTCCCGAAAAAGTTACTACCACGACATTTTTCATGAGACCCATCATATTTATTGTACAAAAACACGAAAATAAGGAATATGCCAACATAGTCAATGCCTTCCCTAGCCCGCTACTATTGGTCCAATAGGAGAGAGCAGGTATTTTTTAGTTGCTCTATTATAGTATTATCCATTGATGACCAAAAAAATATAAACAAGAAAAAGATTCCTCCGTTTAGAGTTGTGCGATGACAGTACTTTAACTTCTAGACCGGATAGCGGCGAACATATACAACCGCGTAATTACAGTTACAATTAAAATAAATACAAACCTTCGAACCTAGTAACGTAAGGACCCCTTTGGAAGCAATGCTTGATTATAAACCAATACTCTCATAAATTTTAATCAAGTTTGAATTTTCCAAATCGCTTTCAAGATGGTTTATTAACTATCTTTCTTTACTAACTATACAAACTTGGCTCATAAATATCAAAGCGCATTTTCTTTTAAAATTACTAAAATTGCCATTGAAAAGACGTGACCAAAATAGGTCAAGAATACACCACTGACACGGCAAAAAAAAAAAGCAAAAATAGAAAGCAAAAAAAACAGATATATCTAAGATGCCAGTATAATCTAGAAATTCTCACGCACTGGTAGAATCTCCCTGTTTGTTTCCCGGGAAAAAACTAGAAAATAAACAGAAACACTGATTGGCACGCATTAGGACATGCAGCCAGCTTCACTCAGAGTCTTTTCAAACTCCAGACAAAGAGTAGAATACCATCTCGGCTGCTCGATTTTCTCAGAAACCAAATAGACTTTATACAGGTGAAATAAGAAGGAAAAAAAAGGACAGATCCAGGGAGAGGGAAGCCAATCAAAATCGAAGCGATTTTTGAACTAATTAAATCGATAATGTAAAGAAATAAGTGATAAACAGAGTAGTAACCGCTTCGAGTAACTGAACCGAGTTCGCTAAGAAGAAAACAAACCTGGTTTTTTCTTCTTTATAATTTTGAATCTGCAGACGTAGCGTGAATGCCGAGGGAGAGAAATGAGGGCGGTAGTGTTTTATTGTTAGATCTTTGTCGTTTTGAACTACAACTAACCATGCTTCAACGGAGGGAAAGGGAAGGGAAGGGAGGTAATGTAGATTTCACAGCACTGTTATGATAAGTAATTTATTAGACTGACTAGTCAACTACGGAAAGATGTGAGAAAATACACCAATTACTATTTACTTTATAATATTTCAATACGGAGGCTTTATTTGAATGAACTGACCAAACCCTGAGCTTTTCCACTCTTTATCTTTTATAAGCAGATACGAAACAGTCCAGCCAGGTATTCACGGATCAGGATCCCAAACAACTCCTAAGACGCGTGGACTTTAAAGGAAAAAAATTGAGTGGAATTTAACCAGGGAAGGGAGGCCCGCCAATTGACCGTGAAATTACATGAGGCCAGTGACAGACGGCCGCATAATGTGATCGATGTTTCTTTTCAACACGTGGCGATTCATACTGGTATCGTTGAACTTTCTTGTTCTTTTTATATTTCCATTTCTCTCCCTCCTTTTCTTTTCGTGTTTACCGTTAAGTGTTTTTCTTTTCTTCTATTCTATTCTATACAAGGTGATGCTATTGCCGCACAGCTGTCAATTGTTCTCTACGTAAGCATTTTATTACAAAAAAATCTGTATTTTAAACCTGTTTTTTATTAAATATATATATATATATATATTTACATATTTTGATTTTATATATAAAAAATATTTATAAATAAAAACACTTTAAAAAATATTTGTTATCACTCTGTCAATCTATGTATAATTGTGTTGGCTTTTACCGTTTTAGTTTTTTTAACTATGATTTTTAAATAATAGGTTATAAAAAATATTTAGTTGAAACTGTTTTAAAATAATTTTTTGTGTGCAACATGAATAAATTATTTTAGCTTCTATAAAAATAAAATTTAAAATAATAATAAAATATTTAAAATGAAACCATTTTCTTGGTTTAACGAGAATCAAAAACTTTTATAATATCAAATACTTCATGGAAAAACTGTGGGCGTGTGATTAATAGTAATGATTTGTACAGTCTTTTCCTCTCCGTAACATATAAAAGGTGGGATCTGTTTATTTTTTAAAGAAACACGTATAATTTATTCATTTTAAATATTCAAAGCAAGTATAAAGCATTATGATTAGGGATTTTTAATTGAAAATATACTAAAATAATACTTTCATATCAATATATTTATATACATAACATATTCAACAATAAAAACAAACTTCAGCATAGTAATTAATAAACGCAGGAGATGCCGAGGCCAGTTGGGAGCGTTTTGGATTATCATAAGAGCATTGTTAGTTACTTCGCCGTGCCAAAACATCAAGTATAAAGGACAGTACAATACTCTGTTCGAGGATAAAATGGGTGTTTAGTATTGTGTTTCAAAAATATTTTAAAAAAATAAAAAATATATTTTTATATTTTTACTTGAAATTTTTAAATTATTTCGATGTATTAATATCTAAAATAATTTTTTAAAAATAAAAAAAAATATTATTTTAATATATTTAAAAAAAAAAACTTTCAAAATTAATATAAATCCAAACAAACATAACTTTCCATGCACGCTCGCGTCCGAGCAAAGTCTAGCAGCGGGCAGGGTCGGCAACCGATGTTGTTGGGAACATATACGCGTGAGAAGGACCGCGCAGCTAATTGCGCACCCTTCAAGTTTACTTATAGAGAACCTAACGGCAATAGGCCAGCTTCTTCTTTTTCATGCCTTCGGCAGCAAGATTGGTTAGTGATTCCTGGACTTGGCATATTGATGCCATCCGTGCCGTCCTTTGAATCGGATGGCAGAAATACAAAGTTGTATTTTCATTTCAGTTTTAATTAGCATTTATATAAATATAACAAAGTGTAAATGAACGGTGTGCAGTGTTTTTCTCTTCTTCCTGCTTCTTGGCGAGGAAGCCGTATCTTTGAAAGATGAAGTGTTAAGCTCTTCTAGATGATTAATAATAGCTGGTACAAGCAGTTCTTTGTCATTTTCACCGCAAATATTACAAAACGTATAGCTGTGCAAAAAAAAAAGGTGCACATGCTCGCGCGGAGCACCAGCGCAAATTATCAGTGAACAGTGACAATGAGTCTAGCGCTACAGTAGAAAATCGAGCTGTTTTAGCTCTTTAGATAATATTATTTGGAGGTTTACTTTGATTATTAAATAAGTTTAATCTCGCATTGGTATAAAATAAAAGAGATTTGAGGAGAGAAGTTTGATTCTCGCGCTAGGCTGCGCGGGTTTTTTTCAACACAAAGAAATGATTTAAAGGAATCGGAAGAAATTAATCTTATTCTGTCAAATTAATTATTAATTCAATATCAAAATTTATTTTTAACATTTCAAGAGTCTGTATAATGTTAACCGAAACAAGATATGAAACTTAATTCCAGGTCAATTTAAAGTGAAATGATAAAGTGTCTATTTGATAGTATGTTTGGAGTTGTTTTTAAAAGTGTTTTTTTGTTTAGAAATATATTAAAACAATATTTTTTTTCTTTTTTAAAAATTATTTTTGATATCAGCATTTTAAAATATATTAAAATACTATTTTTTTAATTTAAAAAAAATAAAAAAAAAGATGTTTTCAAACACACGGTGAAAAATATTGGTTGTGGAAAAAAGAGAGTAAAGTGACAACACAAAATTAGAGGAAAAAAAAGAAAATACTGTGAATAGCTTTTGCAAAACATTGAATGTTCATGATTTCATACACTATTTAATATTTTACGGAACATCAATTTTACAAAACTGAACTATAATCATTAAATAATAAATAAAATGACACGAGTAGAAAAATAATGCAAGTTGAAAGAAAATGATCAAGTGAAAAAAAAGAAGGAAAGATGTGATGGGGAAAAAAAGTTGGAAGTGGTCCAACATTAAATATCATTTCTTGGTTTACCAAGTTTTAATTAAATTTATAAAATTAGACTATAATTATTAAATAAAATGAAATAACTCTGTACAGAAATACAGGTTAAAAAAAATAAAGAACTCGATAGAAAAGGTATGAAAGTGAATATTAAAAATGAGGTGGCTCATTGTGAGCATGATCTTCACCTTGGGTCTTTTAATATATATATTTTATTATAAACCACAATTCTTCAATTTAATTTTTGTCTAATTATAATTATTTAGTAGATGATTCAATTATACAAGTTTGAGGTTTAGGGTTTTGTTTTCTATATAATCCCAATTTTGAGTTATGTGGTTGTTAAAATGATAGTCACTTGAAACATGCATGGTCATTAACTTCAGAACTCGTGGGATTAATCAAGTTACGCGCAAATTGGCCTGGACATCATATTAATAAAAAAAATATTAATATAGTTGTTGATGATTCACACAAGAAAGGATCTAGTTGCGAAAAATACATGAAATGCAGCCAGACATGCGTCATGGTTTTAAAACGAAAAAGAAAATAAGCTGACATGCTACATGTTATTTTTGTTTTAGGATATGCTCAAAGTGATAAAACTATATTTACGAGATCTTGTCATTAGAATCTTCTCAACCTAATTAAAAGATTAATTTATGTTATCAAAAAAATTATATTTATATTAAAAAAAGGCATCTTTATATAAAAAAATCAAGTTTTTTTTTAATTATCTATACAAGGTTTGAAAAACGAGTTGTTGAATTGACCTGTTAGCTCACACCTCGATTTTAATCCAACTATACAACCCTATTCCATTGATTGTATTTTTTAACTTTAAAGTCTTCTCTTGTAACGGTCCAAGTTAGTTGCATATAAAAATACCACTTTCATTTCTTAAAAGTTTAATCAATTGGCCAGTGGTTCTGACATGCACGATGGTGTGCCACCTGGATGATAAATGACACTGAGATTTCGTCACTTCCAGCAATACTGAATATCTATTTTAATTTAGAATTAAAATATTTAACAACTTGGATTTTTATTTTCAGAAACATTTTTTTTAAAATAAAAATCACACAGGAAGGGTAGATCTTGTCAACCACTAATTACCACACAGGAAGGGTAGATCTTGAGTGGCAGGGTACAAGTATCCTTATCGGGTCAAGGCAAAGGTCTATTTCCCAGCAACCGACCCTGTTAATTACAAACGATAAGTAACTTCCAGCTTCGAATCTCGACACGTGTTCAGGTGACTAGGGCGCAAGCACACGTCATTTAAATGTATATTTTAATTTCGTAACTTTCTTGATTGCTTCCTTAGGGCAGAAAAAAAATTAATTTTAATATATTTATATATATTAAAAAAATAAATAGCGTGGTGGTATAAACAAACAAACCCTTTATGTGTAGTGAAAGATACTCTTTTTTTTTTTTCTCTGATCGATTACCATGTAATTTCCTCGAGCAACTTACGTCCACCGAGATTAATACATCTTTTTTAAAGACCGTCTTCTTCAAAGCAAATGCCAAATCTATCTTCTTCTTCTAAGGCGCCGGCCTAGCAGCCATGGATACCGGTCATTCACATCAACCTTTTGTTTTCTTCCGATTCATTGTTTTTGAATCTTGATCTTAGATTCAGATCTATGTGGTCCAGTGTTAATTGCTTGTTCTTATCCGGTTGATTTTTCCCTTTCAAATAAAGGTTCAGTGTTTGCTCTTAGTTATATCGAGGAAATTAATATTAATTGATGGTTTTGAATTCTCAACGAAGCCCGATAGCGTTGCCATTATTTCTTTGATTTTTTTTTTATTAAAGTGGATGTCAGGATTAACTTGCGCGTGATTTGACTAATTTTATAGATTTTAAAATTAATATTCATGTCACAATCAAGGACTCAAATATAAAAATACATAAAAAAATAAAACCCTGAAATCCAAACTTGTACTGTTTAACATGATTTGATAGATTTTTTTTTTAATTGTAGTTTGTTTTATTTGATAATTTATGAAATCCGTGGGAATGGTGAGCGAGGAAGGCTTGATCGCCATGGGCTATCATATCGGGCTTCATGAGCGACAGGCCATGGCCTTCTTAATGTCATCTCATCTCCAATCCTTCCCCTCCCACGGCCCATGAACGGGGCTTCTAGATCCACTCTCATTTTTTCCCACAGATACTTCCTACTGTCTATAGAGTGGGCCTTGGGCCCTTTAAGGTAAAGGTTTTTCAAAATCTGGTTTTCATCTTTCTTTTTTTCTTTTCAGTTGCATAATAGAACAGTTTTCTTTATTTTTTTATTTCCGGGCGGGTATGAATGAAACTGATGCATTACGAGTTACGACAGACTTGAGACAGGTTATTACAGGGTGCATGGCCAAGCTCGTGCAACTTTACAGCCAGAGGCTCAATAGAGGAAGGAATGTGGCCAGCGAGAACCCACGAATTAATATCGTAGAATATTCTCAGGTGAGATAGCAGGAGTGACCTAGCTAGAACTCAGGGAACTGGACCTTAGATTCACATCTTCTCTTTGGTAGCACCGGGCATTCTATGAATTCTGACCCAGAAATGTCCGCGCACATGAAAACCTGATAGATCTGGCTATTCCTGGACGCATCGGTATTGCATTCTATGCCAGGAGTAAATCCAGTGGCTTCTTTTATAGCTTCTTTTACGCTGTCCAAGTCATAAAATCCATCGTCTGGTTTAATTCCTGCACCGCATTTTTTTGCGCAGCCCATGATTGTCAGAGGCAGTAGCTCATTAAAGGCTTTCTTTCAGACAAGGAAAAAAGGCAGTGTAAATAACAGGGAGCGCGTGGATACCTGCACTTTTAAGAGCTTGGAGAAGGTTTGCCTTTTCTTTCAGCTTAAGAGCTGCTTCAAAATAGCCGTGCTGGTCAATTTCTTCTGACTCGGCACAGGTGCCGTGCTTTTCCCATTCATGAGACCAGAACCTGAAGCCGGTGCTGCTGGGGCAGGACAGTGATGGCCAATCCTTTTGCAAACTGCTTGTCAAGTCTGAGATCTAAACGGACATCATATATAACATTAATGATACTGTTTTTACGACCATATCTATAATTTATATAGAATCCAATTATTTAACTGTTAACTTTTTGTCTGAAATTTAACTTTTCATAAGCATTTTTCAAGAAAACAAAAATCTTTTGGACTTTCCTGGAAGTGATTAATTATATCAGGAAATGGCAAGCATGAAAATTCTAATTATTTTATACGCGACAGGCTATGAGACCTTCGTTTTTATTTTTAATTAATCTGGAAATCAATTAAGTTTTTTTTAGATGCGAGGAAACTCCATCCCCTGTAAAACATATTTTATGGGCTCAGGTGAATGAATAAAACCCTGATTATCTCAGGTTATTACAAAAGATACATGTCTTGACTCAAACTCGGAATCTATTTTGCAAATTACAAGTTCTTTATCATCACAACATGTCCTTTAGAGACGAAATCAATTAAGTTAAATCTTCTTTGTAGGTGATCAATGAAAATTGGATAGAAAAAACTGGATTAAGGTCTTGTACATATGAATCAGCAACTAGTATCCCTTCATTAATTAACATTAAACAAAAAGGTATATGCATGCCATATCCATAGCTCTTTCTAGTATTAGGTTTGTTTTTATGGCGCGTACGTTCGGTGTTTTACTCCACAACAAATTTGAAAGGGCTGGTTAAACGATAATCAAAATCATTTTGCACGGTCTTGCTAAACGTTTTCTCTTTAAATCTTGGTTAAAAAAACTACAATTTATTTTTCTTTTCTTAAACTTGCGTTTTTAAAACAGTAACGTCAAGAAAAACTAACACAATATACCAAACACCCACGTAATAAAACACATGCCATTAGACGTTAGATGGATATGTAATGAATGTATCGTGGTCTTGTGATTTGTACCTGGTCTTCATGCAAAGAACTATCCCGGTTACAGTTCTGTGGGTACGAGCCATCTTTATTCTGAGGCCAAAGTCCATGGATTCCGAAATCTGCAGCTGGTTTCCCAGTCCTCGGATAGCAGCAGCTATGCTTTGTGTCACAGTAAGATCCCGGCCACTGCATGAATATGGAAACGATAATCAATCGACATTCAGCAAAATTTAAAGACCAGGTAATTATGTAGAGCTAACTAATGCAACACAAAAATGTAATTATGTAGAGCTAACCTGTTGAACGAAGTAGAAAAAATCAAAATCTTCAGAAACACAAAGAGCTGAAAGGTACTGTATTATCAAAAGCTTGATAAAAACTGAAAACTTGATGAGTTTCATCTTTAAAATAACGATTTCGAGACCTGGGATTTAGAATGGCAATGCAATTTGGGTGCAGTCTGAAGATTTATATATAGCCGATCAACGGAGTACTAGACAGCGACAGAATTTGGTTTATTGAATTCTTTTTCTTTGCGTCTTGCCGAGTTTAACGTTCCCCCACGTTTGTGTCGCGTAATTGGCTTGCCTTTTCATATCTTTTTCTCCTGTTATTGATGTCGTTTGAGCACATATTTTATTGTCTTTCGTCTACAATTATCCCTCGATCTGCAATATTGAGGTGGCACGTAAATCATATACAATCATCTATTCCAGGCCCAGCCTACCAGAACCACCAAATCTGGCCGGAACTGCGTTAATTGGGTAAAGGTAGACGCATCAGAATGTCTTGTCTTTGCTTGCAAACATAGAACTGAATATCTATTCTTAAAGCAAACAAACATTCGTAACAGTACTTCCATGAAAATCAAAGTGGTTTTTAGACATCTTCTTGGTGCGTGCATGGCGTGACAAAAAGCAACTGCAATGGCACGATATTATTGTTTCCACTCTTGAGTGCTTTTGCAATTGATCTTGAAAGTAAACTAAAAATGGAGTTATTAATTTTCTCATGGATCAAGTCTTGCTTGTTCTAGCAGGCTAGGGTTATTTTTATATTATACATACGTAAGGAGATTGTATTTGGCAGATGATCATGTTAATTAACTATCGATTATGCTTCCATCATTCAAACCAGTTTTCAAATCATTTAAATGGTTGATTTATAATTGACACTGAACCTTAATAACTTGCTTTTTTTATAATTTTTTTAATTATATTTGTAAATAAACATTTTTCTCTATTTTATAAATATTTATTTTTGTTATTGTATAATAAATAAAGCTAGTTAAAAAATAAAATTATTAAATCAGATAAAATTCATGACTTAGATCATGAGTTAGGTTGTGAAATCTTGATCGCTCAAATATATTGTCGTCTCGTTATTAAAAAAACATTATCTTGATATTTTTTAAAATTAATTCCTGTCTTTATCAGTCATTCAGGTAGTTTTCGGACTCACAAAGTTAAATAGGTAATGTCAGGTCTAGGGATTAGTTTAAAAAAGACAATTATTAAACCTAAAAAAGGTTCACCCAAGTCACAGGTTTAACCGGTTGAACCACATGATTCGAGTCGATTAAAAAGATTTTATCCTCTCTTTTTTGGACATGCCATGTAGGGGGGAGGATGAACAAGGACGTAATTAAAAAGCTGCTGGACTTCTACCATAGAAATCAATGAAGGCTCACAGATTCACTGAACATTGGAATTTAGTTGATGGGAAAACAAATACAGGAAAGGAAATACATCAATTTAGTCTCAATTACGGGTCTAAAAAGAAGGGAACTCAATTTCTGAATCACATTTTCCTCTGGGAAACACTGGGCAATCAATAAGATTTTTTCCACCGGTATCCACACACAAGTAAATTTGGTAAAGTTGACTGTTCCTTGATGTATCAGCATTGCACTCTATCCATGGAGTAAATCCCACCGCCTCTTGTATGGCACTCCTGATACTGCTCAAGCTGTACAATGCCCCATGTGGGTTTATACCTGCGATATTTTTGTTCTTCAGCCATTAGCTTCCATGGCTAGCACTCAAGGAGAAAAACTCAGGCGAAGGACAGTTCTCCTCTAAAAGGGGTGAATCTGAACTTTATAAATCAAAAAAGAAAGGGAAAAAAGAGAGAGATTTACCTGCATTTTTTAGTGCCTGGAGGAGGTTCACTTGCCTTTTCAAATTGAGAGCTGCTTGGAAGTATCCATGCTGGTCAAGAATAGACTCGGAGCACGTCCCGTGCTTTTCCCACTCATGTGCCCAGAAGGCTACTCCGCTGCCGCTCGGGCAAGCTAGCGTTGGCCAATTCTTTTGCATGCCGCTCCTCAGGTCTGCAACCTGTACCGTTTCAGTTATCATGAAAGTAAGAGTCTAGAGAAAGAAAGGTGCAAGGAAATGGTGGGCTTGTGCCACTTGAATCCCTCTGTTGCCAGTTTCTCAAAGTAGGCTTGTAATTCCAATTCACCTGAAAGCTTTTAACAGTTTAATGTTTGCCAACTTAACATCCTAGAATGAATTCTTTCAAAATGGAAATTAATCATGAGATTTCTTTAGAGATTACAGTAATGATTAGAGAATATAAGGGGGGAAACAAAAGTACAGGTAATCTTATCAAGCGACTGTCAATTACTATATAAATCAATGATTTCATTGATTCAAGGCAGGATTTGAAGTCTCATTTTGAAAATAGATAATAACCTTTATGTTCCTGGTGTACAATACAAGGACAAAGAATGATAAAAACTCAAAATTATGGAATGCAAAGTACCTTTTTTGGATCGTAGGTGCTATTAGCATCACAGTTTGATGGGTAGTTCCCGTCATTGTAATTAGGCCAAAGTCCATGAATGCCGAAATCAGCCGCAGGTTTACCTGTTGTTGGGTAGCAGCAACTTTTCACCGTGTCACAGTATGATCCTGGCCACTGCAATATCAACACGATAACCGTCAACCAAGAGTAGAAAAGAAAAAAACAGAGAGAGACTAAGTAGCTCAGAAGAAACTCAAATATATAAACATTAGAGACATAACTAACTTACCTGTTGAACAAAGTAGAAGAAGTCGAACTCCTGTGAAACAGAAAGTACTGACAGGTACAGGAGTACCAAAAGCTTGATCAAGTTAGAACTGCTGGTTTTCATCTATTCTTTTGCCTCAAATAATCTTGTGAAATGGATTTCTAGTTCAAGGCTTTAAATGGATAAGTGAATATGATATTACAGAACAAGCATGGTATGAAGCGCATTTTATAGAATTACAGGCCAATAACGACAGCCTGTATTCAGAGTATCTATTACAGGATATGCTGTTCCAAGCTTATCGATCAATTCATGGCTATATATACGTGTGAACATTTCCTGATAAGTTCATATACATGTCGACTGTCCATCTAATTAGTATCCCATAATCGTTCTACTGATTTTGCATCTCATTATTCGTGAAAGTCGAGCCTACACTTAAACTCATTGCAAATATTATTGATCTCACATTTATTTCTCATCATGCCGCCAGGCTCATTGTCTATTATCGGTGGCCAAGACTTTTAATATTTCCATTGTTGTAGGTATGCCTGTTATTCAGATTTATGCATTTATGAGTTTGAGGTGCATGAATCTCATTGTGGTAGAAGATATACCATGATCTTGATATAGCGGGAGAATCGAAGGAAATTATTTCTACATTTGGTTATCTTATATACTGCAGAAAAAATAGCAGTACCTTTCCTTCCATGGATTGAAATTAATGCAAGAAATAAAATTATTGACCTCATCAAATAAAAAAGAATCACCAGAACTGTTCAATACTGTATGGCCGGCAGTTGCAGGTCAAAGTGGAGGTTAACTTGGCGGGACACTGACAGTTCAATACTGTATGGCCGGCTATTTGGTCAGCATTTTGCAAGGTATTCCATTTATTTTATTTTTCTTAGCTTTCACAAGGGAAAGCCATCCTGTGCACACCATGGAAATTTCAAAATTATGGAACAACGTTTAATTATATGAATGAGATTCATTGTCCTTCCATTTACAGTCGCTTAGAACATTTTTATCGATATGGTCCAGTTGAGATACTTGACTTGCTTTGAAAATACGAAGACTGCAAGAAACTATGTAATCAAGAAAAAATGAGATTGGTCCACGGCATTTTGCTTTGAGTTTAGAATAAAGAGGAAATTGTAGTGCCGCTTCTTTTCATCGCCGGTAAAGAAAATAAACATTGGAGCTAAAAAAATAATGATGTATTGATCAATTTCCTACTGCTGTACATCAACTGTTCAGAATATACACCAATGCGCACGTGCCTGATGATAACTTGCAAAGATTGCCAAATGGAACCGGCCCTGCTACTCTTGATTTTTTTACATGCAAGTATAGATTTCAAGAACTTATATATGTTGAACGAATGGAATAATTAGGAGCAATTGCAGTACCAGCTCTGAAGCCTTCTGATGATAGCAGGGAGAAATAGTTGTTGAAAGTCAGGGACGATGCAGATGTCTCAATCATACAAGGAGGAATTTCAGTTAAACAGACTCTGTTACCAGTAATCCCCACAAGAGCACTTCCCGCCTTTGAAATGATGAAATCGTTGGACGTCTCTAAGAATTATTTCCCTGTCAATGAGTGACGATATAAGTTTAGCAGCAGAATGGCAATCCCCACAAACTCGAAGATTCTTCACCACGCGGATTGTTGTCCCTGGGGGGGTGTTGAGGAGTCCGAAGGCAATGGCCAATTTTTCACTGTGATATCTAAGAGTGATTTCTTTCTCTTCATCTTCCATATTAGGATGAACGACTAGAGAAGTATCGGGTACATATCCAACTAATTTTAACTCCTTAACCAGCTCGTCCAGAGCTCGATGTAAAGCTGTAGAAACGTAATTCACACCATCCCCGGAGAAGAACTCATGCACTACATTATCTACCTCTATGGAGCTGACCCCAGGAATCTTTACTGCACCTTTATGGATCATTAGTTTTCTTAAAGTATCCACATCTTCCCATTTTCCAGCTCTTGCACACAAGTTTGATAAAATTACATAATCTCCACCATGAGAGTCGTCAAGTTCAGAAATCTGTTTCATCACTTGCTTTGCCAATTCTAGATTGCCATGGCTACTAGATGCAGATAACAAGGTTCGCCACAGTATAGGTGTGGGCTTGATCGGCAACTCATCTATGAACTTATAAGCTTCATATAAGAGTCCAGCTCGACCTAGTAAATCCACCATACATCCGTAATGCTTGATCCCAGGAATAATTCCATACACCTCAGTCATACTATAGAAATACCGAAAACCTTCATCCACCAATCCAGTGTGACTACAGGCATAAAGTAGGCCTAAAAATGTAATCTCATCAGGCTGAACTTTTGCCCTCGCCATTTCTTCAAAGATAGACATCGCATTTTGACCCTGCCCATGCATTGCATGCGCCACGATCATCGCAGACCAAGCCTGCGTATCTCTTACACTCATGCTATCGAAGACAGAAATGGCGTCATCCAAGCTTCCACATTTGGCGTACATGTCTATAAGTGCCGTATTCACCTTAACATATTTATCCAATCCATTCTTCTTAACATACTCATGGATCCACTTCCCTAAGTCTAAGGCACCCAACAATGCACACGACGATAGAACACTGAGCACGGTAACGTCATTAGGCTTAAGTTTCCTAGCTTGCAATTGGCGAAACAAAGACAGTGCCTCATTAGGCCTGCTGCTTCTAGCGTAGCCCGTTATAATAGCATTATATGAAACAACACAAGGCTCTAATATCTCATCAAACACTCGTTGAGCCCCATCCACATCTTTACACCCAGTGTACATATTTATAAGTGTAGGGCAGACATGAGTATTTTCATTTAGCCCAAGTTTGATAGCAAGGCAATGCAGTTGTTTACCTAGTTGAAAGGCTCTAGCGACCACACACGCTTTAAGTAAAGATGGGAAAGTGTAGTCATCCGGCAAGAGATTATAACTCAAAGCTTTGATAAAGAGAGAAATGGCTTTGAGAGGGGCATCTGACCGCGAGTAGCCGCGAAACATGGAGTTAAAGAGGACCATGCCTGGTTGGGGAATTGTCTCAAACAGCTGGTGTGCGTAGTCCATGGAGGAGGAAGTGGGACTTCGAGTGCAAGAGTTTATGAGCTTAGTGAGAATCTGAAGGTCATTTTGGAGGTGGGTTTTGATCGTAAAAGCTTGAATCTGCTTGAGTTCTTTAAGAGAGGTGCATTTGGGTAAGCAAGAGAGAGGGTTTGACGTATATGTGATGTTGTAGTAAGAACTGTGTTGTGAGGGAGACTGCTGGATTACTGGTGGAAATGGAGGTGTTGCCATTTTTGATTAAATGTGATTTGGAATTGAATGTTTTGAGGCTGTGGAGTGGAGGGGATTGAAAAGAGAGGATTTTTATTTTATTTTTCTTCAGGTAGAGCTGATCAGGTAGGTCCGGGGAAATTCGCAGCCTAACTACAATTCAATTCCTCAAATTATAACAAGAACCCCCAATCAACCCTCAGATTACGAGTTCCTGCAGCTTCATCACTTGATTTTCACCGACCCGTCAAACAATTGCTTAATCTCCGAGCTGCTCTTCAAAAATAGTTATCAGATGAATGAGATAGGGTGAAGAAGGAGATATAAACGCTGTTTAATCTCGATTATACAAGCCTCTTGATCCTAATTAGAAACAACCCATATATTAATTTAGAGAAAACTGGATCTTTTTTATATATATTAAACCCTAATTCTTCATAATTATTTTGATCTCTAAAACGTAGGTGATTTTTGGAGTTGTAATTGATATAATTAAAAAAATAAATAATTTTTGAAAACTAGTTGGATAAAATTATTTTATTTCGAAAATACGAGTATCGAACTTAACTTTCAATCTCATTTTATGAATTTGAAAACGCTAACATATTCATTTCAGAGATTCAACAATGAATTGGTTGATATTTTTTTTTTTATGAAATTATTTTGGTTTTATATTGTAGATTTAACCGGTTATTTTGGATTTATTTTGATTTGTTTTTTATTTTTTAACATTAGACTGATTAAAAATTAGGTTTTATTTTTTTTTATTTAATTTCTATAGGGTGTTCTGATTCCACAACATGAGTGGGTTTTTTTCCCTTTATATTTATTTGAGTATATATATTTTCTAAGTATTTATTTAATATTAGTTTTATTAGGAATTTCCTTTTCGTAATTTATTTTAAGTTGCTTTATCGGATTCTTTTAATCTTATGATCCAAATTATAGATTCGACATGTTAACTTGGGTTAGTCAAATATGTTTATATATAAAAATATTTTCCTATTCAAAATACATTAGAAATCATGTCAAAATTACAATATTGAATTTGATTATAAGAAGAGGTGGAAACTTTCTTGAAGTGTTTTTCATGTGTACAAATCTTTTGATTAATGATCAACTTTGAATTAATTTATTAGAATATAAAATATTCATATGAGCTCGAAAGCTTTAACCGTATAAAATCTCAATTTGTCTTGATTTGATGAAGATAAAAAATATTTAACGAGTGTGAAAAATTTTAATAACGCGAGCGAGAAATCATGTGATATACTAATTTGATTATATATGAGAAGGGAAAGAAATTTGATTCGTTGTTTTATTGATTTGGCTTGATGCAAAAAGGATTCTGATCACTTGCTCCCTTGATTAACTTTAATTTATCTAAAATAACTTTCAAGTATTTATATTTGGTTTTTAGTTTTGTTTGTTATAATTGATTTGATGACTTAGTTAACTAATTTATTTATATTTGATTTGATTATAAAAATATAAAAATAAGAATTATAAAATATATTTTTATTGTATTTTTTTAATTTGACCTAAGCCCATAACTAATAAATCTAATTTAGAATCAAATCCACATAAATTAATGTGTACAGTCACGAAGATTTTTGAGTTATATATCATATACTTGTAGAAAATTCAGTTTCAATATGTTTAAAAATATCATCTAATATATATATATATATATATATCATATATTTAAGTTTATCATTATTATTTTTTTATAAAAATTACATCTCAACAATGTTTAAATCTTTATTACATTAAAAAATCAATCTAACGTGGAGTGGAAAATGATACAAGTACCTCTTGGGTACCTTAGCAATAGCACTCCCAAGTCCCAACCTTGATTAGAAAATTCAGATTCCTCGGATACGCCGTTTAGGGTTTTTGTTTGACAGATATTTTTTGTGTCCTCATCTTGTCTCTTTCATACCCTCCCTGTTCTCCACTCTTTTTAAGAAAAAAAAAAACCCTTTCTTTCTGGTAAGCCCCACAACCTTACTCCATTTATTTTTTCAATGTTAAAATGTACATTTAGTTTCTCATGTGCCCACATGTTCTGTTTAATGTTAACCTCATTTTTTTCTGCTAATATAGTAGAACACTGTTATTATTTATTTTTATCAGCTTTCGTTATTGTTTATTAAATCTTAGCATGGTGTTAATGTTGTCGTGATTTTTTTTAGCTGGGTTCTGGTTACGAGTGCATATAAAATTATCCCGAAAGTGCAAGTGGAGTTTCAGTTTACGGGGATTCTTCTTTTATGGTTTCAATTTCCTTTTCATGCCTTTCAGTTCTACAATTAATAATCAATAAGGTCTCCATACGGGAAATCTCTATGATTTCCATTTGAAAGTTTTAGTTTAGGGCCTGGGCTGGGAAATTCGGTGAAGCGGATGCTAGGATTCTATGCACTATTGCTTTTACCGCATTGCCCTGTCGTCTATCTTTTGCTCATGTTTCATGATGTTGAAAAGCAGATGGTGATTACTGATTAGTAGCTCAAAGCGTTTGAAGATGACAATCAAACAGAGGCAACATATTCAAATCATTTCAAAACAGAAAAAAGTTTTGGTTTTCAATGAAAAGAATGAAAATTTGGGTGAAGCTGCAGAGGCAAAATCACTCCATATGTCAGATGTGCAGCAGAATATGTGGAAGACCCTGCGGCATGCTGCTGCACATCAGCAGTATATTGATAAGCATAGCCAATTTATTGAACAATCTAGACAGGCAAGAAAAATGGGGGATAAAGGAGCATGCCTGAGTGAAGATGGGCAAATAGACAATGAGAAACTGAATGAGGAAAGTGCAGTTGATCACCTGTTGATTCTCGCACAGTCTGCTGAACTAATGCTGGAATCTGAGGAAATCTTTGATGGATTGCACATGAATGATAGAAGTCATGAAGGTAAATGCATTAATTTGATAAGTGTGTTTGGTTATTTCAAGTTTGTTATGTATTTCACTGATGTTGTGTTGATAGTTATTTATGTGATCAGGGTTGCATATTAGTCCAATGGCTCAACATTCACTAGAAAATCTTAGTGACGCTACAGTTACTGGTCAGTGTTATTCTCCTATTCAATTACTACAGTATCTGCTGTTTTATGTTTATGTAGCATCCCTTTTCAGATCAGAAATATCCTGGGAAACAAATTGGCGTGATGCCTGTAATAGATCATGTACTAAATAAAGGGAATGGATTCCAATGTGAAGGTAGAGCTCTCCGTTTAAGTCAAATTCGACGTCTAGCTCGATCAAAAAGTCACATATTAGCACAGCAAAGTATCGGGGATTCTGCAGCTGGGCAAATGCAAGGGAGAACACGGCTGACTCAAATTCGACAACAAGCTCGGTCCAAAAATCATTCACAAGTGCAAGAAGGGACAAGAAAGAAATCAAGTTTGGTTTTACATGAAAGAATTGTACGTTTGACCCATATACTGTGCCTGGCTCGATCTAAAAGCAATTTAGTAGTTCAAAAGGCACTTCAGGACAGCAGGCATGGGCATTCTGATTGTCAAACCACTGAAGGTAAATTTACTTGAAAGCGATGCAAAGAATACAGGAAAGGTGTGTTCGTACTAAAGTGTATCTCTGTTTTCAGTGCAAGTTGCAACATATACATGATCCCTAATTGTAGGCAGTCTCGAATTAGCTGCTTTTGTCACTCACTTCAGACTTGTACAATCTGTCCTAGAGTTGGATATGTACCCATCTGTCTGAATATTTTGGTACCATGATGATAAATGTAATGTTCTCTCTGGCTTTTCTACCAGACGACCAAAGGGTTGGGACCATTGAAGCAAAATTCAGAGAAGAAGACAGCTTCCAAGTGGGTGAGTGTTTACTTTGTCATTATGTGATGGTCTTTATATTCACTCTCAAGAAACTTCTTTGCTCACCTTTTCTTTTTCTTTTTTCATCATTATGCTTTTGCTTCTAAGAGAACTGTGATGTTCTTTCTATGGCAATGAAAACATCAAGGCCATGCTGAACTTCGAATAGTGTTTGAGGGTTGGAATGGGCATATGATATTCTAAGTTAACTTGAAAATGGGACTATTGACATTTTTGGGATTTGATTTGCACATGCTTTCATGTTTTTAAAACCTAGAATGATTTGAATGCAGGTTAACATGATGCAATCATCAAACTGCATGGCTTTTGAAGACTAAAATGTCCAAGTTACTCTCTTATGGCATGTTACCAAGCAATGAAAGGAGAAGCTAAAAGTGCCTGCAACTTTCATCGAGTCTCTTGATTTACCATGTAGTAGATTCTTAAACACGGATACTGTAGACAAGTTTCAGTTCAGGATAGAGTATGTAATAGGATTTTTTAGTACATGGATTTGACAGGGTAAATATTTATCTGCTTATACTTGTAGTATCACCATCAATGGAATGCAAGGCAAAAATTATCTGCAAAATGAATTTGATCTTTCTAATTGCCTAATGCCAGCATGTACGCCATTTGGTTTATTTTTCACTTTACAACTTTCTGCCATTTCAACCAGTATCTGGGCTGGTGGTGTGACTTGTCTCTACTGAATTGCCTCCGTCATTATCACTGGGGAATGAGGATCATCATTTTAGATTTGTAAAGGAGAAATTATGGCATCCGGCGGGTTCGTTTTGTTTGAAGAATAGAAGGTCATTGAGAGATAATAGAAAATGCTGTGTCATTAGCTGTTGGGAAAATTAATTGAAGAAGAAGATTGGCATTATTTCTATCAGTGTCACATTTATGTTTCATTTTATTTTTAAAACTAACTCTTGAGGAATGAATAGAAAATGCAGTCTCATGGAAATCCGACATGTACCTTGAAGAGTAAAATATGATTGGACCCTTTAAGGCAGAATTGAGTTTTTCTTTATTTTGCTCTGTCAGAGATTTCAACCCTATATTGCATTGTATTCAACTTGCATGATCTTCGTAAAAGGCAAAAGCCGCGCTTGCAAAATAAGAGCATTCCTTCTGTGTATCTTATTGTCAGCAAGCTTAATTGCACCATCATTTGGTTTCAGAGATGTTTTACAATTTGTTTGATAGAAGTATATGTGCCTATGACACCCGCAAAAGACCCGACTATCAATATTCCCACAATTAACACCAACTCCACCCCAAATCTTTTAGCAGATTTGTCAATCTTAAGGTAGCACAAACAGGGTAACAAAATGGAGGCAGTGACACTAAAAAATGCACCAATAAAAGCCATCACGTATCCAAAAAAGGGAATTGTTAGTGCCACAACTACCGTGCTGATCACAATCACAGTTCTGATGAGGACACTGACGTATCTGCTGTTGCTGAAAACCAATGTGTCCTCAATAGCTGTGGCAATTGGAGCAGTAATGATCGCATATTTGGTCAGGGGGTTGACTAAAGTGCTGTATATTGCTATTTTTGAGGCAATTTTTCTGATTGGAAGATTTAAGGTCACCTGAGACTTCAAATTTTCTCCATACATGAGGTAGCCTAGAACTGCCATTGATCCATAAGAGATGGTACTTGTAACAAAGCAGATAAGTAAAACCTGCGAAGGAGAGAATGCAGAAGAGAAAGGTCATAACCAAACAATACTCCTATAAATTTGAGCTCAAAAGATATCACCATCATCATAGCTGCATTAACAGAGAGCCAATTATAAGAAGATTCAGTTTCCACATAGCTTCCTACCTTGGAGAACTGGCTTCTGTCTTTCATGGAATTGCACAACGTGGGGAAAACTGCATGACCACAATAACAAAAGGTGAACATGCTTAAAGTAGTAGGCAATCCTCTCCAATTCAAAAGCACACCATTTTCATGGAACCCCACGCCATCAGCTGCACCAACCCACAAAACACAAGCAACCAAAAGAACAGAAGCCATAACCCCACCAGCAGAGACATAGGCCAGCATGTGTAGACTCTTTAACCATGTCGTTGGCAGGATTACAAGCGCAGTGAGCAGAACAAAGGCTGTTTTACCTCCAATGTGTAGTCCAGCAATTTTGAAACCCGTGTTTGGAAACAACTTGTCTAAATTGTCACCTTCTAGAATCAGAAATTCAACAGCTACCAAGTATAGCTCAAGATACATGAAGATGGATACTAGAGCTCTTCCTTTGTATCCAAAAGCTCGCTCCCCTATATCAGGATAACTTCTGATGAGTGGGTCCGAATCCATACAACGTCTTAGAAGTAATCCTGTATACCAACAGAGAACTGCCACTAGAAAAAGCAGTATTAAGCCCAGCCATCCTCCTTGAGAAAGCGCATAGGGAACTGAGAGTATCCCAATACCTGCAAAACAGGGCATCAATTAATTGTATCATTCTTGGTCATACTTCAGCTCACCTTTAACATTACCACGAGTCGAAGCAAGAATTGGTTTAGTTACGGAAAAAGGAGGGAAAGAGGGAAATGAGACCTGATAAAGCGTTGAGGCCATTAAAACAAGTTCTAAGGAAGGTGGTGCCCCTGTGTGGCTCCTCGGCTTCTGGGAGCTGGTTTTCCTTCTCCACTTCGTCAGCTTTTTGGCACTCCATCTGTTGCTGTCCACAACTTCAAATATTGGCATATATTTATACATGAAGTGGGATTTACTTGTGCCATTAATCAATGACAGTTTCCTTTTTCATTATTGAAATCCAAACAAATTACTTGGATTATAAAAAGAGAAAGTGAGGATAAGTAGATAGCCATTCTCTCCACGGCACTGTACATCTTCCAAAAGCCAGACCACTCACATGCCGCTCACCACTGTGTTTCCTCTTTAATGTCTCGTCAGCAATGCACACGTGATTCGTTATACTTTATGTTCATGTATTTTACATGCAACACAGCTTATTTTGTGAGAACATTGCTGCTGTAATAATTTTTAAGGTGATTTGTGAAGCGACCTGTTGTAGCAGCAAAAAAAGAACTACATTTCGTTACATAAACCATCCTCTACCGCAATAGTTGATCAGGTGGAGTCGAACCAAATCATATTTATTTTTGGATGCGAGGAAACCACTACCCCGTAACGTGCACTTTGTGAGTTTAGGTGAGTGAGTGAAGCTCTTATTGTCCTAGACTTTTAGAAGAGTTGCATGTCCTGACTCGAACTCGAAACTTGTTATGCGGATCGTAAGTTCTCTGCCATCACGCCACGCCTCTTGGGGACAAATCATTTTTTTTGGATGTGAAGAAAACTCATCCCTTGAAAAGCACTCTGTGAGCCCAAATGAACGAGTAAAACACTAATTGTTTTTACAAGAAATGCATATTCTGACATGAACTCGAAACTTGCTATGTAGATCACAAGTCTTATCACAGTAAGCAAATTACATTGCTTAGCTTTTGTAAACAAAACAATATATAAAAGATAATGCTCTATATTATATAAAAGGACAATCGGCTGAAAAAGAAAAGAAAGGGACAGAAAGAGAAGAAAAGAAGGATGATTCCACCAAAAGTTTAACAGAATTAGAGGAAAAATAGAGCACCAACCAATAGTTTCGCCCTCCACTCAGCGTTTTGAATCTCGATCTGTGTGATTTTCATACTTTCGAATACTCCATTAATTATAAGCAAACTATTTTTATAAACACAGAATCTTTGATAAGCGTTGTCGCTACTTTCCCCCCCTGTAACTTTGATTCATCTGATATCTGGGAGAACAAATCATTTTTTTTTCATCCAGCAAACTCTTAAAAGAGAAATTAATAACATCAACGATAGACACACACATTTGTTGCATCCTGAGCATTGCAGAGTGAAAGATATCCAACTGCTTTCCTTTTCAGCAGAAAGATTTATCAGTTTGGAAGGAGAAATGATATAAGATAAATAACAAATAAAACAGGTAGTTATTCACTTCCCTCCTTCGATTTGTAAATATTGATAGGGAAATCCATTGGAATCTTAAGAAACTAAAAGAAAAAACTATACGGGTCAAAGAAATGAACTAGAACAGCAAAGTTGCCACCACCATTTTGGCTATCATTTCCTCCTTTTGATCGTGTGGGGAGATTCAAATACACAGTATTACCAGAGAAGAGGCTTAAGCCCTTCATCACAAGACTAATATCCCATTAGCCTACCAGACATAGAAAAAGGAGCTTGATTCTTTCACTTTACTTCCACCAGACAAACTCATCAGAAGAAAAGGAGTGCTGAGGTCACAAATCTCACTCGCCATCATTATCTGCCAAACCTAAGGATCAAAGACAGAATACAGTCATACTGCAATTCCTTAAAGATCATGACCATACTCTTTCTTGAGCCCATTAATCTTTTTAATCAGACAAGGGACATGACAGAGAATAATGTCCACGTCCAAATAATTATGACCATGACTTCAGCTCCATTAAATCAATTCAACTGGACCAAATAAAATGGACCCTGCTAATTCTAAAGCTGCCTTTACGTGATAAAGATAGTGCCCATCCTGTTTGACTGAAGAAAGAAAAGGTAAATAGACTGCATTATTGGAGGTCTAGGCCAGTGCACTGGAAGAGTTGAAACCATGAAATGGTGGAGACCTCGATTTACTACACTTTCTTTCACTCGACAGAGTGAAGCAGCCATCCATTGCTGACAAGCAGAAATGCTTCAGCTTCAACTGGAGAACTCTAACAAAACATGGTTGCCAAAGTGATTTTTTGGGGTTGCAAGAGACATTGGATAGGTCCAGTTAAACTTAGCAAGAAATCAATGGTGGGCAAAAATCAAGCAAGAAATCAATGGACTGCTAGACAAGTTTTGATTAGCGAAGGAAAGTATATTGAAAACAGGCTATGGCCTATTGCCTTTGTCTATCTGTGCTTTCTGTCCAAACCAGGTAACAGAGTAGCATTTTACAAGCAACGGAAGCTTAAGATTATGAGTAGAAGAAATAAAATCATTTCAGCTCCATTTACTCAATTCTAATGTTTGAGAAATAATTAAAAAACACGTGAAAAAATTGTCTGGAAAAAAATAATATATATTTTTTAAAGCAAAGTGACACTGCAAAAACAAAACATACAAGTTCTTAGTTACTAGATCAAGTTAGTAATTTTATTAACTGAAGCCAGATGAACCCATCCACAGTTTGATCATCATTTGTTTGGTTGAACTAACATTCCAGTTAGCTGCTTTGCTTCTGATCACTTGACCACGTTCTTAGATATTTTTATTTTAAATATTAAAAATGATTTTCAAAAAATAAAAAAATATATTATTTTAATATATTTTAAATAAAAAAATATTTTTAAAAATAACCTTTCACACATTTACCCGTGGCAATATCCTCGGAGGACCAGACAAGTCAAATAATGTTGCCCGTCAGTGGGAAGTAGCTTTCAAAAAGTAAAACCAACCTCCAAGGAAAATAAATAAATAAATAAATATATTAATCCATTTAATTTATCCATTTCCAAGAACGTTACTAATTTGCCATTTTCAGATTTGAAAATAGGAGGATTTTTTTATATATTATTGGGTTGAAGGAATTCTTGGTAAAATGGTTTGATTAAATAAACTTCATCTGTTTCTTTTTATCAGTTGATAAATATACAAAAAAGTTTTTAACTCATAATCAACATAAAAATAATTAAAAAAAACAATATCTTAAATTAAACTTTGTAAACAATACATGAGAATACTTTTTTTAATTTTAAATTATATATAGGAAAAGGTTCAGATCAATCAACAACCCGAACCCGAAAGACCTTCTACGGTAAACCGAACCGCAAACACCCTTAAAAAAAACCTCTCGTCAGTGCGTCTCGCCATCGTGTTACGCGCCTAAGGAGCTGAGGACACGGGGCGTAGCTGGTTGGCGGGATGAGCGACACGGGGCACATTGGGAAGTGGAGGTCAAGAAACCAAGGTGCACTGGATTGGCGACACGGGAAAACAAAGGCGCACGAGATGAAGACACGTGGCAGCTGCAGTTCTTTATTTCTTTTACTTTACAATATTTATTAATTGTTGTTGTTAATTGTTTTATTTGTTCAGTTTCTTATTATTTATTCATGGCAATGTACACGTTCTAGTCCAGATAGAACGAGGCATAGTAGTGGGTAGTTATTTTAGGATTATCACTTCTGTATTTAAGTTCGTATTTGAATTAATGAAAACAACCTTGAAAATCCAAAAATATTGCTTGAAGCAAAGGAGGTATCTGTATCCTCGACAATCCAGAAATTATCTTTAGTTCAAATACAAGTAAAAGCGTAACAAGTGGTATCAGAGCCGTATGTTCCTGGCATGGCGGAGGGAACTAGGTCGACTCAATTGGCTGAGGCTATCACTTCCCTACGAAGTGAGAACAATTTACTAAGAGAAGAGCAAAGCAGACAGAGTGCTCTCATGGAGCAAGTATTACAACAATTACATCATTTAGCAACTAATTATGATACGTTAATACAATTATCAGGAAAGCAGCATGCAGGAGAAGGAACTTCAACAACTGTCAATGGAAATACTAAATCCTTACTGGAGGGACCATCTGGCATTCAGGCAAGGACGATGAGATTGGATTTTTCCCATTTCGATGGAGGAGAACCCCATGATTGGATCTTGAAGGCGCAACAGTTTTTTGCGTATTGTCAGATACCGAAAGATCAGAAGCTCCAGATTGCTTCTTTTCACATGGAGGGAAAGGCGTTATCCTGGTATTGCTGGCTGATGGACTCCAGTCCAACAGCAAATTGGGAGGAATTCTTGGTAGCCCTCAGAACCAGATTTGGGCCTTCGGCTTATGAAGACCCAGTGGGAGCATTCACGAAGTTACGACAAACTGGAAGTGTGGAAGAATATCAGACTGCTTTCGAAATCTTGTCAAACAAAATCAATGGTGTAAGTGAAGAATTTCGAATTAGTACTTTTTTAAGTGGGTTAAGAGATGAGTTACGCATAATGGTTACCATGTTTAGACCAACAACCCTATCTGCAGCCTTCGGGTTGGCCCGATTACAAGAAGTAGGCAGGAGAATCCATCCTGTTAGAAACCAAAACACAAACCACAACAACACATATCTTCCATCCTATCCTAGACAAACACCAATGAGACTACCTGCACCCAATCCTACAATTCCCAAATTTCCACTTCTACATAATACACCACAGAACAACCCAACCTTTCAAAAGAAGTATTCCCTACCCATAAAGAGACTTAGTGCTAGTCAGATGCAAGAAATGAGAGAGAAAGGTTTATGTTATAATTGTGATGAGAAGTACCAATTCGGTCACAAGTTTAATAAACCTAGTTTGTATTTATTGGAGGGTTTAGAACTTGAAATAGAGAGTTCGGATGCTGAAGATGATCAAGGGCAGTATGATCAGCCTCTCCAAACAGCTGAACTATTGGTAATTTCATTAAATGCCATAGCAGGGGTATCTTCCCCTAAAACTATGCGGCTGGTTGGTCATATAAGGAAGCATGCACTTACTATTCTCATTGATACAGGAAGCACTCATAGTTTTGTGGATGTGAATGTAACAAGGAAACTTAGACTACCAGTGGAGGAGAGTCACTTGGCAGTACAAGTTGCCGATGGAACAACTTTCCCTTGCCAAGGTTGCTGTAAGGCAGTGTTCTTAAAATTACAGAACTGTGATGTGTTCGTCAGTTTGTACCTACTGAATTTGGGGGGATGTGATGTTGTATTGGGGGTTGATTGGTTGAGAAGCTTAGGTACTATCCAGTGGAACTTTGCAGATTTGAGCATGAAGTTCACCGTTAATGGTAAATCCCTAGTTTTACAGGGGTTAAAGCCACCTACTAGTTCCTTAGAGGAGGAACCGAAGCTAACTAAGACCACCCTTATTGAAGGGAGAGGTCTTTGGTTACAATTCATGGAGGCAAAGGATGCACAGAATTTTCCAGTTACAGATGGGTCTCTACAGAAGGTCTTGGATCAATTTCAAGAAGTGTTTCAGGAACCTACTGGTTTACCTCCTACTAGGGGTCATGACCATCAAATTCGATTGCATGATGCAGCCACACCCACCTGTGTGCGACCATATCGTTACCCCTACTATCAAAAAGAGGAGATTGAGAAGCTGGTTAAGGACATTCTACAAACTGGAATAATTCAACCAAGTCAGAGTCCTTACTCCTCTCCAGTCCTGCTCGTGAGGAAAGCAGATGGGAGTTGGCGGATGTGTATTGATTACCGCACTCTCAACAAGGACACCATTAAAGATAAGTTTTCGATTCCTAATATTGATGAATTACTGGATGAGTTACATGGGGCTGTGCTGTTTTCTAAGCTTGATCTACGATCAGGCTATCATCAAATCAGGATAAATCCTGATGATGTGCCCAAAACTGCCTTTAGGACTCATGAGGGACACTACGAGTTTCTAGTTATGCCTTTTGGGCTCACTAATGCTCCTTCTACTTTTCAAGGGCTGATGAATGAGATATTTCGGTCTCAGCTTAGAAAATTTGTTTTGGTGTTTTTTGATGACATACTCATATATAGTAAATCTATGGCAGACCATGTAACACATTTAATTACTGTCTTAGACATCCTAAAACAACATCAGCTGTATGCAAAAGCTTCTAAATGTGTTTTTGGGTCTAGGAAAGTAGAGTACTTGGGTTATGTTATTGCACAGGAAGGAGTGAAGGCTGATCCTTTGAAGATTTCAGCCATGGTAAACTGGCCAATACCTAAAAATCCAAAAGCTCTAAGAGGATTTTTAGGACTTACTGGGTATTACAAGAAGTTTGTGAAGGGTTATGGCAGTATTGCAGCACCTTTAACAGCACTGCTTAAGAAGAATTCATTTAAGTGGACAAGGGAGGCTACTGAAGCCTTTGACGCCCTCAAAACAGCCATGGTAAACCCCCCTGTTCTAGGGTTACCTAATTTTGGTAAACCATTTGTGGTGGAATGTGATGCCTTGGGTTGTGGAATTGGGGTTGTTTTAATGCAGGAGGGCAAACCCTTAGCCTATTTAAGTCAGGCTTTGAAGGGAAAAAACTTGTTGTTATCTACCTACGAGAAGGAGTTTTTGGCCTTAGTGCTGGCCATCAGGAAATGGAGGCATTATTTATTGGGGCACCAGTTCAAGGTCCGAACAGACCAGCAGGCCCTGAAGTATCTGTTGGAGCAGAAGATAGGTACTCCCTTCCAATAGAAGTGGGTTACTAAGCTACTTGGGTATGATTTTATAGTAGAATACAGGTGTGGGAGAGAAAATCGAGTAGCTGATGCTCTATCAAGGCAGATGGTGGATGAACATGGGTCAACTAGTCAAGAAGATACAGCAGCAGAACTGCAACTACATGCACTTAGTGTGGTGCAGACTACTTGGTGGAAAGATCTACAACAGGCATGCAGCAAAGACCCACAACTGCAACAATTGATTATTTGCAGCAACCAAGGGGATTTGGATTCAGCCAAATACAAGCTGCAGGGGGACCTAGTGTTCTACAAGAGCAGATTACATCTGGGAACTATGAAGGACTATCATGCTTTGGTGTTACAACAGTTTCATGGGAGTTCTATTGGGGGACATGCGGGCACTTACAAGACACTTGCAAGAATAAAGAGAGAATTTTTCTGGAATGGCATGCGCAATGATGTCAGAAACTTCATAAAAGAATGTGATGTATGTCAACGCAATAAAACGGAAAATCTCAAACTCGCAGGCCTTTTACAACCACTACCCATACCAGAAGGAACATGGAGAGATATCAGTATGGATTTCATTGAGGGTCTGCCTAGGTCAAAGGGATACGATGTTATTATGGTGGTCGTTGATAGATTCAGCAAGTATAGTCACTGTATCCCATTATCACACCCATACACAGCAACACACATAGCAGCACAATTCATGGAGCATATTTTCAAACTACATGGAATTCCACAGACTATTGTAAGTGACCGAGATACGGTCTTTACTAGTGCATTTTGGAGAGAGATGGCACTAACCTACTGCTAAGTTCAGCATACCATCCACAAACAGATGGTCAAACAGAAGCCATGAATAAGTGGTTAGAAGGTTACCTCCGTTGCTTCACCAGTGACCGACCCAAAGATTGGGCCAAATGGCTGGCTTTGGCCGAGTGGTCATATAACACATCGGTCCATGCTTCGACGAGTCTCACACCCTTTGAAGTAGTGTACGGGCAACCTCCACCCAGACTACAACCATATGAACCCCATTCCACGGCCGTCCAAGCAGTAGAAGAAGAGATGAAGAGCCGTGATTTCATCTTGACACTTGCTCGGGAGAACCTGCAGGAAGCACAAGAACACATGAAACATTTTACTGACAAGAATCGAACAGATAGAAAATTTGAAGCAGGAGATTGAGTTTATTTAAGGTTACGACCTTACCGATAGGTGACAGTAGCAGTGAGGCGAAATTTGAAGCTTTCCGCAAAGTACTTTGGCCTGTTTCAGGTCATTCAACGAGTCGGAGAGGTTGCATACAAGCTCGATCTACCACCTCACTCGAAGATCTACTCGATCTTCCATGTTTCGTGCTTGAAAAAGAAGGTGGGTTCTCGGGTTAATCCTAGCCCTACTCTACCAGTGGTTATGGAAGACGGGACTCTTGCTCCCAAGATACACAAAGTGCTAGCTAGAAGGATGAAGAAGAAGGGAAATGTTGATTCAATGGGAGGGTTCAAACGAAGAGGATGCCTTGTGGGTTGATTTGGGGGAATTGCACAGACAATACCCCGAACTCGTGGGCGAGTTCTTCTAAAGATTGGGGCTGTGTTACGCCCCTAAGGAGCTGAGGACACGGGGCGTAGCTGATTGGCGGGATGAGTGACACGGGGCACATTGGGAAGTGGAGGTCAGGAAACCAAGGTGCACTGGATTGGCGACACGGGAAAACAAAGGCGCACGAGATGAAGACACGTGGCAGCTGCAGTTCTTTATTTCTTTTACTTTACAATATTTATTAATTGTTGTTGTTAATTGTTTTATTTGTTCAGTTTCTTATTATCTATTCATGGCAATGTACATGTTCTAGTCCAGATAGAACGAGGCATAGTAGTTGGTATTTATTTTAGGACTATCACTTCTGTATTTAAGTTCGTATTTGAATTAATGAAAACAACCTTGAAAATCTAAAAATATTGCTCAAAGCAAAGAAGGTATCTGTATCATCGAACAATCCAGAAATTATCTTTAGTTCAAATACAAGTAAAAGCGTAACACATCGTCGTAAAATCCCGCCGCCGCCTGAGTGCCCAAATCGGGATTTCAGAGAGAGAGGGGGGGGGCAGTCACTCTTTGTTAGTCCTCTCTTCTCTCTTATCCATTCAAAACCATAAATTGCTCGCATTCCCTTCACATGCCAATTCCTTCTCTTTGATGCGACGCCCTCATGCCAGCAATCGGGTCGATTCAAATGCCACCGACCAGCACAAGATGGATCCCAATATCAAACTCCATACCCAAACCATCTCAACTCGATCCATTAAATCCAAAATAGCTACTGCCATAACCCTAATCGCTCTCTTATCTTGTTATTATCTCTTTGAATCGAAAACAAAATCGTCTTCTAAAAAATACGGTATCATAATCGACGGAGGGAGTACGGGTACCCGGATTCATGTATTGGGGTACCGAGTTGGGAGTGGAGGGAAAACTGTGTTTGATTTTGATGAAGGGGCATTGAAGGTGAGTCCAGGTTTATCGGCGTATGCGGAGGACCCGGGAGGGGCTGGTGGGTCGGTGGAGGAATTGGTGGAGTTTGGGAAAGGGAGAGTGCCAAGAGAATTGTGGGGAGAGACCGAGATTAGGTTAATGGCAACTGCCGGAGTGCGGTTGCTTGATTTGGAGGTTCAAGATCAGATTTTGAATGAGTGTAGACGGGTTTTGAGGAAGTCTGGATTTAAGTTTCAGGACAGTTGGGCTTCTGTTATTACTGGTATTATTTGTAGTTATATTTTGATATTGGTAATTGTCTTAGAGGATTGAAATTGGTCGTGATTGTGCGGTTTTTTCGATAGGGTCGGACGAGGGGTTGTATGCTTGGGTTATTGCGAATTATGCATTGGGTGCTCTAGGTGGCGATCCTTTGGAAACTAGTGGGATTATTGAACTTGGTGGAGCTTCTGCTCAGGTTTTATTTTATCACTTCAATTGTTTTTTAGTGTTATATTGTGTCATTGAAAATTTGTGAATATATGGCAGTAGGGTGGTCGGTAATGAGAATTTAAGTTGAAAACGTGGAATAAGGGCAAAGTGTTTAGAATATGTTAGGGCACTTCTATTGTGGTGATGAAAATTTGAAATGTGCTAACAGTCACTTAGTATGAACACGTCTCCTTGTTATTTGTTGTATTTCTGAATTTAGGGGATCTTTTCTTTTGTTTCTCATGCTGGTTGGTTGTTAATGGTCTATAGAAAATATTTGTTTTAAGAAGTTAATAATGCCTGAATTTGCTATCTTTTTTCATGCTTTAAGTAATGCAAAATTGTTATCTATGCTTACTGCTTGATGCTTCTTTTGCAGGTGACTTTTGTTTCAACTGAGCCAGTGCCTCCTGAGTTCTCAAGTACTGTTAAGTTTGGGAATATTTCTTACAATATCTATAGCCATAGCTTTCTGCAACTTGGACTGGTAATCTTTCTCTAGAATAGCAGTGTTCATTTGAGACTTCTCTTATATTATTTCTTGCTTGTGCTGTGATGCTTTTCAAGATTATCAACATATATGGTTTTTATTTTTCATACTTAGATGGGTGATATTTTAACTTGCATATAAATGTAATTGGTTTTGTGCCTTTTAGCATGAATTTGGATGTTCCACCATTGTCAAACTTTGCCCCTTTTTTTTCTTCCTTCTTGGATAAAGGAAGATTGAACCCCAAAATTTGTGTGAACTCATTTGAGTCGATGAGGTTTTATATGTATGTTGCGCACTGATTATGTGAATTTTTGAGATTGGATTTTAGAATTTGCTTGAATAGTTTTCTCATGGAGTGTACTCTAGGCTGGATTACAGAGCTGCAACAATGAGATGAATGCTAGATTGTGGGATTGTGTAGGATTAAAGCCCAATGCCATTTTTTCTTCAGTAAAAAGTTTGTTAAATAATGGAAAAACACTCAATTAGAAAACAGGGAAAAACTAAAGAAAGAGCTTAAATAAAAATTCCTGGCATATTAACTCCATATTATTTATTTAGCTAGGTGAAAGTGTCTGCGTGGGCAGCATTTTAATCTCTATCAATGTGTCACCTTCATCGATTTTAATATGTGACTCTTATAAAACATTTTGCATCTCGGCTGACTGCTTTTGATAGCGTATATCTTCATTGCTAGATCTTTGAAGTATGGTTATTGATTTCTTCTTGGATGCTGAGAAAAAAAAGGTAATTAATAGCTTGTAACTTTTTGATTATGCAGAATGCTGCATTCGAAGCATTGAGGGAATCACTTGTCTCAGAAGACCATCATTTGGGTAAGTATGTTGTGCCTTGTATTTTTTAAGTGCTTAAACCTGAATTAAATGCAATCTAATATTTTTTTTTTTTGAGAAATCAATTTAAAAGTAAAATTCGAGTAAAGCTATATTTATTCTATTACATAGTAAATTTCATTGTTATATATTTTATCTTTCAATGTGCTCTGTTACTCTAATATATACACGACCAATTAAAGGGAACAGCAACAAGAGAAAATGTCTATATTTCTATGATTAATGTGCATGTTTATATTCCTTATGCCAGTGATGTAAATTAAGAATAAAAGGTTGGAGTGACGTTACAGGAAAAAGCGGTGGGACAGAGTTTGATTTCTTTTAGAAGTTCTTACTATTATATTTAAGTAGCGTAATGACTAAATTACAGCTTAAACATAAAATATTGATGGTGTACCCCCATTCAAATGTTTTGGTAGACTTGGTGCTTTTATTATAAGAATTTAAATACAAGTCTGATTTTGAATGTTGTGGATTGAGTTCTTTACTGCCGTTGCAACTACACAAATTTGGGGTATAATTTCTCTTCGTCCTTGAAGTTCTTGGGCTTGGAGAAGAGGGTCATCGTTGGTGCAGGCTATATGATATTTTTCTCTTGCTGGGTCATTCATAATGATTGTTGAAGTTACTGTCTCTAATTGTTGCTTGATTTTAATCATAGGATCTTTGATTGGTTTGTATTGACCAATATGCACCAGTTCATTCTATCATTCTTGGTATTAGAAATGGAATGTCTTAACATAAATTCTTGCAATGCAGCTGCTGAATCTCTTGAGAAGGTAATATTTATGGATCCCTGTATTCCCAAGGGATACTCACATGTTGTGGAGTCTTGGAAGCTCTCTCCAGGTTCCTTGACTGAAAAGAACAGAGCTGTATCCACTCTTCATTCTAGGGGCAACTTCTCTGAGTGCAGATCAGCCGCCTTTTCACTGTTACAAAAGGGAAAAGGTCTGAAATACTTTCAGAAGCATCATAGCATGATATTTTGCCATAGTTTTATGTTCTTTTAGTTTCTTTATTATCTGGATGCAGAGAGATGCTCCTATCAGCATTGCCACATAGGATCAATATTTGTACCTAAGCTTCAGGGGAAGTTCTTGGCCACGGAAAATTTCTTCCACACATCAAAGGTTTTGAAACTCTTCTTGTTTTATATGTGTGTGTTGCAGTTTACTGTTTCTCAGTATTTTGTCCCTGTTAGAGAAACAACAATTATGGTTACCTATCATGTTCTGATTTTGGTTGCGGCCATATCCAGCATGCTTAAATTATGCTCTGGTTTTACGTTTCCAAATCCCTTTCTTATTAGTGCTTTGTCCTCTTTGATTGATTAGTTCTTTGGACTGGATCAAAGGGCGTTTCTTTTGAATCTCATGATAGCTGGAGAACAGTTTTGTGGAGAGGATTGGTCAAGGTTGAAAAAGAAACACCGATCATTCAAGGATGAAGATCTAGCACTCTATTGCTTCTCTGCAGCATATATTGTTGCCCTACTTCATGACAGCCTTGGAATTGCAATTGATGACCAAAGGTAAATTCGTCACCCACCACTGGCAAGGAGTGTTTTCTATTAATAAGAATTATATACTTCTTCAATTGCTGAATTATTTAATTAGTCCAGGAATTAAACTACTTATGTTTCTACATAGAGTTAGTCTCGCAAAGGATTGCATTTCACTCTTTTGAGCACATCTTGCACACGCTTCTTCACATCCCAATTGTTTATTGTTTTCATTATCCCAATAGTTGAAATTCTTTTGACTGGCAGTTTTACTGTGCAGAATTGAATTTGCTAATCAGGTTGGTAATATCCCACTTGATTGGGCATTGGGAGCTTTCATCTTGCACACCAATGCTGCCTTGATATGGAAGAGCACTCTGACTGGATTGTGACTACTATTAGTGATTACTCGCAGACACTACTCTCTCTAATTGGCATAGCCATAGTATTGATAGTTGTTGCATGGCCTGTATCGAAGTGGAGGAAGCACCAGTTGAAGACAGTTAATGATCTAGAGAGGGGATGGTATTTAGTTACTGGAGTTGGAAAAAGTTGATGCCATCTGTGGCAAGATAGAAATGCATGTTCCTGACTTTGTATATCAGGTGGAAGCTTGTGTGTGTCAATTACAACAAGCATCGTCTGATTTTCCACTCCTCCCTGCTCACTGTACAGTCGCCTACTCTTAAAGCTTAACAATCCATGGGGAATGCAGTGTAACTAGTGAAAGAACAACAGAACAGGATAGAAGATTAGTTCCCCATTTTGTATCTAGTGGGAATTCAAATCCTTATACTTTTACCAAATTCTTCCCCATTGCCTTAACAACAGAATTACTAAACGAGGCGGGGGGGGGTTCTGTACCTCAATACTGTGTTCAGTGTGCTGTATCAAAATGAGTTAATTTGATACATAAGATTGTAACCTGCCTTTCGAGCTCTATCTAATCCTCTTGCCACACAAACAATGAACACATCAACTATATAAACAAACACTTTTTTGCAATGTAGAGCATTAAAAGAAATTCTTTGATTCTCTGTTTGGTTAATCAGTACTCTAAATTTATATTTTTTTATCATAAATAATATTTCGTTTCTTCCTAGTTAACTAGTATAAAATTTATATGATGATTTTTCATCTAAATAAAATAAAATAAAAAACCGATATCTTATAGTTAACTTCTATAAATTTTATTTTTTTATAACCAATGGGATCGCTAAGAAGATTTTTCTTAAAAAAACGAAATGTTGCAATAGAAAAAGCCATCGTGCCAACCACTTTTCCCCTTCCTTGTAGACACGACAACGACAACCCGTCCAGTATCTTTCTGGAAGCATGTACTATGGATCCTTTATTTTTATTAATTTTCTGATCAGATGAACAGGATGTTTTGGAACCTCAAGAAACGACCAGCCATGGTCCTTTTCGAAACTGGCTGCAGTCTATATCTTCATTACTGGAAACAGTTTTTAATCGCAGGATGTGGACATTATACCAGCTAGTGTTGAAATGGCGATCAAGTACCCATCCTAGACTTACCTTCATGAACATGAAGATTTGTCCGATTCAAATGCACAAGACCCTTCCTTCATTGTAAATAAATGATATGGATCGACGCATAGGACTGCGAGGAATAACCCCTTCCAATGCCGAAATTGAACGATTCAAGAACTATTTGGGAGGGCAGGAAAAAAACACAGAGAGTGATTTCTTTTTTCATTGCCGGTAAGAAAAATGGGTTTCGAGATGGTTAAGAGAGGAAGAAATTAAAGTGATGGAGAAACGTAGAAGATACTGTGGGGTTGGAGAAATGTAGAGCATCAATCTGGCCTCCATTTATGGGGGCTGGTATGTGGGGTTGGAGAAATGGAGAAGATACGGTGGATAAATGGAGAAATGTAGAGCATGAATTTGGCCTCCATTTATGGGGACTGGTACTGTGGGGTTGAAATGGAAGCTACGCGTGGTTTTGTATGGTAATAAAGATGCTGTTTTTTTTTATAATTAAAAATATGGGATATCAATTTGTATTTCACGAGAATAATAATAATAAAAAACAACTGCCTTTTTCGAGAAAAAATAATGGACCCAGCCATGAGGCCTAGTAGTTGTGTCCGTGTTATGGGCCCAGGAGGCGGCCTCATGGAATCTTAGCTGAGGCAGGAAGAGAGGGGAGGAAAAATATCTCAAGTGGATAGATGATTAGAGAAGTGAAATGAATATGAAAATGTCAGACAAAAATATATTCTAGCAGTGTTTTTTTTTATATATATATATATATATATATATAGTTTTAGTCTATAAAAATATTTAAAAAATATATAAATAAACCAAACAATTATCCAGCAAAATTATATTATATTATTTAATAATATTAATTATTATATTATATTGTATTGTATATTTGTATTGTATTCATCGTGAAGTCCCAAGCTCGCAAAATTCTAGATAACGCGCTTTTTACATGCTCTCTCCGCCTCGCTTTCTCTGGTCTCGCCTGTTTCTTCGCTTAAATATCCAACAAATCCTAAAATACATGCCCATTCAGCGTCAATAATTAAAGAAAAGAAAAGAAAATTTCACAGGTAACCCAACCATAAAACAGTTCGCAATTCTTTTTTTGGTTCTCTCTTTAAATTTCTCTCTTGATATCCTTCGATCCGCTGTTTTGAAGCGTGATCCTAGGGTTTCAAGTAAACTAATTTGTTTTTTTAGTTTGAAGAGGAGGAAACGAAATTAGGGATTGCAAATGAGTGATCACGTGGTGTTGGACGTTGACCGACTCATAAGACCAGCGCCGGCGGCGCCTGCTGAGGAGTCTGATAAGGCGATCGTCCAAGAAGACGATGTCGGCCCTTCCTGCTCGAGGGCCAACGAAGGAAGCGATGATGGTATTTCAGGGGAGGAGGAGCCGCTGATTCAGGGGGCCGAGTGTCGCATTTGTCAGGAGGAGGATTCTGTTAGCAATTTAGAGAATCCTTGTGCCTGCAGTGGCAGCCTCAAGGTATATTAAATATTGACAAATTTTATTTCCTTTTTTTTTCGTATCTCAATTTCTTTAAATATTCTGAAATCGAGGGTTTTTGGTTAATGAAGGGTAATAATTATTATAGCTTTAAAATATGTCATTTTGTGTTCTTTAATGTTTGATTTCGAATGTAATTGAATTCAAGATCGGCCGGCCAGTGCCCGTTGATGATAGTTGTACTATGCTGGATTTAAAGCTTGATTCTTTTTATTCTTTGTTTAGTGTTTTACTCCTGTAAGACATCATTCGAGAATTGTATTAGTTTGTTTCTCGTGATTTTTTTTTTGAGCCCGTGAGATAAATTTTAGATAATTTGACTAAACTAGCAACTTTTGCTTAAATGGAATTTAGTGGCAAAAAAGAGAGCTCCTGTTTCCCGTCTCATCCCTTTTTAAATGTCTTCTGATCCTAGCAGCCGTCAGAGTGATGTTAGTCTTTGATATAAACTTTTTATATATGTATTAACAGCTTCAATTTATCTCATCCAGTATGCTCATAGGAAGTGCGTCCAGCATTGGTGCAATGAGAAGGGTGATATCACTTGTGAAATATGCCATCAGGTATGCTCCATTGTTATCGTTTTGTAGTTGTTCTCTGTAGTGGGCTGCATGCTTGGTCTCTTGTTGATTTGTATAGAGTGCATCAATTCATGAATTTACACGAATTTCTTTCATGAAAACTTGCCGAGCATTTTTGAATCTCACCTGCTATCAGCAAAGCAGCAGGAAGGCATAATGATCAAATTTGCTTGTAAAAAAACACTTCCAAAGCTTACAGTTGATGATGGGGACCGTAGGTTTCCAATGGGTCACGGCAGGCTTAGTTGATCAGGAGTTATACATGTAAAGGATGTGGTTTGTATATGAAAAAGAGATGCAGGTTTGTATACCTTTGACAATTTTCTGGATTTCATGAAACTGAGTAAAAGAGGGAAGGAAGAGAGTATTGTCTTCAACTTCTCAGAGTTTTTTTGTGGTTAAAACTTCTGTCATGTTGGATCATTGTTTGCAGCTGTAAAGTTCTGAAATTATTTGTATTTGTTTTGTATGCATTTCGAGTCAGTAGGCCCTTATTTTGGCATGCGTTTAGAATATAAAGTTGTACATTTTGGTATGGGGTAAGCATTAATCTTCCTTTTCTTATAAAGTAAAGCAAACTGAACTGATGAATGTACACTGCATGCAAAATATATCATTGGCTCTTGTGGTCATGGTGCTTATAACATTACTAATCTAATTATTAAGTAGATTGCTCCTCAGCTCCCTCTTTTGAGATCTAGAGAAATATGTCCGAACAGGACTCTGTCACACTTCTTAGATAAAAGTAGCGTCTACTATATTCTGATTTCTGCAAATATCGTGTCTTCTGCTTCTGGAAAATTTCATAACTAGTTTAATTTCATTTATTTATTAATTCTCAACTTATAATATATTATAGTTGATTTTCTTGTTAATCTTTTGTCTATGATATGCAGCCTTACCAACCTGGTTACACTGCTCCTCCTCGTCCACCTCATACTGAAGATACTGCTATTGATATCGGGTATGTTTAAACTAGTATTTTCATTGTTTTATTGGTTATTTGTAGTTATGCTCTATGTTCTGGAATCTGGAATTGCTGGGGCGCTTTATCACTTGCATAAAATTTGATGCATGCAAAAATTCAACTTGGACCAGGGGTGTGCGCGTCAAAATAACTTTGATGTCGTTTACCAATCAATATGATTCTTGCATCATCACACATTCTTTTGCTGATCCTTTTGTAGTGGAGGCTGGACAATCTCTGGCACTCAACTAGATTTGCGTGATCCTCGCATATTGGCAATTGCAGAGGCCGAGCGCCATTTTCTAGAAGCTGAGTATGATGACTATGCTGCCTCGAATGCTAGTGGAGCTTCTTTTTGCCGCTCGGTTGCTCTTATCGTAAGCCCTTAATTTCATAAATTCCTGGTATTTGCTGGAATCAAAGTTTTTTTTCCATTGCTCGACTAGAAAAGTTTTACTCAAAAATCATATGTGAATTGGTCCAGTTGGTCATTTGTAATATGAATTAAAGCTATTTGCCATTGTGTCTGTGCCCTTGACATAAAAGTATTTGTTTGCAATCATAATAGGACCATATTCTCTCAATTCCTGGAGAATGCTAGCAATATAAAGAAACCCGTTTAGATTATTATTTGGAGGCTTGAACAAACTTCCTTCTAGATCATGTCGAAGTTGCCTGAACATACCACATGAGTTTCAATGCTGATGGATACTTGCATCTACCATTTCTTGCTAATGCTTTCTTATTTGAGCTCTCATTTTTCTTTGATTCTCAATGCAATTGAGATTTGATTTTAATCCCAAACTCACTCATTGCAGTTGATGGCCCTCTTGCTCTTGCGTCATGCATTGACTGCTACAGATTCTGATGGAGAAGATGACGTGTCTACATTTTTTTCTGTAAGTTGATTTGGGATTACCATCTCTATTTATTCTATGATGATGATCATTTCTTCATAGTTTATTATTTTTTTGGATTTTGTGTTTTCATGGATCTGACGACCTGGTGGATCCCCTGCAGCTTTTCTTGCTTCGTGCAGCTGGTTTTCTTCTGCCCTGTTACATCATGGCTTGGGCCATCAGCATCTTGCAGCGTCGTAGGCAGAGACAGGTCATTGTTTTTTTTCTCAGCTTTAATCTATTGTAATGTATTTGTATCTTTGCCCATGCTATCTTTTCACATCAAATTGAGATCTATTATAGTTGGTGCTGAAGTTTGTACCATAATTTTGTTTAACAGGAGGCAGCAGCACTGGCAGCTACACAAGTAGCTTTTGTGCTACAATCAGGGCAACAGAGGGGTCTGCAGTTTACCATAGCACCAGGACCTACTGTAACACCTCACCAGGAACCTGTTTAAAATACCACAAAAGAAATGATTGCGTAAAAGTAATGGAAGGATGAAAGAGACTGTCGTGAATAATTTTATCCTGAAAAATATCAAACGGCCTGGCCTGTTTACAAGGCCAAATTGCTGTCAATCGGTAAATGTGTATATACATTACATCATGACGAACACAGAAAGAAGAATTTTAAAATCTGCTGGCAAACATGAGCGTCGTCTCCTCCTGTATTTTGTTTAAATTTAAACCTGTCTTGCTGCAATGCTAATTTTCAGTTGTTTCCATATAATTCGAGCGTTCAGTTTTAGTGCTTTGAAACTGGTTTTATTCTCTGCGACTGGCACCCTAATTTTATGCAGTGCAGTGATCATCGTGTTTATGTTTTAAAGTTGAATGACGCGGGCGAAAAAAGCTTAGGTTTAGCCCTCCTTTTGAAATTAAAAACAGGATCTGCCGATCTGGGCAGGCCAGAGTTTCTGCTCTGGGGTAGGCCGAATGGAAGAACAGGAGGAACTGATAGTAGCTGATGCTGGGGTCAGCCACGGTGGATATATTACAGGGAAGGATTGTGATCTAACGGGCATTGGTTCACATGTAACTTCCAAGTTTGAACGGCGAGGCCAGGAGGGAGGGTAGATTGCAGCAGATAGGAGCTTGCTCCGTCTTCTCTTCATGCCCATCCGGTACTGAACCACGCATGCAAGCTGCATCCTGTAAAGTTGGGGATGGAGGGGAAATGCGTTGCTCATCACAAAATGAAGACGCGTCCGATTAAAACAAAATAACTTTTGATAAATCAACAGAGTACTACTGCTCTATCACTTGATAAGTAATAAGTTTATGGTCTATTTATACAAACATATATTTTTATTATTATACTATTAAATAAAAAATTAACAAAGTTTAGATATTTTGACATGTCCATTGCCTGTCTATTCCAGGTAGACAGATAACATTTGGTGTTTGTCATGATATAGGGTGTTATTTCAGTCTGGATAATCATTTTTTCTTCAATTTCATACATTTTAGAAAACAACCCACCTTGTCTCACGCTGGATTAATTGCATACTATAGACCTTAAACCGCAACAAGCAATTCCAAATTGACATGAGATTCAATAGAGAAACGTGGCGGAAGATATCAATCTCTGGTCTTCAACGATCAAGGAAACGTTCCGCTAGTCTGAACCCTGATATGCTCAAAGACCTCTAATTTGTACGGAAATGTAATGCAATGTGATTTGATAGGAGAAATTGGTGTTCATTTCCTTCTTCTGTTGCATTGTGTTCTAGCCAACATATCACAATTCTTCTTCTTCTTCTTCTTCTTCTGAGGATATTTAAACGTCACAAACTCAGATTCGCTTCACCTTTAGGAGAAACCTTCATCTCGCCACTGATGTGTGCTGGTCCTGACATGGCATCGGTGGCTTATTGAGAAGATGGTGGTGGTGGACGGCGGAATATGGATTCGAGTCATTGCACGGCTTGACGTTGTGAGCTCTACTGTTCTAACTTGTTAGTGAAGGTACCGAAGAAAAGTCCTGACTTTAAGACCAGCCTGGAGAATCTACAAAGACACAATTTTTAACTTAGGGTTTCCCTTTAAAAATCAAATAAAAATATTATTTTGATAGAATCCCTCCTTCTTCGATTGATATTTTGCTAATACTATCTTCCACCAAAGGGGGAAATGGCCTGTGAATTAAGATTCTAATGGTATAGGTTATCACAGAAAGAAAATAAAAATAAAAATTATAGGCAAGTACATTTTTTTTTTTTTTTTTTTTGAATCGCTTCAAAGGATGGATTAAAAAAATGAGAGGAACTGTACAAGGGAAGCTGATGGCTAGAAGCCAAGCAGCTAGCCTTGAAGGGAACAGGCTCCCGAAAGGCTAAAAAAACAAAACAAAGCCCAAAGGCAAAACAAGCGGGAAAAAAACCCTACAAAGATTACAGGCCAAGCCGAAACAAACAGAAAAACCGATCCAGGCCAAAGACAAACAACAAGCGGCCCAGATCACCAACACACAATCCCACCCGAACAACAAGAGAAAGAGCAAGCCCAGGCCCGAAGCCGAGAGCCTAGCAGCTACCAAGCCTCAAGAATAGCACTGCCCAAAGCCCAAGGACCAACCTGGCCCCAACTCCTCCAGAGAGCTAAGTTAAGCTCCAAGTACATTTCCCGTACCGCTCAATCTAAAGAAGGATCAGAAGATCACCCAACCTCTCTTCTTCTATCCTCTCTCTTATTTGGCAAGGTTTGAATGAAAAGGATTCTCTTTAATTCGAGCTCCATAGTTTCAAGAAAAGAGAGGGAGAGAGATGAACACTGTGGACCATAACCGTCACACATGATTCTCTACGTCCATCACCCTCCCTTTTTGTAAGAGAATTGATATAATATAAAATCATTTTCTGCACCTCAACTATTGATTAGTATGGATATTGAAATTACGAAGAGTAAATTTTAAAAAAGTAATAAAATTATTGTTTTTAAATAAAAAATATTTTGAAAGTCTTGAGGATTTGTTATATGAATAGAAAACCATTTTTTATGACTCCACTGAACAGCTACAGTTTCTTACAGCATTCGTAGAAAAACGAAATTCAGAAGGAAAAACAAATCTTAAAACGATAGAGAATAACATTTGCCAGGGACAATAAAAAAGAAAGAAAGGAATGCAAGGTTGGGACTCAAACCTGGAAAAGCAAGTCACGAAAACTAAATTTTCCCTTTTATGCTTTCTTTGGATTTTGAAACTGAAGCCTTTAACCCAACACCCTTGCTGAAAAAAAGTAGGAAAAGAAGGGGAGTGTTACATGTGAATTTGAACATCGATGCATTGCATTTGACTGGACAATGACACCACTTGATCATGAAAGCAACAGAACTATATTTATAGAAATGGCGATACCACCTGTCGGGAAATATCGAGTATTTAGATACAGTTTTTTGGTGCTAATGGTCGATTCCAATCCAGTCAGTGGATGAGCAGAGCTCCAGTCCAAGGCAGGAGTGACAGTTTGATTCAAAATGTGATGAATCAGATGCTGAGTTAGGCTTCGTCGCACTATTTCATGGTTAGAAATTCAAAAACTTTAGTAATCTCATGTCCATGTCAAGCAACCAATATATACTTCAAAGTGAATCAGCATGCATGTCTCCAGCACCATATTTTGACGTGATGTTAAAAGATTTGAAATCTACATAACAGATTTCAAATTCATGTGTCTCTTGTAAACTTGAAAAGTCAGAATTTTACTGGTTCAACTAGATATACAAATTGTGTTTCCTGGGGATGGAGTTTCATGTGCATGGCACCCACTAGGGGAGGATTTAATTTTACTGTGGAAGATAGGGAAGAACAGAAAGCAACGATGATTTAACCATTCTACTTTACTTGGAAGATATAAAGCAAAGAATCAGCACATTCAAGTTGGGGTTTTGTTACCTGGACAATGACTAATCACCATTGCTAAGCCGCCACCATAAATATTCACCAGCCATTGAATAAAGTACAAGAACATATGCTTTAGAATGTTGCATGTGATTTATATTACACCAACAGCAACAATAACAGAAAAAAGTAAAAGAGAATAAAGGAAAAGATGGGTCTTCATAAATAAACGATAAAAAAAACTACAACTTAATCCACATAGAGAGAGGCTTGAAGTGGGTCTTTGCTGAATCATTGAATCGGGGATTAAGAACTTGGCAACCCAAAGAAAAGCATAAAGAAACACATTGAGCGCAAGAAACCAAGTGCTGTTATTTTTGTTGCATAGGGAAGAGAGCTTGGAATTCTAAAGTGAGGAGGAGATCTTAGAATGGCATAAAGCAAGAGCTTGTTTCTTTTGAGTTCTATTCCTCATTCTCTCTCTCTCTCTCTCTCTCTCTCTAGTATTCGATTCTTTACCTGACTTGCAACTGTAGCAATCTACCGGTTCTTGGCGGGCTCGTCGCCCATGTCTGACCAGTCACCCCTGCTTAAAAAACAAAACTCCACTTTTCTTAGTACCAAAGAAAATGATAATTTCCTAAAATATCCCCTACATGAAAGATCTTCATACCATTAGAATATATTTGTAACTTGACTGCAACAGCAAACCTGATATTCGCAGAAAGCTTGCCTCGAAGTATGGCATCCACGTAAGCTGAGATGAGCCCGGCTCGAAAGACTATTGGCTAAGAATGAATCAGTCCCCGGTGCATGTCCACGTAAGCATTGTCGGGTGATGTGGCAAGCCAGTTGAAAGAGTTCGAGAGAGGGGTGGGCCTGTTTCAATAGACAAAAGCAAAACAAATGATAGGGATGCAGGGGAGCAAATGAAAAAAGATACTTGGCTTCTCAAGGGTTTTGTTCCAACCCCTTTATTCATCATTGACAGATTCTTCCATAACAGCCTTAATATGTTTTAGAATGCAGGCTTCTGATTTGGATGAATCAAAAATCCCACCGGGCGTTCTGGGGCCCCTCCCTACCTTTTGCTTTAAAGCGCCACCCAAATCCAATGAGGGATAAATAACAGGCATATTTCCACAGGAATGGAGCATAGCAATAGAAGGCTCACATTCTCAGACCTGTTTATCATCTCGCTACTCTAACCAGAAACAGCATACCTCTGCTCTTCTTGTCTGTTTCAAATCAGAAACAATGGTTTTTTGTTCCCATAGAGTTCTTGTCCTTCTTATATGTATTGGGTTCATAGCAGTTCAACCTGATAAACTTCATGGCTTGACCAGTGTAGAGATGATCCTCAGACACGACCAAAAAGCTCACGGGACACCGCCACACAACCAACGTAGCCTTAAGGATGTCAACTTGCAGGGAATGGGCACGAAGAAATCAGCACAAGCAAACATGACATTTGATGCAAGTCAAACAAGCAAAAGAAGAGTACGGAGAGGTTCAGATCCTATCCACAACAGGTCTTGACATATTTGAGTTGTTTCTTCAAACAGAGGCAGGATGAGAAAGTAAAGTGACAGCTAGAGAAGAAGAATAGCTTCTAGCAATGCTGAGAAAACTAGACAGTGGTGACTATTTAATTTGGAGAACTCTAACGAGGAAGGGTTGATTGGTTTTGCCTTTTGTTTTATTTTAAGAGTTTTTTTTTTTTTATATATATATAGAGATGTGTATAGAAAAACTATTAGAGAAAATGTTCACAGAGCCAGTATCATCTCTGGGCTACAAATTGAGATCACAATCCACCACCAAAGAACACGGTATAGATGATGGTATGGCTCCCAGAAAGGAAAAAAAAAACAGTTTTTTCTTCTCCCCTTCTTAGAAATTTGCATCTGTTTGCTTGGTTATATACTTCTTTGCAGATTATAGCAATATTCCTTCATTAACAAAGTTTGTTCAAAAGTCTATCATAGAGAGGCAAAATGCTTTCATCGATTCAAACTTGACATGACTTAACCCAGAAGATCAAAAACTCCACAACAAAGGTAAGCACTAATTAAACAAGGTTCTTACCCATTCATACAGAAACCAGAAACCTCGCAAGTGATTTTATGCATATTTATGAAGTAGACATACAGTTTTTCTTGGCTTTTCTTTCAGAAATACTCTGAAACTCCACGCCTTAGTTAATGTCATCGATATTGGAATCCAAGATGATCGCTATTATGACCATGGATGCACTCCTCATCCCAACTACCAGAGACTTAGTTAAATCTCCGATTGTCTTTTCCCACTTCCGCCTAAATATCACTGATGCCGCAGTTTGAATGTACAGGATTATGAGCAGAAAAATATATACTCGAATAGAAATTCAGTTTCCTTTACTGCCATAGGACTGGGGTTCATCGTGGCATGATTGGAGAAACTCAAGGAGGATTAGTGGTTTGCATTAGCTGTTCTGACAAAGCTTTTTTAAATAACAGTTCAAATACTTTGGGTCCCCGACAAAGTAAAATCAATGGCAACATCATTGCATTTCCTCAATATAAATTACCAGGAACAAGACAGTGCATTAACATAGTGAAAGACATATCTTTAGAATTATTTAAGGATTGGTTCCGGAGCATATTTACAGAAAGCGACACATTGGGATTGGAGCAGAGAATAAGAAGTTAAGATATTAGAGTAAAAGTGGCACGATTAACCTTTAAACTAACCACCTATTTGCTATTTCCACTCTAATCTTCTTTTCTAAGACAGCATCGCATCACAAAGATATAATATTCAAGACTAGAAAATCAACATGCTCACTAGTTTGCAATTTGAGATCTTCAAAGGAAGCAACTAGTAAAACAGGACAAGTCTACTCTACAGGCTGCTTCCAATCACTAATTCCAAAAACCTGTGTCAATCAAACATGATCTGTCCATTCCGAAACTCAACTAAAACAAGTTTGCTTACATGAATTTTGATGTATTCAATCAATACATGCATGTAGTGATAACAGACAGAATGAAAGAGCAAAACAAAGTGCAGAATGAGGAACTTTGTACAGAGCAGATAGCATTGCCTACCTGATAGTAATAATACATAGCTCAAAACCATTTAGGCTGCCCCTTTCATTTTTACGAACAAAATAAGTAAAAGCATTCACAGAATTACAGAATGTTTGTTGAAAAAACGTGCGTGGATGTCTAGAAGAAGAAGATGTGGTAAGAGAATGGGAAAGAAGAGGCCAAGTCGATTTTTTTTATCAACCGGGGTCGTGCTTTTGAGAGAAGAAAGCTGCGGATCTGAAACGGTGACGCTTAACAAGCATTGCTGAAATAAAAGGTAAACGGGCTTGTGGCCCAAACATGATGGTGGAGTGATGTGCCGAAATAAAAGAGACAATAACCAAATTGCCAGTAGCTCCCAAGTTCTAGCACGACATTATTATGTCTGGTCTACCAGGAAATCTTATAAAATAAGAATAATAAAAGGGTGATTAACATTTATCAATAACATAAAATAAAATCAAATAAAATAATGCTCCTTTATGGATACTTATCCACCCCTCCTAATAAGTTGAAAACTGAGTTCGTGACGTTTTTATCTCCTCCTATCATGATGGTTCGTATCTGGTGGGCCCCCAACAATCAAGGGCAGTGGACCATGGAATGTGTATGGCTCGCAAATGGGAAATGCAAATAAGGCTGGGGAAGTGGGCCTTCTCAATTCGAGTCCCTGCGGGGCATTTCTTCCCCTGGCCCACTCAGAACCTACTATTATTGCGCAGAAAAAGAAAACCCTCTTCACCATTGACTAATGGACAGGGGTCTTCGTCTTCCACATGATTCTACAACAGATTACAGATACAATGGTAATCGATAATCTCAGCAGCCACGCACTCCGGCGACCGATGCCGCTTTCTTCGTTCTCGTAATAATTACTTGTCCTGGTAATCCAAAGTTCCAAACAACTTGAGAGGAAATAATAATAATTTGCAAGTGAGATATTCATGGGGAGAAATATCGTTAGTCACACTCATTAAATATTCCTTTTATCTTGCATAACACTCTTGTTATCAGGATAGAATAACGGAGGAGAACTGGATGGATAAAAGGAGAGGGGTACGATTTGATGTATGTATGTATGTATGTATGTATGTATGTCTGTGTGTGTATGTATGTATGTTCGATATTTGAATAAAGCTGGTCTGGTAGTTTTGAATAGAAGAGAAGAGAAGTTTAAGCTGTGAAACTTGAATCCAAAACCTATAAAAAATTATATGTATGTGATGTCATGTGTAGGATAGAGTTATCCTTACTGGAGTTTAAGTATTACAAGTTCCTGTCAATGACAAGGAAGCACGTGGCAGGTAAAATTAGTGTCTGGTTGTCTGTTGTTTATACTTCTTACCTACTTTGATCCTTAATCTTCAAGATATCCAAGTTAAATTTTGCAAAAATCAGTGGCACGACTGACGAGACCTAATTAGTTGCACTAAGTTTCTTTTAAATGACAAGTGTAAAGATCAGATGGATACATATTGGCCAGTCCTGATTGATTTTCTCAATCTTTGCAATGTTGACAAAAATATGAATTTGACAACTTCGAGCCCATCCACGAAACCCTCTCCCTCACCACTCAAAACTAAACACTCCCGGTTGAAACATCATTGGAAGTGATTGTAAAGTACTGGTCAGTGTCTCTTGTTTTCTCTCCTCCACACTGCCCGTGCTTCATCGATGATGGCATAATTGTCAGGACAACGTTGTCATCAAGTAGTGGGAGTTTTCCTTGACTCCTTGCTCTTTTAGACCAAATCGTGTGGCTTAGGGTTGGTGATTTTAGGGTGTCATTTACACACATCTTGTCATTTATTTATTTCTGTCCCAGTTAAAGAGCTGGGCATCATCTCCCCATATCCCTCTCTCCCCCAACTGGACTTGCGAGCCCTCCCTTTAATTATACCTCTTAAGCATGCTCTAATTCTTACGTCTTATCAATGCTGAGCAGACACTTTAAAGCCAGTAAATTGCGTTTATCTTGAATAAACTTTTCTGACTTCGATTCTACTAATAAAGCATGGTTTTTGGAGAAGATTGGTCAGAATTAAGAGCATAAAAGGACAAAATGTCACATCCTCGACTTTTGTTTATCAATTGCGGCTCCTTTTCTTTTTTAATTTCCCCTCGATTATCAACATTTCTCAATGACGTTGTATTTCACCCAGCAGTGGAAAGAAGCTGGTGTCTGCCTTGAGTAGCAGTGCATGAAACTCAGTTTTCCTGGCCATTCCATTCATAAACTGCAAGGTTGACTGATAAGCTATGCAAACCAGACTTTCCATCCAAGATCTTGTCCCAAGAAAACACACGCTGCTGACCATTTTGAGCAGTGAAGGCGAGGGAAAAGTTGTAGCTGGAAGGTTTTCTTGTTATTTATTCAACCTTGCAGCAATTGAAGAGTGGATTGAGGAAAGATTTGGGTGTTATAATATTTAAGTTATGGGGTTTGCAATTTTCCTAAAAATGAAAAGAAAGGCGACATGATCAGGAGAGGGAACTGCTGCGATCTACCCAGAAAACGAATAAAGGAAATGGTCAACATGCCGTGCCGCCGCATTAGGATGCTTTAAGGGTAGAGAAAATGATGATTATAATGTGGGCCCACAGCTAAATCAACGGTATCATCCTCTTTGATCTGGTGATGAGATTCTTCTTCATTATCACCCTCTATAAAGTTAGGCGCAATGAGTTCCTGTCGGATTAAAAGTAGAGCACTTTAGATGCATGGTCGGTGCAATTTGCAACCATGATTTTATCAACTTGATCTCTAAGTTTTTGCTATCCTAATTAAGCTAGCGGTTTTTTTCCACCGTTCTTGCTTGCCATGGAAGCAAAAAACGATTGTAATCTTCTAAAATCTATGGTGGAACAGTGGAGGAGAGTGGAGGAGGAGGCTATTGCGAAGGCAAAGAGATCAGTAGCAGAAAGCCACGTGTTCGTTCAGGACTGCGTTGCCTTAAATCGAAACACATTTCTTTCGCAGGCGCATGCATTAATGTAATGCATAAATATTTAGGCGGTGATTTCCATTGAATGTGCTCTGCTCTTCAGTCCTCTCCTCGCAGCTCAGCAGTAGTCAATAATACAGTACAAAACCAATTTTGTTGATTGCCCACAACCAACCCAGCTAAAAATTGAATTCACACACTAACCTAACGGCAAAGTACTAAACTTTATTATATTATTGCACTTTTGAGTTTATATTATACAAGTAAGTCAAGGATTTTTATTGGGATTTGGAGTGGCCTTGCACAGTTGTATCCCTCTGATCTTATATCTACCATCTTATCTCCCACCTCCAACGCTCATTTCTGATTACCTTTTGAAACCTTTTTGGCATTATAAACAAATGAACTATCATCGTCACTCCATACCCATCTACTTCTCCATCCTGAGTGTGTGAAAATTTCTCCCAATCCTCTACATGACTAGAAAAGCCATGGAATCAACCACAAGCCCTCACTGCATCACCAAATCCCCTGGCTCGGACACAGATTCTGAAACCCCTCTCCAGACCCATCTCACCAAGGCCTTATCCCTTACAAATGGCTCATACAAGACCCACCAAAATCACCATCTTCCACCACCACCACCACAGCAAAATATGGTGGTGTCTTACAAGGAATGCCTCAAAAACCATGCTGCAAGTTTTGGTGGACTAGCCTTGGATGGCTGTGGGGAGTTTATGCCTAAGTCAACTGCTCCCCCTCAAGACCCTACCTCCCTAAAATGTGCTGCCTGTGGCTGCCACCGCAACTTCCACCGCCGTGAACCATCTGGCCCCACCGCAACCTCCACTCACATGCTACCGCTACCGGCACTTAACTGGACCACAAGCTCGAGCCAAAGTCCAGGGTCAACAAGCTCAGGCCCAAGCCCTAGCTCAGCATCGCCGGAATCACCGAGCCCACAGTCTTTCTACCCTTCTGCTCCTCACATGCTGTTGTCCTTGAGCTCTGGTCATCTCGACGACACCCATCTCCAGAAACAGGGTTACAGTCTCGCAATGACAAGCCCACATGGTAGAAAGAGAGCGAGAACCAAGTTTAGTCAAGAGCAGAAAGAGAAGATGTATCTTTTCGCTGAGAAGTTGGGGTGGAGTTTGCTGAGAGGCAATAATGACAGAGGTGCTGAAGAGTTTTGCAGTGAAATCGGGGTTTCTAGAAAGATTTTCAAAGTTTGGATGCATAACAACAGGTCCAGGAAAGAAAAGATAAACAACAGTTACGGTATTAATAGCAGCGACAAGTGTGGTTTGAATGCCAATGAGGAAGCTGGTAGAGATGGTGCTGACAACAAAGGTCACAGCTTCAACAAGAACAGTAATGGGAGTAACTGTGATATCTTTGATAGGTGCCAGATTGAGAGTAAAGTCCATGTTCATGGTTCTATGACCCCCCATGAATCTTCTCCATCATATTGATAAAGAGAAAAAAAGACAGACAGACAGACGACTAGTGGGCATGAAAGTTCTTTGCTTTTTTTTTGGCCTCTCTTCTTCCTGTTTTCTAGTTTCTTTAGCTATATGTCGATGACTGTTCAGTGATTGCTAATCACTAATTAAAGGTCATGGAGAGAAATATGACAATTAAAAGGGCAGTAACTTTTCTTACAAAACTATTAAGTTCTCTGCTAACTTGTCTTTAGTATATCTTATTAAAATTAATCATTAACATTCGGTAGCCTTTTTTAACTGTTTGTATCACCAAAACGTAGGCAAACGCATTACAATGCAGTAGCACGGCATGGATTATTTTATTTTTTTGCATTTTATTATATATATTTGCTTTTGATTAGAGCTGACCAGGGAGCTCTCTTTACTTGCTTGAAATGATTAATCCATCTTTTTTGAAGTAAAAGGAGCAGGGGTTAAACTAAAAGGAGAACAGAAACAAAACTCGTCCTCTTCCCCCCATGTAGTTATTAATTAAGGGTAGGGTTTATCAAATTTGGAAATGCAAATTGCAATGACATGTAATCTGCTATTCATTTTGTGGAGCAGCTCTGATCTTGCAGAATAAACATAGGTTTCATCCTTTCTCTTAAAAGGGTTAATGGCTCTACTGGGGTAGTTGGAGCAGCCTGGCTTGAGAAACTGGTTTCATTTTCTGATTCCAAGCATGGAGGGTGATTTTGGATTTGAAGCTGGATTTATTAACATAATTTTGTATTGATCACAAACCAAACAATGAATCCAGCTCCAAACTCGGTGGCATGTATCTGTTATTATATGTTATCTTGTTATCCCAGACTTTTTAACGCGGGCAGCACAGTTAAGATTTGCTTAATCTGTGTCAGGTGACATGAGCAGTGACCTCAACAAGCAATCCCGCCTTTCCTTATTCAGCAGGTTGACGAAGCGGCGAAGCTTGTTTTCTTTTGCTCCTAATTTTAAAAATAATTATGCAGGAAAACAACTTGCATTCAGTGACAGCTTAATACTAAATATTATATTATCTATGGCTGCTTCTATGCCTTGAAAGCCTGCCACAGGCTGAAGATTTTTCATCTTCTTTCCTCTACGTGGCCGGCTATTAAACGACATCGCCTCTCAAAGAGAAGCGGCAGAGTAGGCATAAACATGGCCCACCATATTCACTGTGGCATATGCATCGCCCATTCTATTCAACATGGATTCATACACAATCGTTGATGATCAATATTTCCAGGATTTACATAGCAGGACCTGTCAAAATTCAAGAGAGTAACTTCTAGCTCTTCTCCAGGAAAAAAACAGCTCTAGATGCAGAACCCGATGTGTTTTCGAAAAAGGGTATCAAAAGAACTATATAGTGGGAGATTAAATAAAACATTTCACAAATGCAACTGCGAAAGTCCAATTGCATCGTCGTCGTCGTCATGATCTGGCATGTCTCTACAATACTCACAAGTAAAACTAGGAGGTGTCAAATGCAAACAATAGTCGATTCTTTTTTCCATCCAAGCAACTCTTCTCTCAAAATTCATTACCCCGATATGCATAATCCGGGTATCAACCTGAGCAGCTCTAGCAAAACTACGAAGCAAAATATAATAATCTGCATGGGCAACATAAGTTAACGCTCCATCACCTCCCTTCCGTACATAGTGGAGGTAATCGAATCTCTTGACTTTGATCCTTGGTGGAATGTAAAAGAACCTATTCTCTGCCATGTCTAATCTCAACTTTCTAATGGCCTTATCTTTGACAGTCTCCGTTGAATCATCATTGTTTTCATCTCCTGTTGAATTGCATGTGTGATTGGGTAGGCATTCATGGCTCTCTTCTCTAATTTTCTTTTTTCCCATCTGATCTCTGGCAAATCCATTGTCATTCCTCAATCTTTTTCCATTTAAAACAGTCCTATTTTGTGCTCCATCATCTTCCGCCGGATCAGAATACTGATAACAAAAACAATTAACAAGTCAGCACAAATATTAGCTTTTTGGCACTTGCTACCTGGACAGGAATTGGGCACACAGGCAGAAACACGCAGCATTCACATCCACCATCCAGAAAAAAGAGCCAGAAAAAGAAAGTACCAACCTAGATTCCAAAATTATGAGAGCATAGAGTAAAAATATTCAGCATACAGGGCATGACTCTGAACCAATCTGAAGATATTACGAGGAAAGATATTACTCTTATATGTAGTCAATCAAACATACAGTACACCAAATTTAATATCTTACTTTTTTTTCTTTGCAAGAATGATTCTTTACTCAGAGAAATGAGGGGCAAAAAAAAAAGTTTTACTTTGAATACCATGAAGATATAATTATAGCAAATTGATAACAATGATAACAACTCAGACCTGAGGTTACATTTTGAAGATGAAAATCCAATGAAAATAAAAGAATGTCGGGAGTCTAATTCAATTTTCAACTTGTGAAAAACAAATACTGGAAAAATGACCAATTGGTATCTAGCACATTAGAAGGGAATCTAATGACACGGGCCCAAATTTAATGAGATCCAGGTCACAATTAACAAACACCGACATGGCACTGAATCCTTAGCATGTGCCTAAAAATAGATCATAGGAAACTTTCAGATTGCTAATTACCTTTTCACTCTGATAAAAATCCCACAACTTTTCTATTAACTCATCCTCCCGATGATTCATATGCGAAGATCCTGCTCCACAAAATACCACCTCGTTACAGTATTGGAGATATGATGGCAAGTCCCTTGTGAAATCTGCAAGCACGAGAAAGAATAAATAAGTGGGGCATAGTATTACAAACATAAAACCCTTCTAGACCATGGAATCCTTCAGTTCCAGTATCCAAATGCCAATTAATTACCATAGGTATCACTGATAATTACCATACATATCACTGATATCATTGTATTTAGCATCTAAGTTGCGCAAAAGCTCTGCAGAATCGAACTCAGACTGCTGGACATGCAATCTGTTACCAGTAGACTTCTCCTCTGAGTCTTCAAGATTATGAGGAGAACCAGAATCTTTTTCATCAACTCGCATTTGAGAACTACACGGAGAGTCTAATCTGCTTGTATAACCAGACAAACTTCCTTCCCATGCCCCAAAACCATTTATATTGTAGATGATTCTTATTGCTACAATCAGAATTGACAATACACAAACACGGCTAGGAAGCCTCAACTCATTTGTTGAAAACCATAGATCTGGGGGCATTGACCACTCATATACACGGCACGCATGTGGAAGAATCTTTTCAACTGGAAGGGACAACTGCCTAAGATAGCGAGAGGCTATTCCGTAGAAACACACTGCAGGCAAATGCAAGCCTATGGACTCAGCAATGCTGGCTGCCATTGACTCCAACTTCTGAATAGGAACTGCTTGCATAGGCCTAAACATTAGACTCGAACTTATACAACAGGCAGGCGAAGAATGTCCAAAGTGTTTTTCAATTTCAAAATGAGCATCAAAGTAAGGAAGTTTCCCTTCGACCGACCACTTCACTATATCTGTGGGTAAAACTGCTTCTCTAGCAACATGACAAGCCAAAAACGAGATCACTAAAGAATAATGCAATGGTATTTCCTTTCTCAAATACCTAAACCATATTAGCACTGCACGCTGACCAAATGAGTTCCGAGGTTCATGAGGGTGGTACCTAACACGAGTCTTCTTATCTTCCAGTTCCACTGAAATCACAGATTACAAAAATTACATTTATAAACTCGAAAAATGTCCGTGCAATAAAAAAATGTAATCATTCTTACACACTAAAACTAGCGAAGCATCCAATAAGACCATACGCATGCATAGATGTAAACCATATCAATATCCACTTGAAACCAGCAAAAAAATTGAAAATCTCAACGAAGAGATTGAAGACAACAGCGGAGTGGATAACAAAAAGTTGCTGTGATAATTATTACCTGACAATTCGGTGGTTTCTGGTCTTTGCATCTCAGAATCAATCAAAACATCATTAGCCCAACTATCCTTAAAAACCCCAGTAGAAAGCAAAAACCTTAACCAAACAGTGCTAGCAACCCCAACAATTAATGGAGTCACGTTAAACTTTTCAACTAAAGCCTCACACTGTAACCGAATCATTAACCCCATCCCTAAAACATATTTAATCCTAACCTCATTATAATAATCCTCGTAACTCAACTTCCCTTTACTCAACCCCCCAAAATCCTCAGGCTCTGTAGGCCCAATCACCCCATCATAATTATCAATATAATCATAATCATACTCATCTTCTCTCTTAATATAATTCTGGCTATGATTGTTGTTGGCGGGTTCTTCTTCTTCTTGGGTAAAGCTGAGCCAGGCGATGGAGGAGGGGTCGGCAGTGGGTTGGGTGGAGCGGGTGGATTGAGAGCGGCGGATGTGGCGATGGCTGTAGAGGGCGGAGGCGTCATGGCCTTTTTCAACAAAGTCTTCGTCGGCGACGCCGGTTTCCATGATGCCTTGAGCTTGAGCACCGCATTGCTGGCAGTAATAGAAGCCATCGGATTCTTCAAGACCTATGTAACCGCATGATTCGCATTGTAAGTTTCTTACCTCTCCTTCTTCTTGCTCCATGTACGATTATAGAAGTTTTTGGGGTTGAATTTGTTCAGGTGCTGCTGCTGCTCACACAAGATTGTCTTTCTTGTATCATTGAGAGCTAAAGTGGAGAGAATTTATGGAGGTGTATGTTACTGAACAGCTAACTAAGAGGGCTGAATTGGAGGAGTAGGTTAAATTACAGAAAAAGACTCTCTAAGTTTGAAGTAGTTTCACTACCATCCTTCAACTTTGTTTACATTCTCATCCTTAAGACCTTTCAATTTCTTCAATAGAGGCGCCAGTATGATCAGTGGGAGGCTGGCTGGGAGCCCCTTCAATTCAGGATATTCTGGGTTTTTTAATCAAACAGTAAGATATTTGAGATGTTACTTTTAAAAAAAAAAAAATTAGCAATTTATTAAAATAACTTAAAAGATGAGATATCATTTTTAAAATTAATTTTCTAAAATTTTGAGTTGGGTACTGATCTTCCTTACCAGCTTTACTCTCTTTTTTTCTTTCCTATTGATCAAAACCAAAACAAAAAAATCTATTAAGTGCTTGTTAGAAGTGTGATTGAGATTGATTTTGAAAGTATTTTTGTTCATAAATATATTATAATAATTTTATTTTTATTTTTAAAAAATTATTTCTAACATCATCACATTAAAATAATTTAAAAATACTAAAAATAATTAATTTAAAGTAAAAATAATTCTCAAAATATTTTTGAAATGCAATGACAAACAGCTCTAAATTTAAACTCAAATCTTGTTCGAATTATTTTAAAAAATATATGGTTTGAAAGTAAAAAACTATATTTTATTTTAACCATAAATTTAAAAAATACTTAATTAATCAATATACACTATAATTTTTCATAGAAACTTTTTTCTTAAAACGTTATAAATAATTATAATAAATAGCACATGAGTTGCATATCTCCAAGATGATATGGTTTCAGAGCATGCTCTCGATGGAAAATTTATTAACTGGCCAATGCCAATACCTTGTTGAAAACTCTAGAGAATATAAAGAATACAGCAAGTATTATTAATCCAATGCTGTGAGATTTATTAAATTCATTAATTATATTATTTTTAAAATGTTTTTTTAAAAAAAATACAAATCATCTCGACAAAGACTCGATCTTGATTAACATGGAACTAAATTAAAAAATACCCTTATTGTAAAGGGGGGGAAATGTCGTGAAACTTGCAAGTTCCAACAATTTCCAAGCTGCTGTTACATCGAGTTTCTCTTTTATCCTAAACATTAACCTTTTCAACTTCATACTGCATTTGAATCTTGTATTGATCAAATGCTGTTACTTTTCCACAGCAACATCAAAAACAGGTTCTTTGCATTAGATTTTTGCACACGAGGAAAAGCACCAAAAAAGAGGATAATGGTCAAGTGCGCAGTTTTTGGATACAACCAAGTTTGGGACCATACAGGTAAGTCTCTTCACAGAAAGGCAAACAAGAATTTATACATATATAGAGCCCCCAAAACTTGTCTTGCTTGAAGATTCTGCCCCAAAATCATTATCAGTTAAATGGTCCATCGATTCAAAGTTGCCATTCTATTGGGGAAATTCCCATTTGCACCAAAAGCTGATTTGTGCGAGAAAAATGCCTGGTCACATGAACAATGGTTAACAGTTATGTCATTCTATTGAATTCATCGAAAGGGAACAAGGTTTCCTTTTCCTTCTAATGAATTTGAATTTCCTTCATGTATTGGACACATGAGTTCTGTAATGTTTTTTTATGAGAATCAATATATCAGATGCATAAATAGAAAGGAAAACATGTTTGCAAAATACTGTTATATTTGACATCAAGTCTCAACATAACCAATAACGTGACCTTGCACAAGTAAACTGACTCGAGATGCTTGATGATTCCGTAATTAAATATAACAGAGGAAAGGACATGTTCTTCCTTTCCTTTCTTGTGAATTATCTTGTCAGTTGTGAGTTAAAAAATGGGGGATGAAATTGTTGGATCCCAACAAAACTATTTTGAACTGCCTAAAGCATTCCCGGTCCCTTAAAAAGTCCTACTGTTTGTCAGAATTGTTATCTAGTTGCATTCGATACCGATTTGCATGAACTTGCGGTTCAAGGGACAAATGATTCTCACTATTCAGCCCTGAATGACAAAACCTAACTTCCTCAACTGCCCCTCACTCCCTTTGCCTTCTGATCATATGCCTAACACCCACCACAACTCATCTATTCTAAATCTGAGAACCCTAAAACAGTAACTAATAAATTATATGGATGATATCATTTTCTTTCCATTTTAAGTATATAAAATTGCATTACAGTTACTGTGCATAAAAACAAACTAACCTGCAGCCAAAGAAGCCCCTGTTTGCAGACAAGCCAGAGGGATGTGCAGCCTTCAGAATGTGATGCTTTGTCTGGTCAATTAACCTGGGAAACAACCTTTTTATAAGCATGCTGACTGAATATTCAAACTACTAAATTCCAGAAAAAACCCTCCAAATTCAGCACACAAACTGAAATCAATTTAAGTCATAAGAACATTAATTATCATCCATAAAAAGCAAACATTCCTCTCGATCCATTCATCAAACAAAAATGTAAAGTAAATGCCTCAAGCAAATATACTGTGAGGAGATATTCATTTATAGACAGAAGATACACAGCAACTATACAATCACAAATATGGAAAAAAATATACAATGAAAACAAACTGCTACAATTATGGAGAATCGTTGATATCTTGGTCATAATCAGAGGAGTCAGATTGTCCTTTAATATCCCCCCTCAAAGTTGGCGTGGTAGAAATAGGAAAAACGCACAACTTGCCACGATCCAATAAAAATTGTAATTTCACCTTTGTGAATACATCAGCTAGCTGTAGGTGTGAGGACAAAGTCGAGACTAATAACCCTTCGAGCAACAAGTATCCAAAGAAATGATAGTCAATATCAATATATTTGGAGCGAGATTAGGTGACCGGGTTGGAAGCAATGAATATGACATTATTGTTCTTATAAGAGTCTCGAAGGAGAGGGGAGAGTGATATGGAGTTCTCGAAGAAGTTGAAGTGTCCATGAAAGTTCTGCAGCAACAAAGGCAAGAGCATGGTACTCAGCCTCAGCTCTTGCCTCTGCACTAGAACGTGCAATGGTAGTTTTGCATATCTAACAACCTCGATTCCTAAAAGAAAAATGTAGATCATCGAGATCCTTCGTGAAAAAAAAAAATGGCCAGCAGATCAATGAGAGAACACAGCATAGAAGAATTGCTTCCTGTTATGATCATATCATTGACATATAGAAGAAGATATTAGTGGAAGTGAGTTTGATGGTCACCATGTGAACCATTGTATTGAGTGGAAGCAGAGAAGTGTTGGATTCAACCATGAAAAGAAAGAACAACAAAGGGTTGACTGATTTGCTCTGATACCATGTAAAATAAATGCCTCAAGCAAATATGTTGTAAGGAAATATTCATTTATAGACAGAAAATACACTGCAGTTGTACAATCACAAATATAGAAACAAATATACAATGAAAACAAACTGCAATAATTATGGAGAATCACTGATATCTAGGTCATAATCAGAGGAGTCAGATTGTCCTCTAATACAAAACTTGAGTCATTTTGGTTCACCATTTATGAATATATTACAACTTTAAGGAATAATTACTCTCTCAAACCTGTCATCCTATATAAAATGTTCATAATTATTACATTTGAAACCATTGTATAAAATCTTCAACAATGACTGTGCTGGAACAGGCATAAATAAATAAGAGGCATATGGCAAGATAAATGATCAGGATTGTACATTGAGGACTTCTATTTGGGACAATTGAAATTAAGGTAAAGAGTATGGTAGATTAGAGTTGGAACTTGAGTTGTAAATTGATAAGCATCAAGACGATGAAAATTCAAGTATAACAAGCTAGGCCATCAAAGTTGTTTGTTTTATCTCTACTAAAGATTGCAGGTTAGATGCTTTATATACAGACTATCAGTGTCCTAAGCAGGAAAGACAAGCTTATATATTAAAACAAATGCTAATAGTTGGATGAAGTTGATTATAAATAAGAAAGATAACCAGAGAGTAGCCACTACTTGTGTGCAATAAATCCAGAACTTACAGAAACACCTTTAATGCTTAAATCTCAGAAAATTCCAAAAATAACATGAGAAGCTGAATTAACATGAGAAATAAGATTCAAAAAATGAGTAATGGGGCTTTTAAGTCTCAATATTTCTTTTTTGTAAAAAAGGTACATGTGCCAGACCTTTTAAAAGGCAGGAGTTGGGCAGTTCCACATAAGAAGCCCGATCAGCTAGCAAGTTAGGCTCTACATTAAACCAAGACCATAACCCTACATTCCTTTGATATTCAATCTTGCTTTTCCTATAGTTCATGGTGTCAAGGCAGATGACATTACACAGAATGTCAGCTCATTTAAAATTCCAAAATGTGTCCATAGTTACAATGCATTTAGGTTTGCAGCAAGGTGACCCGGCAAACAGAAATGTTTTCCATTTGGTGAACATATATCCAGCCTTATGCATGCTTCAGAGCCAATTGATTCAACCAAAATATACCTGTTAGGGAACTCAACACCCAAATGCATTCTAGTCTCTTTCAAACAATATTGTTAGGCCAAAATGTTGGAGTGAATCAACTAAATACTTAATCCATCAAGAAGCATACGCGTGTGTGCAAGTGAGTGTGAGAGAGGGAGGCAGGGAGGTAGACTTTTGACAATACAGCAGATATCTTATTCATTTGCTGCACAGAACTAAGCTTGCTTGATAGACATACTTGGATTTCTCCTGAGCTGAGTTACCCCAAAGAAGAAAAACAACTCCTTCCTTCTTCTGTGAAATTGTTTTGATAACAGCGTCAGTGAAATGCTCCCATCCTTTCTTTGAATGAGAATTTGCTTGGTGGTTCCTAACTGAACAGAAACAAAAGAAAACCTGAACTTTTCATGTTGAACATTTTCAGATACGGAATGTTAGACCCTGAAGTACCAGAAAGTAAATGAAAATAATTATCATGCTTCACTTAATAACGCTCTACCAACTGCCTCATCAAATTCACATGCCAACATGGAAAACTTGTCACAATTGTCATGATTCATAGTTCTTCGACTATACACAAATAGCATGCCATGATATTCAAAACTCATACAACAACTCCAACATTACAGGTTGCATTGGTTATGGGAGCTTTTCCACCCAATGACTCGATTCATCCCAGGTTTCCCTGAAATAAACTGGCATCAAGCAAATACAAGCTATTTGTGAAATAAATTGGCATGATGGAGAATCTTACCAGTAAGAACTGTGTTGAGCAATAGAACACCCTGAGACAAAACAAAACAAAAATCTAACTTAACATTTTGCATAGGAAAAAAAACATGGCAATAATGGAGCAAATCTTTCGCTCCAAGTTTTTCTTTTATTGCTAACTTTGGTTCTCAACAGATTGTACTTCAAATTCGTCTATTTAATGCGATAAGAACCCATTACAATCAAAACCCTTGTTTACATCTAAAAGTAAGTAGACGATAAGGAGCACGTCTGAATAGAGAATAAAACAGCTAATCACATAGGATTGCTAGGAAGAATATTTACCTGAATAGCCCATTTTTCAAGATTCCCATGAGACGGAATGGTACACCCCAGATCCTGCTTAAGTTCCTTGAAAATATTAACAAGACTAGAAGGTGCCTTCAACCCTTGAGGCACAGAAAAAGAAAGCCCCATAGCCTGACCAGGACCGTGGTAAGGATCCTGTCCGATGATAACAGCCTTGAGAGTATTAAACGGAGTCGAATTCAAGGCATTGAAAATCAAATGCTGCGGTGGGTATATAGCTACACTCCCATTACTAATCTCACTTTCCACAAATTTACACAGGTTCTTAAAATACGGCTTTTCTAACTCCCCTGGTAGCACCTCTCGCCACGTGTCCTCCACCAACAGTTCCTCTAGTTTCACATGCCCGGAGGAACCTGAATTGAGATGAAACAAACAAATCAAAACCCTTTAAAATTAAAAATGGAAAGTAAAGTTGAAATCGATTTGGGTGAAGATGAGTGTTGCCTTTGGAATTGGAGACTAGTTGAGAACAGAGTTTGAGGTTGCGTTTGGATTTGGCGCGCAGTTTGTTGAGTTCGATGCGGGTTACTTGGTCAGGAGTGAGATCAGAGGAGGTTGATTTTGCGGAGAGGGATTTGTTTAAGAGATTTAAGGGATCTGTTGGGGAAGGAGAGGAGGAAGAGAGTTTACGGCGCTTGGCTGGTTGGAGGATATTCATTATTGTTTTGGAAGAGGCAGCCATTGCTTGTTCCGATTCGCTCTGCTACTGGGTTTTGGCGGGAGGGCGAGTTGCGGATGGCAGATTCGACGGGGGTTTTGTCTTTACGGGAAATGCCACGAAAGTAGTGCCATTGATTTTTGCGGTTCCCGTGGTTTTGACGGTCGAGATTTTTTCTATTTCTCTCGGTATTTTTTTATAAAAATATTTGTTAATCAGAGGGAGGGAGGGAGGGATAACTTCAGCGAAAAGTGAGGTGCAGATGAAAACGAGTGGTCGAGTCATCTCCTTGGGCAGTAAAAAGCAGGGGAGAGTAAAAAATCTAAGAAACCAATTAAATTAATAAAACTGTGAAATTTTAATTGAGGAAAACGGAATTATTAAAAGATTCAATTAATTAAATTGATTATAATATTTTTAAAACTTTCTGTTTAATTTTGTTTAGATTTTTAAAAGTTAAACTGGTAAATCAAAGAACTGGTTCAAATAAAAATATATATATTATTAAAAAACTTTATGTTCTTTTGGTCCTGTTCAAATTTTCTGTATGATTCTATTTTAATAAAATAGAAAGAAAAAAATTGGTTAAAGTCTAAAAAAGAATCTAAGAAATAATGTATTATTTTTTAGATTTTATTTAAAAAAACTAAACCAAACCGAAATTAATTCTTTATATATAATATTATAATTTAATTTGATTGATTTTTACAAACTGGATCGAAAATAATCAGCCTCCAGCTTTGCTGGACTTTTGCAGAATGAGCTGGCAATCACCAGGTAATCCTTGGTTAACAATGTATTTTAAAAGTCTTTTTTGAAAAAAAAAATAAAAGAATATATTTTAAATTAAAAATTTTTGTTGTTTGTGTATCATTTTCATGTGCTTGTTTTAAAAATCATTTTTAGAAAATAAAAAATATCAAATATATTTTTGTATAAAAAATAATTTTAAAAACAATTTCAATCACATTTTTAACAAACATAATAATCTTTGGGTGACCCGTGGATCTCCTTGCTGGGTTTTGCAGAATTCTGGATTGATATTGAAGCTGTTTGGCGCTGCGGCCAAACCGTCGTGTCGCAGAAATTCAATTTTTTTTTTCATTTTAAATGAATATATTTTGGTGTTTTTAGATCATTTTGATGTGCTGGTGTCAAAAATGAGTTTTAAAAAAATAAAAAATATTATTTTGATGTATTTTAAAAAACTACCACAACCCCCTACCGAACAGGATCTTGATATTAAACAAGTTTTAGAAGGGTCAAGTGTCAACCCATACTTCAGTAACCCTGACCCACAATTGGTTGAAAATAATTCTTATTATAGTTTGGACTTGTTTTTTAATAAGCTGGGCTCGGATATTTAGCCCCCTGGCCCGCCCTCTCCTCTTCTCTATGCTTTGTTGCTCAACATTGCTGCTGTTAGGCCCGTTGGGCTTTATTTATTATTGTTGTTGTTTGATCGACTCTTATGAATTCTCAGTTTCTTTTGATGTCTATTATCTATAACAATTTATTGTTAAATATATATTTTTTAAAATAAACTCTGTTATCAATGAATATAAATCAACAAATATATTTAAATTAACACAAGAATTAACTAACTCTTCTCAACAAACCAAACCACGAGACGAGGATAGCTTTACAGCTAGGAATCCTATAATTGCCAGGACAACATTTTACACATTTCATTTTCCTTTTCTGCCCCGTAAATATGGAGTCCACGTGACTGGCTATAGGGAAGTCCTAAATATTGTCCGACCAGATCAAACTAACGGCCAGGCTTGCTTTAAACTCCAAGCAATCAGCTGACTCATGGTTGAATTCTGTCCTTCCCTCTCCTCTATCCACAACGAATGCCATTCATTATTCACATACACCTGTTAAAACAGTAATTAAAAAAAATCCAAAGGAACTGTTGGGATTCTCCTTTCAGTTACTGGACAGGGCAACCTTCGATTCTCAGTTCCATCAAACAGCTTTTTCAGGATATGTCGAGTATCGTATCAGGTCACCACTGTAATTGGTCACTTGGAGGAGCAGTGGTACAGGAGCATATTCTTTGCAGAGGAAGATTTTTCAGCAACAAGGTTCCGTGTCCAGGAGATAATCATGGTCTTCCTTGCAGAGGATTAATTTTCTCCACCCCTCAATCTCTTGCCAGCAGTAGCTGTTATCGCTCAAGCACTAGGAAATACAGGCCTGTTTTTTCCAGTACAGTTGATGACCCCCGTGACCAAGATGACCCGGAAGAAGATGGGGCCAGTGACAAGGATTCTTCCAAAGGTGAAACTGGAGGGGTAGGTTTCTTTGAATTCCTTTTATTGTTTGTTCCATCGTCGTAACAGAGATCACCCTTCATGAAGAAAACACCACGGGGTTGTGAATTGTGCTCGTTAGAACCGTGTCTTGTGCTAGTGGCAGATTGTATTGTTTAGCAGCAACGTTTCATATAATTCCTTTTTCCAGATTGACAGCGAATTGCTAAGAGAGAATCTTGAAAGAATTGTTGGGTCAGATGATTCTAGCTTCAGTGGAATAGACCTCGCAACTCTGATTAGGAACAAGTACGGGAGGTCTTATGATGTTCAGCTAATAAAGAAGGTATGCTATATAAATTTCTGCAAAATGAGTGTGTTATACTGCAATTGCATGTTTAAAAGCTTGATTTTGGTGTCTTTGGTTTCCATGTGAAGGATTGGTTTCTTGAGTAATGAATTAGCAATGCTTGTACTTTCCTCTGAATCTACATGATCACTCTTCCGTTGGCATCTAAAATTGAGAGAAATCATGTATAACTTTCATGTACATTGTTTTAGGAATGAATCCTTCTTATGCAATTTTCAGATACATCTCGCGTGCTTGTTGTTTTATCAATGAATATTACACATCTGTGGAAGAGTCCCTTTCTTAGCTAAGAGAGCCTCGGGCCCATGAGGAACATGCCCTAGGGTGTTTTGTTTCCCTGGGTTGTTAAGTTGGTTTGATGTGCAGATGTTATTGATAATTTCTTTCGGTTTATTTTACCTTCTTTTTTTCACCTGGGATAATCTCTTTCCTTTCTGGCAACTCTTTTGCTGGGGTTTCCTTGAGGTTTACATTGATGAATGGATTGATTGTTGTTCAATCAACTTCAAAGAAGTTATCCCAGTTAGATTGTGTTGCTGCTCTTCATGTGTGTTTGGTATTGTAGTGCAGAGTGCTTTTCAAAAGTGTTTTTCATTTTAAAATACATAAAAATGATTTTTTCAGATTTTTTTTGTTTATTTTTGACATCAACATATCAAAATCATCGAAAAAAACCAAAAAAATATATCAGTTTGATATTTTTTTCAAGTCAAACACACTCTTGAAACGCACTCAAAAGCATGTTTCAAACACAGAGACAAACGGTGCCTTCATACATGTCCCATACAGCTGAACATTTTTGTTTCTTTTCTTGAAATTCACAGATTAGTTACAAATTTCATGATGCAGGAGTTCATGGGTAGAAATCTCCTCGCTTTGAATGTCATGTGGAAGTACAGGGAACAGGTGAGCTGATTCTCGTGATGAATGAGTCTTGTGATAAAACAATTCTGGTTTGTGGATGCATTATGACAACCAATGGCATCACTAAGTATCAGAATGGTTCCGTGAATTTAGATTTCCAGGCAACAGAAAAGCTGCATATCAGAAGTATGCCGGAAGTGATATTTTCTTTAAATATGTTGCATGCAAGATGGTTGCTTCGATCAAAATGTGAAAAAGAAGTTCATTTGTCGAATTATAGACGTGCTTGGTTTTCATTGCACTCTTTTCACCAAATACTTTCTTCCCCTCATGCAAAGGTTAGCTTTCTGTGCATGTTTGTAAACCACGCATCATCTGCACTCGTGATTCTCTATTACAGGATAAGTAACAAAAGTTTTCGATGATGTTATATCATATGAAGGACCTGGGGTCAAGTAGAGGTGATTTTTTACAGGGAACTTGTACTAATTTGTTCTCTACGGTGATAAAAGTAACGAGAACTTGCATGGTAAATTTCTCAGGAGAAGAACAAATGTTGATGTGAAATTTTTTCTTGTGAAGCAATATTTGTGCCATTTTCTCTTTATTCCCCCCAGTTAATGCTCATAAACATCCTGAAGTCTATCCTGAGCATAACTGCTTCACAAAACATATGGAAATAGCAATCATGGAAGTGCTGAAGTTTTTGGAGTTCTTTTCCTTGTTTACGTTGTTAAATATATTAATTCCTCATTCACTTTCTTTTGTTCTTATTCATGTTTAGAGATCTTTTCCGCTAACTGAAGAAGAGTATATATTGAGGCTCGATGATGTGGCGAATACATTGAAATGCTGGGGAGCTGTTTCCCATATCAGAAATAGCTTAGAGAAGTCGAAAGAGAGGCCTCGGATAGGGAAGGTAAGTTGGTGTTGCATTGTTTACTCATGCTTTTCCCCCCCCTCCAAAATCTGGATGCTATTGAGAATCTCTCTCTCTCTCTCTCTCTCACACACACACACACACACACACACTGTGCAAACACATACTCTACCATCTCTCATTCCCTACACTGCAAGTTGGATCATCAAATTGCTCCTTCTAAAGGGGTGTTTGAGGGTGTGATAGCTGTTGATTTTCAAAGTGTTTTTTTCATTTGAAAATGCATCTAAATAATATTTTTTTATATATCAAAATTCATTTTTAATATCAACATATCAAAAAGATACAAAAACATTAAAAAAATAATTTGAAGCAATTTTTAATTTTTTTTTTTATGAAAAGCAGAGATTAAAACTCAATGTGAAACACCCTCTAAATCTTCCATGTTGTTTTGTGCCCATTCCATCAACTCCTCTTTTACCTATAATACCATAATATATAAGCCTTTGTTCCATTAGAAGACTCTGTCTCAAGAACCTATAATCTGAGATCCATTGCTTTGCAGAAATTTAAACAACATGTTTTTCAGATTCCATCTATTTTCCTTTTCAAAATCCTTAACCGGTTCAAATCCCAATTCAGCCACAAGCATAAACTCATTCTTCTATTATTCAAAACTCTGACTTGTAAACTTCACAATGAGCAGATTGCTCAAGTCTATTCCTCCATATAATCAAACTACTTAAATGTAAAGTTGTCCTAGTGGAAGTACATGATGTTTGGCTTGTCATTGTCCATTGAAGAAGATGGATCTCCCTCCATTTTTACAGAAGGCTTTTAATATATTATGCTGTGCACAAGGTGTAATGCAAATTATCTTCAAAGGTGGGTGCTATATGGGAAAGCGTTTTGATATTTAAGGATTGTCTTTCCCAAAAGCATTTGTACATAGAAATTATGCTAGGAGTATGAGAGTTTGAGTGTTCAAATGCCTTGTCCTCTCTGGTAAATCTGCAATTTAATGATGTTTCACTCTCCACGATGCTTGCAGGAAATATAAGTTGTTCAGTGAACTGAGGAATTCAAGCATGAATGATCTAGATTAAGCTGTCTCGTGCTTTGTTTAATCTTTACCTCACAAGGTATTTCTTGTCGCAACAGGCAGTCAGCATTTTCATAGACATGGATGAGTCTGGAGGCCGAGCAAATGAATGGATTTACAAGTAGACGGCCAAGATTTACTCAGATTCTACCCTGCCAGCTGTTCCAGTTTGTAAAGATAGAAGAGCCTGTCCATTCAACAACTAAGGTTACACTTTGGTCCATTGTCATACCAGTTGTTAGACTGAAGGAGGCCGAAGGCTTGAGCATAGCTTTCTCGTACTTGTAGTCTGGTTCTTTATTGTTTACTCCATAGATAGTTAGATACCATAAAGCATGCAAATTATAGAGTTACATGTACAACTATATTTAACACCCATTGCTTCTTTCATAACTTTTCTGCCTGTGAATCTAGGGTTTTTAGCTTGCTATGTTCCTTAAATGAAATCCAACCACGCCAATCTGTTCTCCTTTTTCTTCCCAGTAAGTTCTAGCTATAGAAGACAAGGTCTGTCTACCCCAGCTGTTTGTCTTGCGAATCTGACAACTCTAGCGCCTGCCAGATTGAACTCGCTTGACATGCATGGACGTAGATTTGTCCTGCTTATAGCATGGGGGCTTTTTTTTCTTGTTACTACCATCATTTTTAGCTGTTATGTTCTTGCCATGAGTTGCCAGTTCTTTTACTCTGGTGCATCAATGGAGTTTCCATGATTGAAGATGCCCCCGATTGGGTGACGAAGCAATACTATTCCAACTACTTACCATGAAAATAAAAGAAGAGACGGATTTCGTCAGTGGCTTATTTTAATGGTGTGGCGAGCTTATACAGATTTGCACAGCTTTAAGCTGGGGAATTTTCCCAGCTTAAACGTAGGAAAGCCATCACTCATACGCGCATTTTCACTGGGTAGTTAAAGCAATCAAATTTCACATTTCAAGTATTGAATTGACAATCTGATGCTTTATGTCAATGGCATTGTTACGATATTTGAAAACTAATAGAAAATAAATCAAATATTTTCGGCATTTTTCTTGATCTTGATCTGGATTTCTCTTCGTTTTATGTTTAGTGCTATATGCCATGAAAAAGGGCCGAGCTGATATTCATAATTATTGCTGCTATTTATAATTGTTGAAGATAAAAATGAAGTGCACCATCATCATATTTTTCTTTTATTTTGCAAACACTTTTTTTACCAAAAAAAATAAAAAATAAATCAGTCTGTATTACATTAGTTTTTCAATAATTCTGTATTTGATAAATTATTTTTATCCATTTTTCCTATTTGTCTCTCTCTTTTAACAAGTTTATATTTGGTATTGTGTTTCAAAATGATTTTAAAAAAATGATTTTTAAAATTGATTTAGTTTAAATTAAAAAAATTGATATTTTTAGATTATTTTTATATGTCGATGTCAAAATAATTTTTTTATATATATATCTAAACGAAAAATATTTTTAAAAACAATTTCTACCTAACACTAAAAATAAATCAATATTCAATGCAAATTTATTGGTATTTTTTATTCTCAAAAAATTTGCTAAAAGTTATTTGAAGACACAATTGAATTCACTTTTCAGGAAACCACTTTCCAAACTTTCCTGTGTTTGTTTGCCTTTCGGAAAGTTGGTCAACGGAAAACACTTTCCAGTCAAAAAAAAATTTGGCTTGGTTTTCAGGAAAGTGTTTTCCGGAAAATTTGGGCGGAAAACACTTTCCGGAAGTTGTGAAAAATTTAGAAATGTTATTATTTACTGATTATATCAAATTTGATCCTCAAACTTTTGATTGCTATATATAATTTGTTTTTGAATATTTATTTTTCAATTTCATCTCTTAAAATTTAATTTTTATATTAATTTTGGTCCTTATTTTTATAATTACTATTTGCTTTTTTCTTATCATTTTTTTATTGAAATTTTTTATCTATCAAATTTGGTCCTCATTTTTTTTATTGTTACTTATTTTATTTGAAATAATTTATGAAATGTTAATTATTATTATTTTAATTTATTCACCTTTCATTTTTAAAAAAAAAATTAGATTTGATCTCTATTATTTTTATTTTTATTTATTTTATTTGAGATAATTTATGAAATTATATTTTTTTTCAATTTCATTCTCATTCAACTTTTTAATTTGTAAGATTTGTTCCTCATTATTTTAATAATCTTGAAAAAAAAATTAATTTATTAATAAATTATTTTTCAGTTCATTTTTCATAACACAAACAAACACTGGAAAGTGTTTTCCAGTTTATTTTCCATAACACTGTCAAACATCGGAATTCACTTTCCAGTAATTCACTTTCCAGGAATTCACTTTTCTCGGAATTCATTTTCCAAAAAAAAAACCACTTTCCTACAAACAAAGAGGGCCTAAATGTACATTCAAATTGATGGGTCGTATAATTCGAGGGGGGGAAGAGACTATAGAATATGTCTATCTAATTTTTTCTCTAAAAACTTTAAAAATATTTATTTAAATTAAATACAAAAATAAAATAAACAAAACAAAACTTGTTGAAAAAACTTTTAAAACGTAAGAAAACGGTGTATGTATAGACAATACTGAGAGAGAGAGAAACGATGTTAATTTAAAGACATCTGTCACAAAAAGAATGAAGGAGCTAAACTATAATCACGCTGAAAAACCAGGGACTAAAATAAATTAATTTAATTTCCGTCTCAGTTTTTTTTTTTTATTTGAAAAGGTTGTCGGGTTTATTAAAACCCTGACACCCTTAAATAACAAGCAAAGGGAACCAAAAACCCTTCGCTACATAGCCATCGTCATAGCATCCGCCCTCTCGTCTTCTCTTTACAGAGAGAACACAAAACACAGAGAAGAACAGCAATAAAAAAGTAGAAGAAGAAGTGAAGGAAGGATGGCACAGTCACTTGAATTGCTGCTGATTCAATTCTTGATGCCAGACAACGATGCCAGAAGGCAAGCTGAGGAGCAAATTAAGAGGTTAGCTAAAGATCCTCAAGTGGTCCTAGCCCTTGCTCAGCACCTTCGCACTGCCAAAACTCCCAATGTCCGCCAACTTGCCGCCGTCCTCCTCCGCAAGAAGATCACTGGACACTGGGCTAAACTCTCTCCTCAACTCAAGCTACTTGTCAAACAATCTCTCATTGAAAGCATCACCATGGAACACAGGTATTGATTATTTAATTTCACGTCCTTTTTTGTTTTTCAATTTGATGAATATTACTTGTGGAGAATTCTTTTGATTATTTTCATCGTAATCTTGTAGTCCTCCAGTGAGGAAAGCGAGTGCGAATGTGGTGAGTATAATTGCGAAATATGCAGTTCCGGCTGGAGAATGGCCTGATTTGTTGCCTTTTTTGTTTCAATGCAGTCAAAGTGCACAGGAAGATCATAGAGAAGTAAGAACCGTATTTTTCTTCTCTTCATTGTTATATTTAGTTGATTCTGTAATGCAAGATTATCCTGATCAAGAATTCTTGAGCACCATCCTACTTAATATAAGAAGTGCGCGTGTAATTTTTTTTCCCACTGACAATTTATGTGTTTTTCCTGGTTTTACAAGAATTGAAGAATTGCTTATTGGTCGTGTTCTGTTTTGGTGATGCAAGGTGGCATTGATCCTTTTCAGCTCCTTAACTGAAACTATTGGGAATGCATTTCAACCTCACTATGCTGGTTTGCAAGCTCTTTTGCTCAAGTGTTTGCAGGATGATACTAGCAACCGTGTTAGAGTTGCTGCTCTCAAGTAATGGACGACTGGTTTTCTTAAATTTTTTGCTGTTCATCTTTTCATTAAGGAAAAAAAAATATTGTACGGTTTCTCACTAAAAACTACTTTGTTTATCAGGGCAGTGGGATCTTTTCTTGAATTTACAATTGACGGGGATGAAGCGGTCAGTTTGTATGCTTGTGGCAGAATTTAGACATCTAACTTGTATATGTTGACTTTTTGGATTATATTTTTCCTCCATTTGCACCTGTCCTGTGTTTCCTGTCTTCTGTGATGGTATTTACCTTTACACATTGCATTGCACCTCACCATATTACTATGTATTTTACAAGGCTCATGATATTTCCATGCTTCAAAAATGAAATGCATAATATATCAAGTAAGACTCTTAGTGGCTGGAATAAGATACACCATAGTCCAAATTAGCTCCTTGGAACTCATGGGTAATGTTTAGACAGTCTTAGAACCCTAAACAGCCCCAAATGAATGACTTTATTTCCATTCAATCCCTCTCCTTCAAATAATAGATAATCCTAGTAAGGATGCAAGTGAACTGAAGTGCATAATGTAGAATAATACTTCTCTAAGTGACCAAGTAAAAAAACTGGAAAATCATTGAAGCGCTTTCCAACCCCTATTAGTGTTGAAAGAAACCCTTGGAATAACCTGTAAAACAGTGCACCCAAAGGAAGCCGAGAAAATCCCCTCCCAAGGAATCCATACTTTTTTTCCATTCTTCCTTCCTGAAACCCAACGGTCAATCACTACTTCTCCACTCTGTTAGGAATTATTCAATCTCAGCATTGATCACAAAAGGTCTACATATCCTAGGCAAAGACAATTTAAAAACAGACGGTTATTTTTTCCGTCACTGCTGAGGTTGGTTTTTGCTCATCACTATTTTCAAGTGTTGACTTTAGCTACATGCATGTGCAGATCAAATTTCGCCAGTTCATTCCCAGCATTTTAAATGTGGCTAGACAATGCCTTTCATCTGGTGACGAGGATGTTGCAATAATTGCTTTCGAAATTTTTGATGAACTGATTGAATCTCCTGCACCTCTTCTCGGAGACTCTGTTAAATCCATTGTGCAGTTTTCTCTTGAAGTTTGTTCTAGTCAAAATTTGGAACCCAACACACGTCATCAGGTTAGATAGGTGCATCAAATTATGTGTCCTTGGACATTCAAAATCTTGCTGAGATGTGTAGTTGAGACACAGCTGCACCTCTATCTTGTTTTTTCAATCTTTTCCTCACTTTCCATACCTTTTGCATATCAGGCTATTCAGATAATTTCATGGCTGGCAAAGTACAAACACGGTTCCCTGAAAAAGTATAACCTGGTCATCCCCATTCTGCAAGTGATGTGCCCCTTGCTTGCAGAATCAGCTGATGCTGACGAAGATGATGATCTTGCTCCTGATCGAGCTGCTGCAGAAGTCATTGACACTATGGCTTTGAACCTCTCAAAGCATGTCTTTCCCCCTGTCTTTGAGTTTGCTTCCTTAAGCAGTCAGAGCACAAATCCAAAGTTCCGGGAAGCTTCTGTAACAGCTTTAGGTGTTGTTTCAGAGGGTTGTCCGGAGTTGATGAAGGGTAAATTGGAATCTGTTCTTCATATTGTTATAGGGGCTTTGAGGGATCCAGAACAAATGGTTAGAGGGGCTGCATCATTTGCCTTGGGTCAGTTTGCTGAGCATTTGCAGCCTGAAATCGTGTCTCACTATGGAACTGTTCTTCCCTGCATTTTAAATGCTCTTGAGGATGCATCTGATGAAGTAAAGGTAAAAATAGAAAAAGCATCAAAGTGCTATGCAGATCACATTTCTATGACCATATAACTTGGAAGAAATGACTTTTTTACTCCACGTGATCTTCTTTATTTGAATCTGAATAGGAAAAATCATATTATGCTTTAGCGGCATTTTGTGAGGACATGGGTGAAGAAATTCTTCCTTTCCTTGATCCTTTGATGGGGAAACTACTTGCAGCCCTCCAAAATAGCCCTCGTAATTTGCAGGATACATGCATGGTAAGGAAGATGCATCTTAAGTTCTCTGAGAAGTTATGCTATTAAACCATTTAATAATTATCTTTTCTGCCTTATTTTTGGCTGTATTTTTAAAATTTACCAAGTAATGCTTTTGCAGTCTGCAATTGGTTCAGTTGCAACTGCTGCTGAGCAAGCTTTCATTCCTTATGCTGAAAGGGTTCTCGAGTTAATGAAATCCTTCATGGTGCTTACCAATGATGAGGATCTCCGATCACGAGCAAGGGCTACTGAGCTTGTAGGAATAGTTGCCATGTCTGCTGGGAGAGTGAGGATGGAACCAATTCTTCCCCCTTTCATGGAAGCCGCAATTTCTGTAATGACACTACCAGTTCTCTTCAATAACTATAGCATGTCCTTTTAGAAATTTATTTATGTTTGTATTTTCTCAGGGTTTTGGATTGGAGTTCAGCGAGCTTCGGGAGTATACTCATGGATTCTTTAGCAATGTAGCAGAAATAATGGATGATAGCTTTACACAGGTTTACTTAGTATCCTAGATTAAACTTGCATGGTCCTTTCTATAGATCCCTTGTTCATGTGTAATGCTATTTTTGTGCACAGTATCTTCCTCATGTTGTACCCCTGGCATTTTCTTCCTGCAATCTTGATGATGGTTCTGCAGTGGACATCATTGAGTCTGATGATGAAAATATCAATGGATTTGGTGGAGTCTCATCTGATGATGAAGCTCATGATGAACCAAGAGTTCGGAATATCAGTGTTAGAACAGGAGTGTTGGATGAAAAGGCAGCTGCAACTCAAGCACTTGGCTTATTTGCACTTCACACAAAGAGTTCTTTTGCTCCGTATCCATTTCATTTTCCTTGTTAAGAATTATTTTCCTTTATCATCATAACGAGGTTTGAGTTTAAAATATTGAATGAAGTATTACATCTTGAATTCTTTAATTGTTTTAAGCTATTTGGAGCAGGCATTAAAGATTCTGGTGAGACATTCAGGGTATTTTCACGAAGATGTTCGGCTTCAGGCTATCATTGCCTTGAAATGTGAGTAACAACCATATGGCTTGTTGATGGTTTTGTGTTATTACAGTTGCTCATCAATCTGATATCTGTTATCAATATGAACTCTTTTGGTTGTTTCTTAGAAGGCATACCAAAGTGGATGTAGGTCACCATGAGATAGTAACATCAATCATTAATTATTTGAAAACCAAGCCAAAAAAAATTTCGCATCTTATATTAAATAAAGAGCGAAGTAGAGTGGTACCATTAAACACGAGATTCAGGAGAGAAGGGATGGGAACTTTAATGTAAATGGGGTATCCTGTTTCCTTTGCAATTGAAAAGGAGCTTGAAATACTAAAGGGAAATTTGAGCATGTCCTCCATGATGTTTGCAATTACTGCTAATTCTTGCCTTAATAGACTTTGTCTTGTCTAGAGTTCTCATTCATCCTGCGAGATTTAAGAATTGTAAGCCTGTCCAGTTCATAGAAAAGAAAGTAGAGACTGAATGGATATTCTAGGATAACATACTGTAGGTCTCGCCATAATCATACTAATCTCATTATTTGGTTTTTTGCAGCTATTCTGACTGCAGCACATGCACTCTTCCAGAGTCAAAATGTCAGTATGCATTAGCCCTTTACTTATTCCTGTCTTTCTTTGATGGTTTTAGAAACATCTTTCCTTTTCTTGTCTTCATGTCCCCCATCACTATTCTTTTGCCACACCCCATGGACAGATGACCTATGATTATTACATAACTTTAACTTTTCAAACAGTCTGGACATGTGAATTTTGTTTTTGGTTTTGGTTGGAATTTTATTTCTTTTTTGACAAAATAAAAAATAAAAAAAGATAGGTGGAGCCATTTTGGTTGGCATGAGTTATTCTATGGTCAATACGTAATAGTTGGGTCCTCCCTCTTTATGTTGCTGACCATATTCTCAAGTTAATTTCAATCTTTTCTTGTAATAAGATGAAATGGAAAAGCTTAGAGCAAGTTTCCTGATGCACTATTCTCGTCAATCATGTTACAATTGCTCGGCTCTACTAATACAACGTCATCTTGCTTCTTGTTATGCAGGACCAACAGGCAAAAGCAAGAGAAATGCTTGGTGGGGCTATGGTTGATAGTGGAATATAGAATGTTTGTATCTGCCAGGATTCTATATCCTGGTTTAAGTGGTCAACAAATTTAATTAACATATCTTCATAATAAGCAGATACTGTGATGGATATTTACATCAAAACTATGACTGGAGATGATGACAAGGAAGTCGTTGCTCAAGCATGTGCGAGTGTGGCAGACATCATTAAGGATTATGGTTTCACAGCTATTGAACCTTGTAAGCATGGCTGTATCTGCTTTCTCTGTGAAAAATAAGTTTGTAGATGCAGATAAAACATTTTGATGGGCCGCACTCTCATGTGATTTGATTACAGATATGTCTCGGCTTGTTGATGCAACTTTGGTCTTACTTAAAGAGGAGTCAGCTTGTCAGCAACTGGAAGATGATAGTGATATGGATGATGATGATACAGAACATGATGAAGTGCTTATGGATGCAGTTTCTGACCTTCTTCCTGCATTTGCAAAATCCATGGGCTCTCATTTTGCACCAATCTTTGCTAACCTATTTGAGCCTTTGATGAAATTTGGGGTGCATTACAGTTGATCCTTTTGGTCAGTTAGTCTCCATCTCGTGCCAAGGCTTGTTCTGGATTCTTATCATTTTGATGGTTGGAATTGCAGAAAGCTTCACGCCCTCTGCAAGATCGAACTATGGTGGTTGCTTGCCTAGCAGAGGTTGCTCAGGAAATGGGTGCTCCAATTGCGGGTTATGTTGATGTAATTTTATTGCAACGTGAAACTTTTTTATTCAACTTTTGGTTATCTGGAAGTTCTGGTATTTTGTCTGAAAGCTTGTCTCATGTTTCAGAGGGTGATGCCCTTGGCAATCAAAGAACTTGCTTCATCAGATGCAACTAACAGGAGGAATGCTGCATTTTGTGTTGGAGAATTATGCAAAAATGGCAGGGAGTCAACTTTGAAGTATCCTTATGCATGCATAACCCCATAAACTGACCCATTCCCGCTCATTTTTCTATGTTTCCATCATTGATAGTTATGAATTCTATTTTTTGTAATCTATGTTTATGTTATGGCTGTTGGGGAGTGTGGGAGTACAGTTTCTTGCATGTGATTAATAAGGTTTAAAGTTTACTAGAAAGGTGCTAGCAACTATTTTGGTGTTGAATTTCATCTTTGCATAACCCATTCATTTGCGTTGCTGGAGCTTTTTCCTCTCATCAACACCAGATATTATGGTGATATATTGCGTGGACTCTTCCCATTATTTGGAGAGCCTGAGCCAGATGATGCTGTAAGGGATAATGCAGCTGGTGCAGTTGCAAGGATGATAATGGCACATCCCCAGTCTGTCCCATTAAATCAGGTTAACATCCTGTTCTGTCCCATTAATATTCTGCTTACTTCTTCATCATAACTTTTGACCACTAATTATTCCCATGGTGCTTATCTATATCAACTGGGTTGGTTTTTGCAGGTTCTTCCTGTTTTCCTGAAAGTACTCCCACTAAAAGAAGATCATGAAGAATCCATGGCTGTCTACAGCTGTGTCTCTACTCTCGTTTTGTCATCCAATCAACAGGTAATATTGTGTGCGGGTCGACATGATTGAGATGGATAAAAACTAAAAGAATGTTTGGTGGAAACAATTTGAGAATTGAAATGATAATGAGGTGGTGGAAGTAACAGGCTGTACTGTGTTGATGCTTGAACCTACCTCTCCCTCACACACATGCATACTCGCACTGTTGCACAATTGCAAACACACAAAATACGAATCTTGTTCCTTCGATTTATTTCCATCGCTGATGCTGTGCCCTTTGTCTCTCAATTTATACACGCAAAAGCAGATCCTTGCACTTGTTCCAGAGCTGGTCAATCTTTTTGCTCAGGTTGTGGTTTCTCCACTTGAAACTCCTGAAGTCAAGGCTCAAGTCGGGATAGCTTTTGCACACCTGATTTCACTCTATGGCCATCAAATTCAACCTCTATTAAGTAACCTATCGCCCGCACATGCTAGTGCTTTAGGTGCATTTGCCCCCAAAAGCTGATGGCTGATTGAATGAATAGTCCAGTTGGATTTCCTCCATGGTTTTTTTTATATATTATCCTTTACAGAGTTTGCTTCTCAAGGAAAACGTCTTTGTGTTGCCTGCCTTTTAGTTGAAGGCTAGATTCAGGAAGGGCACCAAAGCAAATATCAGGTAAGAATGATATATTTGTTGAGAGAGCCTATCCATACAAGCTTTTAACCACCATGCAGTATCCTGCTCCAATAGCATAAATTGACATGGTTGCACTCATTTTCACAGCTCTGGATCCTGCTGCTGTCTCTCGACTAATTCTGTGGAGAAACTACCCTTTCTTCTATCATTTTTGTATGATGCTTTTCAATTTCCTCAATTTTTATTTCCATATATTTTTATTAATTATAGATCCAGCCTTCCAATTTATTTGTTTGTTCAGATTGAGTGACGAGGGTTGTTTTTTGCTCATGATGAGAGGTTTTTGAGTGATTTATGGAATACAAATTTGTGCCTTGTTATTTTTACTCGCAAAGTATAAAATGTAAAAAAAAAAAAACATTCTTTTGTAAAATCATGTACAATGGTATGATTTTTGTTTGCTGATGTCTCGGTTGCTAGCATGCACTGCATTTAAATTAAAAATATTTGGTGTTTTAAGATTATTTTCATCCGTTGATAACAAAAATAATTTTTAAAAATAAAAAATATTATTTCAATACATTTTTAAATAAAAAATACTTTAAAAATAATTTCAACTATAATTCCAAACATGAACAGGCGAAGAGAACTTCCCACCTCAAGGTTCTTGCCGGCGGTCAGATCAACGTGGCACACCGTAGTCGATCTAGTGAGGATAATGAAATGTTCGGAGACCGGGTATGTCAATTTTTTACCAGTTTCTAATAAATTTCTTAATTGTAGGACAGCACGAGACGAGACTTTTATCATAACCAACCATAAAATAGAACATCTATACAAAGCTCCACAGATTGTCTGAGCCTCTGAATGCTAACTGCTCAAGGCATTGTCTAAGCAAAGAACTGTGCACCAAATCGAGGAAATATTCTGTCTTGTCATTGACTCCATCATGGATCCTTGGAAAGTCGAACATTTCAAGTTGAAACGAGGATCGCGAAAAGTCTAGCGGGGGGTGAGTCCAAAAACGGTGATGTGTTTTGAACAAGACACTATAAAAACCAGTGAAGCCGCATGATTATAACAAATATTATTTTAATATATCTCTAGATAAAAAATATTTTTCAAAAAAAAACTATTATTATTATCCTCACTAGCAAACTCCAGATGGTACAGTTCGATAGCATTTCATATATATATATATATGTGTGTGTATATATATATTCCAGTGTGCCATGCTCCCCGTGTACTGGTTTATTCTATTCACCTATACCGAGAGTACTTCTCCTCCACAAAGGCTTTCAGAATGGAATCTTTCTCCTCGCGATCCTTAAATTCAACTCTCCTCCCGTGACCTGCGAATTAATGTTGGAGTTTGAGCGGTTAAATTAAACATCACTGCGCAATAACTGATTGGATGTAAATGTTAAAGATGAAGGAGGGCCACAGCAATGTCATGGAAGAAGAGCAGACAGTGCAAAATCTAGTTGAACAGAGATCCACTGCATAGGTTAGTCGATCATCAATGTCATACATAGACGTTAAAAGTAAATCTTCATTAGAGATGAGCAGAAAAGAGTACACTTTAATCATGAACAGAAACCATTCATGAGGTTAGGCTGTATATTCTTGGCATGTTTATCAGGTATCGAAGCAGCAACGTAAACCACCAGGGAAGAGCCATTGAAGCATTAGCTTACTACGAGGTATGAGAATCTTATGCTTGAACTATTCCAAATTGGCAAAATGGGATGCGATTTTGTTGTGTCAAAATTGGTAAAAATGAACAGGAAACAGAACCCTACCTGGTATTATCCAGTTGAAGTCTATTTCTAGCAGCTTGAGGACGCTATCAACTTGCATTTGAACTGCCAAAATAATATTATAAGTCCACACAAAACAATGGAAACGATGCATGATAACGAAAGGTGATTTTTCAGATAGAGCTTGTTGTAAAAGTATTGAGTTCAAAGAATGATCTCCTTGGCCGCGGTAGCATCCTCTGTACTCTTCTCCAGTGACAAAGTTCTTTCCAAAATATTAATTCCACTCAGGGCACTGCTACATTACGTCAGAATAATTGTTTTGTACTTTCGAGGGATGTTTTTAAATGGTTAGCATCACCATCTGGTTGTGGAACAAATGGGAGAGATAAAATAAAATAGCAGCAATATCAGTTTTTCCTTCTCATTTGGATGATTGAATTTAACTACCTGAACATTTATTGTATCTCTCGCAAATGCTCAGCCCTGTTTCTGTCATCAGAAGATGGTCTCCAGTGAATAATATCTTCAGTGGCTTGTAGAATAAGCAGACTGATCCCTGAACCAGCCATGAGACGAAGTCATTGTCATTGATGGCAGTGAGTAACATGCTAAAAGGGATTCTAAGTGAACAAGACGCAATTACTACAGAGGTACAACCTATTTTTCAGACAATAGTTTTTCAAAAAAAAAAAAACCCGGCTGTGTAAGATATTAACAAGACTATGAGGGAGCAGCAAGTGAGCCGAAGAAAAAAGATTTGAGGAAATTTTTTTATTTCTTTTCATTAAGGAAAGGAAGAAGGATGATAAAACAGAATAAGTAATCTCTTTTCTTTCCTTCAATTGCTTCTCATTTTTGAAAGAAGGTTTTAATAGATTCAGGGGGGAAACAATCTTTCCGCAACCCCCCCCCCCCCCCCCCAACGAGTCTACAGCCTTCCTCTCTCACCTATTCCCCACTCTTTCTCTTCCCTCCACAAACCTTTAACTAAGCAGAGTATGAATTAAAAGAAACCGATAGATATGAGATCCAGCAACTCACTTCTGTGTGGCCTGGAGTATGTATAAGCTGGACGTCCTTTCCAAGGTTCCATGGACCAGTACCCTGTAGCTTTGTTTCAACATCAGCAGTAGAGTTGTCGACCTGCAAGATAAATACCTGTAAGCTTTAAAGTCACCTTAATCTTCGTAGCGTTAGTCACAACTTTCTCGAGAATAATCATTAGTGCCTCAGTGGCTATGTTAAGCTACCATTTTGTCATATATAAACCAGACATGCAAACTATTGAATTCCTCCTTGGCTGACGGTTAGTGGTAGAGAGAGAAAAGATGCAGTGAGATATTCAGGGTTGCGAGCATTGTTCAAGCCAACGGACTGTTTAAGCATGCGTTGAATTACTGTCTGCATCAGTCATGTCAGATATGGCAGGGAGACACTACCTTGGAGATTCTAAAGGTACCTTGTAATGATACTTATGAGAAGCCATGCATTACTCATCCACTAAAAAAGAGATTCTATGTAAATAATTACGATTCCTCACTGTAGAAATATGTAGGAAATGACAATGAACACATAGATAAAAGGCACATCAGAAAGAGGAGCAAAAGCAATGAGGTACATCTCCTGAGTGCAGAACTCTGTCACAGCTTAACCTCTCTGACCACTTCCTATGATCTGCAACGTCATCCCTAATCAACAAAACATAATTCAGTATAATTTGCAACAGGTCTGAAAAAATGATGCAACGAGTTTATTTCATCGTACTCATGGGTAAGAAACATGTAACGTGCTCCACCCAGCATCTCAATGTTACGAGCCAGTCTCCCTGTGTATCTAGGACTGCATGACAAAGGAATATAAAATATGTCAGATAAATTTCATATATTAGACTGAACATGGTGGTTCTGGGACCTTAAGCTGTCTCAGGCAGTAGAGAGCACTGAGAACCCATGTATAACGTTACCTGTCTATAATTATATTTCCTTCAGGATGAACAATCAAGAAGGAAGCTGCTCCGTAAGATTTCTCTGAATGATATCCACAGTGGTACACACCCTGAAAGCATCCCACAGTCTTTGAAGATAAAGCACAGAGTTTTTTGGAAATGGAGAAGCAAGATGCCTTGACAGGTTTGAATGTCAGCCAAGCAGAATTAAAAAAACTTGGCATGGAGTGAGTGATGTCTGTGTATGATCCGCTTGTATGAACTGTAATCAAAGTGACGCAATAGGGACACAGAAGAAACAGGAATGTGTACATCTCATCATAATTCTTTAAATATTTCCCAGATTTACTTGCGTTGACTCCTGTTCTCATACCTTAGGATTATGGGGAAATACACTATATAATAATATTATACTGCCAATCCATCTGCATTTGCAACGTATTCTACAACAGAGATCATCTCGTTGATGATCAAATTTGTGGTCAGTTTGCAACAGTGAGGATAATTACTTTCAGCAATCACATTTTCACCAGATTATTTCCAAGATGAAGAGAAAAAAATGAAAGCAGGTTTCGCTTGTATGCATATATGGATCATTACAGCGAAAATCAATATAATATGCAACTTGATTGGAACAATTGGTACAAAGACTAGTACATGGTGCTTTTCATGATAGAACCAGGACCTGGCAGAAATTTAGATGACATTTTTGAATTATCGAGTAATATACATGTACAAAATATGAATGCAGAAGAAAAGCTACCGGAATTCTCTGCTGATCAATTGGTGTTGGGAACGTTTTCTGAGCTTGAAGAATATCTGAAGCAGGTTTCTCAGTATGGATTGAACTTGTTGGACAAGAGAGCAGGGCCTACAGATGAAAACATTTTATGGTCAACAGTTAGGCTGATACAATTGAGGCACAAGGTAAGTAAACTGCTGGTTTTAAAAACGCACCGGAAAATCCAGAAAATAAATAGAATCCATCTTCAAACGCATCCAACTTATGCTGATAAGCATATCTTACTCTTTGCATTCTCCATATAGATTTTAATTGATTGTATAATTGATTTGAAAGAAAATGTGGTCCAAAAAGTTGACAACTTCTACTCCAAATCATTAATAACTATAAAACCATTTTCACTTTGAAGTCTTAAAGTCCTCCTTTCCAGACTCTCCTACAAGAAGAATCCATTTTTGTAAGCTTTTGCATTTCTCCCTTCTTGACAAAGAGAGTGCCCCAGCCAGTCCCCAGTGGACATCCAAAATTGGCTGCCAGCCCATATACATCCATTAACTTCTTATAACTCTCCTAGAAGAGAACTCTTGAAGTTCATAAAATAGTTCCCTGAACAATCAAGGCAGAAAATTGCTTCCCAAACTAGTCAACTATTGATGGGGGGACAGTTTTCAACACCTTACAATATAAATCAGACTCGACGTTCAATTCTTTGGAAGACCATTTCTCTACTCTGCTTAGCATTGTAAATGTTTCCGACTTATTTGCTATATATATATATATATATAGATTAATAGGCCGGTGGAAATAGTTGTCTGCAAGAGAAATGACCTGAAGAGCTTTGAGGCGTTCCTCCCCAGAAGTTGGCTGCTTAAAAACTGCAGACATCTCCCCAATCCGTGTGAAGACTTGCTGCTTGTACGATAAAAAAAAATATATATATTAACACAACACCTTGCTATCAAAATCTTCAACGTTTGAGATATCAATTTCATTTCCTTGATACGCCTGAGTGAAGCTCATTGATACTTCAGATTGAATGGAACATATAAAGCCATCCTGATTAATATCAATCCAGTATAACAAAAGTACAAAATATCTAAAGATTGGAGTTCACAGACTAGAAAAAAACACAGTTAGAGAGATTACTGGAGCCATCCATCGGCAGGTATCACAGTCTATGCATGTGTGATCTGCAAAACAAAGAAGAAAGTAAATAAACTATATTGCCTCATTCCATATCAAAACTTATAGTGTAAACAGAAAGCCAGCATCAAAACTGAGATGGTCTGAAAATGCAAGCATCGCATTAGTTTTTAGCTATACCCAGAAAAGACTGTTGTTAAATTACCTACAAAGAAGTCTCCTTCTATATTCTGGGGCCGTCTGATTCGTCTAGCCTGATATTGAATGGGAGTAGGAGCTGCAGCTGCTGCTTCCTCTTGGCTTTGGATTGCTCTAATCACAGAAACTTTACCACCCTTTGACTTTGCGCTCAACCTCCTTTGACCACTGAATAGCGAAGAAGGTAACCCCACCTCTGGGTACCTCAAATCTGCAGTAATCTTCACAGCCATTTCCACACTTCTTTGCTTGTCAAAATCGAAAGTCAGACAAAAAGAGGAATGGGTGCTGTATGGAGTATGGACAAGTCCCTCTGCAAGGACAGCTTAGAAGAGAGACCTCGGATAAGATAGTGCCAAAGTCAAACAGACCAAATCGGTCAACGCAGGCTTCTTTACTTGTGCATCAATCTACTTGCTTGTAAGGTGTCGTCCCGGACTTCTCAATAATATTTAAAAAAAAAAACAGCAAATCACTATTACCCTATATTCATTATTCATTGTATTGTAAACTGAAACAGTGTAAGAAGTAAGAACTGCTTTGTTATTCTTGAATAAAATTAATAAATTTGTTATCGGTGTAATGCAGTCCTTAACACCATAAACATTGTGAAATTTACTCCGACAAATTGATATTTTTTTTATTTCGTAGCATAGCAATTGATTGTCTGATAATATGGTTAAGGTTGTTTTTTAAAGTTTTTTTTATTTTAAAAAATGCATCAAAATATTTTTTTATATTTTTAAAAAATCATTTTTTTCATATTTTTAATTTTTCAGTAATACTTAAATGATTGGATTCTTTTTTAAAAAATAATAAGATGGAGCAAGAAAGAAAAAAAGAAGCGATGATTCTTAATGGTTGTTTGTAATTTCATTTCAAAAATACTTTTTGAAAAAATTAAAAAAAATTATATATTTTTTATTTTAAATTAAAAAATATATATTTTTAGATAATTTTCAATATAAAAAAAAATATTTTAATTTATTTAAAATAAGACAGCACATGTTTCATAAGCTCGACCATGGTCAATATCAGAATAAAGAAATAAATAAAATAATTAAAAAAAAGGATGCTACAAGACAATGGATTCTCGCTTCGTTTTTCCTTCAATTTATAAATGCCCTGGACTTCTTGGAGAGTGCGAATAAATAAATAAATAAATAAATAAATAAATAAATACTTTACAAAACTCTGGTTACTGTGGTTTGATAGATATACATGAACTAAACCAAATCCAAACCGGCTGATTTATAAGATGATTTGGTTGGTTTTACTTTTAAATTCTTAGGGGGTCAAAAAGCAATCGCCTTCGTTTTATTACTTGTTTTAAATTTAATTTCAACCCACTAAAATATTGTTTTTATGTCTTAAAAATATTTTTTATATTATTTTGATCCATTGTTAGAAATTACTTTTAAAAAATTATATATATTAATTTAATATATTTTCAAGAAAAAATATATTCAAAAATAGTAGTTACAACAATATTAAAACTTTAAACTAATCCTCACCCTTATTCCTACAATTAGTTTAGTACCCGTCTATTTTTGTGTTTTCTTTTAAATATTTTAGAAATAATAAAATATTATTTTAATATGTATTTTTAATAAATAAAAAACACGTTTAAAAACAATAACTATTATATATATATATATATATAAAAAAAAAAACTTGAAAAGCAAGGGTATGTGAGCTGTATACAACGAGAACATGGAGAAGGAATAAAAAGTACAATTATAAGTGCAAATTTGGAGTAGATTCTTATTTTTTTCTTGTCGAAAAAGAACATGTCATTATTACTCTGCCCCTTCCATGCCACGTGGGGCTAGGACGTGCCTCCAACAAGAAAACGACAAATGTTCCACGCACGACAAAAGCATTGATAAGAACATTATTTCTGGCACCGAGCATCTCTCGCTCCTTGGAAATGGATGACATTCACACGCCCTTCCAGTCTACCTGAAATAGATGGCAGCGTGGAGATGTAGCCTTGTTCGCCGTCTAAAATTGCAGGCTGCCTGAAATAATAGGATTATCTCTTGTACTGAAATAACTTGTGCTTTTTTTCTTTTTTTTTTAATTGTATTTTTCAAATCAATGCCTTTTTGTTTCTATTATTATTTGCTTAAATAAAAAATATATTTGAATAAACAAATTTAGCAAATATAAATGGAAAAATATCTTTTTTTATTTTTATTTTTATTTTTATTTTCCCTTCCACTTTTATGAGGTCTCGATAAATAAGACTTGTGTCATGGATAATTAGCTAGTTTATTGGTTTTGAAAATTTGGTTCATTCTCCCTTCGAGGTGGATAGAGATTAGTGTCTGATACCTGTAAAAGGGTATCCTTCAATGAAATTGGAGACTCTTCCCTGATTAAATCAATTAGTTTTTAAGAAAAAATACAATCATGTTATAGAAAGATACTTGAAAATAGATATATGATAGAGAATAGAGATTTTAAACCTCTTATTTAAGAAATTCATAATCGATTTATAGCTCAAAAAATGACTCACCTCCCACACGGTCGGTCCAAAGAAGGACTCATCCTCCATCTAGAACAATTATATTTCTAGATCATGTTTTCCATGTTCTTACCTATGTATAAAAGTGCTTTAAAAACTCACTATATTTCCCACTAACATCAATACATGCTAGGATATTTCTCATCATACATACATACATACATACATGTAAATTTCCATTAATATTATTAAAGAAAATATTTTTCTTATTTTTTTATATTAAAATACCCATGAATTACCAATATAAGAGTTTTTTTTTTGCTGAACTTCTCGAGGACCACTCGCTTCCTTTAAATTCATCAACATTTCTTTTTCAATGGGAAAGGTTGAATTCATGAAACCGGGAATCAAGGAAGAAATAGGGTAGCTACAAGTAAGCAAAACACCTTTTCCTTTTCTTTTATTTTTACTGTTTTTTTATTCATTTTGTCGCCGTGGGGAATATTTTCTGTTCTTTTCTTAATGATACGATTCTAGGCCCACGACTATCAACCTGTTTGGGAGTGTGATTGCAGTGGTTTTTTAAAATATTTATCATACTAAAATATATCAAAATGATATTTTTTTTAAATTATTTTTAAAATCAGCATATCAAAATAATCTAAAAATACCAAATCACCGGTTGTTAAAATGAAAAAAAAAATTCAAATTTCGGCAAAAAGCCGGTGGAATCGCAATGTCAAACAGGTACTATAAGGGGTGTTTAGAATTGTGCTTCGAAAATGTTTTACAAAAGTTTAATTTAAATTTATTTATTTTTATTTTAAATTATTTTTTATATTTTTAAATAAATTTAATATGCTATATTAAAAATATTTTTTAAAAAAATAAATTCAATAATATTATTTAACATTCATTAAATCCAACGAGTCGGCTACGCGTGAGAAAAGAAAATGAATAACATAATCAAAACCAGCAATTCAATTTTTAAAAGGAACTATTTTTATACAAATTTCATAGCACAATTCCATACGTCGTAAGATTTTTTTTTCCTAAGTAGAATAATAATATTTTTTAAAAAAAGAAATAATATAATTTAAAATTGAATAGCACAGTCTAGATTCATTTGCTACTCACAAGGATAGATATCATGACACCCTCTTGGAAAAAAATATAAAAGCTATCTTGAGATTTAAATTTTAAAAATAAATAAAATCAAAATAACTTATTCTATTTCTATACAAACTCTAGGAGTAAGAAAACATAATTTGAAATTAAAACTGTTCTGGATAAGAAAAAAATACATCAATTTAGTTAAAATAAAATCCCGTGTTAAACTGTTCTGTTCTAAATTTTTAATAATTTTTTTATTAATAATAAATAAATATTTTTTTATAATTAAAACATGTATTTTTTTAAAAGGCTAGATTTAAAATCACGTTAATAACTCTTTGAAATGCCGAAGATTTCATTGGTCTGTTCAAGAATGCATGACCATGTTTGCATCAGATAACTCTGATAAATATACCTGACACGGTCGTTCCACGGTGACGAGTCTGTGGGCGAGAGTCCAACTTGACAGCCAGCGAATCTCTTCGGGATGTTTTTGTGATCTGTCTTCGATATCTTCATTTTTCTTGTTTTTTTTCTCATTAGTAATTTCCTTTTTAAGAAAAAGAAAAGACTTTTTTATTTTATTTTATTTTATTTTGTATTTATTAAAGAAAATATCACCCTATTTCTACTCACCCGTCGCCAGTGAACTTCCCTCGCTATATTAATCACTTGAGCATCGAAGCTTAAAATCCGGTTCCCACCTGCCCCTTTCCGAGCTTCCTGTGTTTCAGGTAGTTTTTCTTTTCTCCTTCTCTGAAATCTTGTAGTCTTTTGGTTCTGTAGTCTCTTTTCAGCATTTGTTTTTGCTGTGTTTTCTAGAAATGACGGAATTCGTTGGAAAAGGGAGATATTGGATTTGTATGATGTGTTAAAAGCGACATTTTTCTTTTTACTGAATCAAAACGACTAGAGAGTTTTTTCTTTCGGTTTCTGGTGAGTGTCATGCAAGTGGGTTTTTAGTTTTTGTGCCCTTTAAACTACCCTGTTTGGCTGCAGAGAAGATGAAGGAGATTTAAACCTCTTAGACTGTTACTGTTCTTGTTCTTTAATTAGTTTTCTCGCGCTCAATTTTAGTTTTTGTCCAAAATCTTTTTATATTTGAAGTGTAGATCGGATCTCTTCTTTTTATCTGCAGGTCTCATTTCCTGTTAGTTAAGTGCTCTGGTTAATTTCATGTGAAAAATCATGAAACTTCTGCACCATATCATCTTTAGTTGTGATAGTGTCTTTCTTTAGTTGAATCATTTTTAGAAGATTGGGCTTCCAGTAAGTGACTTTTGCATCATGTCATCATTTTGCTTGAAGAAATTCGCTATACCCGTCGAACTACGGGGTAAGATTAGACCCAAAGAAGCTAAGATTTTATCTGATAGATTGTGGCCTTACATCTAGCAGTGTTTTTTTAAAACCCCGGGGTTTAATTTCAGGTCAACTTTTTCTTTCATTTTTTGTCTTATGATCTTGTCTAAAAGATCTTCATTTCCTGAAAGAACCGTGCGTTTCGGGTCTAAGTGAGCATCACGCAGTCGAAGATAATTTGCTTTAGATCTTCCAAATTTTGGTCTTGTAATGTTGCTTCTTGTGCTTTCTATGGTATGAATTTTGTTCCTTAAAGTGGAATGGAGGTACACTGAGGTTATGAATGTTAAGCAAATCATGTTGGCGAGGAAATGCAATGTAGATCTAAAAGGATAATTTATCTAGGTTGCATGCGAGATTTATGATTTTGAAAATTCAATCCAACTAATCTCAATCTTTATATATATATAAACCATCTAATCTCAATTGTTAACATAAATCCATTTTCCATGTCAAAGCTTAGCCAGGTGGAAAAGAACAGCCCTGTAAAATATTAAAAAAGTTAAGAAAAAGTTGTACAGTGCATAAAACCGAGAGATTTTCTTCTTTCCAATTTTTCCCTTATTTCTATTTTTTTTAGCTGAGCTTCATAGTTGAGATTTTGTGCCTAATGAGAATATTTTTATCAACTCAGCAAGCTTTAACACAGAAAATGGTTTTTTTTTGCTAACAATTGATGTCAGTTGGATCTTGCTTGCCTAAATGCAACGAACACATGGTTGTATTTGTAAAATTATTTACACGGTTCAATTTGCCTATTTGATATGAATACGGTTTCAAATGGGGTTTTTCCAATTACTTTTAATTAACCTATAGGTTTTTTTTTTGGACAATTGCTCTAGAATTTCTCTGAATTGTTATTTTTAATTTTAATGTGAACTCAATTTTGTCGCTCTTTCATTGCCAATGGTTTCTTAATGTTAGCTATTATTTTTAGCCTGTTTAAGGCTTAGAAAAGACAGGGCCATCTGCATGCCTTCATTGCATGTATCTTTTTGCAGAATTGATATGCACCTAATCAGTTTGTTTAATTTTAGGACATATCATAGTTTTCCTAGTAGTTGTTATTCAAATGAATATTTTAGTTGTGGAAAGAAGTTTTGTGGTCCTAAAGGAACTTTTTATCCTGAATTAAATGACGGCTTCTCCAGTGTTTTTTTTCTCCCAATGATAATCTCTCTTTCACTGACATTCAAAGTTAGCATTTGCTTTTCAAAATATAATCTGCCAAGGGTATTTGTTGAGCATTCGGTTAAATTTTTACAAGGGTCTGTTTGATCCAATGGGAGAGATTGGTGTATGCCGCACACCCAGGGCATACTTATTTATTCGGTTAGACTTTGGCGCTTCTAGTTCACCCATTGTACTTGGTGGAGATTCATAATGGAAATCACTGTGGCTTCTGGACTAAATTAGTTAATTCTAACGTGCATGTAGTACATATCAGGACTTGCCATGTTCCTTCTGTTGGCATGGCGAGGGACTAGAGGCTTTCAGGTTTTGATTCATCTATGTGTAGCATTTGGCACTTTGTTCTGTTGAGATTTTTAAACATGGGTTTTCTCCCGTCTATTTATTCAAAGTCTTTCTATTGGGAGAATTGCTGATAAACTTGGTACCTTTTCCCTCTGTCGCCTTCAGCAAAGAAACACTATTGGTTTTTTATTGTTGGTGGAGCATTAGAGGTGGTTTCTTTATTTCACCTAGTCACAAAAGTTGAACACACAAGTTTTTCTATTTTATTATGATATTTTAGATTTTAAAACATGGTTGATGCCATTGCTCTATGTTACTAATTTGTAGCCCTTGGAAGTTTATGATGTTGATGCATTGTCATCAATACCTTTCCCAACTTTTAGTATTGAGTGGAATGCAGAAATTGTTGAACTTTCGAGCTCTCTTTTGTTGCCTATTCTTTGCCAATGTCCCAGAATCCTTATTGATGTTACTTTATTCATATCAAAGGTCTGGAATCTGAATTTAAGCAATTTCTATTTGTTCATGCTTAATTTGACATATTTTGTGCAGTGAAAGGAATCTTCCTGAAACACAATGTCTGATCTCGAAGCTCCCCTGCGCCCAAAGAGGAAGAAGGTGTGGGTGGACTATTTTGTCAAGTTCAGATGGATCATAGTTATTTTTGTTGTTCTCCCAATCTCCTTCACCCTTTACTTTCTCACTTATCTTGGGGATGTCAAATCAGAGATGAAATCCTACAAAAGGCGTCAGAAGGAACATGATGAAAATGTTAAAAAAGTGGTGAAACGCCTCAAAGAGAGGAATCCATCCAAGGATGGTCTTGTATGCACTGCTCGTAAACCCTGGATTGCTGTTGGAATGCGGAATGTTGACTATAAACGGGCTCGGCACTATGAAGTTGATTTATCAGCTTTCCGCAATATCCTTGAAATTGACAGTGAGAGAATGATTGTAAGAGCTGAGCCGCTTGTGAATATGGGACAGATCAGCAGGGCAAGTGTCCCTATGAATCTTTCCCCTGCAGTGGTTGCTGAACTTGATGATCTCACTGTTGGTGGGCTAATTAATGGTTATGGGATTGAAGGAAGCTCTCACATCTATGGCTTGTTCTCTGACACTGTTGTGGCTTATGAGATTGTTTTGGCCGATGGCCAGGTTGTTAGAGCCACCAAGGACAATGAATACTCTGATCTTTTCTATGCCATCCCTTGGTCTCAGGGAACACTTGGGCTTCTTGTATCTGCTGAGATCAAGCTTATTCCTGTCAAGGAATACATGAGGCTGACCTACAAACCTGTGGTGGGTAATCTGAAAGAACTTGCTCAGGCCTATATAGACTCTTTTGCACCCAGAGATGGAGATCAGGATAATCCAAGCAAGGTTCCAGACTTTGTGGAGACTATGATTTATAACTCCACCGAAGGTGTGATGATGACAGGGAGATATGCCTCCAAAGAAGAGGCCAAGAAGAAGGGAAATGTGATTAACAGTGTTGGTTGGTGGTTTAAACCATGGTTCTATCAGCATGCACAGACAGCCCTAAAGAAAGGGGAGTTTGTAGAGTACATTCCAACCAGAGAATATTATCACAGGCACACAAGGTGTTTGTACTGGGAGGGGAAGCTCATACTTCCATTTGCTGACCAATGGTGGTTTAGATTTCTGTTAGGCTGGATGATGCCTCCCAAGGTTTCTCTTCTCAAGGCTACCCAAGGTGAAGCAATCAGAAACTACTACCATGAGATGCATGTCATTCAGGATATGCTTGTTCCTCTTTACAAGGTTGGGGACGCCCTAGAGTGGGTCGACCGTGAGATGGAGGTAACCTTGGTCTACTCTGTTCCTTTTCTTTTTACAGTTCTAGCTCTTATTTTGCTCGGATAATTTTTACTTCCCATCTTTTCATGTGCGCGTGAACCTTGGCCTGACTGCTGTTGAATTTTCCAGGTATACCCCATTTGGCTTTGCCCGCACAGGTTGTTCAAGCTCCCTGTGAAAACTATGGTGTATCCTGAGGCGGGGTTTGAGTATCAGCGCAGACAGGGAGACACATCCTATGCTCAGACGACGACGATTCACTCAAAAGTGAAAATGTTATTTTCTCTTCCTTTCCCCCTCGTTGTTTCAGTCTGTGACTGTAACAGTATATATATTCAACGTTTTTATTTAGGGTGTGCTTTTGTTTTTGAAAAAAAAAAGAATTATTTTTATTTTTAGATTATTTTGAGCTAATATTAAAAATAATTTTGTTTTTTTTAAATATAATTTAAATATATTTTTAAATAAAAAACACTTTCAAAAATAATTATAACCACACTCCCCCCACACAGAAATGAATATAAGAAATGAATATAATTAACCGCAATACCAAACAACTAGTAGGATATAATTAATGATGCAATAAATATAATTAAGTTTTTCTTCTTCAAATTAATAAAGTGAGCAAATTTATTTGGAAAAATATCTTGCCATAAGAAATAGCGTATCTGCTGTGGAAATCTTATCGAGGCTACAAGAAAAGAAATTTGTTTTTTAAAAAATAGCGATTTTAATTTCAGGGATTATAATTTCTGTATGTAGCTGTCTGGACACTCGGCCCGTCTTCGGCCTTTTTAGTGGTAGACTACACTTGGGCCCAAATGAGAACCGAGGATTAACTCTAAACTAATCTACTGGAAGCTCCATGGCAGAGCTGTATTCAGTTCATTCCCCGTCCTGTCCCTTGCAATTTGTAGCCTAGTTGAGTTTTCTTCTACACGAGAAGCTGATCTTTAGTCACTGTAAGTAGCTAAGCCACACAGTCTTCTTTATGGTGTCTATGTTGCTGCAACTGTCAGCTTCACTCAGTGATCTTCAATCACTACATGCTTGTAATAAGTGAACAAGTGTTACTTCTTTGCTGCTCCCTCCCTGCTTTAATCATGTTTATGTAATGGGTTTCTTTTTATGGTCTCTGTAGAAACTGGGTCTCTCTCAAAACTCTTACAGATAGATGTAATGGCATTTTGTTGTTTTTTATATGTTTATTAGCTATTTGTTAAAATGTTCCGAGTACAAATTCTGTTGAAGTGTATGATGTTATGCTTGCTATTTACTAATTTTTCATTTTAAAAGCTTCAATATCTTTTCCTAGCCAGACAGATTTGCTTATAACTATCCCAAGACTAGCACTTAGGCTCTCTGTTTTGTTTTCCGGTTTGAGCATGAATAAAGCTTGTAGTTTTAGCCTCGTAAATCATCGGGCAGCGTTGCAGCCTTCACCTTCTCTATTACATAGTTCAAAAGTGGAAAATTTGAAATAATTGGACAACAATTCAGGACACTGAAATCCCATGTAAGCCTGCTGGTTTCTAACTTCAATCCCAGTCCTTTTTTTTTCCTTCTGAATTGGACTTTTGTATTGCTGTCTATAATTTCTTTAAGAATTTTTCTTTTACGAATGGAAGGATGAGCCGCATATTGTTCATAAATAACCTGGATGTGAAAGTTCATCATTTAATTTCTAAAGGGTTTACATTGAATAGGAAAAAAAGTCACGGTTGCTTCAGTGTTCTTAAGTTGCCTTAATTCAGCTTTTCCTTTTCTTCTTTCAGATGTTATTCCTGTAGAACTTTCTGAGTCAACAATTCATTTAAAAAAAATATATTTAGAACTGTTTCTTGCTAGCCATGCACCATAGCTTTTACCACTCTTTGTGATTATGTTTAACCTATGGCGGAGCTTCATATTTTAAAACTTTGAGTGGATTGTGTTATGGGATGTTACAAAATGTAACCATTAGCCAGACCATCAGGATACATGTAGCAGGATGTTGGAAATGCTGCCCTTCTCCTTCTTTGGTTATTTCGATGGTATATGAAAATATCTAAGTTCTTTCCCATTGGTTTCATATTTGCCATGTACTTCCATATGTTGAGTATTCAAAAACTTTTAAGTAGAACCTGCCTGTGTTAAATAGAGCATTATAATCATTTAGAATATTCGTCTGTTTTTCTATCATGTCGTTCAGTCTAAACTGTTTTTCATTGTTTTTGCAGATTTAGTCAATACCATTGACTTCCCTCTTCGTCTTGATTTTTCCCAACTCATATGATCAGGAATTGCATAACTATTATCTAGAGCATTTCTTATACATATCCTTTTTGTTTGCATAATAAACAAAATAGCTCTATCACCTCTTCTCAAAAAGAACTTCTCCTAGCTGAGTGTAGGGAACCAAGATGTCACTTGTCTACTTCACAACCCCTATAGCTCTTTCCCCGAACATTAACCAATTTAAAGCAGATGATTGGTTCTCCCAAAAGCATTCTCTATCAAATCCACGCTTTTCTGTTGTTGATTGCAAAATTTTAAGGGGTACAGGAAAGAGTGCATGTGATGTTCTTAGAAACAAATCACCAAGTATTATAAGGTTTACTGCAAGACATGCAGTGAACTCAAACAGTCAGAAAATTACTGATGTATCTCTTAATTGGGATGATCAAGAGGAAGAAGACGCTGAAGACATGGAATCACCATGGGAAGGTGCTATTGTTTACAAGAGAAATTCTTCGATTTCACATGTGGAGTACTGCACAACTTTAGAAAGGCTTGGGTTAGGAAAACTTTCAACTGAAATTTCAAAATCAAGGGCTTCAGTAATGGGATTGCGTGTCACGAAGGCCGTGAAGGATTACCCTCTTGGAACTCCTGTTCAGATCTCCATTGACGTGACGAAGAAGAAGAAAAGGTTGAGGCTTGATGGGATCATCAAAACTGTCATCACTCTTGCCTGCTATAGGTATTTTAGTTTCTGATCCTCTTTTCCAGTAGACTTGAAAGAACTTTTCACGTCATCAATAATCTTCCCATTTAGGCCAAATTATATGTTGCATTTTGTTTCACAGCATACTTAGTGCTTCCTTATCATTCTTCTGTAATTGAACCTACTTGTTTATCATTTATGTTGAAGGTGTGGAGAGCCAGTTGCTGAGGGCATTTTCTCCAACTTCTCTCTTTTACTATGTGAAGAACCCATTGAAGAACCAGAGATTATTGATATGGGAAAATTATTCGGTAATGATAAACTAAAATCTTCAATCTGTGAGGAGGAAGACGATGATGAAGCTTCAATCGACTGGGACGATCGGTTGCACTTTCCTCCTGAAGATAAGGAAATCGACATTTCAAAGTCCCTCCGAGATATGGTGCATGTAGAAATTACCCTTGATGTTATCTGTGATCCAGCCTGCAAAGGTTTATGCCTCGAGTGTGGTACAAACTTGAACAGAAGCAGTTGTAATTGTAGCACGGAGAAGGAAAAGGATAGAGGACCCGGCCCTCTTAGAGATTTGAAAAAACAGATGCTGTCAAAATCTTAGTGTAATTGCACCTCAAACATTTTCCTGTGTTCGTTCGCAGGTGGTGGAAATTAATAGAGTTTACTTATTATAAAAAAACTGCATTTGAATCAGGCCAGGCCACGCCACGCCAACATATGGATTCTATCTAGGGTGTTTTTATCTATAAAAACAATTAAATAAAAAATAAAAACCTGAACCTAAACCGCTTTTAATCGACCGGTTCTGGATTTTTAACTAAAAAACTGAAAATAGTTGCTGGTGTTTTTAGGGTTTAATTTAACTTTAACCAAGTTTTTCTCCTCAGTTTAATTATTATTTTTATAGTATATTTTTTTAAAATTTGAATCAGTTTGGTTTTAGTTTACTAGTTTTAGCCTTAAAAAACCAAAATCAGACCAGAAGTTTTTTTATAAATTCTAATTAATTTAATCAGGTTTTTTAATAATTCCTTGGTTATTTTTTTTATTTTCTCGATTTAATCGGTTTTTCAAGTTTTTTCTAATCCTAATTTTACCTGCATGTGACAAAACACTTGCAGACAGACCCCTTTCAATTGTTCATTATATAATTGAAAAAAACATGAACAATATATGTATTGTCTAACTGTAACTCAATTCAATTATAGTAATGTATACAAAAAATTAAAAAAAAATACCACTTAAAATTCTTTAAACTCGGTCAACCTCGTCTAAGTGCCCGTTTGGCATTGCGATCCCACCGGCTTTTGGTCGAAATTTGAAAAAATTTCTTTTTCATTTTAAAGATCGGCGGTTTGGTGTTTTTAGATCATTTTGATGTGTTGATTTCAAAAATAATTTAAAAAAAAACATCATTTTGATGTATTTTGACACGATAAATATTTTAAAAAGCTACTGCAATCGCACTCTAAGTCATATGCATTGTTTTAACAAGCTAAAGCCACAAATCCTTTCCTCTCATTCTTATAACCAAAAGTTTCAACTTGATTTGGACAATCAAACCTCAAAACCTCCATTGTAAGACTGCAAGGGATCCTATCTTCCCTGAATCTCATAATTTGATTCGATCATGCAAAACATAAATTTATAAATTTATGTTTATTCATATGTGATAATTTCTTGGTTATTTTGATGGGCTGTTAGTGGTGCTGTACTCCGGTGTGGGGTTGCTGCTTTCAAATAGTTGACATGGCTGATGTTCTCATAAAAATTGTGGAGCTGCATTAGTTCCATTTAAGTTCATATTTAGAATTTATTATGTTCTGCTACGGCTAGGTTTTTTTATTGTTCAAAACTTAATTTTGTTGCTATATGTTTTTTTTTCTTTTACAATTGATTATTTTATTTTAGTAAATTGACGTGGTTGAACTATTAAGCGTATGTGTGATGGAGGTTGTTTTTCAATATATTTTTCATTCATAAAAGTATTATAATGATGTTTTTTATTTTTTAAAAATTATTTTTGACATTAGCACATCAAATAATTTAAGTAAAAACTAAAAATAAATAAAAAATCATTACATTTTTAAAACGAAATGTCAGAAATAGCGTAAATCTAAATTGTGTGTATCTTATATATTATCCGTTGCGAATAAAATTTGGATTAGCAGTGTTCTAGATCGAAAGCCAATTCATTCCATCGATTAAATTTGTTGTGATGGAATTTTAAATGAATTATTTTCACATATATGAACATTGTATACTACGTAAATTACACTAATAAATAATGATGCCTCAAATTAGAGAAGCCAAAACTTTCTTGCCGTAACAGAATATTCCTCTGCCAAAGACCATGAATTTACATAGAGAAGGACCTGCGGGGGAAGGGGGGACTTCGTAAATCATCCCTGGAACGCGAGAAAAGGATTGATTTCCAACCTGCAAAAAAATGAGTTATCTCAACTGAGAACATGAGAACTGAATTGGTATTAATCTACACTGTGTTCTTACATCAGGGCTTTTTTTAATCTGAGAAAAAAGGAGAGGTACTGCAACTACATCTACATAGCATTCTAATTTTGAACTATCAAAATTCAAAGATCATAGGACAAATTGTAAGCCGTGCCACAAATGTAGGGGGCTTGTGCTGCTTGGCCCTGGATTGTGGAATTCTAAATGTGTCGTGGCACTTGCTTGTGAACTTAGAGACTTCAATAGAAACATTAGATTTATGATTATAATTTAAAGAAGAAGAAAAGTGGAAAGGGGTTTCAGAACTACATGATCATACAAGCTCATAGTATGCTTGGCCGATTCAGATCAAGGGTTGAAGAGACTTGAACCGTCCAAAGTGACAGCAATTAGAACTAATATACTTGTAATCACCGCGAACCAAACTAAGATTGATCCTGCGATAACAAGTTTTAAAAGGCGAAATCGTGAGATGACAATTTAAACCAACCTTAGACATGTGGTACTTTCACATATTGAATGTTCAGGTGACATGATAAGGAGAAAATAAAAACATTACCAGCAGAACCTTCAGAGGTTTTATTGTTATCTGAGGGCATTGATTCGGCATTAAGAGTACGTGAGCGTGATACTGCAGATCCTGCACCTGAAGCATCATTTGATAGTTTGTTATTTCCTGTCTCAGACGCCACTATTCCTTGAAATTCCTCACTCACAATCAAAGCTGCTAGGACATCCATAAATGACTCTTTATCCATCTCATTTGAAGAACCCCTTCTACCGCGCTCGTAAATAGCATTTGATTCATCAGAATCGGACATTTCATCATCTGAAGCATCTATATCAACATGCTCCACTTCATTCTTATCATCATCTTCATCCTCAACATAGGCTTTGTACGTTAGTCGAAGGAGAATCTCTCCAGAAGAAGCTTTTCTGAACAATCCCCAGCCTCCTTGCAGAACCACAATCTTGTCAGTTGGTACAGTATCTTGCAAAGATCCCAAATCGACCTGTAAAAGTTGTTTAATTTAGAAAGCTATATTTAAGAGAAATGAAAGAACGTAACTGCCGCAAATAACAAACAAAATTTCCAGTTCCTGCGCAAATTGCCCAATAAATGCAGGGAAATTACAATATGAAGCTCGCACAACAAAACTCCTAGGAGAAGAGAGAGAGAGAGAGGGAGGGAGGGAGTGTTTCGGGTCCATCAAATCATAAACTTGCTATTGCCACCTCTCTGGCCATCACTGTCACCACTGCCACCACATCTAGCACCACGATTATTTCAATCCCCAGAATCACCATGTCACCACACTGCAAGGAAACGTCAACTAATACCAAGACCATTAAAAATATGTTCTGGTTGTTGCACAACCACCACCTCTATTTCTTCTCTTCTCCGGTACCACTGAAGTAGGCAGGTTCTATGAATCTACTACGAACATCAATTCTTTTTGAATAAATGCTAGTGTTAATGCCAGTTTAAATGTAAGGAAAAAAAAAGATATTATTACATAGCACAGAACCAAACATTTGATTGGATATCAAAATATCGATTTCTATGATAAATATATCTGCGGCAGGATTAGATATCCTAACTTCCTAATTGTTCATTAAAATCCATGTTATCTCACTTGCTTGAGGTAAATTTCCTGGCATATCTTATGTACATAAGTAAACCCATTGGAGAGGTTATGTCTAATAAAAAACCTCTAAATGCTATGTAATCAGCCATTCAAGTACGACGAACATCCAAAGAAAGCATTAAGGACAACTTTGAACTTTTGCAAAAAAAGTGTTGTTTGGAACAAAATAGTTTACCTCTCCTGTACCAATAGTTAAACCCGTGAATCCAAGAGAGTCTTTCACCTGGATGTTCAATTTTTGTTTCCGGGGGTTTGAAACAAGCATGTGAAAATCCTGGCCAAAATCATAAAACACAACTATCTCATGAAAGTTTACAATAAGTGTACAAATTGCACCCAACAATGAGTGTTTTCTGGTAAACATACGTGTTCGCAAATAAATGAAACATGGGGCATGGAGAATCACCTGATTCCAAATTGGCTCGCCAGGAGGCCCAATGACAGTGGTTTGACTATTCTTTTTACTGCGCATAATTTGATCTCCCAGGTTCAGAATAACATATGGGTCTGTTTTACCTGACAAACAACAGGTAAATAATGAGTGCTGCACGTGGAATAGAAAATATATATGAGAATTGAGATACCCAAACAATCAAACATCAATGATCAAAGGGCATGGAAGATATAAGGCTAGGGGATGCCGTAGGACTATGCTTGTGACTCTTATAGCTGATGACATCAACAAAAAAATGCAGTGATGTAGCTTCAAGAGTGCAAATCAACGTGAAAGAATCGGAGCAAACAAAATACTTAAATACTTGAAAATGGGTTAAAAGACAAATGCATGGCAGCCCTCTGCTTTCCTTACTAATTCAGAAGAATAGAGACTGGTACTTATTAAATCATCCAAACGGGTGTCAAGCACCAGGCAGAAACATGTTGGACACAATATTCATCATCGTATATGATGGAGTCAATAGAGATGTAAAAAATGATCAAATTAAAGCAAGGCATCCTTTCAGTCAATAATAATTTTGGGCAAGATTCAACTGCTCAAAATTGCATGCAAGGATTCTAATGAATAATAGATTTCAAGAAAACTGAAGTAGAAAGAACTTTTACCAAAGAAGACATAAGAAAGTTTTCGAGCATCTACAAGAGTGACCGATAGTTCTCCAACAAAATCCCTGTTTCCTTCTTGCATTTCTCTTGCTCCATTTGAAACAGGGCCAACTGCTTTTCCTTTTTGAAAATCCAAAACAATCTTCTTGGGACGAACAAACAGTCGAGGCAAATCCACAGTGAGAAGCTTTGTAAGAAACCTATAGAAATGCAGTGAACCATTAAGTTAGGTGAAAGGAAAGACAGCAAAACCCCTAAAATGCTGTAGCTATAATGGACCTTCTCCTTTGATGCATTTTGTTATCTATTATTATCAAACAAAATACAATTTTCCAGACACATCAGAGAACATGGACTTCAAGGTCAGAAGATAAATTGGCTTGCAACCAAAGGATGACTAGTGACAAAATTCAACAAACTTATTTACTGTTTCCAGGAAACACGCATTTGTAATAAATCAACAAATTATTTGCTTAACAGAATGCATGATTATCATTTGTACTGTGCTGCATCTTCTAAAACCTAAATTACCATCTGGTTGCATTCAAGATCATCTGACCATATTAACTTTGAAATTATGGGATAACTGACTTTTCAAAGACAGAGACTGCCTAGGGGCAATAATATTACAGTAAAAAATCATATAATGCAAACAAAAAAATAGCAAAGAGAGAAAAGTCCACTTACATTGAGAGAACAGGGATTGCTGGTGTAGCCCAATGCAAGCACAGAAAATGAGAAAAGAAAAGGTTTGCATTAGAATCTCCAGGGTGAAGTTAATCAGGTATTAAAATACAAGAGATGGAACAAAGGGAACTAGAAAAGAAGAGCTCCATGATATATCCACAATCTCAAGCTATGTTCAGTTTTGCCAATCATCCATTACTCATGTCAAGTTTTCATCACTAAGAAATCAGCAGAAGCATTCTCCTGAAGCAAATGGGATTTAGTGAACGTCATCAACAGATTGGCAGATTTCAAGAAGAAATGGCATCAAAATTCAGTAATTATTCTTAGCTATTCGGTGTGTTATAGCTGAATGAATCCAGATGCAAGTATTATTAAGACATAAAATAGAAGAAATAAACCCTTTAAGACAATAACAATGGCCTACCCATTAGATTGAACAAGCGAAATGGTGAAAGTTCAAATTTGATCTTCGGGAGTGAGACAAAAGCCCATGAAACAGCTCCCACCCATGGCTCTGATGGTATCAACCGCAATTTGACCCAAAGTTCACCATCAATATCAAAATCTCGAACACCGACTGGCACTACAATGGGGATAATGCCAAATTTTAGCGACAGCATTAGCAGCATCCGAGCACCACCAGTATATCTGAGGCCTATTTGATACCTAAATATCACGAAAAACAACACAAATCAGTTTTATATGTTATGAATCTGAATAATGAGTGCCTAGCACTTACCATACCCCGTTGCTAATTAACATTCGGATTTCCACAACAAAATTCATTACAATTTTTTTAAAAAATGGGTGGCAAGGACTTCAAATAGCTAGCTAACTTACTGCAAGTCGTTGACACTGCGAGAAGTTCTCCTCTCAACATTCCTAACAGACAATGGTTCATCCCCTAAAGAAAACTGCTTAATTTCAACTCTCTCAACATAATCAGGCTTCTTCAAATCATCAATAACAGGTTGCAACAGCCCAATTAGCCAATTCTCAATCCCACCTCTGTAAACCTTCCACAGCTTCCCCAACACCATATTAACCCACTCAACAGACTCTTTTCTCTGCAAATCCTTCTCCAAAAACAAAGAAAAGCTGGTGGGCACTTGCGGCCACGCCCCGCCACGCTTTCCTTCCTCACTGCTTCTATCCTTCTTTCTTGAATTCCAAGCTTTATCAAAAACAACACCAACAAAAAAGAAAAACACAAATAACCCAACAATATTTCTATTAATTGGAGGCGATGGTATTGGGTGTATCACTCCTAATTGTGTCCTTAACTTGCCGACGATTGGATCTTCTTGAAAACCAGTGAAGTTGGAAATGGAATGCTCTTGAGATAATTCTTCAGTCTCCCATTCGTTAGAAACTCGCTTCAAAACAAACCCCTTAGTGCCCTTTGAAAGCTCAATGTTTGCATTGCGATTTCGGGTGTCGTTTGGGATGACACAAGCAAGGAAAGTTGTAAATTTTCTTCTGAAATTTTGGCGAGTGAAGTTGGTGATTAGTTTTTTACGTGTCCTTTTGGAGAAAGGGAGTGGTGGGTGGTACTTGGTTTGCATGAAGGATTTACATGGGCAGAGGAAAGGGAGAATTCTACAGGAATTGAAGCTAGCTGAAGAAGTAGAGGACTGCAGAGTCATTTAGAGATGGAAAAATCAGTGCCCCGGTTTTAAAAAGGGCATGAGAAGGATCATTGCTTGGGAATAGGAGCATGAATTGAAAGGGAATCAATGAAATCTTAATCTAGAGAGCTTGGGGTATTGGTGATGTTCTCGGCTTAGTGGAAGAGACGTAGTTGAAAGGTCCATAGGAAATTGGAAAGGAGAGGAGGAGAAGTGTGGAGGAGATTGAAGGAGAGGGAGAGGGAGAGTTTGAGTTGTGTGTTATTTCTGTGTGACTGAGGAAATTTTAAAGAGGGGGGATTTTGTCTCTGCTGTCTTCTCTTCTGCGCTCATTTTTTTTAAAATACCGTTGTTAAAAAAATAATTATAAAATAGTTAATTAGTGGCCTTTTTTTAGAAAAATAGTATAGTGGATGGATTGTTTTGTTAAAATAATATTAATTGCATGGATTGCTTTTTATAATAATTGAAATATATATATATATATATATGTGGTATAGGATGTTTTTTATTTAAAATATTAATACATCAAAATAAAAAATATTAATTTGATATTTTTCTAAAAAAAAAACACCAAATTTCTGTAGCGCTGAGTTTAGATTTTAGAATTAGCATTTGGAAAAACTCAGTCTTGAATAAATTATTTTTTAAAATACAACGAGTCAGTATAAAATTCAATATAATTTAAAAAATGTAACATCAAATAAAATATATACAATGTTCCTTTTCTTATTGAAATTTTGTTTTAAAAACATTTTTGAAAAAAAATTTAAAAAAAATATTTTTATTTTTTATTTTAAATTAAAAATATTTTTAGATTATTTTCATTTTTATTTGTTGATGTGAAAAATATTTAAAAAATATATATATTTTTTTAATGCATTTCTAGACAAAATATATTTTCAAAAGCAAATTCAATCAATGTCTGTTTGAGAGTGTAATTAAGATTGCTTTTTAAAATACTTTTATTTTAGAAATGCATCAAAATAATATTTTTATTTATTTTTTATAAATTATTTTTGACATCATCACATGAAAATGATCTAAAAATACAAAAAAATTAATTTTAAATAAAAAATTAAAATTTTAAATTTTTAAAAAATATTTTTAAAATACAATTAATATACACTAAAATTAACTGTTTACATTATAGTTTTTTCTTCTTCCTCTTCTCTTCTCTAAGCTACTGGGTCTAAGAAAAAAACAGAAGGTTGTGCCATCATGAGTCGAGGGTCCATGACCTGTCTCTATCATGCTCGTGGAAGAAAAGCAGGCTCCGATCCTCCACTATCTTTTTCAATTCGTGAAGGAGAATAGCAGCTCGAGTACACGCACTAGCCGCAGCCATGACACCCTTCTTTGCAACCATAAAAAAATGCGGGTTAGGGCCACTTTCCATTTAGGGCAGTTTGATACAGTGTTCTCAGGAATATTTTTGAAAAAGTATTAAAATATATTTTTATTTGTTATTTTAAATTAAGTTTTTATATTTATTTTAATTTATTGATAATACAAATAATTAAAAAAATAACATTTTAAGAAACAAACTCAATTACACCAAACAAACACATGCTTGTACTTGTACATGGCATAGTGGTGCTTCGATTTCAATGATTGAGATCTCACGGGCTGGGTGGAGTGAGGAAAGCTATTTGTTTTTATTTTTTAGATAAAGGTTTAAAAAGTTTACATCAAATGTCATGTGTTTATTTCGGCATGTGAGTTAATTGATTTTGGCCTCCTTTGTAGACTAAATTTTTTTTTTTCATTTTAAAACGACCTTTTAAAAAAATAATTTTTTATTTATTTTTAATTAAATTTTTATCTTCTAATTTGGACTCTCATCCCGTTTGAAATTGCATTTCTAAAGTTTTTTTTGAAAAAAATAAAAAATTTAGTGTTTTTATATTATTTTCATGTACTGGTATATGAAAATTATTTTGATACATTTTCAAACAAAAACACTTTCAAAAACAATTTTAACGACACTTCCAAACAGAAACCTAGTCTATGTTTGGAAATATAGTTGATATTGCTTTTGAAAATACTTTATATTTATAAATACATCAAAATGATATTGTTTTATTTTTTTAAAATTATTTTTGATATTAACACATGAAAATAATTTAAAAACATCACAATAACAACAATAAAAAATTTGTGCATTCTGATATTTCAAAACAGGTATATAAAAAGTAAAAATAATGTTTTATTATTGTTATTATCTGCTTTTCTTTTATCAAACCTCTTGAATTTGCTCTGGAAACTGTTATAAAATCTCATTAAAGAAACTTAGGAGTATTTTTTCCAAGAAAATGAGGAGTGATCGGGCAATGCTTGTCTTGACAAGAGTAACAAATATAATAAGCTCCGTTTTGTATTGTATTTTAAAAGTATTTTAAAAAAAATTGAAATTTTATAAATTTTATTTTTTATTTTAAATTAATTTTTTTGTGCTTGTATAACATTTTCATGTGTTACTATCAGAAATTATTTTTTTTTAAAAAAATATTTGATTTATTTCTAAATAAAAAATATTTTTAAAAACAATCTTAACAACACTCCAAGACAAATATCCACACACTCGAATGTATTGTTGAATGGACAATTTTTTTTTTGTTATTTCACTTTTTTTTTATCAATTAAATCTTTTAGTTGCAAAGTTAGCAGTCAATTATTTTGAAGCTATTTGGAACAGCTTCTCAAAGTGTATTTCAAATTTATTTATTTTTATTTTAAAAAATATATATTTTGGTGTTTTTAGATCATTTTGATGTGCTGATGTCAAAAATAATTTTAAAAAAATAAAAAAAACATCATTTTGATATATTTCGGCATGAAAAGCACTTTAAAAAGCTGCAGCAACAGCTATCCCAAACAGGCCCTTTGTATTGGTTGGTAAGGGATGAAACTGAGAAGCTGTTTGGGACAGCTTTTGAAACTGCGTTTTCAAAAAATTCATTTTTTTTTTCATTTTAAATGAATATATTTTGGTATTTTTAGATCATTTTGATGTGCTGATGTCAAAAATAATTTTTTTAAAATAAAAAATATCATTTTGATATATTTCGGCATGAAAATCACTTTGAAAAGCTACAACAACAGCTTTCTCAAACAGACCCTGAAAGAAATAGGGCCAGTATAAAAAAAGCGTTGAAAAAAGATAACGTGTTCAAAGTTGGCTTAAAAAATACAACCTGGCCCTTTACTTTAAAATTTTGACTATTCAGTTTTTCATGTATTTCTAGATTCAATTTGGTACAAGATCATTGTTTTTTATTGTTTTTATCCCTTGGATGGTGAAGGAGAGGGAGTTTTGTCACCTTTTCAGCGCGGGAATAAAAAATAATTGTTTTTGCATATTCTGAATATTAAATTGGTTTATCTTAGTGCACATGAATTTCATTAAAAAAAAACACCTCAATAATGGTTGTTTAAAAATATATATAAGTTTATGGAAAAAATATAACCTGGTCTGGTGTCACGTTTTATGATCGTTGTAAGAGCATCTCCAGTGGAAGTAGGCATTTTGGAGAGTCAAATCTTTAAAATTGATGTTTGAATAGTGTATATATAACTTTTTTGTTGATATGTGCTCAAATGGTAAATGCTATTTTGGAGAGCCATTTTTTTATATTATTTTAAATACAATACAATTATTTTGTATGTAGTGTAATTATGCAATTAATTATATAATTAATAAGAGTAAGTTATAGAATTAAATAATTGCTTTTAAAAAACCTTCCAACAATATAATTTTTAATTTTATATATAATTTTTTACTTTCTTGTTAAGGTATTTTTAAGTAAAAATAAAAACAAATATTTTTGATATAATTACATTATTTTTTAATATATATATATATATTATAATATATAAAGAAGGTGGCCTCAAGGTGGGGCCACGATTTTAGCTTTCTCTCCTGAGCTTCTGCAAATAGCAGCTCATAGAGAGGAAGGTATTTTTTTTTTTTTGCCTTCTCCGTTAGAGTGCTTAAAGTTGCACAAACAAGCTAAAGAATTTATTTTTAATTTATAGCTCTCCAAATGCCTCTATCGCTGGAGATGCTCTAAGAGGTTCATTATGTTGATAGTATAGTTTATAAGTGTTAAAGGTGCACGTGAGCTATATTTCTGGTTAAAACAAGCTACAAAAATGGATTTTAAAGGAAAAATAGATTTACCTTAATTTTTTAGTCATTTCTATGGTTGCTGAAATTTAAATAAACATGTGACACGTCGTTTGATTATTTTTTTCAAACGCGCAACCTAACACACATAAGCTGAGTTTTTTTTTTAGAATTATATATATTAAAAAAAACTTTGTTCTAAATGTATGACAAGTCTAAGAAAAAATATCATATTTGGTTTGTTCCTCGGCACAGATAAAGTTTTTGATGGCTACAACACCACACGTGTTCAAATATGTGAGGTTAGTATAAGGCGAAACATAGATAAACAACACAAGGAGATGAAAGTAGAATGAGGAGTTATTCTCGAGTTAACTCACCATAACTGTGTTCATTACCCCTGTTATAAATTTCATATGTTAACTAAAATCAATATAATGTGTTGTTTTTTCATCTCACTATTTTTTAATCTAATCCATTGAAATCCTGTCATTTCAATTTTTAGTCAGGGTCGAGTCATGTATGAGCTCATCGATCATCTCTTATTTAGCTGCAATATTTAATTTTATTTTAATCGATAAAAAAGGTATTTTTTTATATTTTAAAGATATAAAATTTAATTTATTTATTCATCATACTATCCTCGCTATATTAATTTTATTTTTTAAAATATTTATTGAAAAAAGAGACAAATAAATAAATATTTTTAAAAAACTAGTTTTGAAATTATTATTATTATTTCATTTAAATTTGTAAACTAGAGTATCATCGTTTAAGTTATTTTTGCTTCATTTTTAGAAATTAAATTTCAAAATATAATTTGAATATCACAGGACCATAATCTAATAGCTTAGGAAGATGAGGGGTGAAAATGAACTCCCAACACAAACTTCAGACACACCATCTATTTTATTCCTTTTTTTTCACTCAAGTTCTCTTTCCCTTCCCTCTTGAAAAAAAAGCTACCGTAGGCTAATTTAGCTGGTTTTTAGTATATTGTATAATAATAATAATAATATCAACATTCTTATTTTTAATGGAACTCTTGGAAATATGATTTTAAAACTATTTTTTTTAAATATATTAAAATGATATTTTTTTATTTTTTTAAAATTATTTTTAACATCATAATATAAAAATACCATTTTTTTAATTTAAAATAAAAAATAATTTATTTTTTATTTTTTATTTTTAAATACAATGAGAAATATCTCCTAGCTTCTTTAGCGACCGCAGTGAAGCATCGGCCGAAAGGCTATTACAGTACAATAATTCAGGTTATTCACACGAATACGGTTCCAGCACTCGCTCCTCTTTCGAAAACGCCCCCATAAACAAACACCAAAACGACCCCGATTTTCCTCTTCCGCTCGACGATACGACAGCCCTTCTTATTGCCTCATCCTCCCTCTCACTTCCACTTCTCTCTACCATCCTCCTTCATCCCATGCAAAGGAAATAAAATTAGGGTTTTGGATTTGTTACTCTTATTCCCACCAGTGCCACTACCTCAAAGGTTATTTTATCTCCCCCTTAACTCTCATTACAGTGGATAAAAAAACCCTAAGTTCAGTTTGTATTTGATTTCTCACCCACTTTATTACATATCAGGTTAAATAATGGAATCGCCAGCTTGGTTACCACATCAAGAAGTAAAGCAGCCGCCAACTGCCACAGATTCAGGAGTTGCAGCAGCTACCCCTCCACCGGAGAATTCAGCTGGTAATAGTGCACAGAGTAGCTATTCAGCTCCGGCTCCGACATTCACTTACAACGTGATTCCTAACATGTCTTCCGGTGCGGTCAGTGCCTGTATTTATATATCTATTCCTTTTCAGCATCGTTTTTAGTAATTATCAATTAATTGCCAGTATTTTTTTATAGTTAGATTTTGTGCAATGCGTGCAGGCTTTGAATTCTAATCCACTGGGACAGCCCGTTCCTGTTCCTGGCCCGGCTTCATCTGCTGGTCTTTCCTTTTCATATAAAATTCCTCAAACAGGGCTTGGTTTTCCTGGCAATCAGCAGTTACAATCCAGCGTTGTGAGTTGTTAATTCAATTCTTTATCTTTTATTTTAGAATTTTGTTCCCAGCCTAGTTCTCATTTACATGGACATGAGTTGTTGATGGTGCAATAGTTGCTGAGGGTTAGAGTTAGGATTTTAGCCTGAGATGGGCATTTCACACAGAATGTATTTTCTTATGATGACTTTCTACTTGTACCTATTTTCTGGTAGCCAAAGAGGTAGTGTTTGGAAGACAATTCATACATCGGAGTTGATTCCAGTAATGCATAAAACTGTCTTTAACTTCCTCTTGATCGCGATGATGGCCGTACTCGAATGAAAATAGAAAATGGAAGGATTTTTTTTAAACTTCTGTAGTCATGGTGTTGTTTTATATATTCTATGGTGATGTCCTGCCATTGCACGAAACCCCGGGTAATGGTTGGGTGGATGTTCATGGTCCAAGAACTCAACTCTTTAATTCTTTATGATTCATGCAGGACAAATCACCTGCAATTACCCAAGGCAGTGCACCATCAGTGGCACCAATTGCATCTCAGTCTGTTTCATTTCCTCTTCATTCCCCTTCAAGTTCTTATGCATCTTTATCTTCTAACCTTGGTCCGAAACCTTCACAAACACCAGCTACTGCTTCTTTTTACTTGCCCCCTGGATTGCCCAGAACTCCTGGCACACTTGCCCCCCAAGGATTGGTACCATCTGCACCAATGACCCAACCATCTGTAGCTGTCGATTCCTTACCTTTAGGAGCCCAGAGACCCATCATGCCCACAATGCCTTCTTCAATTGCAGTTCAGCAGCAAACTTACCCTACCTACCCATCTTTACCTTCCATGGCTGCTTCCCCACAGGCTCTCTGGATGCATCCCCCACCCATGGGAGGCATGCCTAGGCAACCATTTTTGCCTTATCCTGCTTTTCCTGGATCCTTTCCTCTGCCTGGACATGGCATGCCTCATCCTTCTGTTTCATTGCCTGATTCTCAACCTCCCGGGGTTGTTCCTGTTGGACATTCATATGCAATTCCCATGTCTTCTTCTGCTTCAGTTCATCAGTTACCTGGTGCTCCAGGGATGCAGACTGATTTACCTCCTCCTGGAATTGGTATGCTCAGGGTTTCATGATAGGTTACTGATGCATTTACTTTGTAAGAGTTGTCTGTCTCACTGAAATTACGTGGAATGAACTTTTTTCACCATTTGTTTTCTGGGGCTTCACAGATAACCACAACCATCTCTATCACAGTGGCACCAGGGACAATGCAACTGTTAGCGAACCATCACATGTGTGGACTGCCCACAAGACTGACACAGGAGTGTTTTACTATTATAATGCTGTAACTGGAGTATCAACTTATGAAAAACCACCTGGGTTTAATGAGGTATGCACAATAACAGTTAAGTATGGGAGATTCCTTTACTGGCATTCAAATTTGTGGAATTCTCTTACTGCTTTCAATGATTTTGGAAATAATGTAACTGGTGATCAAACCAATTTCAGTTTATTATCATTTACGCCATTGTGCTAATAATTTATGCCACAAAATGATAGCATCAATATTCTAAGAAGATAACCTATGAGCTATCAGGTAAATTTGTGGGTTTATGTAACATTGTGAGCGTGCTAGTTTGAACATGCAAGCAAGTAAAATTGTATGATAGAGTAGGTCTTTTAGGGCTCTTAAGTTGACCCCCCTCTACTGTTTTGGGATTTTTTTTTGACATTTTCCCATCAACTTGTCTTTTCAATAGCTACCTTCCTGTATTGGAGTCTGAAACAGTGTCCCCATCCGGTTCTTTTTGCTATCATGAGTTGCTTTTCTTTAACCTCCTCACTATTGTCGACACTCTTCATCAATACTAAGTTTCTGTTCTGTTTTACTCTGGATGCAGCCCGATAAGGTTCCTGTGCAACCAACTCCAGTTTCAATGTAAGTGTCTTGCTTATAGTGGATCTTCCTATACTATTAATTTTTCATCCAGAAGCAAAATGTGTGGAATTTATCATTTTTCTGTATTCTTTATATACATGTATGTTACATGAAGTTACTTCTAGGCCTGCTGACGACAATTTATTGGTGATTAGTGACCTTAAGTTGGTGCTATTATATGATGTATTGGTAAATGTCTTGGAGCTGCAATGAAAAGGGTGCATAATTTGAGTCTGAAAGCAATCTTGTATACAATTGTTGAAAGTTGGTCTTTCTCTAAATTCTCCTTCTGGACCCACTTTTCTGATACTATTGTTTTTGTAAAAGTCCTTTTTATATTCATAAGCAATGGGAAATCACATTTTTCAGCGTTGAACATTGTTGTATTCATTTACAGCATTGAGTATTGCTGTATTCATCTATAGAATTTGTGCACTTTTACTCGTGAAAATAATAATAATATATAAATAAAACAGAATTGCATGTGCATCTAAGTTCTTATTTGACAGAGTTGTCATTTGGCAAAATCCTAAACTGCTTACTTGAGGGATAGTCTATTCTCCATCCTATTTGTAGATTTTGGTAATGGATTGTAGTGCCATATATCTATAACTTCCACTATATTTATTGTCTTTTGAGGTTTTTTTCTTCTTCTTTTTTCTCCCTTCTCTTCTCAAGTTAATTATTGAATTTTCATGTTTCCTTGTCTTTAGGGAAAATTTGGCCGGGACAGATTGGGTGTTGATCACAACAAATGATGGAAAAAAATATTACCACAACAACAAAACTAAGGTATGGTAGTAAATATTAATATGCCATTCGTCTATCCATGTCAATGGACCTGTTTCATTCAATTTTTCTAAGCTAATATTGCATGAAAGCTAGTTCCTAATGGTAGGCATGGTATATGGGAATAACTTTTGTTACATGTTTGTATATCTAGGCACAACTAATATTTTTGTAGCAGGGTTGATTAATACGGAATGAAACTATATGAAATCTAAGTGATATTGTATCCTGTAGGGGGTTATTTCTTATATTGAACTAATAAAATATTGTATAATTCAACATGATTACACAATATTCTCTTTATCAAGAAAATCAAGCAGTAGAATATATTTATCAAATATGTTACAGGTGCAATTGGCCTGCTAGATCATCACCAACAAATAGTCCTTGTTATTACTAGTAGGATTTAGGATTTTGAAAGAATGTTTTTGTTTGGGAATCAGGGAAGAATATAAATACGGCACTGCTTATGGGTTGGGGGTTGAAGGGAGTAAAGTTTCTTAAAGCTTGATCTTCAGGGTATCAAGATCTGACCTGTGGAGGCGGTTACCTAGATTGATAGTTTGCAAAAAAAACCTCTACCTCCCTTTTCATTATGAGCTTCAATGAGATAACTTCATTGGAATCCCTTATTGGAGGTCTATTATGAGTATGCTTCAACAGGAACTTTGCTGTGGTTAGGTTTTTATATGATTGGGAGTTTGAATCTTCCTATAATTTCATTGAATTGATATGGCATGAAGATGATGCAGGGAGGGTGATGAGGCTGGTTGAAATCTCACCAAGTATGGGAATCTTAGTCTGTTATCCTATTATGGAAGTCATAAAGGAAAAATAAATCCCTTTACACCCAGATGATAACATGAGGGCTGAGAGAGGGAGAACAAATCAGAGTGACATTGTCATCAAGCATTAAAACTAAAATAAGGACTCAATCACCAATGATTTGCTTTATGTATCACCATCAGAAAATTTCTCACAAACAACCATCAGAAAATCTCTCACAAACATGAGTCTGACGGCTAATAAAAACTTAGCACTGAATGATAGAGTGATAGTTTATAAACTAGCTTTAGAAACGGGGATAATTCATTTAGCAGGATGAAGGGACCAAACTAAGGGCTAGATAGTGCCACAAAGCATCTCAAGTTTTCTAAAATCCTGTTAATTTTAGTTTATCTAGGAGAAAGGAAAAATAGAGAGAAATCAAACACCAGCAAAAGGACCGCCTAGTGTTTTAGATACCGGAGGAAACTTGCATATCCCATCTTTACATAGTCCTGTGAAATGGGCCAGATCCCAACTGACACCCTTATATCTCCAAGGCAACTTGAGGTTGATTCATCTTGACTTTGATAGCATTTGTAACACTACCTTTCATGTGTAAGCAATACAAATGGTTAAAATAAATAGATGAATGCAATATGAATTCATAAACATCCTGAATTTTGTAAACATTATGTGTATTATACCCTTTTTTTCACCATCAGTTAAGCAGCTGGCAGATTCCTAGTGAGGTGACAGAATTGAGAAAGAACCAGGAAGCTGACGTATCAAAAGGAAATGCGATGTCAGTGTCACAACTTAATGCTCTGACTGAAAAAGGATCTGCTCCAATTACTTTGAGTGCCCCTGCTGCTAATACTGGTGGTCGGGATGCCACAGCTCTTAGAGTTGTAAGTATGCCAGGAGCTTCATCTGCTCTGGACTTGATAAAAAAAAAGCTGCAAGAATTTGGAGCTCCAGCCATTTCTGCTTCTGTTTCAGTTTCATCAGGAGCAGCAACATCAGAGTCAAATGGCTCAAGAGTAGTTGAAGCTGCAGCTAAGGGCTTGCCAAGTGAGATTAGCAAAGATAAGCTGAAGGATGCTAATGGGGATGGTAATGTATCTGATTCCTCTACGGACTCTGAGGATGAAGATGATGGGCCGTCAAAGGAGGAGTGCATTATCCAGTTTAAGGTATACTATTTGTTACTTTTATTTCATTGGATAATATACATTTCTCTAGCTCTCTTTTTTTGTTTGGAAAGGGGGGCGGCGGCGGCTTTGAAATAAAATATCATTAATAATTGCAGTTTTTCTTCTCCAGGCATTTTTATTTTCCCTTTCAAAACACTATTTTTGTGTTCACTCTTGTCCCATGAAATTTACAGGAGATGCTTAAGGAACGTGGAGTGGCACCATTCTCAAAATGGGAGAAGGAGCTGCCGAAGTTAGTGTTTGATCCGCGTTTTAAGGTTTGTTGAGTCTAAAGAATTATGAATTACTTTGTTCGGGAATTAAGCCCCTTTCCTGCAACTGGAACTCGTTGAAACAGGTTTGTTGCATTAATGTATTTGCTAACTAGTGATATGATGAACTTGTTTGTGTTTTGTTGTGCTTTCTTTTGTCGCAATAACTTGGGAATAACTTGGTAATGACCAATGCTTGCTAAATCCCTTATGATGCTCTTGACTGGAAAAATAAATCACCAACACACCTTGTCAAGATAGTGGCTTAAGGGGGGCAATTCTCTGGGTTTTCTACCTCGTTACCTATGGTGGAAGATGATTTAAGACTCTTGTTACATATGCCAAGCAAGCCATGTATCCCCTCCAAGCTGGTAGTGGGATCTAGGAACTGGGGAGGAATATCAATATGACTTACATGAATTCAACAAAAATAAAAAAAAGGACTTACAGGATAGCTAGAAGTTTTGGTTTGGTGGCTAGAGTTGAAGGCTATGTATGGGTGGTTGAGGAGCTCCATCTATGCTTCTCTCAGGGACTAATAACCTGCCAAATGGAGCTCCCGTTTCCACTTGTCTTTAGGAGTTCATCTCTAAAATCTAGTGATCTGTGACTATTCTGTACACTATTGTGCTGCACAATAACTCAGGGGTGCTCTTAGCTGAAGGCATCTACTTACCATAGCAACCATAGTTTGCAAGTGTATCCAATACTTCTATATCTTTCTTCTTGTTAAGTGTCTTTTCTCCTGGCCCCTCGAAAGCTGCATACGCTCCCCCCAGCCTAGTAGCCTGTTATCACTTGCCTTCTCATTGTTTGTGTCAAACACTGTATCACTCCCTAGTGGAAACAGAGATCTTTGGGCCCGTTCTGTCTCCCTCTCCAGAGTTTTCTTTTTTTCTAAATGATTGTTTTGTGCAGGATTCTTGTGGTTTAATTAACCTTAATCCATCTCATTACTCAGTTGCATTCCTGCTCAGTGCTCCTCCATGTAGATAAAGCTTAATCATAGAAAAATGGCATCACCAAGATCTTATTTGTTTCATTTTCCTGATATTTTACGAGTATACTTATGCAACTTCTGACACTGTAAACTAAGATGGGATCATTTTTTTTAGAAAGATTAAGGACCTTAAAGTTATCTTGAACATTTAACAGGTTTCATGTTCTTTTCTTCCATATTTGTCCTTTGTAGTTATGACTAGTAGCTGGAGGAGAGGGGCAATTGTGCCGAAGATAATCTCTTCCCATGCAGATGTGTTTTAACTGTTTATTTTAGAAAGTAATTTCCTTTCTCTGTGGCATGCATGCAGATTGCATACACCGAAGGGGTTGTAGTTGATGAACACTCTGCTAGATGTGACTTATGTGTTTTTTATTGCATCATCATGCATCTCTTCTCTGAATCACATCTCTGATTATGGTATATGCAGAAGTTAATTTGTTGCCGTGTTTCTTATTGTGAAAACTCTGATCTGTTGCAGGCTATTCCAAGCCATTCTGCAAGAAGATCTTTATTTGAACACTATGTTAAAACACGTGCTGAGGAGAAACGAAAGGAAAAGCGAGCAGCTCAGAAGGCTGCAGTGGAGGGATTCAAGCAGTTGCTGGAGGAAACATCAGAGGTTTCCTAGACCGCCTTCAATTTAGTTGCCTTTTTTTCCTGTGATTTTTTCAAAAACTCTCCAGCTTTGAAGCTATGGAGATTGCAAATTATTTATCAATAAGATTTGGATTTTCAGGACATTGATCACAACACTGATTATCAAACATTCAGAAAGAAATGGGGAAATGATCCAAGGTTCGAAGCATTGGACCGCAAAGATCGAGAGCATTTATTAAATGAACGGTATTATTTGAGAAAATGTCATGATATTTTTTTCAGCAATTTGGATGTGATCTTTTTGCAGTAGACCCTACAGTCTATCAGGTACCTTTAAGTGTATTGTTTTGTTTCATATTTGAACCACTTAGTGGATGTCCGTCAGTGAAGTCTAGTTGAACCCTAATTTGTAGAATCCATCCCTATGGTGTTTGCCCCTTGCTTGGTATGGCTGATGGTTTCACTGAGTGTTATTGTGAATGTGCCATCAATTTCTAAATTAAATTCAAAGTCACTGAACTTAAATCTTGATCTCCAGGTTTAAATTTATTTGGTTTAGTTGACTGTATCTTTCCTTCATTATCTTCATTCTTTTACCATATGTATGTGTATATTTTCCCTATATTTTGCTCTTCTTATAATAGTTATTAATTACTTTATGGCTTTTAATTTCTTTGTGCCTTTTAGTTTAGCTTTTTATGTGTCCAAAAAGAAAAAAAATATAATTCTACTCGGAATAGTTGGCAATGGTAGTCGATACACAGTTCACAAAATACTTCCTTTTCAGTTGTTTTTTTGGCTACTCTAGAGAAAGAAGATCCAGCTTGGAGATTGCTATGACCTTTTTTTTTATGCTCTCATTTGGCCCTGCTCTACCAAAGCTGCGCCATGTGACTTTTCGAACGCCCATTACTTGCTTTACAACCTGGGGTGCTGTAGAGCACCCAGGCAACAAACGGCCATTAATGTGTAGGCTTGATAAATATTGGGTATGCTGCTCAAGTGCTCACCCTATGTACTGGATCCCTTTTCTTGTGACTGGAAAAAATCGATTTTGATTTTGAATGTCCAGATGGTGTGCATGCATGTATTTATATTATGGCTTATTGTTGAAGGAGTGCTATGTGTCTTATAGTTCAGATTAATGTCCTATGTCAGTATCTCTGCAACATATGGTGCAAGATACTCTGCAGAGCTGTTTTCTGCATAATCTGTTTCACTCCTATCCTTACAGATTTGTGTGTTTGGTTTTCTAGACAGACAAAGTGATTTTTTGTCATACCTCCTTTATACCAACATGTGTGTGTGTGTGTGGATGGTAGGCTAGTGACCAGACTTTTAGAGTAACTCCGGGTTCCCTTCAGCCCTTAAGCTCTTTGTAATTACATGGCAAATGTCCTCCAGTTTTTGACTTTCTTTTCATGACATTGATTGTTTTTTTATTTTTATTTTTGGAAGGATTCATCTTTTGAAGAAGGCAGCACAAGAAAAGGCTCAAGCTGAACGTGCTTATGCTGCTAGTAGTTTCAAGTCCATGCTTCGAGATAAAGGAGACATAACTGTTAGTTCACGTTGGTCCAGGGTATGTTCTATTGGAGTGAGGTTTTATGTGATGACGAGTTTCAACAAGATGTGTCTAGGGTTTTGTTAGGTTTTTGTCTAGTTTGACAAGGATCTTGAATGCTATTATGTATAACTATAGTTGGATGTCGAGGACTTTCCTGCAGAGAATGCATGAAATTTACTTCCTCATTTGATAGTAAGGAAATGGGAAAAAACTTATTTGGACATGATGAGTCTTTGACTTTGTCATACCAGAAGAAAGTAAACCAGCATAAGCAATGATTAGTGGGAAATATGGTTATTTTTTGCATATGGACCATAAAGCCATGATAGTTATTCTATGGGGATGATTCTGGGTTGTTACAAAATAAACAACACAGATGTCTGTGCAATCAGATAAATTTTAACGCATAACCTTGTACTGATGTTAATTTGTGCTAATTGTAGGTCAAGGATAGTCTAAGAAATGACCCAAGATACAAATCTGTAAAGCATGAGGATAGAGAAGTTTTCTTCAACGAGTATCTGTCTGAATTAAAAGCTGCAGAGGAAGCAGAGCGAGATGCAAGAGGCAAAACAGAGGAGCAGGTATAGACTGTTGGCTGTACACATCTTGGAAACTGCTTACTCTCTCATGCTTGACTATAGTCTCAGTAATTATTGCAATTATCGTTTGACTGCGCTGTGCTTTTGGAACATAGGAAAAGTTTAGATACAGGCTAATTGGTCAAAAGGCCCCCCTGGAACTTTTGTTGAAACCCAACTTAACCCTTGACCTTTTGACTTTTTTATTTTGATCCCCCACTATAGGTTAAATCAATTCAATGCCTCCATTAGGCTTCTGTTCAATAATCTCTGTTACATGCACGCGAGGGACGGGTGGTCTCCTTTCCCTTTTATAACTTTCCAAAAAAAAACCCTCATAACCTGTTACAACTTGATAGGCGTAAACAAATTTAAAGAAATAAAAAAAACTCACCTATCCTATCCTAAAACAAACATCTTTGGAAACTACCGAGAATACCAGATACCCATTTAACAATTTTGTTTTGTTCCCTGATCTTGAAGAAACCAGGCTCATATTTGATCCCAACCCATATGGAAAACCCTCGTAAAACCCCATTCAAACCCTAGATTTCCTTTCCATCAGCTCTGTAAGTGAACAAATTTTGGTGAGGGAAAGCATCAACATTGGCCAATTATGGGTCAGCTTCAACAACAAGAAGGAAGAGGATTGATGCCACGATTGAAGCGGCTCCTAGGAGGAAGGAGCGTTTCTGGTGCGATTACTCACAACCTCTCTTTGTGCATTGGTTTTGGATCAGATGAGTCTAGTTGGGGGTGAAGGTTATGGTGTTTGGCATGGTGGAGATAGATAGGATTAGAGTGACAATAGAAGAGAAGGAGATGGTGATGAGAGGGAGAGTTAAAAACATGTTATTTTTTATATATACATATAGCACTTGTTTTATAAATATTTTATAATTAAAAAAAAACAATCTATTTTCTTATTATTGAATTAACAAGGTTTGATTCCCCCCTCCTCTTAAATCAGTTTGCATGTGTTCAGTTTTAAGAGGTCTGCATGTGCCCCTCACATGCTTTCTAACAGGCTGAATGAACAGAAACCTAGCAGAGACCCTTCATTGTCTTGACCAGATAGTACAAGAGATCAAAATCAGAAAGCTGAGGTTTAAGTTGGATTTGACCTAAAGTTCAGGGTTTGTTTTTGACTAAGTAGCTGTAAATCTATGAATCTGGGTCATTGTTTAAATGGTACCCCAACAAGACAATGACTCATCCAGTTTATATTGATCTATTGACAGCAATTGTAAAGAGGCAAACATGACTTGATTTCTAAAGCAAGAAATTAAGCATTCATGTGCTTGTCTCTGTGTGTGGTATATGGATTGCCACATATTTATATCTCAGTCACCAAAAACATTCAAGTTATGTATTGGTGTCAAATACAGCAAAACTGATTATGAACTTCATCAATTAAGCCATTAGTTGCTGGTTTTTGTTATGTAAAAGAGGGTAATTTAGAAGAAAATAATGAGGATGTAGTTGATAAACAAGGAAGATATGTTAAAGGTGACTAGATGCATGCTGTTTGAAATTTGTATCCTTGTGCATGGAAGTGTTTGATTTCACACGTATTTCAATTCCTTATTCCTCTTATTGTATGGATGATTTCCTTCTCTTCCACTAACATGCTATTCAACTCTTTTTTTTTTTAAAAAAAGAGGAGGACGAAAAAGAAAAAGAAAAAGAAGGGAAGTCAGACCAAAATGTTTATGTTTGATGAGACAAGCCCTAGATGCATCATAATTTTATATGTTCCATAGAACTTGTATTCTGATCTCTTCTAGGTGTGGCACACTGGCTTGGATTTTTAGTGGGGGCATTTGGAACAAAGATTGAAATATCCATCTATCTTCCAGATAATTTATAATAATATGTGTTGAATTGGGAGATTTATATTGATCTGAGTGGTGTAAATTTGTCCAGCTCCTTTCCACCTCAGTTCAGGACAAGCTGAAGGAGAGGGAGCGAGAGTTGCGGAAACGGAAGGAAAGAGAAGAACAAGAAATGGATAGGGTGCGTGTTAAAGTTCGGAGGAAAGAAGCAGTTGCATCTTTTCAAGCTTTGCTTGTGGAAACACTGAAGGACCCTCAGGTTTGTTTTTGATAACGGTTGAGTGGTACTGGACATATCAATGTCAAAAAACCATCCATATCAATTCCAAGATAATTTTAAAATTTGTTGCATATGCTTTCCATCTAAGGTTTTGCTGAATTAGTTGTCTGCATGGATCCAATGTCACACCTAACTAATAGTTTAAATAGTACCTTTGATCCCTGTGCATGACGGGGTGGTGTCTAAACACTGAAAGCATCATAGAACATGCAATTTCATCATCAGTTAGTAAATCTATTCTTACAATTTAAATTAAAAATGGATGTCATTCCTGGTTATTTCATTTTATATTTGCCACAGAATACTAAAGTCCATAAAGTCAACAATGTCTTTGAGATTCTGATAGTAAAAATTTACTTCAGATTTTGTGTAACTGGCCAAACTTTCGTGGACATTGTTGCATGGGGTTTGAGTCTGTTTTGTTCTCCTCTGTAGTGCTGACCATTTGGCTTAACTGTTAGGCATCTTGGACTGAGTCAAAACCAAAGTTGGAGAAGGATCCACAAAGACGTGCAACGAATCCTGATTTAGATCCATCTGATATAGAGAAGCTCTTTCGGGAGCATATCAAGATGCTACATGAGGTAATAATTCTCAAATGAAAGTATGCAATGGATTTGACTTGTGGATCTATATTGTGATTGTGACTCACTTTGTACACATATTTATCCCTTTTCTTTTGTGTTATCCCAGCGATGTACAAATGATTTCAAAACTTTGTTAGCTGAAGTTATAACTGCTGAAACAGTAGCCCAGAAGACAGAAGATGGGAAAACAGTTCTTGATTCATGGTCAACAGCTAAACGACTATTAAAGCCTGATCCCAGGTATAGCAAGATGCCTCGAAAAGAGAGGGAAACTTTGTGGCGTCGATATGCCGAGGAGATGTTAAGAAAGCAAAAGTCCCAACAGGATAAGAAGGAAGATAAGCATACAGATTCTAAAAATAGAAGCGCTAATGAATCTGGAAGATACCAATCAGGATCGAGGAGAACAAATGACCGAAGATAACTTATTGAATTTTGAATAACTCATTTTATGTTTTGGTTAGGAACTAGGCTCGTGGTAGAATTTACTGGTTGCTACTTTGCTAGTGATTTTGCTCTCCCCACTTTCTCCTATTCTGTTAAGAGGTCAGGTGATAATATACTTTTTTTGTTTAGTGTTGTATCATACCTGAGTATAACTGAATCGTTTTTTCATTCAAGGAAAAGGTTCGTGGCTCCATTTTTCTTGTTATGTGAAAATCAAGCTCCTTGGTAGTGTCAGTCACCATGGCAGCATTAGAATGATTATTATTCATAACTCTGTTTCTTGGGGGTACTCTGGGCTTCAAGATTCAGTTTTTGCCTTGTTCATCCGGGGGCGATGATGAGAATTGTTTACAGGTATGCTGCCAGTAGTACTCTGGTCAGTTCGAATCTTCTGCAAAATATTACCACAGATTGGGGCATCTTGAACTTCTAGGTGCGAGTAATTGCACCCATGTTGTATTCACTCGTTCATAATTTGGTCTGGTAATTTGCATTTCTGGTTTTGCATTTAACCCTTACGCTCTGCTCGTGGTGAATTTTTTTTTTTATCTGGTTCATTGATGATGTTAAGAATCTCTTCTTTCCGTTTATCTTCCTCCCTCCCCTCATTGCAATGGAATTTTAAGTTGAAATATAACATATTGTATTGCAATATCTGCTGTGAATTGTGCATAAGCATGAAGATAGAGGGTTTATGATCTGTTTAGGAAATTTTGAGTTCAAGTTAGAATGTATATTTTTTTATAAAAATCCAGGACGGTTAAGATTTTACTTGTTTATTTGAGTTTATAAAATATACTTTTCAAAAATAAGGTTTCCTGTATATATATAAAAAAAAACTCTGATGAATGATTTGCCTTAAATAAATTAACAAAAAAAAAACTAAAATAATAATAATAATAATAATAATAATAATACGAGTCATGGTGTTATAACCTTTATCCTATGGCATGGTAAAATGTACAATCAGATAATAATAATAATAATAATGCACAACTTGAAACTATAACTTAACGAGGTATTTTTGGCTCTTTTTATTAGATACATGAGGTGTATAGATAGATTGCGAGATTGAATATATTAATATATATTTATCTTCATCGCATTAATTTTTAATGAAATGATATAAGATTTATAAAGTGATATATTACTTTTTACATAAATTATTTTTAACGAGGTATTCTCACGTGACCGATGCCTTCCAGGTTATCAGATGGAATTCAGCAAAAATGCCTGTATTGATATATATATGATCATCCAGCCTAGTACTCCTGCTTCGGTCGACGACCTAGAAAAAAAGGTAAAAAAACCCCACGACCTACAGGCTACATCAGAGGATTCCCGTAGGCCATCACCGTTTCGGGCTCCAATCAGTTGACTGGCCCTTTTGCATCATGACATTCTCACTCAAACATTCAACAAATTCATCGGTCAGATATGCCATGCACTTTCAGCATCATAATTTGATAGTGTGAGGCCTTCTATCCTTGCAAATTCCAGCAGTGTAGACTTGAGATCAAGCGTCCCTTGAGATCGCTTTATCATAATTTGATAGAATTCTCTATCTGATATTCAAAACAGAGGAAATCTCTTCTACTGCATGAAGTAATTCCATAGCTTGCATTAAAAAGAAAGGTTCTGTATAACTGGAAGAAAATTTCTCTTTCAAAGAATTCTGACTCACCTCAAAGAAGGATCCTCTCCCAGCTTTGTCCTTGTTGTGAGGTCACAATAACAGTGTTGTCAGAACAAAGAACATACAGAAAAACAAGTGCATTGATTAATGTTATTGAGTCCCAAAATCTCTTAAGTGATTACGAAGATGCCAAGCATGCTCCTTTAATCCTATAATAAAAGAATCTCTACATCAAAAAAATAATAATAATAATAATAAAGTAGTAGTTTTTTTTACATATCAGGTACAGACTTGCAGATTCGCAGAAGAGATGAATATTGCCCAAAAATCCATCCTTAAATTCCCGACACACTAACGCAATTAAAAAAATGAGGACTCTCTTGCAGAGGCATTTACAGAATAGTGTATATTTCGGTTGCCAAAAAACTACCCTTCTTTGTGCAAAACAATCCATAGAATAAGGGAACAAAATGTAGATGATCTCACAGCAGCTACAGCAGTGGCGGATGAGGAAATTTAGATCAGACCTAATCCCTAAGAAGAAACAATCAAACAGGAAAAACCTTTCATCTCTATGCCAAAAACAAAGCCTCCATATAATCATCGGCAAAAGATAAGCATGGCCAGTAATCACTTCTAACTCGAACCAAGGTTGAAAGATTACCTACTTCCATTTGGAAAATGAGATGGAACCTTGGTGGAAGAAATATCAATACAAGAAAGCAGCACATGTTACTTTTACTAAAATTTACTGAACTTCCACTCTCATCCTTGTCATCACCATGAGTAAGATGAAGGGGACCTCTTTCTAAAGCAGTAACTAAGGTTGTGTTATCAAGAAAAGAATCCGATGCAGTACCCTTCCATATATCCATATGGTGCCGGGGATGAAAAGTTTTGGACAGTTAGCATATATGGCAGGAAAAGCATGCAATCCCTCCAACTGACTAGTTGGTGAATTATCTCTTCATATATGATTGAAAGGCTCCTTAATATTCAAATCTCAAATGGCAGAATATTCTAACCTTAAGTCCTGGAATATGCCTAAAATCAGGAATACATGAGAAATGCTTCCTTGATATTTCTAAGATCAACAAGCAGTGGTATAATGTGTTCATTGTAAATGTGGGATGAGATGTTCCTAGATCTCTTGAATTCTGATAATGTTGCGAGTAGAGTGAACATTGCAAAAAGAAATGGAATGTGAAGATGGAGAAATACCAGGGAGTTGCTCCCTTGGTTCAGTATGTTTTGAAGCTTCATTCCTGGTACACAGATCAGCATACGCATGTAGATCCTAAAAACAGTCATCGTTAAAAAAGAAAAGTCAATGACAACAGCTAATAATAGGTAATTATCTCCACCAGATCCATATATTTCATTAATCCAAATTTTGCTTATTATACATGGAAGAGTCTGTCAAACTGCAACAGCACCAAAAGAAACAGAAAAAAAATGATAACAGTGGAATCAAACAAATATCAGAACTTGAGCAATTTCAGTTTCTGGGCATTGTCACGAGCCTCCAAATGAGGGAAGTATAGACATGTAAATGCAAGGAGGCAAGATAACCCAAGGAACAATCTAGAACTATGGTGATGCATCAGCATATTTTGGCAAATGCCAAGAACTTTACTTCCCTGGGACAAAGATTTCATCCCTGTATCAGGCCATATTTCTTGACGAGAACAACCATAAACTTGAAAAGTAGGACTAAGAATCCCCCAGGTGGCATTGTATTGTTTTCTGCTGTTCAGTCAAATATTGGATTTTTGGAAGCAAGAGCTCATCAACTGTCTGAAGCTTGCCAAAGATGCTTTTGACAGCCTAACAAGTGGTCAAATGCAAGAAACAATGACATGAATCAATCTCTGGAACTGCAATGTCATGTCCACTAGCATCCCCTGAACAAAAGAAGTTGGATACGTTAGCATTATGCGAGACAAGAGCTTAAGACCACGCCCCACTCACCCCGCTTCTGAAACAATAACCCAGAGACTTGAGGAATTGGACAAGACAATTCACTATGTTCCTAGTAAACACACAGAAAAATGTTTTGAAACATAAAAAAAAAAAACTTCGCCCCCATCTGTTTCCATATAAAACAAGACCTAGGATATGAATTCTTGTAAAAATTTCTGCATGCTTATTGTTTCTATTTTGGAAATGAAAAGAAAATTTAAGTAATTGTAAAAATTAATCTATATAAATCAACAATCCCTACCCTATATTCCTCGAGGTGACATGCTACTCAGTGCGAAATATTTATTCTTGCCCTTACTCTCACGGTTGAACCTTTCAAAATTGGGGTGGAAATTAAAATATAAATCCTTTAAACCAACGCATGTGGCGGGACTCTTGGGAGTTATAACCAAATAGAATAGATAGATAGGAAAGAGAAGCTGCTCGAAGTAGGCCTCACAGAACATACTTTCTGATGGAACTGGAAATTGAGAATAAAAAATCTTTACATTTTTATAGCACAATTATTGAAGGACGAAAATGCAAGCAAATAACATTGTGCCTTTAGTTTCTGGTCCAACATTTTTTAAGTGTTCAATAGATGGCATGGCTTACAGAATATTGCTGTGTAAAGTCACCAACAAGAACAGGGTTTCAGGAAAGGAAAACAACGAATAATATACCTGTAAAGTATGGACGATGGTGGAGTCCATGAGTGCTCTAGTGGTGGAAAGATCACTGTCAGGATGAGTTGTGTCGCCTATCAAAAACTTATGAAAAGCATGGAACGCCACAGCGAGTTTCTGTACTACAAGGAGGCAACCATTTGAAATCCGAAGCAGAAACCAGACTATCTTCAAAAAGTTCAGCTGCAGATTTCTCGATACCCACCTCCTCTCCAGAATAACTCTCCAGTTTCAACAAATCAAGACATATCGAGTAGAAGGCAAGCAAATCAAGCTTCAATGCTTTCGATGCAAGTGGACCAAACACAGCTAGATAAAACCTGGCCACTGAACATAAATTCACTCAATATCACCGACAACCAACGAAGAGCAAGCAATCTAAAAACCTAATAATGCCGAGTCTCCTTAGAAATCAACATCAATCGAGTAACAATCTCCCCCACTTTTTCATCAAATGCATCCAAAAACTGAGAATACATCATCAAAAGAGCATCACTCAGACGAATATATCATCCCAAAAAACTTTCAACATCGACGCCAGCTACTCCAAAACTAAGAGATCTGGGGTAAATTCACCATGTGTTTTGCTGTTTACCAAGACAAAAAAAAAAAAAAAAAAAACAACTATGTGCATTGTGCTCCAGAAGCAGTGCAATCTCTGCGTGTGAAAGTTTATTTTGATAGTAACTCTATAGATATATACTTTGATTATTACATAATTAAATATGAGTGCATTCTGCAATAAATTTAATTTTTTATATAAATATATACTTTGATTATTACATAATTAAATAAAAAATAAATTTGAGATTATAACACTAAAACACCTAAGACAACACTCCGGTACTTATTTAGTTTTTAGTTTCACGATTGTTTATTTAATATTATTAGAAAAATGATAAATTATATTGCTAAATAAAAAATAGTTGGAAAAAACATGATTTCTATGAATTATATTTATAATTATTTTTATTGATATTAGGGAAACACAATGTGTAGGGTTAATGCTCGATTTTTTAAGTATCATTTTTTTTTATCATATTATAAAATAAAAATAATTATAGAAAAAACATAATTATCAAGATCAAGTTTTATAATTTATTTTTTTATAGGGTTATCATTAAATAAAAAAAATCTTGATATTGAATTGATGTTCAATTCTGTAGACATCTATTTTTGTATTAAATAAAAATATTTTTTAAAATAACAAAGTTATTAGACATAAATCTCATTAAAAACACAAAGCTATTCAAAATCTTGTCTATGTTTCTTAAAAATACCATATTGCTTTTCTTTAATATACTCAATTTATTTTGAATTGATATTTATTTTGTAAAACTAATTGGTTTTAATTTAGTTTTTATAAGTTTATCAAATATTATAAATCAGGTTATTAATTTGACAAATCAACTTAAATTCATCCAAACTAATTAATTAAACACACATGTCGTAGCGTTTTCTTTCTTATCCATTTTTTTTATTCATGTTTAGTATTGTGTTTTAAAAATATTATTTATTTATTATTTTTGAATTTTTTTATATTATTTTTATATATTAATATCAAAAATAATTTTTTAAAAATAAAAAATCTATTATTTTAATATATTTTTAAATAAAAATTATTTTTAAAAATAATTTGAACCGTAATTTCATTATTACTCACTCGAGTCACTTATTTTCCATGTTGAAAAAACAAAAACAAAATTAGGGATTTTAGCTATTGTGGAAGCGCTAGCTCGCTCGCTCCATATAAAATCCCTCTGGAGTGAAAAAAAGAAGGTAAAAAAGAGTTGGAAACAAGAACAGGCAAACAGCAATCAGAAAAGCTTCTCGTCTCCTCTCCACTTGATTAGCGGTTTTTCTAAATTACTGCAGTGGGAGTGAATCGACCAAGAAGATACCCTAATTTTAAATCAATAGATCGTGATATTGAAAACGGCTCGATTCGATTCTCGAATCATCTTCTCTAGAGGTGCATTAATTAGGGTTTTATTTTTTTCATTACCATTTTTCTATTTCTTGCTTGAATCTGTGTTTAAATTTTAACTTGTCCTGATTGCACTAGTATATGTGGATCATATACCTCATTTTTCTTGAATTGATTATTAATAGTAATTATTTTACGAATAAAATTGAAATATAGCCCCAATTTAATATTTTGTGTATTTGCTAGGCGAGGAATTGATATCGTTTTCTTTTTGCCAGGGATTTTTGTTGGTGTCTCAATTTGCATGAGATTGGAGTAACATGGCAAGCTATACAGGTAAAGGAGCCCCTTCTAATGGGACAATCTATGTTAGTAATTTACCTGAAGGGACTGATGACTCTATGTTGGCTGAATATTTTGGCACTATTGGGTTATTAAAGGTATGGAGTTTTTCCAGGTACTATTTTATTTTTTATTTTTTATTTTTATAATCCCCTGCTACTGTTTGCTTCATTTTCTGTTGAGGGCTTTGCTATTTTTTTTTTCTGATTTTATTTATTTCTATGCCCTGTTGTACCAAATAGAAAGACAAGCGAACTGGTCTGCCTAAGATATGGCTGTACCATGACAAAGTGACAAATGAGCCGAAGGGTGATGCTACAGTTACTTATGAGGACCCTCATGCTGCTCTGGCTGCTGTCGAGTGGTTCAACAACAAAGATTTTCATGGTAATACAATTGGAGTATTTATAGCACAGTCTAAGAGCAAAGATGACCAGGCGTATAACTCTGTGGATGATCCAATTGATTTTGGCGGTTTTGAGGAAAATGCTAAGGATTTGAATGAGGGTGAGGGAAGAGGTAGAGGACGAGGTGATGCTTCAGGGAAAGCATGGCAACAGGAGGGAGACTGGTTGTGTCCGAATACAAGGTCTGTGATGTGATATTGGTGAGCAGCTCTTTCTTGCTCTTTCTTAGCTCTAGTCTCTATTTTTTGGGGTTGCTATGGTATCTAATATGCAAATAGCTTCTTATGCTTTATTGTTGCAGCAATTGTTCCAATGTAAATTTTGCATTTCGTGGTGTGTGCAACCTCTGTGGAAGTGCTCGACCTTCTGGTCCATCTGGAGGTGCTGCTGGAGGTGGTGGTCGTGGGAGGGGGCGTGGTGCCAATGACTCTGGTACCCATGGCCGGTCTGCTGGTGCCCCTACTGGACTTTTTGGCCCAAATGACTGGCCTTGTCCAATGTAAGCCTCTGCTTGCCAGGATTTCATAATTTGTTTGTTTTCATGATCTATTCAACGATTCTTTAGTGCCATGCCTCTTGCTATGTTAGTCTCTGAACGGTGATCAAACTTGGTTCATTTCCTCTGTATTTTGTTTATCCATTAAATGAAGTGATGTGTGATGTTCATTTCACTATCTCATTATACAATCTAAAGCACTGACCAGCAGGAGAATATTCCGAGGCTTAGTCTAAACTGAGCAGAAGGATAATGCCTTCTATGGTATTCTTTTTTCTTGGTGGATCCAAAAATTGACACTGATGAGCATGAATACTAGCTGGACAGGCAGTGGACTGACATATGATTCTTGATTTGTTGAAGTTTGTTGAAGTGTAGCTCCCATGCACTATATGGTATACCATCTAACTAACAAGTGATGAGCTTAGGACAAATGGGTTTATGATGATGGTGAATTTTGTGTCTGAATGCTGAATTTTGTGGAACATGTGTATGTGCATGAACGCTCCAAAGTTCCTTGTCATTAATTTGAGGGTGCTTAGTTGATGCTACTGCAATGCACTGATTCTATAATAACTGTTTGTAAAACCATCTGTGGTCCTATTAATTTGAAGAAGATAAGTGGGTATATTCTTTGTTGGCAGCCAGTACCTTCAAATTCATATTGTAGGCAATACAAAGCCTCTTTTTATCTGTGCTACTGATATTTCTTTTTTGTTTTTCTATTGCAGGTGTGGCAATATCAACTGGGCAAAACGCATGAAGTGCAATATTTGCAACACCAATAAACCTGGTCACAATGAGGCTGGTGTGAGGTATTATATGACGATTCCTAGTCCATTCACTTGAATTCTCTTAATGCATCATATGGATTGTGTGATGTGAAAGTTTGTGAACTTTATCAATCTAAATATGGTGGTGCAATTGTTTTTCTTCTTTCATTATTTTTCCCTTTTCAAGGGTTACTTGCTTTGGTTATGAACTGGGTATTTGGAGACAATTGAACTGGGCATCATGAGAAAAACACAAATAGTAAGAAAGTATCCCTGAATGCTTTCATGATTACTAAATGTGATAGATGTATTTAGGATCAAATAGGTATCTTTTGCAGTCAAGGTATTACGATGCTGACTCATGATAAAAATGACTCACGTCACGAGAAGATAATAGACAAAAACAATTGAAATCATGTTGTATTTGTTGAAGAGAAGATTGACTTTGATTTTAAGAATTACTCGTAACTTTCTTATTTTAAACAAAGTATTGCAGTGTTAGCAGCGAACTGCATACTCATAAGTTTTGTGTTTAGAGTTAAATAAATTATTTTAAACCTCAGATTTGGTTTACTGTACCGTAGTTGGATGGCTAAGCAATAACTGGATCATATTTGCTTTCCTGCTTTGTGTGAACTCCAGTTCTTACTGCTTCTCTTCTCTCCTTTGACTACACATTACATTTTCAAAATGATATGTTGGGTAAGTCTTGGATATCTTATAGAAATCATGCTAAAAATATTCATATCTATAATCACACAGAGGAGGACGAGGTGGTGGTTATAAAGAACTTGATGAAGAAGAATTGGAGGAAACTAAGCGACGACGGAAAGAAGCTGAAGAAGTGAGCTCTTCTTGTGATGTTTTGACTTTCAGGTTATTCAACTGATTCTTATTATTTGGTCTTTATGATCCAATAACAGGATGATGGAGAGTTATATGATGAGTTTGGAAATTTGAAGAAAAAGTTTCGGGCCAAAACTCAACAAGCTGAAGTTGGCAGGGTGCTTCCAGGTGCTGGGCGTGCAGGTTGGGAGGTTGAGGAATTAGGTATGTGAGCATCATGTTATCTTTTAGTTTTTTATTTATTTTAAAAATATGTATTAAAATAAAGCACTTTGATCTTATATATATATATATATATATATGGCTGGAGTTCTATCCATTAGATTTGGATAGAAACCGGAGCATTACAATTTTGCCTAGACAAATTATTGGCGCCACTAACAAAAAGAGATACATTGCCAGGTGCTGTTGACAGACATGGGAGAGAGAGAAGCAGAGAAAGAGGGAGGGATCAGGATGATAGGGAAAGCAGCAAGACCCGAGAACATGATGGCAGGGACAGGCGCCGTAGTCGAAGTAGGGAAAGGGATCGAGGAAGAGATCGAGATTATGAGTATAGTCGAGACAGAGAATATGGGCGGGACCGGCACCGGCATCGATACTGAAGATAGAAGCAAAGGTTCCCAGCTTTTAGCCTCGGTTGTTTTGGCCCTTCCTTTGATGCGGATTATGCCATGAGATATGAAGTTTGGCTTTTACTGCCATTTGATATGAAGCTTGGTTAGTATTTTTGTCATTGTCAGAAAATTAAAATTTCTCCTGTTTTGTAACTTTATCGAGTTATTGCCCCCACTGCAACCATTGATGGAACAAGGAACTGGGTCATCCGAGCTCTTGATGTTAAACATACTGGTTTGAAATTGTTTGTAATGTCATCCAAAGTTCAAATCTGAATGGTGTTCTTAAATGGTCCTTTCTTGGAAGTAATGGCAACGAAAACCTCCGGTGGTGGCAAGATCATGAGCTCAACATCGCTTGGTGTTATGGCATGCTAGTAACATTGACGATCCTATTTGGTCAATGGCTCATCATGTACTGATTGGATTGCTATATGATTGTTTTCACTTTCATTCGAGTCCCTCTAAGCTCGACATTATTTTTTGATGAGCAAAAAATTGTTGCTCGGGAGATCCAGTTGGTGTGGGTTAGAACGAATTGATTCGCTGCCATGCTCGTATTTTGGCAGCAGTGAACTATGATCATGCGGCTAAGTTACAAGATCAAGCTCACACGTGTGGTTCGTTAACCCTCGCTTCTGGCGTTGTTAATCTTTTTCATTTCAAGCTCGTGTAGTTATCTTAGGTTAAATTGACCCTGTCACCGTATGAATTTATTTACTCTGAAAGTAAGAAATGCTAGACTATGCGAGTGGCTGGGTTATACAAATAATAAACACGCGGGTCGAATAAGTTTTGATAAGTCAATAGTCGGGCAGGTTTAACTAGCAACTTGATTGGGCCTGGCCTTTGAATACTGGGTTTCTAGAAGCAGCCCACGAGATAAGAACATTTCAACTTTCAGGTTTCTCGGATCAGCCTAGACATGAATTTTATAACTATAATTTCAAATCAATCTTATATTTTATTAATTTTGACTTCCAAGAGGACACGTTACATTTTTTTATTGGTTCTAATTTTAATTTTTTTTAAAAAAATTAATAGAAAAACGAAAAGGAATAGGAAAATCCCAAATAGTGTGCCAAAAAACATATATTTCAACTGATTCCAATTTAAGAAAAAAAGAATAATTTATTAAAAGTATGAAAAAAATAACAAGGACTTCAAAGATAAATAAAATTTACTTCATCTACTCATTCTGGCTATTGTTTCCAGAATTTTCTTACAAATTTTGTTTTAAAAAGTAATAAAGATATTAAAAAATTGATTGAAAGGTTTTATGTCGATTATATATATTTCTGTTGGCTATTTATATGTTTGTTATTGATTTTTATTCTATTTTAAAATAAAGATCTTAATAAATAAATAAATTTTATGTAATAATAAAAAAACAAAAAGTTCCATGAATAAAATAAAGTGAAAATCATGACTCCCGAGACCGTATACTCACCACCATCAACTGTGTTTCATCAACACATCCACACCCTATCGTTCATCCAAATATTTTTTATTGATTCTTTTTTATTTTTTCAACCTTGTAGAATAAAATATTTTTATACAGAGTGAAAAAAAAGGCATCACAGAAAAATAGAAAGATTATTATATACATTTGTTTTTCAAGATTTTAACATGTATGTATATTTTAAATTGGAAACAGTAAGATTTAACACGTCCCTTCATTTATGAAAAGAGCTAAAATTAATGGAAGATTCAAAGATCTCAACACTCAAAGGTCAAGCAGTGAACTGTCCACATCGGAAAAAACTCCTAAAAACATTGCAATACATGCGGGCTGTGTCCGAAAGGACCGAAACCCTTTTCTATCCTTCCACGTCCACACTCTCCTTCCCCCTCCCCGTGACGCTCATATTTCTTCGCAACTTTTTGGCGGCTTTTCACAGCCCCCTCCTTTTCTTTTTGGTCCACAGTAATGGAGGGTGGAGTGCTGCTATTAACGCAAATGGAGAGCCCCTTTGGGTTTCAAAACATAGTTTCAAGGCATAGCCATAAATAGCTACTTTTTTTATTTTGGTAATAACATAAATAGCTACTTTTTTTATTTTGGTAATAACATAAATAGCTACTTGCAAGACATAGCTGTGTTGCCCCTCCCTCCCTCTCTCTCTCTCTCTCTCTCTCTATATATATATATATATCATTTTCTTGGCACATGAATTATTATTATTATTAGGTCAGACGTCTCTGCTGGGGCCCTCTCCGCATGTCCCAGAAGCCTAAAAACTCCCGTGGGAGTACCAAGCCTAAGCCAACACAGAGTGGAACAGATTGCAGATGGAGGGATGAGACAAGAGGATAACAACACAACACAACACAACACAATAAAGATAAATCTTATTGACTTGCAGGCAACCACCATTGTCTTCTAACTACGTTGAACAGACAAAGGTTTCGTGTCTTCTCCTCCATTTGGCGTACCGACGTGGTGTTTCTTTTTTGCTTGAGCACCAGCAGGTTTTTTGTTAGCTTCTGAAATTGCAAGAAAAATAATAATTTGTCATTGCCTGCAATTGTTTTTAATGAAGAATCGCCCGCTACCTGGAACAAAAGGACTATAATTTCACTGTGTGTGTTTTTATTATTCCTCAATTTTTTATTTTTCTGTAATGACATGAAAATCACTCTCAGCTGCTTGCATATTTAAACATCTTTCACTGTCACTATACTATTCTCAACCACGTCACAGTGAATACCGACTGTACTGTCAAATGGAGATTAAAGTACTGCAATATTTATCAACCGTGTAGCTCCTTAGGGGTATCGTAAAATTATTCTATGAGATAATTGTATGCTATATATAAATATATGTATATGCTGTGTGTCTTTTCTTGTCTACTGTAATCGCATATCCTTTGAGCACTTCTCACCGGCAGACAAACACAAGTTTCTAGGTTACATCCAATGCTAAGCAGCAATGCCGCAGCTCTGTGATCTTGCAATTCATGTTAATGGTCAACAAATATTCTTTCTAAATCAGGTAATGCATACAAAAAATTGTTAAGTAACTGCTAGTTTCTTTTCGACTTTGAAACTTTTTAGGCAAGAGTTTCTGATTGTTCACGGTTCAATCTTGCAGAAAATTCTATCAGCATATTCAGGAAAGTTAAAGAAGATCATCAGGCAAGAAAAGAGAAAATCCCAGATTAAGATATCAAGTATTGGAATCGATAACTTCCCTGGAGGCCCAGATGGGTTTGAGATGGTTTCAAGATTCTGTTACAATCATGGCAAAATCAAAATCACAGTTTCAAATGTGGCTCTTCTCCATTCCTGTGCAGTCTTTCTTGGCATGACTGAGAATTTATCCACGGGAAATCTCTTGAAACAGGCAGAGACATTTCTCGATGGAGTGATTGACTGGTCTTGGCATGATATAATTGCCAGTCTCAAAAGCTGCGAGTCATTCTTCACATATTCAGATACATCTGGACTTGTAGGAAAGCTCATTTTTTCACTATTGGAAAAGCTTGCACAGAACTCAGATATTGCAACTCTTATTGCTTCCTCTTCCTCCTCTTCATCGTCTCCTGAAACTGCATCTAGGTTCAGGTTTTCTTCCTCAGCTAAAACCACTCCTGAGTCAACTAAGCCAGGTTCATCTAGCAAACAATGGTGGTTTGATGATTTGATCGTATTACCTCCAATGATTATTGAAAAGGTAATAGCAAATATGGGGGCTTATGGAACTGATAACAATAACCTAATCCTCACAAGGTTCCTACTCCATTACTTGAAAAATGCCGAACTTCAATGCAAGGGTGGAGCAAAAGGCACTGTTTTGTATTCAAGAGCAGACTATGCTGGTCTTGCTGGCACAGCTGTCCATGGGGTCAGCAGAAATTCATTTTCTTGCAGAGGCCTATTTTCAGTATTGAGGGTAGTGTCTGGATTTGGTCTGAGCAGAGATTGTAGAGCCAAGCTGGAGAAATTGATTGGTGCGATGCTTGACCAAGCAACATTGGATGATCTGCTGGTCTCTGGGCATGATGATAGGGGTGTTTTTGATGTTAATCTGGTAATAAGATTGATAAGAATATTTGTTAATGGTGATTTTCTGTCCCCACAGAAGTTGAAGAAGGTTGGCAGATTGATTGATAAGTATTTGTGTGAAATATCTCCTGATCAAAACCTCAAGACCTCAAAACTCCTAGGAGTTGCAGAAAGCTTACCCGATTCTGCAAGAGATTGCTTTGATGGGGTCTACAGAGCCATTGATATCTACCTGCAGGTAAGAATTTAAAACCCTTTTTTTCATTTTTTGTCTCTGTCATCGAAGATGGTCAAATAATTGATGGTTTGGATAAAAAGGAGGAAAAAAAGAGTGAAACAACAAAAACAAATTTAACAGCCAAGACAAAACCGCCCATTAATCTGTAATTATTTTCTTCATTAGTTTAATTTAATTAAAATCATTCCTTGGTTTTTTGAGTTTCATCCCCATAGCTGATCTTCTGGGGAGAAATACAGCATTTTACCCCTTCACTAACATCGAAAAATAAATCTGTAACTTGTCATTTCAAGCCAGACTCGGGTACTCTGTTTGTGTGCGCGCTAAAATTTTCGTAGCAACTAAGGCATTGGCACTCGCACAAACTCTACTATCTCTGTGAAAGAATTTCTAGCCAGTGGTTAAATGTGTTCTTTTCCATAATAAGGTGGTTTGTAACATATGGACGGACCGACCTCCGACTGTCCAATCCAGCATTAATGGATGATAACTTCATTATTTATGTCCCGGCCGACCACATATTAATTTGTTCTCCGTCTTCTTCTTCTTCTTCTTAACTGTAAATCTTGTTTCTTTCCCATTTAAGTCCGTGTAACTCACGGCGACTCATTCTGCTACCATCAAAATCATTTGACATCTTCTCAAACAGACAAGAACTCACAGATTTCTCAAATAATGGATCGGCCACGAACAATCTAATCTTTTACTTCTCCAAGGGCCATGCGCTCTATTCATAGTCTAGTGTTCAGGAAAGTAGAAATGCTTGCCTGGTCCATCATCGACCCCAGATTCTTAACCTTATGCCAAATTGATAGATTGAAGTCGAATGCCAAATTCTTTCACTTCAAAGCTAAACAGGCTAGCAAATATCCCATAAACAAGAGAATTTGTTTTGAACATTTGTGAGGCTAATTGTAGCGGAAAAAATCATTTCTAAAAAATCCTCATCTATTTTATGAGTGAATCGCCCCATGTATCTAATGGTTGAGATTCTTCGAAAAAATTTCCCTAAAATCAACGTTAAAAGGCAGAAAAGTACCTGTGTAATGTAACCAGTAACCACTGCATATAATTTTTAGCATTAGCGTGTAGTTTTTCCTCTTGTAAGAGTTGAGAATTCACGAGTTTGAGTCTTACAGGTTAAAAACAACCGAATTTCTAAAGCAGAATAGTTTGGAGTGGAATATGAGCAAAATACTTAGTAATTTGTTCCTTGATTGATTCTGATGAATCATAAAGTCAGTGTAATCCAATTGTTTAGATATAAATCTTTTGATTCATTCTATTTGTGGGAATTTGCAGTCTCACCCAACACTTTCATTTGAGGAGCGATCAAGATTATGCGGGTGCCTAAACTACGCGAAGATGAGTCTTGAAGCATGCAAAGATCTTGCCAAGAATCCAAGAATCCCTCCAAATATTGCAGTTCAAGCACTCAAGTTACAACATTCTAAAATCCCAGAAAGTGATTTCTCTGTCTCTGTCAAAGACATCGAGAGTCCAAGCATGAGCAGTTCTTCCGGCCACATGGTCTTGTACAATGATAATGTTGAGAGGCTTTCACAAGAGAACCAAGAAATGAAAATGAACATACAGAGGATGCAATGGAGGGTGATGGAGTTGGAGAACGCATGTAAGGAGATGAAGGGTCGGATCTCAAAGGTTGTCAGGCACGATGTCAATATCACGAGTAGTTCAGCCCCTTATAATTACAGTAGCTCATCTTTTCCTAGACTCTGTTGAGCTCAAGCCCTCCTTTTCTCTCACAAAATATATATTGCCCTCCATGTTTTTCTAGTGAAAGTAAGGCCAGGGATACATGTATATCATCCACGGATATCAAATAAAGATTTTCAATTTCAGTCTGATACGATGTTCTGATAAAAATCTAAATTTGAGGAACTATCAGTAAATTTCTGTATTACCGATGCCTTTGTTTTAACAAGAAATCGTAGCGCAATTGAGATTTCTACGTGACTGTAATTTTATATTGCTGGTTTTTGAATCACGGTGAAGCTTTACGAAAGAGAAGCTGGAAAATTGTTTTGAGTCGGATCAGCAGAGTTGCTGCGTATAGAATAAAATTCTTTTTTTTTTTGGTTCACGGGCGCCTAGAGATTTTTTGAGAGCAGGGTGCCTGCATAGATTGATTCTGGGTCATGGTCAGGTCTAGTCTTACAAATCTGAGGGAGTTCATAGAATTACACCCAGATTTCTTGGATTCATTCAGGCTTCTGATCTTGGAAACAGACAAATGTCTTCATTTTCTTTGTTTGGTAGGGTGTGGAGAAAGGTGCCCTCCAGCATCGATTCGCTCTTGGATGTACTTGTTGATTCATTCTCTGGACAGAATTGTCGCCCACAAGATGGCCCGAGAAAAAAAAATGCATTTCTTTAACTTCTGGTGATGGAATGATTCGCAACCCGATCCGAATTCAGAAACCACTAGTGGTAGTTTGTGGTCCTTTTCAAAACAGTTGGCCTACACAAGCTCCTGGTGGGGTCTTGTCTATATCTGTTTCTATTACTGTACATTATATATATATATACATATATATATATGTGTGTATTATATATATATATATATATGTGTGTGTGTCTTATATATATATATATATATATGTGTGTGTGTGTGTGTGTGTGTGTGTGTGTGTATGCAGATGAAGGTGACGGTGACCGGTATTGTCAAGAATAGTAATCCCGTGATTGCATTCACCGATTAACGAGCTGAGACAAACGCGTGAATCAGAAGATTGTCATAAAGGTGGTGGTTTAACTTTGAACTTCTGCTTTGGTCTCGTGAAACTTAATTTTAAAAGTGTTTTTAAAAAAAAATTAAAAAATTATTTTTATTTCTGATTTAAAATTAAAAAGAATTGGTGTTTTAAGATATTTTCATGTGCATATATCAAGATAATTTTTTTAAAAATAAAAAAATCATTTTAATATATTTTTAAATAAAAATTATTTTAAAAAATAATTTCAAGTAAACTTTCAAATAGCCAATTAAGCATCGAACATCTTGCATCTTTACATATTCACCAGGGAACCAGATGTTTGCATGGTTGATGTACTTAAGTTCTTGAGATATTTATGGTTTTCAAGGAGATTTGCTCTTTTATTTTATTTAAAAATAAATTTTGAGGTAAACTTCTAGAAACTATTATTTTCATGAACATTTCAGTCTATTCTAATATATATTTATATATTCTTAGAATCAACTGAAAAAAAATATAATTTTAATTATAATTTTAATATAATATAATTTTTTTAAAATATATAAGTTTAATATATATATATATCTAAAGTTTCATTTTTCTCATAAAATCGTTTGAATTACTATGAATGTTTATTTTGATTGTGTTAATTTTTTATTCAAAAAATCATGTTGATTATGAAACACAATTTTTTGTTAAAAAAAAACATTGATGAACAAATGAAATGAAATAAATTGTTTTTTTCTATATTGCTTAAATAGTTGAAATTCTTAAAGAAAAACATTTATTCTTATCATTACATAAATAAATAAAATAAATAAATAAAAATTACTCCGGTTTTGAAAATTAAGTACATTCAAAACCTTGGTTTCGATGAAGCTTAAATTTGATATTTTTCAAAACTATGCAAACTGCAGTTTTGCAAACACAACACCAAGCATTAGGGTTGAAAGTGATGTAAGCAACTTGAAATTGTATACAATGTCATATGGATAACTTTTTTGTTGAAATTTTAGGTAATATTTTACATAATGTTTCAAAAGTATTTTAAAAAAAATTAAAAAAATATTTTTATTTTTTATTTTAAATTATTTTTTATGTGTTTTTATATTATTTTCATATGTTAGTATCAAAAATGAGATTTTTTTTTTAAAATCATCATTTTAATTCATTTATGAGCAAAATTCACTTTAAAAAATAATCTCAACAACACTTTAATACAAACACAAACACTTAGCCTTAAAGGACAGTCTAGTCCCACTAGACCAAGATCCCGTTTGGGAGTGCGTTGCCACCGGTGTTTGCCGAAAATTTGATTTTTTTTTCATTTTAAATTAATATGTTTTGGTGTTTTTAGATCATTTTGATGTGTTGATGTCAAAAATAATTTTAAAAAAAAATAAAAAAACATCATTTTGATATATTAAAGCACAAAAAACACTTTGAAAAACTACCGCAATCACACTTCCAAACAGGCCCTTCTCTTTCTAACCTTTTTGCTTGTTTTTTCTTCCCCCATGTTCTCCAACAACTTAGTGACCTATTTTCCAGAATATGTTGAACAATTTCTCCCCTATATTTTCGTGATCTTAGTAGCTTGTAGAGCAATTTCATGTATGCCCCACAATCAGTCATCTGTTCTCCATGATCTGGAATCATTATCGCCACAACTAACCCACAATTTGCTTGTATAAATAGAAGCCCTCAATTGTTAGTTTGGGTTTTATTTTGAAAAAACATAATTTTAAAAAAATATTTTTAAATTATTTTGATATACTAATAAAAAAAATAAATTATTTTAATATATTTCTAAACAAAATACATTTTAAAAATCAAGCTCGATCCACTTTTAAACCACTACTTTTCCCGGTATCAGACTACCATAACAGCCACCATAACAAAATCAAAATGACTAAACTGCCCTGAGATGGTCACGAAAATCACCTGCGTCCCCCATCGAAATAACGTGTCAAATCCGACAAGAGATACGGGCGTGACGTGTAGACCTAGTCCTTCTTCCCTTGTCCGAAAACTCAATTACCCAAATTAGCCCCTTACCTGCCATAACAACCCATCGTACACTCCATCTATAAAGTATTGAGAAAAAAATACAATAACAAAATCAATTTCAATTAAAAAAACACTTTACGAAACCTATAAACTATGACAGCTTGAATTACTATTATAAATCCTTATATATAAAAAATACATAAATTATAATACTCAAATTTTAATTATACAAATATTAAAAATTATAAAAATAATAATGGTATTTTCCATTGCAATTTGGGTGTGCATAAACATGAGTTTCCTCGCAAAATCACAATTTTTTTTAAAAAAGGAATCCTCGGGGAAAAACCGCAAATTAAATGTTCAAACTTCTAGCTATGCTTTATATTGACTAGATCTGCCCCGCGTCTTAAGGTAAATGAGCGTGCGGCGACTTTTCCACCGAGCATCCCGCTCAAGGCCACCTGCGCAGTAGCTTCATCTTCTCTGTCGATTTTGAGAGGCTTTATATTTCTTTTCTTTTGATTTCAGTTCTCACCATCAACCATCACAATGTTTCTAACAGAGACTTCCATTTTCCCGTCTTTCTTCGATCCTTTTAACGATACCAAGAAGAAGAGGAACAAGAAAGATGTAGCCCATATGAAATTCGACCTTTTCTCTCACTCCTACGACGAATCCCTTCTTCGTCGTCTCAAAACTTTAGGTAATTCATCCTCCACGTCTCAACCGTCCGTTGCAATCAATTTCTCCTGGCTTTCCTCAGCCCTTGATTTTCTCTTCTTCGCACATGAAGAAGCCATAAATCTACTTTCTTCTCTCAATCTTGACAATTCTTTGGTTTTTTACTTGGATAACAGTGTCAAGATCCTCGATCTTTGCAACTCGATCAGTTCAGAGATCGAACGCTTCCGCAATCGCCGACTTGTCCTCAGTTTTGCACTTCTCGTTCTTAACAACGGCAGTGAAGATCCGGAGAAGCTGGCAAGAGCTAGGGTTTCATTATCTGATTGGGTAAATAATTACAAAGGACCCCTACTTGATAGCAACAACCACTTGGAGAATATAGCGAGAGATTTGGCAACGAGGCTTAAGGAGATTCCGCGTGGAAAGATATCAGCGGATGAAAGGTTTGTTCGCCGCACGATCAAAGCCGTTGGGTTGGTAACGGTGTTCGTTGCTGGAGTTGTGGTCACGGCGTTACGTGGATCATCGGGCCTAGTTGTTGCTGTTAGAGCGCCTCCTGAGTTTTTGTGGGCCGAGTCGTTCAATTCTCTCTGCGCATCGGTTTCAACTCGGCCAGACAAAAAGAGGTATCTACTCGACGAGCTTGATGAGATAGAGGCGCGTATTAAGGAAGTGAGTGCCGTCATGGATGACGGTAGCGGAGAGAACGGGGAGAGGCCAAGCAGCGCCGTCAAGGAGCTGGAGATGGTGACGGGAAGGTTAGGAGAGGGATTGGAGAGGTTGGGTAACGGCGTGAATGAAATATTCAACTCGGTTTTGAGGACTAGGGATGGCATGCTGGAGAAAATGAGAGCGGGTCAGCAGGAGCCACGAAGTGATGCCAAAAAGTTTACAAGTAATCTGCACAGTATGCATGTATTGGATAATGTACTAAAATAGTTTTTTAATTGAAAATACAATAATATATATTTTAAAAATTTTGCTTAATGATTAAGCAAAATTAAAAATATATAAATATATATTAGTATGTGGAATAAAAGGTTAGAAAGGGTCAATTTAGCCTTTTACCAGATCATGGAGGTAAAACAAACATGTTTAAAATCAAACTCAAAGATCATCGGTCTGAGTAACCAAATGTTAAAAAAATTTAATGATTATCTTGATCACATAGTAAAAAAAAAGAGGGGTGAGTTTGAAAAACATCTATAATTTTATGATGCAAGCTTGTTTTTTTAAAACATGAATAAAATAAAACATGAATCGTGGAATAGATTCAATGAGGGAAAGGTGTAGATATATACACAAACCTAAAAAAAATGGTTAGAGAAACCATATACAAGAGATGAAGAAAAAAAAGCTTAGCCTAATCAATAATTATACAAAGTTTAATGATAAATTTAATGTTGATTAGCCAAAGTAAATTCAACAATGAACAATAAATATGAAGACCCAATAAAAACCAACTATTTTTCAGAATAAGTAAAAACCATACCAAAAAAGATAAATAAATTCAAATTAAAAATTTATCCGATAAAACAAATATTAATAAAAAAATAAGAGCTAAATTAAAAAAAAAAGGGATGAAATAGAAAAAGAATTCAGCTCTCGTATATTATTTTTTTAAATATCAAAATATGTTTTTCGTGAAAGGTATTAAATTAGTAATTTTACAGTGCAATAAAATCAAAATAAATAATTTAATCTCATAAAAGTTATAAAAAAAATGATTGTGTTTTACTAGCACATGGAATTGAATTCAATGACGACCAGACCAGACCAAGCAAGCATGCATTCATACGGGTTGTTGCATAAGCTCATCAAATCTAAGACGCCAAGCTATAAAAACCGCCGCCCCTCCAACCGCCATATCAAATTTAAGCACGCGTTTAGGAGAGAATGAGAAGCTTCAAATACCTTGATGAAGCAATGAATTTCTTTTCTGCCATTTTGCTTTCAGAAAGCAGAGCACCTTCATACTCTTCAAATATTAGCTCATCAGAAACAAAGCGAAGGCAACGAGCAATTGATTGAGTGTTCATTTTGCTACCATCCAATTGGAGTTCAATATCTGTCAAGTTGCTTTCATGAGGCAAAAGAAGGATACTTTTTTCCTCTCGACTGGGAAAAACAAAAATGAAACGGAAACCAAAAACATGGCATCTAATAAAAACCATTCTCCGTGTGCATGCCCCTCTTGTCATCCTCGATCATCCTCTCTTTACAAGCTGCTAACTGGAACTCTGGCTGCATATAACCTACACCTCTGATCTAGCTAAATATTCAGATAACTTACAAGAAAAAAACATCATTTCCTTCTTGGCATCAACAGGACAGAGATAGATCACTAGTTGAGCCCTATAGAGTTGGTAAGAGTGTACATGTGGAAAATTAAAGTCTTTTAGCTGTTGTTTTGAATAGGCTGTGAAGCACATCTGTCTTCAATGGCTTCAGAACTCAAGATTTTTCTAAGAGAGCGATACTGGAGACGAACATCCTCGCCACTTCCAATAATCTTAAGCAAGTACCTGAAAGAAAGAAAAGGAAATTTCTTCGCACTTTGCATCTACATCCAAATTAAACCTCGAGTCTCTTTTTATATGCAGTGTTTCAATCTACCAATTCTGTGATTATCAGAAGGCAATTAGTGTTTAACTGCTCTAAAAAGCCATCTCAACTCACCAGCCATTCAGACATTGTGAAGTGATGATTGCCTCCTTTCCAACAAATTTTTCTGGTGTCCTCCTATTTCCCTGCATGGTTCAACACATCGCACAAATTTTCATTCATTCACGTGACAACAGCTATAAACAGAAAACAGGGCAGAAAAATGCTAAAAACTAACCTTAATCATTACTTTCTCATTTACAGAAAAAGGATACTGCACTCCTCTTTGCAAACCATCGTCGGCAGCAATACCTCCATTCTCCTAGGGACAAATAAATTATCAGTTAAAATGCATGAGCTTGAAACCACCTCACTTCCTAATGCATAACAGAATGTACCATTCACAGTAAAAAAATTCAGCAATTCATTATGGTTTTGATCAAAAGATTATTTGCTGATAATTGCATGATTTCAGCTTGCTTAGCAGCCTCTGCTAGAAACTAAAATTAATAGTAGACATAGAAAGTGGCAGTCCACATCACCAGCAATAACGTTAAAATAAGGTCAGAGTTGATACCTCATGCAACATGTAGCAGTTTCAGAATTAACATAGTTGCCATAATACATCCACCCAAGTACATTGGAGGTTCAATGGTGGGAGATAAACAGAATCTTTAATTCAGATAAAAAACAAGACTGTAAACAGACAAAAGAAGAAAAGAAAAGATATCATTTCAACAGTCACAAAGGAGAAACTGTCTTCCACACACCACAAACCAGCTACCTTTCCAGCATGCCAGTTTTGGAAACATTTTTTTTTTTACTATTGATCATTGAAAACATCAAAGACGCATAACCCTTTTGATAATACAATGCTCCTTAAAGAGTTACCAATGTTCCGTATCAGTTAAGGGAAATATACCAAATTGAGGTTCTTCACACCATTTCCTAATGATTCATTTGTGGTATCAGTCATCATCAGATTGTTATTGATTCAAAGCATTTAAAAAAGAATAAAAAAAATAGAGTCAAGTAGTTTTCATCACTATAGCACTGACAAAAATCAGAACACGACCCTTTCAAAAATAGAACACTACAGGAAGAGCTATCAATGTTCCATGACAGTTGAGGCAAAACATGCCAAAATCAATGTTCTTCACACCAATTCTTAATGCCTCATTTGTGCTGTAAGTCACCATTAGATAATTATGGATATCACCTACTGTCTACAGAGCCAATCCCATGTTGAAATTTATACAAATTTTCTAAGTCACATCCAAATTCCCTTTGCCTTGCCTTCCCCACAACCACTTCAAACATAAGTGGTTGATTGGATATCCTTGAATGCTTGTAAGAGTGCATTTACAGGATAACTAGATAATAAAAATCATTAGGCTCTGTTTTGAAGCATACCCTGTGTTGTCTCTTCATGGAATTTGTGTGATCACCCATTTCTTTGCGACGCTTCCGCAGAGTTGCATTATAAAATAGCCTTCGGTCATCTTCATTCTTTACAGCTGCAGCTGCAGCTCTAAGAGCTGCATACAAGTTAAAATATTAGAACAAAAAAAAAGATACAGTTAAAAGGCTCAGAAAAGGAATTTGTATCTAGCAAGACCAGGCATCAAAAGGCTGAGTGCGCGTGAGAGAGGAGGGAATAAACAAGATAAAATACTAAGCAAGTCAAGTAGAGCCTACCATAATTAGGAACCAAAGATCCAGCCTCAATGTCTGCATTGCAAAGTGTACATCTTGACTGCGAAGCAAACAACAACAAGAGTTATGATTCTCGTCTCCTGTATAGAATGGACAAGTCTATTGTACAAAAGCAGCAGACTAGTAGATCTCATAAGAATATATCAAAGAGTATGTCACATCACAGGGTAGCAGTCCTTGAATAGCAGAAAACACAAACAGGCTACACCTCTGTTTTTGTGCGTACACAGTAAGAGCAATAAATACTAGCTGAATCATTTCATGATGTGTCAATTGAAATCTAGACGGGATGGGGATTGTAATTCTTTCTACTGTTCGGGGTATAATGACAGACCAAGAGCAAGGAAATCAATGGGTATCCAAGTTTGTTGCTTACTTCCACGTCATGTCATAAAAATATATGAAAAATGCCCTGAACTGCCTTGAATGTATGACACTATAACCAATACAAAAACATAGAGCATCCAGTGTTTTTTTACAATCTTGCATAGTCTACCTACGCTGCTATGAAAATTACTTCTATTTTCCATAAAAAAAAATAGCAGATAATCCAACTTACTATGTCAAGGACTCTTCTCAGCATGAGACCACCAAATGAATGTCCACAGGAAACAACCACGGCATCCTCAAGGAATGAACCTCTGAGGCATCATTAGATAAGTGGGCAGAAAAGGAAAGACCATTCAGTATTTCACATAACACACATTAGAATAGCAGTCAATTTCTTTGTATCTCTAAACAAGAGAGGTGAAATCAACACATGGATAAGATGACCATGAATCATATAATCACATAAGAAGTCAAGCAGACAAATAGAAAGAACTTTTCGAATTACTCTGATTTTTAATTCTACATTTCTTGTTTTTCTTGTAAATTTAGTCTGTTAAGTAATGTCCTGTTTAGGAATTTAAAGCTACTTTGGAATTGCAGTTTATTTAGGAACTTAGAATAATAATGAATACTGGATTTCTATTACCTGTTTAGTTCAGAAATATCAGGGCTTTGGTGCCTATTATAGTTATATGTAATAGATGGGGACTCCAATGATGGAATTATGAGTATTTTGGTTTAGTGAGCAGCTTCCTAAGAGTGTTTCTGTTCTTTTGTTTGTCTAAGCTCTACTTTCTTCTATTTCTTTTTTGCTACTAGAAACCTTGTTTACTGTCCACATCTACAGTAAAAACCTTAATTTCCTTCTAAGATCCTTAATTTCCCAGATCTAGGCTCACTATGAATCCTTTTCGGGGCACATATCCAAAGTTTTCCTACATAGCAACCAAAGACACAAAGATTCATCCTTCCATGTTTTCTATTTTTTTGATGACAAGGAACCTGGAATTCTGCTGAGGGCACCAAGAGATGAGGTTATCCAAAAACATAATGCATATGAAGTCGGTCCTTAACAGCTACTTCTAGGAATACTCTCACTGCATATCAGTGAAAAGGAAACATTGCAGAGATGAAACATAGACAAAAAGATTCATCATCCATCGTTTCAACCATTGTGGTAACCTGAAGTCTATTTAGACACAACCAAGTCTTAGTTACTGGGATATATAACCATACAAATTCCATGGCATGTGATGTAGGTTATTGCATGTGGCCCTAAGAATAATTTCAGGCTACATATTTTTCTTTTATTGTTGAGTTACTCTTAAACTTAACACATGGACAGAAACACCATTAGGGAGGTTGATTGTGAAAAAACAGCAAGAAAAAACCTGCAAGCTAGTTTCTTGCATTGTTCATATATGTGTATAAAATTTGCCACTCTGTATTAGTACAAGTATGAAGTTGGGATTAAAGATATCTTAACTGTGTGAATTTTAACAATATAATATAACCCATGGTAAGAAAACAGTGCCAGTGTCCCATGAATTGGAGCAACCCACTCGAATCTAAGATTTGAAATTGTAACGCAATCTTGGATGCCAGTATATCAAATCCAACATGCATAATGAAAAAACAGAAGCAAAGAAAGAAGAACTCACGATAGGGGATCTGAGAGAACACTTCTTAGTGATGGTTCCTTATTCACATCATTTTGAGCAACCTGTAAATCCAAAATTTAAAATGAAATCTCGGACGACAAAATTACAATAGTAAGTTCCAGTTGATCAGCAAACAATAAAAGGTAAAGCATTGAACTCGACAATAAGAAAGAAAATCTCGACAAATGTGAATAAAAAACAAGGACAGGAACGAAACAGCATAATGCTCTAGTAGTCTTTCACATTGTGTACCTTAGAGAGCCACCTCATTTCAGCTAATTTTTTCAATATTTTTCTTTATCACCAGATGTCAAAGTAAGAAAAATTATAGTTTTGCAAACTAGTGAAAATCACAGAATAGGAACTTGATCAATTACAACATGAGTTCCATGATTGTTGTTTGAGAAGCGTCTTTGAGATCCAATTTTTGCAGTGCAAGTTCTATTTGTTGAAGGAAACTGACTGAAAACCAGGGTGGACAGCAGATGTTTTATAAAAAAGATTAACTTTATCCGCTCCAGCACAATCTACTCTTAACAGCCTATAAAAAATAATAGAGCAAAAGGAGAGGCCACAAAGCACAACAAACAAATAATAATAAATCCGATGTACAAATTTTCGGTTAGTGTACATTCTTTTTACTCTTACAACTTTACAGGCAAACTCCAGTTGGAACTTACATAAGTATTATCAGGTCGATTGCAATTTACATCCTCCTCAGCAGAAAGGTCATCCATAAACTGACTCACAGATATTGGCACATAGCTTGGGGGAATAACATGGCCAGCAGCTGCAATCGGGGAACAATCTAAAATGGCATTGCCCTGTGGCATGAGTCTAAATGCCAGTGAAGTCCTGTTGTGGTTAAGTTAAATAAGCAGCCTAAAGATGAAAAAGAATTGTAACAACTATAACATTTTTAAGCATAAGATGCGTGAGAGAGAATAGTTTCAAATAAAAAATAGTTATACCTGCCACCACTGTTAGCACCGGATGAGTAATCAGAAGCAGCTCTATATGAGGCAGCAGGACGAAGTCCTGCAGTAGTGTGGCTAAGTGTCTTGCCAGTAATGAGTAAAAGATCCCCTGGAGCTGAACTACAGTCGGCCAAGAACCAGTGACCATTGGGGTCACAAACCTAGGGGCGAAAAGCATTTAAGATGGTATAAAACAAATTTCCATCAATTACTCATGGCTTGGGAAAAAGAAATAAAGAAACTTTAGAATTAACTTGAAGCCGCAAGTGTTATATTACTCAGGAATAAATCTCCAACACTAAAGAATACACTTGTTAGATATTTTAAAAGACAGAAAAAAACCTGCAGACCAGGACTGTCCGTGGAAATCAAAGTCAACAGTCCCTTTTCAACTTCCCCGCCAACTGCCAGCTTCCCTCCTCCAATAGCCCCTTTACCATTTTGTAAAGAAGTATGAGAATAAGTGGCAACAAGCACCGAAGAAGACACCTCGCCAGCAGGCAATGGCGTATCATCAAGTAATTGATTGAAAACACTGCAGTCAAGAAAATTTGCAAGCTTCATATCATTCATAAAAGTCATAACCGCCACAAAATAAAATATCCACCGCCATCGCCATCCTTACTCGCTCCTTAAACGAAGATGTCTTGCTATTGCACATAAAGCAGAGCGCGCTGCCTTTCCCATACACCTGAATATTTCAGCCATACACGGCGGAGACGAATCCCAATCTTCAACTGGCCTGCCATGCATTTATAAAAATAAATAAATCAATAAATAAATCCTGACAGAAGCCACAGCTAATTACGCTCAAAGTTTTAAACTTTGCATTAATTACACACAACCATTTAAAAATTTCAAGTTTTCCACTAATTACACACTTAAAATCAAAATTCACACCAATGAAACAAACATTTTAACCTTCCAGCCCTGTACATATAAATCCCGCGGCTGCTACAACCTTTAACGACACCGTTTTGAGACCGACTCCTAAAATACAACCTTGCGGCCTCGAGGCCACACCGCATAAGCGAGGCTTCTGCACCCCCCAATTCAATAACCGCGGCGTTATGCCTCATTAATGACCCCGCTAGCGCCTCAACCGCCCGCACGTAGGGCCCGCAAGGAGCCCCATCGTAGGTGGCGATGTCGGAGAAACTAACCCTAGCCAACATGAGGGCTGGCTCGGCGGAGTAGTGGGCCGCGGATGCGATCGGGGAAATTACATGATCGAGGTGCAGTGGGGGTAGTGGTGGTGGAGTGGGAGGGAGGCGGTGAGAGGAGGAGGTGAACGGGACCAGAGAAAGAGGGGATTGGGATTGAGTGTGGGAGGGTGTAGCTGGTGATCTATGGGTAGAAGCGGAGAGAGGGATTGGGTGTGGTGCTAGCGTAGTAGAGGTTTGCTGGTGTTGGTGTTGATGTTGGATCATCATCAAAACCATTAATCATTGTTTTGGTGCTAAAATATTTTTGCTTGATTTTGGGGGTTTTGGTAGAGAATTGTGGGAAATTTAGGGTTTTGAATTTCAAGTCATTTTTTTTCCTTAAAATAGAAAAAAAAAGGTACTGGGAACAGCTAATAACTAATACCCAGGTGAGGTTGGGGGGCTTTTGTTTTCTGGAGCTTTCGATTTTGTTAATTATGGTTTGTGAGAGAATGAGAGGGAGAATCACTACTGGCCGGGATTTGTTGAAGGCTCATTTCATTTCTTTTCTTTTCTGGGTTTTAGGCTTTGCTCTGAGTGGAGTTGGCTCCATGGAGAAGGGAGAGAGTGAGTAGCTGGCCCTCTACTTTTACTCTGAATGTTTTCCTGCAATTTGTGAGCTTCACAGGCGCGGGTGCTTCCTATTCTATTGGGAACCGACTGTAGTTTTTTTTTTGTTTTTTTGTTTTTATATATATATATAATAATTGACTGTTGATTGTTACTAGTTCGAGATAACTTATAATATTAAATAAAATTATTTTAAAAATTAATAGATCATGTGGATTGTAACTTGTACATATTAATAAAAATTAAAAAATAAATAATGGTTTGGCCACATAGTTTTTAGTAAATATATATTGTCAGTATATCTTTTAAAACAATTTATTTGATGATATAAATCATAAATAAATATAAAATCCCATTACAGAAAGGGAAATGATTTTATATATATATATATATATATATATATATATATATATAAAAGACATAAATGAAAACTCTTTAACAACACACATTCATAGCATGTATTTTGACATTTCTGTTCTGTATTTTCATGTCGAATTTTAACAAGTTGTGTTCAGTGACGTAATTGCAGAGAAGTGCCATAGTGGATTTGATCGTCAGCGAGGATGAGAGTGGGCCGGAAAAGATTCTACGGCAACACGCTCAGCAGGGATCATAGTAATGGTTTAAATATTCCGATCAGCAGTTTAAGAAGTTGAAAAATAACCATCGAAATAATATTTATTTTATTTTAAAAAACAATATATTAAAATGATTTTTTTAAAAAGGGAAACCATACCGACATGGAGAAACAGTCCAAAATACAATCCAGAGCTGGCAAAAACAAAGCGGCAAGATCAAGGTGATGATGAGGATGGCCGGTGGACTCGGCGACGTCCTTTGTGCTCTCAAAAGGATGCTAAAAAATACGAGAGGAAAGTCGATGCACGCACGTTCTCAGAACCGTGCACCTGTCAAATCATGCTGAACCGGTAACGAGTGCGTTTTATATAGTTTTTTTATATAAAAAAGTCAAAATAAAAAATACATGTAAATAAATAAATCAATAATTATATACATGTAAATAAAAAATAATTACACCATTTGATCCTGGTTAATTACACCTGTGGACAGTTTTCGTGACAATTTCTTAAGATGCTCTACTAACTCAAACTAATGTCGTTTATGTTTCGTGTCTGAGAAATTTGTCCACCATTTATGAGTTCACTTTCTTTTTCGTAGGAAAACTGTCAAAAAAAAGAAGAAATATATTCTGATGCAAGCAGGTCCCCCATTGGCCCAATCTCTGGAAAATCAATCCATTCTGCAGATAGGCCTGATAAAGCTTGAGGCTCATTTTCATGTTGACGCCCTACCATGATAAGGTCATGATCCCCTACAATCGATTGAATTACCTCGGATGTATCAGATCCATCTCTCACTGTCTCCTCTACGAAATCGATATTCTTAAACGCTGACATTTCTGCTTTCACTTTTCTTAAGAAGTCATCGTTGACCATATTCTCCCAGTTATGGAAATCGTCATTACGTGCGACGAAGTGCATGATTGTTAGATGAACTCTGGGGCTCCTTGCCATCCTCAGGGCATAAGATATCGCTTCCCTGTCATCTGCGCCACCGACGAACAGTGCGGCCACCCGATAAGTTGTTGACGTGGCTAAAATAGAAGACAAACCCTGGGATTTTTTACGATCAATGAGGGTTCCTACAGAACAAGGGGCATTTTTCAATACGTTGGTGTTCAGATTCCTCAAATCAGTGTTGCTTGAAACCATCTTGCCCTTGCTATTCCATTTCTTATGAAATGGAATTATTATCAGGGAACATTCCTTGTCAAAAGACAGCCAGCAAATGTCTTCGTGCATCTGTTTAAATGGTGATATCGCAGTGAACACGTGCATCTGGACTAGCTTGCTGTGCTGTGTCTTGAAGTACTTGAAGATGTCAATGACGGGCTGCGAGCGGGATCCCTCGGAATAAGACATTTTTTGTCCTAATTGGTGGTTGATTAGAACAGGGATATAGCTGCTGACAAGTTCCTCCAGGCAGAGTCCATAAATGGACAAGGGATTCTGTTTTGAAGGATTCGTATATTCCAGGAGTGTTATTGCTGCCATGGCGTCTTCCTCTCTGTGCGTACATACCAGTATGTGGAGCTCTGCATCATTTGAAACATGCTCGATCGTTTTTTGCTTGTAGCTTACGTAGTGCTCCGAAGGGTGGTAGAGAATCTTGACAAGAAGTGGCGGAAAGGCTTGTAACAGAAATAGTAAGAAAATCCCACTGGTGCTTTGAATTTCCTGAGGGGGAGAGAGAGATTCAGCAGAATGAGAGGGAAAAAACCGTTCAAGTTCATCATCTTTCTCATAGCAAGGAATGCAAATGGAGGAATTTCTCAGGTATTTAGATACTAATTAATAGGAAGTAGTGAGAAAGCATTCTTTTATACCCTGAGTGAATTGAAGCTGATAAAAGTTCCCACTTCGTAATGGCCTTTGGCATTCAAGATGACTGTTAGTGCAGCAGCATGTCTTAAGGGCAACTTGTAAAGGAACACCCCCAGAAAAGTTACTGCCATCTTAATTGCGAATCCAATCAGCGAGATTTTGAAGGCGACCAGGGTGTTGAATTCTGAGATAAATTGATGCAAATTAATTTTGGAGGCGCAGAACATTGTCATGAGAGGGAGAAGAAATCCTGAAGTAGCTGTGTTGAACTTCTGTACCAGGATTTCAGCTAACGGAGACCTTGCCGGCACTATCAGGCCAAATATTAGAGGGCCAAACACATAATTTAGCCCTACACAATCACCACTGGATGCTAAGAGAAACACTCAGGCCATGGTAATCGTAGCATAAATTTCCTTCAGAGGCTGACCTTGCGGTGTAATTCTGATGAACGCGAGCACCATCTGCCTCAAGATGGTTACAATAAACAGAATATATGCCAGGGAAAGAAATAACCATTTGAACTGCCACATGAGTCGACGCAGTTCTCACGCCCCTTCGAAAACCATCCATAATATTAAATGCCAGGCTCATCAGTTTATAATGCATTGACGACGCTAGAGCAACGCGTCCGAGCTGTGAATTTATAATCTTAAGCTGCATTAAAACGTAGCAGACTCCAACAAATTCGGTCTGGGTCATTGATTCAAAATACATATTCCCAGTAAATATCATCCCACCTTTGATTCCGATAGGCAAGCCATTTCCTTTGGGGAAATAGATATCTACAGAGCTTGCCATTATGAAATTGGTTGCAAAGATGAACATCCCTAAAGAAAAAGCTTTTCTTCCTGTTTTCCATATCAGGTCGTGTCCATTTGTACTCCAGCGAAGATCTTCGAAAATGAATTGAGGACTTGAGTGGGTATACCTGTATGGAACAAGTCATCTGATGTGCTGCGAAAGTAATATCTCATTAGAGTTGGTCCCATTACTATACCTGCCTGGAAGACATTAAGAGAGAGACGATCATTGATTTACCTAGCTACTAGCTAGCATAAAATTTGAGATCTTTTTTGATATCTGAGTTTTCAAAATGATTAACAAGCATCTATGTCCTGTGGAAAATTACAGCTATGTCAGCCTATCAGGAAACAAACACAGAAATATTGTAAACCAGCATATGTTATAATATTACCAGGACATCCGAGGTGAAACGTGAAAAATTAAATCGTTTGAGCAGAAAGTGAAATGAACCGGCTAGGAAGAACATCGCAAGTAACTCAAAATGGAAGCGAACCAATGAATATTGCAGAATACTTTCTCCAGGTCTTACACTCCACAGTCCTTCCGAGAAAACTCCAACATTCTCGTAGCATGTTCCACTTACATTCACGATGTCGTTTAGGGTGTCCATAGATGAACCCCACTTCTTGACTTCTTCCTCTTTTTCTCTCTTTAGATACCAACTTTGATCAAACAAAAATGGAGTGTAAACAAAAATGGGGAGATTGAAGATATGATCCAGCAATACAATGGATGCCTTTCTTGGGTGTATCCAGTTCATCATTACCCCATTTATAAATTAAGTGAGAAAACATCCTAATTCAAGCCAACATCTCTAATTGTGCTATTTTTCAGTTGTTCATATAAGAATGCAAAATACAACTCATGTTCATCATATGCATGCAAAATGAAAATGCTATAGTATTAAAAAAAAACAGAGAATAAAATTAAAATTAAACTACATATGGTTGAATTCAAAAGTACTTGATAATTTAATGTGTTTCTATTATCTCAATTATAAAAACTATGTGAGGGGTTCTTAATTCATCAAGCCTAAAACAGATAGCAGCCGGTCGACTGAAGGAAAAAAGCTGGCATCTAAATACAGCCGTGATTAAGAAACTTCAACGTGGGTAGGTATAATTTTTCTTTTAATTGAAAGTAAATTTCCTCAGTCGATTTTCTATAATATAGCGAAATAAAACTAAAATAAAGGAAAATCTTAGAAAAACACTGTTCAAGGTATAATCATAATGCGAGTACAGAGTCTTCAATAAATGAAACTCCTTCGAATATTATGTGTTCATCGTTATGCAACCCCGTTTTCTTCCTCGCTGAATAACAACAAAGACTATTCATTTCAGTAGGATTGGAAGAGGGTGGGGGGAAGAGAGGAAACCCTTTTTGTTCTCTCTTTCGTCATTATTCACGAAACCGAATGTCTAATTCTTAATGAATTATATCTAAATAAAAAAATATATATTATTTCAAGTATTTTCAAACAAAAAACACTGATGAAATAAAATAAAATAAAAACTAGGTGGATCTTTGAAAAATGTAGAATTTCATGTGACAATTCAACATCAGCTCCAAACCTCATTCCATCATAAATAGCGACCATGGTTAACGAATTAAATGGTTTGAAGAAAACAAGCAATGGGAAGAGAATATTGTCAAATTGGTTTTTTGGTAGATGCTGGCAATGCTTGTTTATTCCGCCACCGTTCATTTCCCCTTGAATTTCCATTCCTGGATTGCTTCACTATTTGAACTGGATTTTAAGCATTCGATTCTGTACACAGATTGGCAATCTTCAGGAGCGATACAGCAAACATTTCTGGTGGGCAATAGTTATAATCAAGAACAAAAATGGAATGAATAACACAAAACTGGCAGCGACATGTTGCTGAACCCCATCCACAATCCAAAGCAGTAACTGTTGATGAGGCCAAGACTACTCGAAGCAACCCAACCGAGATGCACTGGGTCCTTCTGCGCGTTGAGTATGCCTAGGAATTTCCAAGCCTGGAAACTTCTCACCAATTAGGCCAACACGCTTTGTCCGCTACAGGGCTAAAATTGGCTTCAAAGATAATAGTGTCAAAATCGCTGCTTGTTGACTTTTAGCAGCAAAACAACAAACTTCTTTTCTCAACTCTATAGTCAAAGTAGCAGACAGAATTGCAATTTCAGGGACTATGATTACCATCTGAAGTCCATGAACCTTCGACAACAATGGACCAGTGTTTGTGTTCAGAGCCTGGCACTGCAATGTGTCATCATCGGTGGAGTGGTGCAGGATATATGTCCAATGGTTGAAATCGCAACTTGTCATTGTGTGGCAATGGTCCCTCCTAAAGAATTCAACAAAACAAAAGCTGATAACCAATGGTAGGATTTTGAATTCAGTGCACGGCAAGGAGGAAAATAGATTTGTTGTGTTTAGAGGAAATGTAACAGCATAAATCCAGGGAAAATGCCATTTAGAAGAAACCAAGGAGAAGCAATACACTAACGTAAAACTCTAGAAATATAACAAAAAATTATCCATCTGTGCAATTAGGTGCACCTTGATAAAAACCAATGGTGCAGATGGAGCAAATAATTTAACTAGCTGAAATTACATTAAATTTTTACCTTCCAGGAGTAATAATTCAAATGTAATTAGCAGCAGTTCTATTTTGTAATGGCCAAAACTGTTTAGAAAATGTTAATGCAGATGATAGCTCAAAGTTTATCTCAGATATCGATAGAAAAAAGAAAGAGGAAAAGCAGTGCCTGACACTGCATTTTAAAACAGTACCTCATCTAAGTTTATCTGGAATGGCTTTACAAAATCCTCGAACATTGCCGGAGAGAGCTCCTTCATTAGATCCTCAACTTCCTAATAAAAAAGAACAACGGAGAATAGTCAGAAAGGGGCATAAATCCTCAGTTCATGTGAAATATCCAAGGGTAATTGGGATGCGAACTGTTGAAAATTGAAGGAAAAGTTTTGACATCCCATGGACTATAGAGTCATGGCATTGTAGCATCATCAGCCATGAAAGAATTTGAAAAATTTTACCATTTAAAATAAGATTCCCAGAGTCATAAACATGTATCAGATAGCAAGAACAGAACTCAACAATTTGTAGGCATTACATACAAACAACATTGAAAGAAAAAGCAGTAAAACCCATTTTAGTAGTAACATAAACATAGTGTAAGGTCTAGCATACCAATCCAGTTACCCTTGACCTCTCCAATAGTTCCTTGGTAATCACATCCAGTATATGCCTGTTGTCCCTCAATCCTTCCATGGCAAGTTCTTCGGTCTCTTCAACATACTACCACAGTACCACCAACATCAAAACTCACTGTTTTGCTAAATAATTTTATATAGCTAGCAAGATATTACAAGAAAAGGTGGATAAATGTTCAAGCAAATACCTTTTAAGAGCTATAAATGTCTCGCTACCTAAAGAGATGTACCCTTTGATTTGATCACGTAAACTACCATCATAAAGAGTGGTGTGTGTGGTTATAGTAAGGACATCTATCTTCAGTTAGACTCGCATGACCACCATTAAATTAAAGGATTAATTAAATGAGAGCTTGAAAGATTGCCAGTTACTCTTTTTTTTCTCCTGTAACAGCATATATTATTGCACACATATTGGCACGACCATAGTTAAACATGACCTGCCAGGTTTCTAAATGTCATACAGAAAACAGCACACAGTCTCTGCAGTACAGGGAATTGAAACTTGACCCGGATCCCTTCCCTCACCCCATCTGCTTCCACCCAGTACTTGCAAACTTTTTATATGTTGTTGTTAAAGAACATATGACTCCAGTACAAAATGAGGCAAATACTTACCCTTGTAATTTCTCTAGTGAATAGCTCAGATACTTCAAGTGTCATATTGGCAGGAATCACATGTGGATCATCCCACTAACATCATGAAGGAGAATACAAACAAAAATCAGTTGATCAAGATCATTGAGTTAAACAAAACATGAGAATACAGAGAGCATATTTTTAGTTGGAGCTCGGTAAGAGTTAAGGAACATGCCCTGTATTTTATCAGCTCGCCACCTGGATTATCTGGTCTATCCATGAGTCCAACTCTTTTTGTTAAAGCAGTGAGGCCTAGCTTTGCATTTTGAGGACTGATTGCCATCTCCCTCGCGATCTGGTAAGAAAATGTATAGTCATTAAGACAACAGCCAAAATGCCTACCCTTTACCATTAAATCTTTATCTAAGAGACTTTAATGATTCTTAATGGCTACCTTATTTCTAGTTTCTTTCTGGTAATCAAATGGGATTTTGATTAATGAAATTATCAATTTATACTCAAATTACCACATTTACCTTTGTTATCTTTTCAAGATCATCACTTCCTCCATCAGTAATATCCTCACCATACACAAGGCGTTCAGCACAACGTCCACCATGAGCTACCACCATTTGCATCTTCATGTAGCCAAAGGTTGTATATCCTTGGTCAATCATATCTTCTCGTGGGTAGAAAACAGATATTGCAGTTTCCTGCCCGTGTTGGACAAAAAAGATGAAAATTAAAGAGAATGAAATGAGAAATGGTTAGAAGAAACTGCAGCAGTTGGGTAACAGCAATCACAAATCCAACTTGCATAAAGAAATTTCACCTTGCCTCCAGGAAGGAGCTGAGAAAATGCATGCCAATCAAAGCGAGGAAACAAGTGAGCTAATAATATATGACCAGCTTCATGTACAGCCAGCAGACTCTTCTTTTCAAAAGAAACCTAATAAGATAGATTATCAACTCGGAGGTTAGTTTTAAAAACAATTTTAGACTCCTTTGTCACTTCATGAGAACAAATAAAGACATACATTTTGTTCACATTTCTGCTGTTCTTCCTCGGTAAGAAGTACACCCATGCCCTCAAGCAATTGTTTATCTAGCACATCAACAATGTCTTGCTGGTAGACCTTGGAACGCCCTTTCCTTACCTGCAATAATTATCAGACATTATGTTTTGCATTGCTTGAGAATTCAGCGAACCTTTCAACCAATTCAACTTGTATGACTGTTCATGCAATATATATGAAATACAGGATCATCTAAAGTTAAGATCTAAACTGAAGAAAAGCTTCCACAACCTCGCTCGCTACAATAACTAGCAATGGGCCCCACCCCTAATAAATGGACCTATTACTTCTCCTCCCTCTCTCACGTAAGAACCATTATCTCATGCACTCATCTGCCACATTCCATTCCTCTTTCTAGAGAAACAGGAAAAAAGGGGGGATGAATCAGGTAAATGAATGATGACATCCATCCAATTTAAGATGAGTGGCTGACATGGAGAAACATGATGGAAATGCCATGTACTTCTGCTGTGCTGAAGGGTAATATTATAAAACTCTGATAATGCTCCACATATGGCACTTAGTGTTCAGCAATGAAAATATGTCCTAATATATACCACAAAGATAAGTGGTAGATAAAGATACAACAGTAGTATCTACACATGCCAATTAGATTATAAAATGTTTCTTCCAGAGGTTGACCAGGGGAATATTTCCATTGGTACCTATATTTTTATTACAAGATTCAGAAACTTACAGACATGATTGCAGCTTCATTGACCAGGTTCCGAATATCTGCTCCCGAGAAGCCAACAGTACGGAACACAAGCTGCAGAGTGAAAGGCATAGACACTGACAGTAAGCTAAAATTTAATAGCATGGTATTGAAGGAAAACCTCAAATGTAATGGGCAAAGCATTCTGTTTATTCATGAGAATTTGGTAAGCATGTCATGTATTGCATCACACACGCAAGCCGTATGAGACCAAAGTATTGTGATGAAAGACCGCTCAATTTCCTTTCTACAAGGGAAATTTGTAGGTGCAGAAGGTCCTATTTCTTATGGAGAAAATATCAATGGATTGGAGACTCCCTCGCCTACCCTGTGAAGATCTCCACATTGTTATACAGTAGAAATCAATTGAGATCTTCAAGCACAGAGCTACTTAAACAAGAGTCTGCCAGTCTGATCTAATCTGAATTCAGGTCTAGTATGCCTGTCTTTCAGGAAAAAAATGAAGAATCATCCCAAATCTTGGCAATAGAATGAAAACATTGGGTATCAAGATATATTCAAAATGATAAAGTTTAAACATAAAATGTTGACCATGTTTTCATATTAGTTTAGATTCAAATCATGCCGCTAACATCTAAGCAATATTGCATTGATTACAGTTCCTCTCGTTTCTTAGACAAAGTTAGTCATGCTAATGCATTCTATCATGTCATACACCATAGCCAAGAGAAGAATCACTTAGCACTTACTTTCTCAAAGTCCACATCTTCTGCAAGTTGCTTTCCTACACTATGGACACCGTAAATTTGTACTCGTTGCTTTGCATCAGGCAATCCAATGTACAAACGTCTGTCAATACGTCCAGGACGAACAAACTCCAGGTCCAATTCATCTGGCCTATTGGTAGCACAAATGAATATCACAGCCTGTCTAAGCGAAAACCGATCTACGCCAGTTTTTTCCTTCCTATACAGAACAAAGTGCTCAGTGTGAATATCACTTTCACAAGTAGTAGAGTTCAAAAGAAAGAAAAATGATGCATCTTTACAGTAATGCATAACCAAGAACAAAAAATTATTTGATTCCCTTCCTATTAAGTTAATTTTCCAAGGTTGTCTACCAGCACAATTCAAATACTTTCAAAGAAAAGCTGGACTTGGGCACTAATAAAAAACAGCATATGTTTCAGAAAAATAAAAATCATTGCAATTTATGTATTTTCGTTGCCTTCCTTTCCCAGATTTATAAATCATGATAGGATATAGTAACTTCAACAAGTTAGTTTTAAATAAAATAATCAAATAATAAGATGAGAAATAAATGAAAGTTTTATTTTTATTCAGAAAGTTGTTTTGTGCAAACTTAATGGGGGGAAATGAAAACATATACAGGATGTTGAACTAATATACTCACTCCCCATCAAGCTGCGCAATCAGAGCCTCAAATGTTGCCCTTCTTCGTGGATCCTTCCTTGCATGCCTTCCAGCAATGGCATCAATTTCATCCACAAACACAAAACAAGGAGCCTGCATGGAAAATAAATTATTAAGACCTGTACTCTTTTAGATTGAAAAAATACACAATTTCCATCTTAACCTAATTCCTACTTCTACAGTAAGAACATAAAAGCTCTATCTTGAGAAACAGATAGATATCTTAACTTGGAACCCTAAATTCCATCTTAAACAAGAGAAAGGACTATTATCAAGCAAATCCCCTCAATCGGGTAAACCAAAGAACCAGCGGTGCAAAGCAGTACAGGGAAGCTAAAATAGCAGGAGGCATATTTAACTCTTTTTGACTTGCTAATAATAATAATAATAAAGAACTTAGAGAAAACGAAGGCAATGGCAGGAATTCTGTGACTTGTATATGACAATTATCCATGTAAAACATTCTACATACAACATCAATGGAATGGCCCCTTGTCATGTAAAGCACAGTTTAAATCTTACTATGATGATTATATGCAAATAAGTTACAAGTGAAAAGGAATATCCGAGTCAATTTAGCTGTTGAACAATAAAAAATAATCAATCTAAGACTTTAAACTTTGGGAGCACACATTAAGACTAGGACATATCAATTCCAAACAGACTAATGCCCAAAGTAAACTGCAAGAAGCATCCAGAACGAATAAAAGAATTGAAAAACTTGTAAATAGACATCAGTTTCTAATGCCCCCCATCCATGAATGGGGCAGAGCATTAAGGTATGTAAATTATTTTTCACAGTTTCAGTGAGTTGGCTTTAGATATATATAAAAATCATAAAACACTACAGGATGATCTAAAAAATTCCTCACTCATCATATTGCATTGGAAAGTTATAATAGGAGGGAGCTTACATTTCTCCTAGCAATAGAAAACATTTCATTGATCCTAGCAGCTCCACTTTTCTCACTATCTGTAAACTCTGCGCCAGAAGCAAAAACAAAAGGCAATCCACTTTCCTTGGCAAGTGTACGAGCAAAAAGTGTCTTTCCTGTTCCAGGAGGTCCCGAGAGAAGGACACCCTGTTACATACATAACCGCAATGCACGTCATGTTTTATCATAACTTTAAAGATTTAGAGCACAACAGGAAGAAACTCGAATTTTTTACTAAAAAATAATAGTTACCCGAACAAACTTCACCCCCCTTTCATAGTATTGCATGGGATTGCCCATGTATATCATTATCTCATCAAGAAGATCCCAGACATCTCCCCCAAGTACCACTTCCTTATACATTGTTTTGGTTTCACCAACATCTCCAACTGGCTGGATGAGTCCAAGACAATGATGCTTTGAGGGGAAAACACACAGGAAGAGAATAAAACACACAAAGGGAGAAACTAAATCAATACCAGAATAAAATTTTCCGCATATGCCATATCAAAAAGTTGATTGTACTTTTTGTAGAGAAAACGCTTAGAAGTAATATGTAATAGCATGGCAGCCTCCCTTATGAGCCACAAGATCAGTAATCCAGGCACCAATGCAATCAAAACTTTTAGAAAGTAATGTATTTGCCTTTTCTGAAGGAGATCAACTTCTACACCAGAACCTGAGATAATCTCAAACAAGTATGGATCGAGGGGAATATCCACCTAACAAATGCAAATAAAAAGTATCAAAATAAGCCAAGAAAGCATGTGGTTCAGATTCTCAGTTGCGCAAAGAAACCCCAAACTTACAACATATTCTAGTGGAAAACCTTCTTTCATGGTTACATAAAGTCTTTTCAGGTCCTCGGTGAAGACAACAGCAGCAACCTGTCAAAAAATAACCTGCAGAATTAGAAAAGGTCTGTATATCTTTATATTAGAATTCTACATGTTTCCATTCCACTGAAATTTATTGCTTGGGTAGCACCAGTTTTAAGTATTCTATATAGCATCACTAAAACTGGTTATATTGACGTTCCTTCTTTCTTTTCCCATGAAAGAATAAAATTTATTAATGATTAATGAATGAACAAGCATAAAATTAGAGGATGATGCATTCGCTCTCCTAATGCCAATCCCACTGAATATTAGCTCAAGTAACCAGACAGAAAGATCTAGATATAGAGCACCATAAAGAAACCAATGAAAATCATCACCCCTAAAGTATCTAGTTAGACAGGTTGTATTTCAAAAATCCTAAACTATCTGACATTGAAGTTAACCGAAAAACTAGGTATAAGATTAGCTATGGAAAAAAAAAGCTACCCCAAGTTAAAGAATAAATTTAGCCATTACAAGCTACTAAAAACAGAAAAGGGAAAATTTTCTGTTTCTTGGGCACAAATGGAATGGATGTACACTGTATTAAATGCTTGAGAAATCCAACTCCAACTCCAACAAAGCTCCACATAAACCTAGGTTCCATTTAAAGAAATTGAGAGCCATGCAACTTTGAGCACTATACATTGAGGAATATACCCATAGAAAGCAAAAGGAACATCACAGAGAATAACACTTGCCTCAGAGGAATCGAGCTTTTGAAGAAAATAAGTGTATGGAAGTTTGGGACGGTAGCGCCACCATCTCTTAGATATCCATAAAGCCCTGGCTCCTTGTGTATCGATAACCTTTTCCACCACATCCTTGCGAAGGCTGTTTTCAACCTCTTTCATGTCAAATTCAACCACATATTTAGCATTTGAGGAATCTAATTGCTCAGCTAACTTCTCCTTTTTTAGAATCTCCTTCCATATATGAAGCCTCTCACGCCATGTTCCTTTACTTTCTTGAACTTCACCTGATAAGAACGCATGAAAAAATATGAAAGCATGATCAACAAATTAAACCCAAGTCTCGGCCATTTCCTTCTTTTTTTTAAAAAAGAATATCCTCCAATTACTCACTGCAATCACCAAGAGGATAAATATACTTAGGTTCACTGGTCACCCAGATCACTTTTGCTTCAACTGCTAAGGGAATAGATTACAGAATAAAGTATATCTAGCTAAAAACAAGGAAAAGAAATCCAAAAACACATGGATAAATATTATAATTTTTCACACTTCAATATAAAGACCTGTTTATTATAAAGACAAGGTAAACATTAACATATTATCATCTAGTATTGGCAACAAAATGCATATGCTTTCCTTTGACCTTAAAAAAAACATAAACAAGAAATATGTTCTCCAAATGGTTTCAAGTGTAAACTTCAGATAGAAGATTCATTCAGGAAAGAATTTCCTGTGCTTAGCTAAGCGAGCACTGATCCAAAGTTCCAATGAAAAGAATCAAAAGCAAAACCATTCTAAATAAATCTGGAGCATCTATCATGTCTATGCATGTCCAAAACCAACAGAATCACCAACTCACCTAAAATGCCCAAGTCTTGCTTCAAGTCTTTCTTTAGTTCTGCCTTTAATCTCACATCCTTGTCAATGATTTGTTTCATATTTTCCTGAGGAGAATCTTGATCATCTTCCCATGCATCTTCTCCAACATAGGAAGTGTCTTGAATCAGTGTTCCATCAAGTCCTTCAATGAACTTCTTCATTTTCAGGCCTTTTGGTGTTGTCTTTCTCCACATACCCTTTTTAAACCTACATGTAAAAATCAGATATAGGATTATTTGTTAATTAAACACAGAATTTAATTAGCAACTTGATGATCTATTAAAATATAGTCCTATTCATCTCTTGTAGATTGCATTTGCAAATAAAAACCAAACTGCTGTACTTTCTAATATTAATAGGAGTTGGTTCAGGAATCAAAGCCTCCATATAAGCTTCTGTTAACTCTCTTCTTTCTTGGTCTAGAAAAGGAGCTCGAATGGCAACATATATTCTTTGACAGGAAAACATCACAGCAAAAATATAGAGCAACAAAGCACCAACTCGTTTAGGCTCCCAATTCTTGAAGTCCTGCAAGTAGAAAATGTCCATGTTATAGTTTCAAGATTTTTTTTCATGGAATAACAGCAAAGGAAAGCTTGAAAAAGATCACATTAAGGTTTTATGGGTTTTGGTACGTGAATCCCATTCTCCAGTTCCAATCTTCAAGTGTCATTTTCTTCGTGCTTTGAAAAGCATAATATTGAAAAATAAAAAACAGAGGCATTGAGGGTTTTAACTCTTAAAAAACACATTTCCGAAATAATAAGTTTTTAAGCCCTCTGTTTTATTCATAACGAATTGTTCTGTCCTTTTCTCTCCCCAAAGAAACAAGTATCTGTTCCAGGTTACCTATTTATATTTATTAATCCTTTGTTCCAAACTGTTATAATACTGTATCCTTTTGCTTGAATCTTAATTTTTCTCAAATGCAATGACCATATCCTTCAGGTGCTTTCAACGCATATGTATCTCCCATTTTCACTTGCTTGCAAAGTTGTATCGAACAGAATGCTTCTCAAATGATTTTTTTCATCATATTCTGGAGGGGGGGCTGAGGATTGGAATATCAACCTTGAATCAAATTTCATTAATCTCGCATACCCACCACCAACACCACTTTATGTCCACAACGTGATTACTTCAACACAGAACTAGTTTTTTGAGAATCAACTTGATTGTAAGATGTGTTGGCAGTTTTTCACGGAGGTATCTTACTTCCATGATTGCGGTCCCTTATTCTCGTCTACTGAAACTCTGATAGTATGTTCTTTGTTGAACTTTAAAAAGAATATAGGCGTTCCCATATTATATTCAATTGCTTGAAAGCAGAAAGACAAACTGTGATGAGCAAAACAACATTACAGAAAGCATGTCATCACTTATTATGCAGTACTTGCTCCCATAAGTTCATGATGTTCACAAAATAGAAACCGTTGTCCCACAGCTAGACCATACATATCATAAAAGAGCATCGGTTGCTATATCTGTTCAAAAATTCAAGCATTCAACAAATTTAGCCTCGTTCTACATGAACAGGTTATATAATGCTAGTACCATGGCCATTTTTTCTCCAAGTTCTTCATTTATTAACTTACCTCCGCACACTAAATATTCAAAATTATGTCAGGTTCCCATCTCCCAACACCTTCCTAATAAAAAGTAAGTAAGCCAAGGTGTCTTACCTTCCAACGCTCCCATCTATTCCAATCCACGAAATCAGTTAACAATTCAGTCCTGAACCGAGTCAATGCGGCGTCACCTTTCTTGATATCACCCTTAATGCTCTCAACAAACTCACCAACCTTCACATTAACCCCTTCTATATCAAACCCAGTTTCCTTCTTGACTGACTCGCCGAGTTTTAAAAAAAAACGCTCCGTCCCCAGCCGAACAGAGCGAGTGAGAATCGGCCAAGAAAACCCGTCAGAACCATTTGCATTGGCAGACGAATGGATTCTAAAAATGGGTTTCTTGCGCGAAATTCGGGGTCTTCGATTTGTGGGTAATTGAAAGAGAATGGGGGGGTTTTGAGCTGTTTGGGTCAGAAGAATTGGAGAGTGGAGAAGAAGGTTTTGTCTGGGAGGAAGTGCAAGGTTCATAACTGGTTTTGGTTTGTTACAACATGAGAGATTTTTGAGGTTTTTCGAAGAGGAAACAGAGTGGTGTCGTCTTTTTTCAGCTGCTGAGGAGAGAGCAGCTGAACTGTTTTGGGTTTTGGAGGTTTATCTGAAACTGAAAGTAGTGTTTATGTCTAAAAGTCACTAGCAGTCCCTGTACTTGAGGTATTTAGTCAGATCGACCCTTGTTCCTGCAATTTTATCACATTGACAAATTTTTCTAATTTAAGACGGCTCGATACCTTAGGCCAACTCTATTGCGTGAAGGTCGTCCCTAAAAACAAATGTTATTTGCCTTTATTATTCGACTGAAGTATGATATTGCTTAGAAATATATTCAAAAAGCTTTTTTTTTTTATCATTTGTCAATCTAAAATTATAAAAAAATAATCTAAAATAAAAAAAATTATAAAAAAAATGGTGAGCATATGAATGGCCATTTGACAGACTTGTGCAAAATCCAATCATGCTAATTAATCCAATATTTATATTAGTTAAAACATGCAAAGTGTTATGAAATTGTTTTTAAAAATATTTTTTATTCAGAAATATATTAAAATAATATTTTTTTTATTTGTTAAAAAATATTTTTAACTTTAACACATGAAAATAACATAATTTTTTTTAATTTAAACTAAAAACTAAAACTAAAAAATTTCTCAAAATCACTTAACAACCCCGGTTTACCATCGTTGCTTGTGTTTGACAGCCATTTCCCTACCATTGTTGACTTTCAGCAATAAATTAATATGTTTAGGTTCGAGTGATTCGACCAAATCTGTAAAAACAGCTGGTTAGGTTACACTATTTTCCATCCTTCATAGCCAATAATCACCAAAAAAAGAAAAGTGAACTTTCTCCGAGCACAAACAAAAAATCGTCAATAGTGATTCATCTCATTTACAGCATGCATGTATAAAAGATGATCCCCACAGTAAAATCACGCTTACAGGGAAAACAATCAAGAAAGAATTACAGTTGTTGCTCTGCCCCACAACAAAAGCTAGAGGATCTTGCTCTGTTGCTTGCCACTGTTTCTTCTGTTTAATACTAAATGTTGAGCCAGATTGATAAGTTGCAAGTATGACAGGTTTCCTGGTGTAGTGCTTGCTTGTAACCACAATAATGCTGTAAAGAACTGGAAATACTTGCACACAGCTAACAGTTTGACGAACTTCAAAAACGTTTGCAGCTTAGGATGGCCTGGCACTTGCACCAATCTCTAGAGTGCTTCAGTCATTACTTAGGCCTGTGCACTGCATAATTCGGTCTCCATTTAATCCCACTTCTCACCCTATTGTTGCTTTTATTATTATTATTATTATTATTATTATTATTATTATTATAGAGCTCGAGAAAGAGTAAATGAGAGCAACGATTAGGGTGATTAAGGGGCAGGAGAAGAGAGGATCAAAGGAAGCCATATGAAAGCATTTCAACTTTCGATTTCTTGCCACGAGGCCCCCATTTTGTCCTGCCAGAATAACAAGTCGAGACATTATTACAGGTATGTCCAAGCAAATCAGGAGCAAACCCAGCAAGAACATACAAAATATGAAAATGGAATCACCATTACCTTAGAAACATCGTGGAGCAAAAATCAACAGTCACTTCATCAACTGGAAGACATAGCTTCCTCAATCCTCCTAATTACAACACTTAGACTGCCACCACTTTCTAATGCTTTAACAGCAGCTCGATGAGCATCCTTGTGCCATTTTAACAAATTAAAAGATTGAAGAACAGACCACCTTGCTTGATTTGACATCTACACATGAGGAGGCCAAAAGGAGTCAGAATTAGCATTATTAGCAAAGGGAAACACAAGTTTTGTATAATGGTGAGAGAGATACCTGGGCTACAGATAATGGGGGTTGCAGAAGAATACAGATACTCCTAAATAGGTTTTCATCATTTTCTCCACCCTCTGCCTCACCGTAAACCAGAGCTTCAGCTGCAATGCCAGCAAAAAGCACCATGCAGTACCTTACAACCATTCCAGACCACACATTTTGGCAATTTGAGACCAGATATTAGTAAACATTGACGTGAGAAAATTCATATGGATGACTTACATAGCACAAACAATGCTCATATAGATGGGGAAACAAGTAATCTAGTTGCAAGGACACCAATATCATCCTGCTGAACAAGCAGGTGCCTGGACAAGCTGCCTAGTGTCTATTGAACTTGAAAATAGCACAGTGGCTATTTTTATGTTGCTCACAAAAACCACTACGTTACTGCTTAAAGTCTAAATCCATATAAAATTACTTGTGGTAATAAAAGGAGCAGCAAAAGCAGTTGAAAATCTAATCACCATATGACTGACTGTTGTTCTTTCAATTGTATCCAGCAATAGCATTAAACCAATCAACCTCAAACAGCTCTTCACATCATACCCACCTGTCAAACGAAGTGCTACTGAGTTTCCCTTCAGCAAGCTCGTTACTCAGCTTTTCATCCCAAAACTGAGTTCCTGCCTGTTTGAATGTGATATTTATAAGTTGTTGCTGGCAACACTGTTGCTAATTTGAATAAAAGAACATATGATACCAGTGCTGATGTTATAGCAATCATTAGGGTCGGTAACAAAAACAAAGAAATAGTTCGGACCTTAATTATCAAAGCCAGCATCAAATGGTATTCCAAATAAAATGAATTAAAGATAGATATAATCAGCACAAAAAAGAGGTCAACTACTCTGACCAACAACTTGAGGAAACAAATAAAACACAACTTATTTCCCTTCAGGCCCTCACTGCTATCATCGTAACTTTTAACAAATACTCCAAATAAGGCAACCAGTCATCTATTCTGAGACTCATTCCAACGAAGGTGGCAATTCCAGAATATTCCATGATTTCCACAGTGATTTCAGGGGAAATTATCAAGTGTAACAGGAAAAATAATCACCGCAGGAAGTGAATTGCATTGTAGAAATAATGAGTGAATGGAAACAGGCCAGCTGATCAAAACAATAGTTATCATCATATACTTATCATGAATATCTTTGCTTCACGGTGATAAGGATATAAGTTTGTATCATTGAAGAATTCTTTTCCTCTAATGTCGGAAAGCTATACAGGTATATTTGGAAGGGTTCCTTACCTCCAATAGTGGCATGGTCGGCCATGTATCGGGCAGGATTTTAGCTAGCCAGAGATAAGTACAGTAACTTATGAACAATACAGAGAGTACCAGCAAGTTTGGCAGAAGTAAGAGCAAATGACAAAAGTGAAGAGGACACTGCCATAACAATCAAAACAAAGAAGTAAGTAGATACCTGTCCTTGAGTGCCCATTTGCATTGCAACCATGGGGTCTAAAATTACTCCTCGAATCGGGCAACCCATAAGATATGCTGCAAAAGGAATTTTACAAGTAATTACATGGAATGGTACCAACAAAGGAGAGAGACGATCTATGAGAGTTCTGGCATGGTTACTGCAACTGTTTGAAAAGCAACATGTAAGTCAATGGGACTACTTAATGGACAGTATACTGATATTGTTTGTGTACAATCAAAATAAGTACCACAATTCCAAAGGAAAACACTTACTCTAATCTCACATTTCTTGTAATAGAAAATGTCATCCAAACAAAGCATTTAAATCAAGTGAAAAGGTCCATACCTACCAAAAGATGGCCTGCTTCATGAACCAAGATCCGACGCTTATTTGGGGGCCAGTAGCTTGAGATTTGAGCTAAACAAACTCCGCCAAGGAAGATAGAGTCTAAAAGGGTCAATCCTAGGATAGCCGCAAGGTTAACTCTGATATCAATCCCTCGGTCAACAAGAAAGTTTGCTCCTCCGATAAATGCAATGAACACAAGGCTTGAGATCCCGGTTTCACCCCACTTCTTCGGTGAAAGTTTTGTCACTAAATGAGTAGACGGGAATGAAGCATGCACATTTTAGTGTCATTAAAAATAAATATGCACTAAACCAAACTGCAATGCGAATTAGATGCAAAAGAATTAAGGCAAAAAAAAACAAAAACAGGCAAACAAAGCTGTACTGTATTCATGCTTGCACCTTCTAGACCAGTAGAAGACTGCAACACAGTTGGTGTAACTTCTCTAGGTCCTTCCAAAACTGCATAAATTGTAGCCCAAAAACATAAAGTAAATATCTAGTTTTCTCTATAGCCATTACATTCAAAGCCAATCTATTTAGCAAAGAAAAGGCTCAAATCCTTGGACAAAAAAAGAAAGAAATATAAACTTACCAATGTTGCTAAATTTTCCAAAACTGGGCAAGAACCCCCTGTTCTTGAGGAACCCGTAAGCACTGGAAACGAGTCTCATATCATCAGCATTCAAACAAGTGTCCAGAACCTCCCAATCCCTCTCTAGCCCATCAAACAAACCGAGGTCACCGAGTCCAGACCGAGTCGCTGAGTCATTTGTGAAAGAACCATTAACGGAATCAGCTAGACTATCATTGTTTGTCAGAGTTTCTTTGGATTTCAAGAACCTAAGAGCTCTGGCAAGGTCTTTTCTTTTCACTGCATCCTCGTACTCTTTCCATTCTCTTAGAGCTGCTCTTGGGATGGCTTTGAAATTTCTATTTGGAGGTGTTCGTGGGCAAAGAAGGGAAAATTGGCTGGAAAATAATAGCTGCTGGGACGATAAAGCCATGAAAGGGAGATATGAAAGCTTGGGTGATAGGAGAACCTCGGAAGGTTTTTGCTAGGACAGAAAGCAGATAGATGTTCATGAAAAGAAGGCCGATCAGTCAACGTGGGCTTTAGCCCGATTACATGTGAAGAATAGACTTAGCATCCAAAAACGGTCCATGGCTAATCTTGGCCAGTTGGCCATGTCCTGCAATGATGCAACCCGTTCGTTCGTCCGTTTATGAAATTTATGCAATAATTTTAGATTATTTTAATATATGATGAGTATCCAAAATAAATTTTAAAAAATGCAATATCTGAAATTGACTTGAATTTTTCAATAAGGTGAATTTATTTATCGGATTTTTTATTTCTGAAAATCTAGATAAGTTTCCTTTAATGCTAAAACATCATAGTTGTCAAAATCGCGATTTTAACACGACGCGGAAAGGGCTTCGAAAAAATTTTCCGTACAAAAATCATAAAATCATAACTAAAATCGTGTAGGTAGAAAAATCGTAAATTTTATTTAAAGTAAAAAATAAAAAAAATTATTTTTTTCAAAAATTTTAAGTATTAAAGTTAATATTACTAATTTTCAATAGTAATTTGCATAATATATACAAGAGAGATAGAGAGAAAGATAATATTATATATATATATATGCAGATCGCAGAGAGTTAGAGACAGAGGGGGCGCGCGAAATGCAATTTTAAGCAGAATCGTAAAATCGGATTGATCCGGTTCGATTTTATGATTTTCTACGATTTTAACTGAGTTTGACCGAGTTTGACCAAAATCGATTTTTCTACCCGAGTTGACAAGATTTGATGAGTCAACTCGCAAAATAGTATGATTTTGCGAGTTGTACGATTTTGCAAGTTGACTCGTGATTTTAACAACAATGTAAAATATACAATGTCTGATTTTTGAAGGTGTTCATATTTATTTTATACAATTAAATACACTAAAAAGATTTATTTTTAGTTTATACAAAATCATGCACGCAATTATCATCACATTCCCTTCACAAATCTGTTGTGAATTATTAAAGTAGTGTTTGATTTGAAATTTTTTGAATTTTTAATATATTTTATATATTTATATATATATTATTTTGATGTACTTATATTAAAATTGAGTTTTTTTAGATAAATATTATTTTAATATATTAGTTCATTAAAAATATTTTTAAAAAATAGTCATTTTCACAATATTAAAAACCAAACTCGACCATGTTTGTTAACAAACAGTTACTAAAAAGCATCGAACATCAACAACCTCACTTCAACGATAAGAGAAAATCCAAAATCCAAAATACAAACGCACATCGCCCATTCATTCCCTCCTTCGTTCTTCCCGTCCACATCCTCTCCATTATTTTTTCTCTCTCCGAAGATCAGAGAAAGAGAGCCTCATTTCCCATCCATATAACCCTCCATTTCCTCCTCTTCTCCTTTAGTCCACCCACCTTCTCTCACAAAATTTACAATCAAAACACTCCGCAAACACCGCCAAATGGCCTCCGCCACTGCACCAACAACTCTCTCTCTCCTTAAAACAGCCGCCTCCTCCACCTCCACAGCTGCTCGGGCCTCCCTTCTTCCAGTCTCCACCTCCGGCCTCCGCACAACCAGCCTCCGGGGTCTTGGTTTCTCTGCTGCAGACCCATTGTTTAGCTCTCATGTGGTGTCTAAAATACGATCATTGAAGTCAAATGGTAAAGCACCAAGAGCAGTGGTGTCTATGGCAAAGAAGAGTGTTGGTGACTTGACAGCTGCTGATTTGAAAGGGAAGAGAGTTTTTGTTAGAGCTGACTTGAATGTGCCTCTTGATGATAATCAGAATATTACCGATGATACTAGAATTAGAGCTGCTATCCCCACCATTAAATACCTGATTTCAAACGGGGCTAAAGTTATTCTTTCTAGTCATCTGGTACGTGTGTTGCTGTTCAATCTCACCTCTTCTTTTCTGGTTTCTGGGAATTTTGTATCAGTCTTGTTGTGATTTGGGTTTTGTAGCGGTCCTGTTTCGTTCATTTCATTGATTCTGTTGGTTTGTTGAATGAATTATTTTTTTGGTTATTGCACTGAATTTTGATGTCATGCGACTGGAATTTTAGCATTGACATTTTAGTTTCACGATACCCTGTTTTCTATCTCTTCCTTTTATAGAAAAAAAATTTGGTGCTGGTTAATTGGAGTTGCACTTTGTGCGCTACTGGGTCCGAAATTCAAGTTGTGATTTGTGACATGCAAAGTTCTTCAGTTGATTTTGAGAGAGTTAGCGAGAATGACTGCAGGTTTGCAATTGTTAATTCAATGCTGTAGTTTGTCTTCTACTGGTCGAGCGATAATGTTCTCCGTGAATTGAATTCATGCAAAGAATTACGTTTAACTGCTGGATTTGGTGTGGAAGCAGGTTCTTGTATTTGTAAATTTAGCTGGTATGGTGTTTTTATATACAAGGAGTTTGATTCTTTGCAGAAATATCTCTATAGCACGTAAGTTTGCAGTTCTTGTACATCTGATATTAATTGGTTATCTGTGAAAATAATTTGGGTTTATAATCTCTGCATGTTAGAGAATATGGTAAATCATATCTTGGGTCTCATCTAAAAACTTAATCTTTTAGATGAGAAAGTTCTTTGACACTACATAATGTTCATTGGTCTACCCATATGAGCTCAAGTGTTCCTTGATTATTTTGCAGGGACGACCAAAAGGTGTTACTCCAAAATTCAGCCTGGCACCTCTTGTACCCCGGTTATCTGAACTCCTTGGGATTAAGGTAAAACTTGTTCATGGAAATATAGCTCAAGGGAAAGAGAAACAGAGAATGCATGACTAATATATGCTGCTTGAGCAGGTTGTGAAAGCTGATGATTGCATTGGTCCGGAGGTAGAAAAATTGGTTGCTTCACTTCCTGATGGTGCTGTTCTTCTTCTTGAGAATGTAAGGTTTTACAAGGAAGAAGAGAAGAATGAACCTGAATTCGCAAAGAAGCTTGCTTCCTTGGCAGATCTTTATGTAAATGATGCATTTGGAACTGCACATAGAGCACATGCCTCCACTGAGGGGGTCACAAAATTCTTGAAACCATCTGTTGCTGGTTTCCTCTTGCAGAAGGTTGGTTTATAAGTTAATGGCTGTGTGATATTATATACCCTAATCTTTTGAATGGAGTCAAAAAAGAAGAAGCAGTCTCCTCTATGAGTATGACCCAGAGGCGGTTTTATTTAGGAACCTCATCTAAACTACCCTTTGGTGCCCCAAGTGGACTGAATGATTGGCTGTTTTGCTTCCCTTCATTGTGTTGTTTTCTTTGATCATGTTTCCCTTTGAACACATTCAGTATTTAGCTTTTCTCTTTTGCCAATTTTTTGGTGATATCTACACAATACCACCAGCTTTCAATATTTTTTATGATACGGAATTGTCCATTTTGCTGATTATTTCTCGTCTTTTTTGTGAGTTTCAAGTGCAAAAGTGGTGGCATGTAACTGAAAAGAACCCATCCGTCCTGCATATGCTACATGCTTTTTTGTTGCTAGGGCCTGTATTCCACTGTCTCGTATATTGAAAGTAGCCTTGATATTATTATTATTTTTATCTCAGTTTCTCCTTAAACTTCCGATCACTTTGGTATTCAATCTCTCGCTACCTTGTTTTTAGGAGCTGGACTATCTTGTTGGGGCAGTTTCAACCCCAAAAAGGCCATTTGCTGCCATTGTGGGTGGTTCTAAGGTCTCATCCAAGATTGGAGTCATTGAGTCGCTCCTGGAGAAGTGTGATATCCTCCTTTTGGGTGGAGGTATGATTTTCACATTTTACAAGGCTCAAGGCCTCCCAGTAGGTTCATCCCTGGTCGAGGAAGATAAGCTTGGTTTGGCAACATCGCTCCTTGAGAAGGCCAAGGCAAAAGGAGTGTCTCTTTTGCTACCCAGTGATGTGATAATTGCAGACAAGTTTGCTCCTGATGCAAATAGCAAGGTTTGTGGTCAAAGCTCCCACAAGAAAGTTCGCTAAAAGTTGTTCTTGCTCTGACATTTTTAATGCTCTCTGTAACTGAACGAATTTGAATGCCATTTTGTTCACTACAGATTGTACCTGCATCCGCCATCCCAGATGGCTGGATGGGACTGGATATTGGACCAGAATCTGTGAAGACATTCAATGAAGCTTTGGGAACCACTCAAACTGTCATCTGGAATGGACCCATGGGAGTGTTTGAGTTTGACAAGTTTGCAGTTGGGACAGAGGTACGCGAGAAGTTGTGCTTAAATTTAATTTTTGCTTTTCATCTTTTCAAGCTTGGATGCTGCTTTTGGTTTCACTATCTGATAGGCATGCTACGATGCCTTGTTAGAGGCACGGTTGCATACAATTACATAGGGAAGTGTGAAAACTATCTCGACACTGAAGCAAAATTCTCCAATAACCAACTCTTTCTATTACCTGGATTAACCGTACAGTGAAAACAAATGGTCCTATTACTTGATGCAACTTTGTGAAGTGGCTGGCTGAACCCATTTCGACTCCATGAAACTGCATTTTAATGCTTTCCTGTGATTGTTTTGGGTTTCATTACCTGTGATTAGATGGTGAACTAGAGTTGAGCCTTTGCTTGCAGGCCATTGCAAAGAAGCTTGCTGAGCTTAGCGGCAAGGGAGTTACAACCATTATTGGAGGTGGAGATTCTGTTGCAGCTGTAGAAAAAGTAGGAGTTGCTGATGTTATGAGCCACATATCAACTGGCGGTGGTGCCAGCTTGGAGTTGTTGGAAGGGAAAGCCCTCCCAGGTGTCCTCGCTCTGGATGAAGTCGAACGAGTTGCTGTGTGAGATTACCCGATCCCCCCCCCCCCCCCCCCCCCCCAATGCCTTTACGAAAGAGAGATGCCATGTTGTAGAAAAAGTACGAGTCATGTTGTACAATTTTCTGTGTCTTCAACAGGAGGGGTCTGATTCCACCTTTGCCTTTTCTTGCTTCTCACTAAATTGCCAAGAGAGGCATTGAGGGTAGTTAACAAGAACGATCCACCATTTAAATAAATAGTTGAAAATTCTTCTTCACTTATCGATAAATTACGGGTGGGGGGTAGCTTCAGTTGCTGCCTTCCTGTTTCTATACCTTCTTTGTGATTCAATCCATGAAAGTACTGTGCAGATATGAAAAAAATGGATAATCAATACAAGTAGGAGAGAGATTTTATATCATCTGCTCGGAATCCTACTATATCTGTGCATAACAGGACTGAGTTAAGAAAAGAAAGCTTTGGGGGTCGTGTTCTCGCTAAGGACATTGGTTCTTTTCAGCTTCCCCACCAAGGTAGATCTCTCTCTCTCTAATGCTTTCAAGTCAGCAGCACCGCCCGTCGGCGATAACAGAAATATAAAGGAAAAGGACATTCGAACAGGACAGAATCCCGCAAGTTTTAAGCCACAGAAATGACAGACGGCGGTGGCTGTTTTTATTTATTTATTTGGTGACAGCTTTTCCTGAAGGTAATTTACAAAACCGGTGCGCATCGTTGAAAGGCACCTTGTTTCTTTTCTTAAATCAAAGTCTCCTATGGACTATCATCTGTCTAGAAAAACAAAAACCAACTCGTGTGTGGCTACCACATTTTGCAACCACTGGTCTTTTACGTCTGTTTATTTCAACCTCTCTTTTTTCTTAAAAAAAGTTATTGACCTCAGAATATAATTTAAAAACACTTCCAAGATAAAACGCATCGCAGCATGCTTCTTGTCGTCACAAGCTTCGCTATTTCTGTGATTAATTATTCAGTCGACAGGAAGTAAATCATGGATGCTCTCAGAAGTCTCAATCAAGTGACAATTACCGTTTTTCATTATGTTTTAAAAATATTTTAAAAAAATATTGATTTTACTTTTATTTTAAATTATTTTTTTAATATTTTTAAATTATTTTCATATATTAATGTTAAAAATATATTTTTTTTAAATATATATTTTAATATATTAAATAAAAAATATTTTCAAACATAACCGCAATTACACTGCCAAACATTTAAGGTGTCATTTAGAGAATTTTTTTTACAATATTCTTTTAAAAGTATATTTTTATTAAAATATTAGAAAATCATTTTTTTAATGATTTTTAGTAATTTGGATATAAATTGTACTTATCACGAGTGAATGTTCGAGTAAAGAGGAAAGAAAATAAATTAATATAAACTATAATTTCTAAATTAAAATTCAAGAAAGCAAGCACATGTAACGACCAAAGATCGCGTGAGATTGCAAATTCGAATATAATAACGTATATTCTCTAGCTTTAACACCAATCAAAAACCGCCCAAGGTTTATCCTGAACCCATACCACGCATGTTTGCCCAGGGTGCACCCCTAGAAACAATTCACGGGGTGTCGGTAAAATAGTAGTTTTTCATTTGCAAATAAACTAATATATATTTTAAAATTTTATTCTAAATACCGAAATTATTAAAAAAATATTACAAAACAATTAATTTAATATATTTTTAAATTAAAAATACTTTTATAAAAGCATTAAAATTAAGAATAAAAACGGTACCAAACACCTTTGTTAGTCCCGAACTTTTTTCAGGGTGTTTAAAAGTATGTTAACGATTTTTTAAAATTATTTTTTATTTATAAATATATTAAAATAACATCTTTTTTCTATTTTTTTTAATATTAATACATCAAAACAATTTAAAATTATATAGAAAAATTAATTTTAAACAAAATAAATAAATAAATAAATAGTTTTTTTGCAAACCTCACTCCCAAACAGGTCTTCATCTCACACTATAACTCGCCTGGTATCATCTACCACTCTCCCATCCTTGTCTTTTATTGATCTCAGTTGAAGCCTAGCTCTTGTCTTCTTTTTCTTTGCAAGTAAAGTTCCAATCTTTCCCTTACAGTTCAATCCCCTTTGTATTAGCTTATGTCTGTTTTTGTGTTTCTTGATCCGGGTTAATCTTTGTTTTGGGTTTAATGCAGGATTTACTGGGAAAAAATGGCCACTAAGAAGAGTGTTAGCAGTTTAAAGGAAACAGATTTGAAGGGAAAGAGAGTGTTTGTGAGAGTTGATCTGAATGTTCCTTTGGATGATAACTTTAATATTACTGATGATACTAGGATCCGTGCTGCTGTACCCACTATCAAGTACTTGATGGGTCATGGAAGCAGAGTTATTCTGTGCTCTCATTTGGTATATGCTTGACGAATCCCTGATTTTCACAGTTATAAAGATTTAACTCTTTTTGGGTTGAAATATGTTTTTGATTGTGCAGTATTGATTACAGATTTGGATTTTTATGCAGATTCTGATGTTTGATTTGTTGCTGTTTTCTGCTTTTTGGGATTTTTTTTGTTTGCTGGGGTCTTTGTTTTTGATGGATGCTTAGGCAGAACTAGAAATAGCATGGCAGGTTAATTTGCAGATTTATCTGGGTTTTGATTTTTGTGACATGGCTTCTGTTTATCTGATTTTTAACACTTATTTGCATGTAAGCAGATTTGTCTTTCGCTCTATGTTCTGCCATTGATTTAGATGATAGATTTTTTTAGTTTTCTTACAGTTGTTTTTTGCTAAGTGTTTTCAGTTGTTTTGATATACTCTAGAAGTTGTATTGCCTCAATTTATGTTCTCCAAGGCGGAGTACCATTATTTTCTTGTCCACGATGTTTGCTTAGACAATCATTTTTCACCTTTCTGGATTAGCTTTTTTTTCTTGGTTCTTTAATGTTCTACCTAAGATGAATTTGGTAAAATTTCTTTTCTTAATTCTATTTTGGAGCTGTTGTTTGGTGAACAAGGAGAATGTAGCTTTGATAATTGATTTCTCAAGAATGTTTACCATGGTGTTTTTCACATGCAGTTCTGGAAGCCCATTGTCATTGTCTGTGGATGGTTTTCAATCCATTGTTTGAACTACTTGTCCGAAACCATGTAACATGATTGGATGTGACTCTCTTAGCTTTTACAAAACTATGGACTCGAATGTTTTTGAAGTGTTTTTGACATCCCATATCTAAGGCCAAAAGTTGAAAAAACAAAACATGAAAACATTTATTTTGCATTCCAAAGTCCTTTTCACATCAGTTTTAATCAAACATTTTTTTAAACTGCAACCGCATAAACTACCACAATCCCAAATACACACTTAAATAGGTGATCGTTTTCTTATGTCATTAGCATGTCTCTTTATTTTTGTCATTGTTAAAGCGATCCTTGTTTTGTCCTTACATTCAGCTATTTTTTTCCTTGGTGCTTTTTTTCCATTTCGCCATGAGCTCGTTTGAACCTATGTAACCAATCTCAATAATGAACTGCTTTCATGAGAATGCTAAAGTGATGCTCTAAAATGATGAAAATCTCATGTCTTCTTTCTTCGTTTCAACCTTATTTCCTGTTTGTAATTAACCTGATTTGCTTTGGTACCACTCTTCGCATGTTTTGACTGATATAAATATTGGAGTAATTAGAATGATTGGATTTTGCACAAGTCTTGGTCAAATGGCCATTCATATACTCCTTTTTTATTATGGTTTCCAGGGACGCCCAAAGGGTGTTACACCTAAATACAGCTTGAAGCCTCTTGTACCAAGGCTATCCGAACTTCTTGGCATTGAGGTTAAGATGGCAAATGATTGTATTGGCGAGGAAGTTGAGAAATTGGTGGCTGAGATTCCAGGAGGAGGTGTTTTGCTTCTTGAAAATGTAAGGTTCCACAAGGAGGAAGAGAAGAATGACCCTGAATTTGCAAAGAAACTTGCTTCTCTAGCAGAAGTCTATGTGAATGATGCATTTGGCACTGCTCACAGAGCCCATGCTTCCACTGAGGGAGTGGCTAAATACTTGAAGCCTGCTGTTGCTGGTTTCCTTATGCAGAAGGTATGGTGGCTACATCCTTTTCTTCTTTGGATTGATAATTGAACAGGAATGTGAATCTATTTTCTGTTTGATCCAATTTAACTTGTTAATTTCATGGCTGCACACCTGACCATCTTGTGCATCCATAACCTGTTTTGTGCTCTGGTTCTAGGAACTTGACTATCTCGTTGGAGCTGTGGCAAATCCCAAGAAGCCATTTGCTGCAATTGTTGGTGGATCAAAGGTATCATCCAAGATTGGAGTGATTGAATCCCTCTTGGAGAAGGTTGACCTACTCTTCTTGGGTGGAGGAATGATATTTACTTTTTACAAAGCCCAAGGGTACTCAGTTGGGTCATCCCTTGTGGAGGAAGACAAGCTTGATCTTGCAACTTCACTTATTGAGAAGGCCACTGTCAAGGGAGTAAAACTACTGCTGCCTACCGATGTGGTTGTTGCTGACAAGTTTGCTCCAGATGCCAACAGCAAGGTTTGCATCATTGTCCATTTAAATTATGTGTATTCCCTGGAATGTGTGCATGCAAATTCACTAGTGGGTTGCTCTTTTGAGTTACTCGGGGCAGGTTTTTTAAGTATTGGGATACACAAGATCATTCTTGCATGCATACAGAAGGATCAGAATGTAATATAGACCAATTTTGTTCAGATTGTTTAGTGCAATTTTCTTGCAGGTGGTACCAGCTTCTGAGATAGCAGATGGATGGATGGGTTTGGATATAGGACCTGATTCTATCAAGACATTCAGTGAGGCATTGGATACAACCAAAACCATTATTTGGAATGGACCAATGGGCGTGTTTGAGTTTGAGAAGTTTGCAGCAGGAACTGAGGTATCTTATACACACACACACACACACACCTAGATAATATGAGGCTCAACCAGTCATTTTAGCATTGTAATCAAGCTTCTTTTTTTTCCTTTTTCAGGCAATTGCCATGAAGCTTGCTGAGCTCAGTGGCAAGGGAGTGACTACAATCATCGGAGGAGGTGACTCTGTTGCGGCTGTGGAGAAGGCTGGACTCGCTGATAAGATGAGCCACATCTCAACAGGAGGTGGCGCCAGCTTAGAGCTTCTCGAGGGGAAGCCACTGCCTGGAGTCCTGGCTCTTGACGATGCATAAGCTGAATTTTTCTTTTAATGCTAGTATATGTTTGGTTTTGCTACCGGAGTGGACTAAATTATAGAGCTGATCTTATGGAGGCTGTAGAGTGACCGAATAAATGTTCTTTCAAGTATATTTCAACTATGCAATGGTTTCAGAATGCATATCGGGTCCTTTTTGGAACATTGTTTCTGATGATCCAATTCTGTGAAATCTTATTTCAATCTGAAATTTTAAGGCTGATTAAAATGTTGAATCCAACTTGGACGAAGCTGGACTAGGAGGAAGGGAAATGTTAAATCGTTTCCAGATTCCAGTATTCCAGAAGTCTTAAGCGTAGAGAATATTACGAGGTTTGGTCTTGAAAATGGCTGTGATTTCTTAAGCTTAGCAGGATTCGGAGCCCTTATTCCTCCTTTTTCTTGGCACTGAAGTCTGAAGGATCCCTGGAAAGGAACCAAAAAGAAAAAAGGTACAAACACAAAAGGTGAGAAATGGAATAAAACCTGGAAGATAACATTTTTTTCAAAGAATTATAATCCAATCCTGGAACTACATGAATTATTCCGTACACATTAATTCAGCCCAAGTCAATGGAAAATGTTCAGTTTATGGGACATGGTAGATCACTGGATGAAGCGACTTATCAATCAATTTAAACAAGGATTTTATTATACTATCCAGATCATCCATTGCTGTTGTTTGAAGGAAAGTTCACTTCGTTTGGTTCAAGGGTTTCAATCTTTGTGTTTTTTTTATAAAAAAAAGGGGCTAACAAGCCCTCGCTAGCTAGGGTTTTGGGATGAATTCTATGTCAAGACAGCAGAGAGGACGATTTGGAAAACAAATGCAGTTTCTTTTTTCATGAAACAGAGTAACCATCTACCACGTTGCGAATACATTGCGAAACCTTTCCTCGACTGCACGCAATTAAATATAAAAGAAAAGAAGTCTGTGGTATTTTAACTTGCGCATGTGCGCATATCACTGTTTACTCTTTCACATTTCAATGTAGATTTATTCTTCAAGATTTTTTTTTTTTATCAATCCGGTGCTCAAATCATTTTTTTCTCGCAATTCTATTTTTTATAGACCAAAATCAAGAAAAGTTGAAACAAATTCGTTGACTACGGACAAAAAAAAGGGATCAAAATACAAAAAAAAACTACAAATGAGTGATGATTACAAGTTTCATATAAATATTTTAATTTAGTCCTCAAATTTTACATTTTATATCTATTCAGTCTTACAATTTTTTCAATTGAAGATTTTTTATCCTTGTTCTTCTGAGTATATTTGTTATGGCTGAAATAATTTTTAAAATTGATTTTTTATATTTATATAATTCCACCATCCTTAGGGTTTTTCCCTATCCCATTTGATTAGCGTTCTATTAATATCTTTTTTCATTGTTTTCCAATGATTTTGTTTATTGTCTTCTAAAAACTAGGGATCGGAAAGGAACCAATGAACTTTTGTACCAAAATTGAAATTCTAAAAGTGAAAGAGATAGATTCAAAGAAGAAAGGGAATTAAGTAGGTTGAAAAACACCTTTTCTTATTGACTTCGAGAGTGGCCACGTGTTTTTCATGTATTTTACATTGTGTATTTCTCTTTTTTAATTTTCTCTTTCATAATTTAAGACTTTATTTTATAAAATTAGGTTAACAAAGGACCAAATTGGAAAAGCTAAAAGAATCAAATTGAGAGAATTTTTTTTAAAGAACTCAATTGAAAACAAATATAAATAATGAAAAAAAAAACACTTGATTCACTATTTATATGAACATTATTTTTAATCCAAATTTGTTATAGTGCAATAGTTAATTAGATCATTGGTGAGTGTTATGCTAGTGGTTGGATTAAATTTTATAAAATTTTGAATGTAAAAAACATGTCCACTCACTCTTAATATGTTTTATAAGAGAAAAAAGTTTTAATCATACGGGGATTGATATGACATGACCTAGTGCAGTCAAAACATAATTTAACTCATTTTTTTTAAAAGATAACATTTTTTGTAAATATTAAGAAGACTGTATTAAATTGATTTGGATCAACTTAAATTAACTTGTAGAATTTACATCATAGGTTATGAGATCATGATATAAAAATAATAAATTATAATTCTTAATTAATCCAATATTTAAAGATAAAAAAAATTAAAATTCAATAAAAAAAATTGATAAAACCAAGTCAACCTAGATTTACCTGATAAAATTGAATTATAAGATTGAAATGACCTTATAAAAAACAAATTATATTAATCAACTCAATATTAAAGAATGCAATTGAATAAAAAAAACCAAGTTAGTAGGACTAACCCTTGATCTAAATCATGAGACTACGATAATTACATACAAAGTAAAACACAATTATAAATTTCAAAACCTAATTAACCCACTATTAAAGAATAAAATTCAAAAAAAATTGACTATAAAAAAGAAGAAAAAAAACAAATTAACCTTTCAAACACGTGTTTAAGGTTGAGATAACCCCATAAACATAAAATAAGATATAAAACTCATTTATAATCGACCTAATATTGAAGTATATTTTTAAAAAAAAAACCTGAGTTAACTATATTAATAAGCAAAACTTGTGACCCGGATCATGAAAATAAAATAATAATATATAAAATAATTTTTTAATAAATCTAATATTAAAAAATAAAAATAAAATAAACCTTGAGCATATAAACAAACAAATCGCTGTTCCAAATAACAGAGGGAACCCTCCTCTTTGAATTTATATTAATTATTAATAATAACTAATCAATGAATAAATAATTATTGTCCCGACAAACTTCAATGTTACCTGGCTTGCGAGCATCATGTGTCATCGTTGACTTGTTCCTTGCTTGTTCATCGGAAAATCCACCTCACGACTCAACTAAAAAATGATGACACCATAACAAAAATAATCTCTTTCACGCACACTAATTCCTAGAAACTTGAGAGAAATGTTCAAACTTGAGGTGGATCTATTGATCAGGTATTTGATTAACAAATATTCTAGCTGGGTGCATGCTTGGTTGCTGGCTAAGTGAGCGTTCTGTCAGCTTTTGAGCATCTTGGAAAATGACAGAGCCTGCAGAAAGTAAAGGCTATTTTGTGAGGTTGCTGGCTTTATTTCCCTTAATTTGTTTGATCAATTTCTCGAGCGTCGAGGCCAGAACTGTTTACCACAAATGGGAGGTCAAGTATGAATACAAGTCCCCAGATTGCTATAAGAAGCTGGTTATCACCATAAATGGGAGATCTCCAGGGCCAACAATTTTTGCACAGCAAGGTGATACTGTTTTTGTTGAGCTAAAAAATAGTTTATGGACAGAAAATGTTGCTGTTCACTGGCATGGAATCAGACAGGTACCATGAGTTTTTCGTCTTCATATCTTCAACTATCCTACATATGTTAAAACCTTCTGTTGTTCGTACTCCTTTCTGACCACAGCTCGGAACGCCATGGAGTGATGGAGCAGAAGGGATTACCCAGTGTCCGATTTTACCTGGAGAAACCTTTATTTACAGATTTGTTGTAGACAGGGTAAGTTCTGCAGTTCTAATCCAATGCTTTTTTCTTGTCAATATAATAACACGTTCATTTTACACTCTTATTGCCAATACGAATATGATTCCAGGTCTCAGGTTATATGGTTTTCAACAGTTTTTTTGCTATTTTTATAGAGCATCGTATAATTATCTCAGCATCCTTTTGCAGGCCGGGACATATCTGTATCATGGGCATTATGGAATGCAGAGAGCAGCTGGGTTATATGGATCCATCATTGTATCGCTTCCTGAAGGAGTTTCTGAACCCTTTTCCTATGATTATGATCAGAACATAATCTTAAATGATTGGTACCACGCAAGCACTAATGAACAAGCTGCTGGCCTATCTGCCATACCCTTTGTTTTTGTTGGAGAGCCACAGGTGAATTCTATCAAATCTAAACTCATATCAACTTTAATTTGTCTTGAATTAGCTATCAAGTGTAGCACTGTTCCTTGGCAGCTGATGGTGATTTTATGGTAACCATCTCTCTTCATTTTTGCTATCCAGTCACTTCTTATAAATGGAAGGGGAAAATACAACTGCTCTCTTTCCACTGCTTCAGGGTCTGCAGCTGGAGTTTGCAATACAACAAATCCTGAATGCTCTCCTTATTCGCTGACTGTTGTTCCTGGAAAAACATATCGGCTGAGGATTGGTAGCTTAACTTCCCTGTCAGCTCTTACTTTTGAAATTGAGGTGATTTCACAGCCTCACTAACTATCAATTGCTTCAGAAATAATCTGTTTGAATTTGCAATACTCGAGTTCAAAAGGGTTTATGATTCTCTCTTATTCTTGTGCAGGGCCATGATATGACTGTTGTAGAAGCGGATGGGAACTACGTAGAACCATTTGCTATAAGAAATCTCTACATTTACTCCGGCGAGACGTACTCTGTGTTAGTAAAAGCTGATCAGGATTCGTCAAGAAACTACCGGGCAACTATTAATGTAGTTGCTCGTAATCCGGCAACACCAACTGGTCTGGCCATCTTCAACTACTATCCAAACCACCCACAGAAGCAGCCTCCAGCAGCTCCGGCCACAGGGCCTCTCTGGAATGATACAGCATCAAGATTGGCTCAAAGCCTCGCATTTAAGGCTCGTCAAGGTTTCATCAGCACTCCTCCGGTCACCGCAGACAGAGTGATCGTGCTTCTAAACACACAAAACAAGATTGATGGCCATTTTAAATGGTCCTTGAACAACCTTTCTCTCATACTTCCCCAGACCCCATACCTCGTCGCACTTAAAGAAAATCTGACCGGTGCATTTGCTCAAGACCCTCCTCCTGATGGATACGATTTCGCAAACTACGACATCCATAGTTTGGCAGAAAATGTTAATGCTACTTCAAGCAACCGAATATACAGGCTACGGTTCAATTCAACGGTTGATGTCATACTACAAAATGCTAATTCCATGACCGTGAACAACAGCGAGACACATCCATGGCATCTTCATGGGCATGATTTCTGGGTCCTGGGGTACGGTACAGGCAAGTATAACATGTCTTGTGATTGGAGAAAGTACAATCTGGTGAATCCCATCATGAAGAACACGGCACCTCTGCATCCTTATGGATGGACTGCTTTGAGATTTCGAGCTGATAATCCAGGTGTATGGGCCTTTCATTGCCACGTTGAGTCTCATTTCTACATGGGCATGGGCGTGGTGTTTGAAGAAGGGATAGAGAAGGTGGGCGAGCTGCCTTCATCCATTAGGGGATGTGGTGAATCTGAAGGTCGCCATAGACCATAGTGTCTTCAACCAATAATAACTCCTCATGCAACCTTAAAAGAAAGATAATGAAATTTAAAAATATTTAGTGACAATAACAATTAATACAACACCAGTTTTTTTCTTTAAGAAAATATCAGTCCTAATTATAGATTAACAAATGGTGAAATAAATGCTCTAAATAAAAACACCAATTTTATCTTCAACATTAATTTTATAAAAACCTAGGTATCAATTTTTTATGTCTGCTTTCTCGTGGATCAGTTCCTTGAAAAACTGAAGTTCCTCAATCTCAGTTATTCGCAATTCCCGACCCACGCCCCTGACTTTTCAAAGCTCCCGATCTTGAGAAGTTAGGGTTCAAAGATTGTAGGAGTTTGTCCGAGGTTCATCGCTCGATTGGATATCATGAATGGCTTTTTCAAGTGAATTTGATAGATTGCAGTCTTTCTGTAGATTGAAATCTCTTAAAACTCTCATCCTTTCCGCTGTTCAAAATTTGAGAAATCTGGAATCCCTGGCAACTCTGCTTGCAGGAGACACTCCTATAAGAGAAGTACCATTTACCATACAACGATTAAAAAATCCCACAAACCTTTTGCTCTGGTGCTGTAAAGAATAACCATCTGATTCATTCCCTGCACGCCTGTGGTCATCGCTATCAGGTAGAAGAAATACCAATGAAGTGACTCGACGGCCACCTTCATTGCATAACTTAAGGTGTCCGGGCATCTTAATGCTTACGGACTGCAATTTATCAGATGACGCAGTTCCTGAAGATCTCTGGAGCCTATCCTCTTTGCAGGTACTTGATCGGGGAGGAAGGAGTTTTCAAAGCCTACCAAGTGAACTGACTAGTCTTACAAAGCTTGAAACTCTGCGCTTGCCTCAATGCAGAAAGCTTCAAATAATTCCGAACTTACCAAGAAGCTAAGTGATTCCCAAAAACTGGATTTATTAACAACCTCCCCTGCAATCGTCCACATGTCAGAGTTCAAAGACACCACACCACAGGCTATTCCAATGGCCTAAGGAGATAACATTTGGAAGGGATCACTGCTCAACGAGTACATCAACTCGGGCAGTGAGGATAAGGTGAAGATTGGGATAGGTTTTCATGATCATGTCGCAGTTGATAAGACGCGGGGTTCTCTCTAGCGTTCGCAAAAGATATGCATGGCGGAGACTATACTGACGATGAAGAATCAGCAGAAGAGACAGGGCTTCGTCGGATGTTTGGTAATGTTTTTGAAAAAAAATAAAATAAAATAAAAATATTTTTATTTTTTATTTTAAATAAAAAAATTGATGTTTTTAGATATTTTATTTTTATGTAATGATATTAAAAATAATTTTTTGATGTGTTTTAAAAATATTAAAAAATATATTTTTTTTTTATTTTTTACTTTAAATTTTAAAAAAAATAGTATTTTTAGATCATTTTTATAGAGGTACTCGAGCTATTGCTTTGACTGCTAATGCTCTGTTAATGGAATTGTGAGAATTGTGAGATGGAGCGGAACATAATATAAGATTGTTTGATTACTCAATCCAACGTGTCGGAAACCATAAAAAGGACAGAAATAGCTGCAGCTAGCCTTTCTTCAACCCTAATGCTTGCACCTGCCCTCGTATTTGCTAATGTAAATGAGCTAAAAAAAATAAACTTTTCACTCGTTTCATTTCTCTTCTACAACAACTGTAATATCCATCACTCAGCACAATCTGAACTATGGCGTCACTTCACTGGTCAGCCTACAGGATGGTGCAATTTCCAGGATCCCTATAAAAGGGCAAAGATGAACTCGATCGACTATATAGAAAAAAAGAGATTTATCCACTTTAATATGCGCAAAAATGAGCAGGAAGTACCTCTTCATGTCTTCGTAATTGCTCAACGCTTGCTCGAATTTAAGCCAAAGGGGACCAGTTTCTTGATGATTCACGTTCTTTGGCCCAGAAAGATAGGCTGGAACGACAAACTGTGGAGTTCTTTCCCTGTTTAACAAGTTACAACTATTAATGGATGGGACACAATCTATCACAAACGATAACTCAACACGAGACCGACTACAACTCAGATTTCATGGTGATCGAACTCACCTCCCTTCATATTCCGATAACCAGGCCAAATAGGCTGCACCAAAGTACATAGACACAAATGGCTTGGTCAGATCACCAGCGGAATCCACTCTATAAGCCCTATAACCCAATTCCCTGAGTACAAGAAGAAATAACAAGCACATGTTAGCGATGGTCTTAAGAAACAATAGAAATCAGATACCCGTGAAAAGGTCTATCTCATAAATACATTGTATATATTTATTGCTCGGAGCCTTAAATATTTTTACACTCAAAATACTCATGTATTTTGCTAAATCTCAATCACAATAGGTATTGAATGAATAAAAAGACCCCACTTTCATAAGAGTCAAGTGTCTTAGGAAAAATGAGAGCAGGCTCCATGGAACAGCCTCAACACTCAATTAAATTGCAGCATCCAAACTTATTTAATTAGTATTTACCAGAAAGTCAAATGCATGTGTAATTTTTATATATAAAAAAAAGGGTATATGTTACCCTATACAACCTAGAATTTCAAGAATTTAGTTCCAGTATTTGCGTACATGTAAAGCCAGAATGCTGTAGAGTAGTCGATTCCCATTAATCCAATTCGCGGTCCAACCCCATTCACAAAACGCATGCTCACCATCTCAGCAAGAGCACAAAGGACTGACTGCAGAAAATAGGTATCAAGGAAGAAGAAAACAAGACAAAAATATTGGGCAGAGGACAAGTTCAAGAAAAAGGGAAATTTAGGCAAGGATAGAATGTTCAAGAACTGAAACAAACCATAATAGAAATGAGAATATTTAATAACCTAATAAACCATTCGAATCTCAGGAGAATTTTCTGTTAGGAAAGCAAGATTTGCTACCTTAGCAGATCAGTTTTATCTAATACTATATCCCCAAGGAATAAAATCTCAGGTAAAACCACTGTTGTTAGGTCCAACCTGAGCAAAAATCACATATTGAGCACAAGCTTGTAACATTATCCATTGACAGACGTGTGATTTAAGATCATATATCCGCTCCCACCATCTCGTTGATCAGGAAAAAAAATAGTTTACTCCATTTCTCTTCTTTAAAGACCCTTATAAAGCAACCGTTTTATAAGGGAGCTTATATGCTATAAAGTAGCACGTGATCATAAGAGTCAACCTAGTCGTAATATGCCAGTTCTCCAATAGATATAAGCCTTGCCATCTATCTGAACTAGATTTTCTTAAATATTTTGTGACTTTGGATGCGTCCAATCTACATGGCACAAATGCCTCAGCAGGAGGGGCAGATTGCATTTACCGTCATTTAGGTTTTGCTAGAGCCTCCAACAGAAAAAGGAGTCATTTCCTAACACAAACTCGTATCACAACCATTACCAAATGAATGTGGGATCATCTTTCTACCAGGTCGCAAAAGTGAATAACTACTAGTAAATACCTCTAAGAATTGGAAATAAAAGAGAAGAACAGAAACACAGAAAAGAAAAGGAAATATGAACTGGCCACAGAGTAGCGTATTTTTACAGAAAAGGGAACTTTTAATAGCTAGGATATATACTCACAGGTTTAACTCCCCTTGTACTGAAGTGTTTTGAAAGAATTATTTCAGCAACTGCCTGCATGAATCAGTATTGGTGATTTGACAAATCATTAATGGTGTATGTTGTATTCATAAAAGGTTATTTTAAGTTACAATGTGAGAGAAGCTTTCATCAATGATATGATATGATATGAGACTTTAAATATCACAACCATACAGATGATATATAGCATGAAAGCTCCGTGCACTATCAGGCTATCAACAAGTTTTTGGTTTTAGGCTTGTGCTGTGCTATAGGTCAATATGCTAAAGTGATTAGCATTCCATACGAGGATAGTGGATGTTACTTGAAGGTGAGATATTATCTTATGGCAATAATTTAGAGGAATTTCCATGTCTTATTCATACCTTCATTTCTACCCGAGAAAGATATGGTTTCCTGTCCTTGTCATGCGAAAAGCGCACCTTTCCTCTTTTTTCCCCAGATTTTGTCCACTCTTTTGCAACTTCAGAACGACTCCACATCTCTTGCATTTCTTCTGGGGAAGATTTAGAGTCCCAATATATATAATCAACACCTGTTTCCTCCAAGCAGCAACAGGTAAATTAACAACTGAATGAAACCAAAATATCTTTTAAGAGATAACTTGGAAAAGAGGAGAGCTTCCCCATTCAAGGTAGTCGATTGACACTGTCTTTATACTTAAGAGAATAAATTTTATAGCATATTGGCGTGATCTCTACTCGAGATGTATTTTTCCATATGACTTCATAGCAGCAAAGATACCATCTTATGTTCAATTACGCCACCATGTCAACTAGAACGAAATTGACCAAGTCAACTGCAATAGTAATTGTTCTAGGCTTGATTTCATATGCTCCCCTAGAGAAGTACGTTCTTGTTATTCTGTGATTATATGCTCTAAAAAATATCACAAAATTCAAGTTCAAAAGAAAAAAGTGACCCCATGCATATGAATACTGGAAAATATCACAAGACCATTAATGCATTTGGCAAGTGAATATATACACTTATTTTCTTTTCCCAAGTAATTGTATATTCTGCAAGTAAAAAACATTAGCAGTTGATTTGAAGTCATTTAATTAGATGAGAACTGAGAATTTGTTGAGCCTAATCCAAGCCCGAAGAAGACACCGAATGCAATTGCAAGTAATCTTAAGCGGTAAAAGCACAACCTGTTTTCTCTGAAGAAGGTGCATTTGTATTTGGTGTAGCAGGTGCAGCTTGAGCAGTTGAAGAATGAGCATTGTTTACTGAAGGACCTTCATCGACAAATCTTCTGCATAATGACAATACAGTTCACACAATATCAAACATAATGTATTTATTCTTTTAAAATGTTGCCTCTTAGATCTACACTGGATCCTGCTTTTTAAATTTAGTAACAGTCATGGTATTGCAACCTTTTTCACTAGTCAGGGTTGATTCAGTGATTTACAACCACAAGCCTCGGGAGCAGAAAACTAGGATCTACAATGAATGGCTATAAATAATGTTGGGCTACAAGTTACAAACAGAAAATGCCGGTACTGTTGTTCCTGAGTGTAGGTGGCAGGGGACTTGTGTCACAATAAAAAGACTACAGTGGTGGGTAGAGGTCAAATAACAAAGGCCAAAATGGACATATGCGTTTGTGTGAAGGTGTTACATAGAACTGTCATTTGTAAAATTTATCTTGTCACTGATATATTTATTAAACGAGAAATATGCGTTACAATAAATTAAAAAATGTAAAACAGAGGAAGGTCAAGTTTTTTCATAATCCCGCAACTATTCAGAGATTGCAATATTTGCAGAACCATACAATACAGTTGCACAGTTCCCGATATGTTTCAAAGATCTTCACAGTTTAGATAATTAGAATTGACAGAGCAAACAGAAGTTCATATCGAAAATTGTGGGGAAAACATAAATCTGCCAAATATAAAAAAAAAAAGGGGGGGGGGGGGGGGATAATCAGACAACTCCAAACAAGGGACTTTGTAGCAAGTTCAGTAAAAACAAATGAGTTCTCAAGCAGATGAGTGCTTTGGGATTTTCGATTCACCTTTTGTAATTGATTAGAAAATAATTTTGGAACTTCTAGGATTCCAAAGTCAAGTGAGAAGAATAAAAGATAATAAATAAAGGGGTGGAGAAGGAAAGGAGATATGCAGGGCTTGAATACACAAACTATCATCAAGCAGTACGGGGGGAAAAGACAAAAAAAAAACCACCTGGATGGGAGACTTTCTTTGACTGCAAGGTACCGTTTCCAATATTGCAAAGTTGATTTGTGAGTTGCTTTTGTAGTACCACCATTATACGCCCTAACCACGAACTCTTCACTTCTTTCTCTGCAAAAGACCTTGAAAGTTAATTCCTAAATCAATAAAACTCAAAATAGAAGCTTTATCAATCACAATACAATGTTTGCTTCAATACAAATAAATATGGGTGGAGCCAAAAAGACCACAGCAGGAATAATCAATTGAACCAATGGTGTCTCTGATCGATAACTTACTCTTCTTCAAATTTCGATAACCATTTAATATAAGCAGCACCAAAATAGACACTGACAAAAGGTCGATAAAGAATGTCTGGATTCCCTTCTACTTCATATGCCTGATAACCCAAGTCCCTGCAGCACGATGCAATTTTAACTTCAGCAAGCCAAAACAAAACCAGCAGAAAAGGAGATTGTTAATAAGGAGCTCACAAAAAATTCAGAACATGTATTTGGTACCTGAGCAGCCACTCTGCTGTTTTTGGTAAAATTTGCATGATCCCCAGGGCTGTCTCCTTAGTTTTCTTATCATACCACCGTGTAGAGAGGGGCTGTCTATCACTTGCAAGTTCAGCTATCGCACATATCATGTCCTGCAGACACAGGGAATGGATGCAAAATAGAACCGAGCAGTTAGCTTCTTAAATCTTAATTACTCATTAACGTTGCTAAAGTGTAGTTACGAGGTCACACAATTCTTCCCGAAACCAAAAGTTTGTTCAAGAACAATTCAGAAAGCAGTAGGCGGACAGCTAAGGTGTTAGTTTCTGCTTATCTATTCCAGGAAAAGCAACAAGAAGAAACAAAGGGTTAACTGAATTTGCAGCAATTGAAACAGAAAACACGATTCTGAACATTTGGTCCATTGACAGCATAATTTAAGGATGATAGGAATAGAACAGAAAACAGATATCAATGATTACTTTTTCAAATGAACCAACCAATCTTAACACCTAGGTTGACATATGACCAAGTCATGTCCATGTGTCAGTAGCTTTGTGTAGAAGTTATTTACTTTCTTTACTATGCTACAAGCTATAAAAGTGATGCAGGCATAGCGTAAAAGGGTGTGAAGGTCAGGACACCTCTCTTTGGTTGCTTTTTACATGAAGTTGAATTTTGAGGCCAGTCCATTTGCATAATGCAATTCAGGAAAGCTGGCTTCTCTGTGTCTCAGACCACCGAACTAGGTCCCAATTTGATGGTTTTCGTGAAGACTTTTGCCAATTAGTGGATTTATAAGCTGTTTCGGTCAGTATATTGGTAACCATTACCCGCCTTTAGCCTCTTTCTGAGAAATAAGAGTTAAAAGGAGTGGTTGATGAGGGCATACCGGCTGTATCTGTGAATCAAAATGTCTTCGGACAATGATATCAGCTACAGCCTGAAGGAATACAAAATAATGCAAGATACGATTAGATAACAAGATCAAGAGAATATGGCTTGCTTCTAAGAACCCATCAAATCCAAACTTGTATGCTTCAAATTTTGAGAAACAAAAGACAAGAAAAGCAACAGGTAAAATTAGTAGCGCGAATGAGTAGGAAACTATGTTTCAAGCTCCCCAAATTTTAAAAAGATGAAAGGAAAGTATCATTATGGTACTGCTTGAATTCATTACTTCATTGGCAAGCGGATTGCATAATTTTATACGTGTCAATTTGGTGAATATGATACAAAGCATCTACAGTTGTCTTTGAAGTAGATGATGGATTGTTTTACCTTCATCTCAATCTGAGTCAAATAAGGCTCTCCATCGGGATCCCGAGAAAGGTGAACTTTATTTCCTTTAGTCTCTCCAGCATCTAACCATTCAGTGCTAACTTCAGGTTCCTGCCACATTGCTTCCATGTCCTGGACATCAACACAGTCATTCCAATAATCAAAGCTGGTGGCCATCCTGGAGCCTTTGTGCTAAGATGGAATCTGTCAACAAAGAGAGTTTGAAGGTGAAATAATTACATCGAAAGAAACTATGTTGACGAATTTGAAAATTTCTCTCTATGTATAAGGCAATAGCTGCTATGCTGGAGCTGGAGCTTCCGAAGAGGAAGGAAAACATGTAAATAACAAGAAAAAGTTTGTAATTCTGCTGCTGTTAGATCATTTCTGGCACACTTGATTTTCACGCTTCCAGGAAATACAAGTATAACATCGTATCATGACCTCAAAACAAAGCTCCACTTAACAGAACAAGATCAAAGAAGCAGGATGCAAAAATTTTCAGGCATCTAGAAATTCCAAGGACATTAGAAACACCTCACCCCAGAAATGGAGAAACGAAAATTGATTGGAGAACTTAAAATGAGATAAGGCTTGTAGAATTCCGATACCATTGGCATAAAAATAACTAAAACGCATCAGTGAAAGCATTATCAAAACACCATGTGAGTCTAGCATTCAGTTTATCAATCTGGTCAAGCCAGGGAATTTTATTTTTTTTATAAAAAAGGTCTGCATGGGCAATTCCCAAACCAAATTGGGAAAAACATAGTGCTTCTTTACTAGATATATCGACCACAAATGTCGCCAAACGAAATCTCAAATAGAATATTTTAGGCCTAATGGCACACAAGGAGAAGAAACGATGAATCCTCATCTTTGAAATCAGACATAAACTAATAACCAAAACACTGTTGCATTGCATGTGATGAAAAGAATCGAGGTGCGTTGATTGGGAGTACAATTCCATTTATTTGGAATTGTTTGAATTTTCTTTCTTTCTTTTTTTCTAATGCCATTCCAAACATAATGGTCCCCTTACACATTTCCTGCAGCAATCTAACAATTCGTTGCAATTAGCCAGTAAAATTATAGCCATTTACATTTATAATAAATTCAATTAGCACCCCAATTCAAGTTATGTATTCTTAAATTCCATGCAACAACTTCCAAAATTTCACATAATACGAATTCCTATTGCCCTTACATTCATCTATATGTAATGACAGACGAAGAGAGAAGGGGGGGAAAACAAGATTACGGAATGGGAATGACAGAAAGACAAGAACCAAGATAATGAAACGCGCCCCTAATCCATCATTCATGATGAAATCACAATGTAGGGAGAGAGACGAATATTAATTATACGTACAAGCAGGCTCAAAGTCAGAGGTCCCCTTTCTCTTGTGTTCGTGAAAAACAAAGAGAGAGGAAAAGAAATCCACCTGAAGATGTTGATCTCTTTTCCCTTTGTTTTTGTTTTTGTTTTTGAACGGAAGGAAAAAGGGAGCGGCGAGAAAACAAGAACGAAGAAAAAGATCAAAAAAGGGTATGTAAAGACCGTGGGTGGACCACTGTTGACGGGAATTTATCCATCCCTAAATATATATATACTAATCATGGCACCCGCGCCTTGTCGCAGCCGGAACCATAATTTTTTTAATGCAAAAAAATATTAATTATGTTTGATTTTTTATTATAATATAAACTTGGATAAAATAATAAATTTATGCAGAAATCATGTGAAATGCATTTTTTTTTACAAAATATATGAATTTTAAATGAATATAAATTTATCTGTTTGGTAGATTTCAATAAAATAACTAGTATAAAATTATCATTATCAATAAAAAAAGCAAGAAAAATCAGATATCTGAATTATTGAATACATTGTATTAAGATTAATTTATTTTATAATTTAATTTAAATTAAACACAACAAACAAAATATAAATTGTGAAAGAACTTGCATTAATCAAAAAACAAAAATAAATAGTTAATTTTCTATCTCCAAAACGAAGAAAATATAAATTGAAAATCCATCTCCACGTTACTGTCATTATCATCACTATAGCAGTTAAAATTATTATCAATATTACTGCCCAAATAGTGTAAATCATTAAATTGACCCAAATAATTAGAAAAAAATGCAGAATATTTTGTCAAAAAACAATAAAAAAAATAATCACTAAAATTATCATTATTATTGTGCAAACAATAAAATCATAAAATCGCCTGATCCAAAAATCAGATAAAAATAATAGAAAACCAAAAAAAAAGAACAAAGAGAAAAATAGAGCAATATTAATTTTAAAATGATCACCAATATAAATTAAAATTTCAGAATTGAACGGAATAAAAATAAAACGCCAATAAAAAATAAAATGACAAAAATTCAAAACAAAAATCAAAAGTTTAAATGAATGCATATGGACAAAAAATAAACACTCTTCAAGAAAGATAGAAAAAAAGAAAAAAGGAATCAATACTAAAAAAAAAATAAAAGAATAAGTGCCAAAATGATAATCAATATATACAATTAATTCCAATTAAATGATAAAACTGCAACAAATTAAAATCTTGGGACTGAAAAATAAAATAAAAATTAAAAATAAAATACAGTGTAACCGATATAAATTAAAATTTTAAAACAGTACATATAAAAAATAAAATGACAAACAATAAAAATAAAATCTAAAGAAACAAATACATAAAATAAGAATAATTTTTGTCAAAAAAAAAACACCAAAAGGAAATCCTGCGCCATGACAATATATATATTTCCTTTTGTCATGGCGCAGGAAAAACAATATATAGTCATGGCGTAGGAAAGATACTGTAGCAATCTACAGTATTTTTCCCACGCCTTTTATATTATAGGTAATGGCCTTCTCTGTCACCCTCTCGTTTTTGTGTCTGTGTGTTGGGCCTTTTTTTCTTTTGGGTGGCCAGCTAATTGGTGCTTGCAGAGGAGGCTACTCTTGAGAGAAGGACACTTGGCAAAAGCCACCTTGTTTTCTCTCTCTTTCTGCGCGTGATTGACACTTGGCAATTAACTGTGTGGGGTTCACACAAACTATCCACAGTATTCCTAATTGCTGAGAAAAAATATGATTTACGTGTTATTTTTTTTTTTTTACAGTTTTAAAGAGTATCTCAGACGTGGTATGTTTATAATAATTTAATTATTATTTAACTATTAATTTAGACATTCTGGTTTCAAGCTGGCGAGGACGTATTGTGGAACGGGGAAAGTGTGGTGGCAGAAATGTGTGGGTTTTTTTTTCAAGGGAGGAATTTCATTTTCTTATAAATTGGAGGGTGATTTTGAAAAATCTTAAGACTTTGGGGAGGCTACAGTTAGCGTTTGCTTGGTTGCTAGCTCATGTGCGAGGAGGGACTAAAGTTGTAAGGCGGAGTCCATGAACGTGCATGCATGCATGCCAATATAACTGCACAAGAATGAACGGTGATTGATCGGCTTCTACTGTTGTCTATTCAGGAATACCAAGCAAGGAGCCTTTGCGGCGCTTCGATTGGAACAAAAGAAATTTAATCTAACATTATTTGGAACTAAGCTACGTAACTTTAGGGTTAGGGCAAAAAAGTAAATTATGGATTTATTTAATTTCGAGAGAGCCAGGATGTATTGACAGCTGTTTTTTCTTTAAAAAAAAATGAGTTATAACTATCTATCACTGTCGTATTAGACAGTGTCAACGAGACTGAAAGAGGACCCGGGAAAAAATATGATCCCAAACCCCTAAGGCCTCCCAGTGGTTTTCGCGGGCTTGTAATATCGAGGTCTATCGACCCCATTCTCTGTTGCATGCTTGTATTGGGTGATTGAGCTTAAACTCGCCGAAAAGGGGAATGTGGGCTGGGCTTTCAAAAAGCCTTAACAGTCATTGTCCTGTGTTCAGGTTATTTCTCTGGTAGAATTATTATTACTATTATTATTATTATCATCGTCATTATTATCATCATTATCATTATTTTATTTTATTTTTGTTTGCAGAAAACATTACAGCGCGTGGCTATATCCCTTATCCACCCTAAAGTAATATTAAAAAAAAAAAATAGTCTTCACCAACTCAATCGTCTTCCTTTTTTTTAGTTTTTTTCTTAATTTTACCTTTCAATATTAAATAATTATGAAAATTATACTTTGTATTATATATATATATATATGATGTTACATATTATAAATTTATTTTTTTTAAATCAATTTAAAATTTTAATATATCTATGAATATTTTTTATTATACTTGTTTTAGTTGTTTTTTATAAATTTATTGTGATTTTATAAACCAGGTTGTAAGTTTAACAAGTTGATTCATATTATTATATTTTCTGTTTTATGTATCTTCTCCTTTAACAATAAATTAATTGGAATTTAGTTTTAAAAATATTTTTTTAACTGCTTTACAATGTTATTGGATATCATGATCTAAAGCACGAGGTTGATAGGTGAACTCCAAAGTGTTATTTTTTTATTGAATATTTTCTAATTAAGCTCCATAATTATATATATATATATATGTTTTCATGGAGTTATCACAATTTTATAATCTAATAACAAGTTTAGTAGATTAACCATGTTGACTCAATTTATCTATAGTTCTTTTTTATTTATTTTTTTAATTTCACACACTACCCACTTAGTTTCTTCCTTTTTTATTTGTTTATTATTTTTAATTTTATGATTTAGTATTAAGTTGTTTGAAAATTAGATTTTGTATTTTTTTTCAATTTGTTTTGCATGAAGTTGTCATAATTTTGTGACTTAGATCACAAATTTAGCAGGTTAACTTAAGTTGATTTTAAGTTTTTTTTCCATCATTTAGCACTGAATTAATTAAAAAAAAAAGCTTTGCACTTTTTTTTTTATGGAACTGTGTCAATGTTATAACTCGGATTGTTAATTTGAGAAGTTAATTCAGTTAACATTAATCATTTTTCTTTTTACATTAAGAAAATTAGCAATCCTCCCCCCAACACAACACGATTATCTAGTGAATCATTTAACAAAGTGCGTGGGGTTTTCATAAAGTTTTCAGGTTTGAATTCTAAAAGAAGACGAGTGGGGATTTACAACTCGTGAAGGACTGTCTTGCCGTTTAGGCTAATTCCCTTTAAATCTTCCATCAAACCCAAAAACTAGGTTGCAAGTTAGCAGCAAACACAGCCCCGCATTGAACACTCTTTTCTTCTTCTCCGGGTGTGTTTCTTCTTCCCTTTTATTTTAGAAGTCAGGTATAATATTTCCTACAGAAATTTCTCCGGTGCTTTAGGAATACCCATCACTCCGTATTCCATCTTAAATTTGATATGTTTTATATTTTTCATGTAAAGAAAAACAATATATAAAAATTCAAATAAATATTAATATATTAATATCAACCAATACAAATAAATTCAAACAAATAAAATAAAAATTGACACTAAAATATCTCTTTTTCCCAGTCCACAAGCTATCGAATTCCATCTTAAATTCAATGTTTGATGTTTTTAGATAAATGAAAACAATAAAAGTGAAATAAAATATACACTAATTCTGATATATAATTATAAATCAATACATATATATATATATATATAAAATTATATAAAATAATAGACATATACTCATGAAATACAGGAGATATTTCTCATTTCTTCCTCCTATGCAAACACTGACAATCACTTCAAGGCGGTGGCGATACAATTCCGGCCATTTTCTTGAGATTTTAACCCTGAAAACTTTTGAAGTCCAGTACGAGGAACACAAATAAGCTATTATTTTCCCTTTAACATGGACATGAAGCACCAGGAACACCGATAGGTTGTCACAGCTTCCACGTTCACGATTCACAAAAATTCAACCAAGGAAACTATACGTACGGACAAAAATGTTATCCCCAAATATCCAATTTTTACTTGAAATATATCTTCAATATGCCTTAAAATTAAGAGTCAATTACTCTTATAAATACAGAAACATGTCATGTTCCGGAGTAATGAAGCCAAAATCAGGCTTCGCTGCGAAAATGAATAAAGTTGACACAGTAGAAGACTTGAAATAAAGAAAGAAGGGTAAGTAGATCTTCGTCGTGTCTGTTCTGGAGAACCACGTGTTGAAAGGAACAGGATTTGCTCCCAGCTACCCACATCCAGACCGACCCACTCTCTCCCATGAAAATGGAAAAAGGGACAGCGACACTTCATGCCCTGACTTCAAGCTGCTCTCTTCGGGTATCTTATTTGTGTTTTAAAAATATTTTTTTAAAAAATTATTTTTTTAATGTTTTTAAATTATTTTCATGTACTGATTTAAAAAATAATAATTTATTTTGATATATTTTTGAATAAAAAATATTTTTAAAAATAATATCAACTATACTCTCAAAACCTATCTCACCCGTCCCCACTTCGAATCAAACGACCACATCATGCGGTTCGGATCATTCGTAAAAATCAAGAGAAGTTTTTTTCCCAACACAGAACATTTTATATAAATTATATTTTCATCATAAAATTAAAACATTTGGTTTATAAATGTCGAGTCTATTTCTCCTGACATTTGTGTACCCTCGACAGAAGTTTTAGAGAAAAACAAATATATTTTCAGCACGTGATGCCTTGCCATTGTTGTCAAGTGGGCAATGTGACAAAGTCGTGGCGCTTTAGCATGAATAAATTTATTCATAAATTAGTAGATAAAGAATGTTAAATACAGCCGTGGCTGTGCAATTCTAGACTGGTGATCGGGTGCTTTACGAGCTTGTGAGTCCCAACCACGAAGCGCAGATAAACATGAATGATCCAAATCAACGCAGTCATGATTGCACCTTAGAAAGAGTCAAATTGGATTTGATTTGCCAAATGTGTCAATTTTTCTATGTCAACGCAGGTTGTCTTTTATCTATAAAAGTCAGGAAATATTTCAGCACATTAAAAATTTATAGCAAAAACGATTTTAAACGTTTGTTCTCTTCCATCATATATATTGATTTGTTATATATATATATATATATATATATATATATATATATTGCATCATTATTTTACCCTTGTAAATATATTATTTTTTTCTTATTGATATTAGCATATCAAGGTTATAAAAATGTATTTAAAAAAATATTAATTTAATATTTTTTCAAATCAAATATATTTTTAAACCGCGTTTAAATATAATTCATCAACATAGCACCTTCTTCATCTGGGTTGATGAGAAGCCTTTTTTTTAAGAAGAAAAAAAAAATCAAATTACATCTCGTTACTCTTAATTGTGATAATTATGGATTAGTCAGCTAAACACCTTATTTTTTTGTATTTTAAAATTATTTAAATATATTTATATCAAAAATAAATTTTAAAGTAAAAAAATATTATTTTAATATATTTTCAAATAAAAAACAATTTAAAAAAATTCTGCTATCACAATACCAAATAACCTATTAATAAATTTCAAAACCATGATATCGTTAACTATACTTAGACCAGTTTGTTATTGGAGTTGACTAAATTGATTATTTAAATAATCCAATTAAAAAATTGGACTAATTTAATAACCAATTCGTCAGTTTATTAGTTATATCGACAGATCCGATTTTAATAACACTTTCTCAAACCACCCTCGGGTCACAGAGATCGTGAACCTTTTATTTTTTTTTTGCAAGTTAAAGTCCAGTTAAACAAGCCCTCATTTTTTCACAGACTTTTCGCCTCCTTCCTTTCCTCAGCTACCAAACTCGCTGCCCCACCAACCCCCAATCATTGACTCGTCAATTACAAGGCTCGTCGTCGTTATGTGAGCCCTCGAAAATGCTATTAAGGGCATCCATCGAAAAAACATATGTTACCGATTAAATTAGATATAATGTGTGTTTGAAAGTATGATTAATGTTATTTTTTAAAATGTTTTTTGTTTAGAAATAAATTAAAATAATATTTTTTTGAATTTTTAAAAATTAATTTTGAAATTAGTATATTAAAATGATTCAAAAACACCAAAAAAATTAATTTAAAATAAAAATAAAAAATTTATTTATTTTTAAATTATTTTTGAAACGCAATGTCAAATACTTTTACAGACAACTACAAATTTAAATAATTCATGATTTGAAAAGTAATCGAAGAGGAGTTTAAATTAAACAACATACTATTTTAATATAATTCTAAATAAAAAACATCTTGTATTATTTCTAATACAGGCTTAACTATCAAAATTACAGCAAACCTGGAGGAGCAAAGCCCACCTGGTTGGGTCTAGATGAAAATCTTAAAATAGTAAAAGAGGAAAAAAACTGGCCCGAACCGGCTGACATGGCTTTCGAGAACCTGGCCGGGTATTTCAGCGTCAAAACTACAGGACAAACTTTTTAAAAAATAAAAAAATAAATATCATAGATAGCTTTTGAACAAGATTTTCAATAAAGATATACTCTGTTTTTTTTGGCTTCCAGCTTTTCGGACCTATTTGTAATTAGATTTTAAAAGTGTTTTTTTTTTAAATAATTTTAAATTATTTTTTTAATATTTTTTAAATATTAATATGTTTTATATTACTCATATAGTTTTAAACAAAAAAAAATAGTTTTAAAAACATCTTTAGCCACCTACCAACCAAACAACAACGATTCAAATCAGTCACCATTGATGGCTAGCTACACGACAACTCGCCTCCCCTGATGATTGTTATGGCACCATTTCCGTGCAAACAATTTCACGGAATTAGTGTCGAGCTCTGTTTTTTCCAGTTTTATTTTTCTATTGTAAAAAAAAAAGGGCAATAAGCAACCATGGCTGAACATGATTTCTTAGGTGGAAGAAAAATATGCTCTTCGAAAACTTTATCCTGTAAAATAATAATAATAATAATAAAATAAAAAATAAAAAATAAAAACCCGCCATAGTCATATTTATGCTCTTCATTATTTTTTATTTATTTTTAAAGTGTATATTTCGAATATTCATCCATAAAAAAAACAAAAAATCACATTCGTTCTAACAAGGATGGTTTGATAATATCTCCTTCAAAAAGATCATGTTTACCTGTATAATACACGCTAAGCTTTTCATGATTAAAATATTTGCAATGCTAAATTTTGGTAATGGTGTTTTTTCCAGGAAGGAAAACACAAGTGTTACTGTATAAAATATTATAAAAATTACTACTTATTTATTTTTTAAAGTAAACTTATAAAAATAGTATACATGTGCAAAAGTAATCTAAAAATAAAAATGATGCTTATTTGAAAATAAAACCCATAAATTAGTTACTGACGTTTTTCGCTATTTAAAAATAAAAATCTTGCAATTTAAATTAGTTTAGGGTCTGTTTGGGAGTGTGGTTGCGGTTACTTTTTAAAGTGTTTTTCGTTAAAAAATACATTAAAATTATATATATTTTTTATTTTTTAAAAATTATTTTTGATATTAACATATCAAAATGATCTAAAAACACCAAATTTTATTAATTTAAACTTAAAAATAAAAATATATTTTTTTAAAAAGCACTCCCAAACACTTCCTTACTATTGTACTAATGATTATTTTTAAATTATTTTTTATTTAAAAATGTATTAAAACATTTTTTATTTTAAAATTTATTTTAATTATCAAAATATTAAAACATGTTAAAGTTAAAATTAAAACATGTTAAAGTTAAAATTAAAACGCACAAAAAAAACTAGGAAAACAAGAGAGCTCACACCAGAAACAATGTGCCCGCTCCTACAGTAACACAACTCACCCGCTGTAGCTTTCTTGGAGAGAGAGAGGGAGAGGACGAAAGAAAGATACACAAAAAAGAAAAAAAAATAGTGAGCATAGGACGTCCCTCATAAGAAACTCCGTTTAAAACTTCCTCTTTTTTTTTTTTTTTCGATTTTGCTTTTAAAATACGATCAAACGCCACCACCAACTACCGTTTTTTTTCCTCGTATTTCCATTCTCCTCGCCCTCTGCTCCCTCTCAAAAGCCGCAAACCAAGCCCGGGTTTAGTTGCAGGGTTCTTGAGAGAAAGAGCTCAGTGTTGCCGTCAGTACAAATGGCTTTCTCTTGTCTTCTCAGATCCACGTCCGCCGCTCCTCTTATTGAAGCTTCCCGCTCCGACTTATCTCCTTCACCGTGCGATCGACTCAAGGTATCTGCTCCTTTTTCTCCTATCAACTCTTTCTTTTTGAAGGTCTGTAGCTCGCTATTTGTTTGAGCTTGATTTTGGTTTTTGAGAGAAAAAAAAGTAGTCACAACTAGTTATTGAAATTGTTATTCATGACAAAATATAATAAATACGGAAACTTCCTGACTGGAGCATCTTATTTCGAAATAAATGGAAGTTAAATCTGCAAATAACGAGAGATATAATATAGATAGTAGTGTATGCAGTATGCTGCTTTTTATTTATTTATTTGATTTCAGTTATACTGTTTTTGAGTTATATCTGTTTGGTTGGCGAGAAAACTGATGAAAATGTAACAGAAGCTTGTTTTAAAACAAATTGTTTAAAAAAAGGAGCTGATATCAGATCGGCAATATCATCAATTATTATTAAACCTCACGCTTCTTTAGCTTATAGCTCTTATATTTTTAGTTTATTTAGTTTTAATAATTTCTAATCCCTGCAAGGAATGCATTAATGTTCATATATAGACTAAGCTTTTGACAATTTATAGCTGATGAGTGTTGTGAAGTGCCAGTCACTATTCAGAGATGTATGTAACTTTGGCCATTTTAGTTTTAACCTTTCCTTTTCTCCTTTGTAATCTCAGGTGTCTAGCGTTAGCTTTAACTCTTTGAAGAGCATTTTTGGCACCTCAGTTCCAACAGGGTCATCTTCCTCACAGCTGAGTACTGAAGAATTTGATATTATAATCTCCACACACACACACACACACACACACACGCACGGGTATATGTGCATCAGCATGCCTGTTCTTTAAACTAATTCTGAAACATTTTGAACTATTCAGGACATGCAGTGGAAGGAGCATCCAGCCCATCAAGGCCACAGCTACTGAAATGCCTCCCCCAGTTTTAAGTGAGAAGCCACTGTTTTGTATTCAGTGTTCACTTATTTTTGAATGTGAAGGATGGACTTGGGAGGTGTATTTACTGATATACTGGTTTGATATGTTTTTACTTTGAATAGAACCGCAAGCTGATGGAAAGACGAAGATTGGAATCAATGGTATGTTTTCTCATGTTTAAATTTTATTTTTGCTCTGTTCTGCATATTAATCGCTGGATGCTACATGGATTACAAAGTATCTTGGAGTGTAACAGACATTCTTTGGAACATAAACAAAAAATCTCAAATACTAAATAGAAGTCTACAATGTTGCAGGTTTTGGTCGAATTGGTAGATTGGTTTTGCGAGTAGCAACTTTCAGGGATGATATTGATGTGGTGGCGGTGAACGATCCTTTCATTGATGCTAAGTACATGGTAAAGGATTTGTGATTAAATTTCTCCATTGCAAGTCAAGTTCTGAAGAATTTCATTGACTATTTGTTTTTACATGCTAGCCTCTTCTGTTATGTCATAAGCAGGCATGGGTGAACCCCACTGTGAACCCTTTTATTGTCCATCCCTGCCCAGAAAATGTTTGGTATCTCTGAACTATTGCACTGCACATGTTTAGGGGTTAGTCAGTTGCTCAGAGAGCCATGGGCACCTTGTTAGCAACAGAAAAATGAAGACCAAAGCAGTCTTAATTCTTACACGGATTGTTTTTACATTCATCTGTGGATGTATGATGGCTTAGTTGGTTGTTGACCTATGTCATTAGACCAGTGCTGTTAGTTTGTGGAATGCTTATGGAGTTGGTATATGATATTGAAAGTCATTTTGAAAATAGAAGATGGTGTTTGATTTGTAATTTCTTTTATGCTTTTCAAGCAGCGTGGTTCAAGATCTGATTTTTTGGGTGAACTTCACATAGTACATGAAATCATAAGCTAGCATTTTGCTCATGCAAAAGCTTTCTGTCCTGTTGATGCCTTTCATTTCCATTTTCATTCTCAAAATAGAATTACAAATCATATAGATGTCCTGTTATTGTCCTGGTCTTGTGGTTCCCAAGTCTTAGAATTAGCTGCCAGATCATTAAACTGAATAGAAATTTATGATACAATTGATCATATAGATGTATAGGATCTAGTGTATCCTCGGTATGCATGAATACTTGAAGAATTTGAAGATGAATTAAAAGAGGCAATCCTTTCTCTGTATTTCAATTTAGCTATAGCTATTTGATAATGTAGGATATGGTGCGTTTTGGGAAAAGGGGGTGCAGGGGAAAATCCTTTTACTGGAAGCTTTCTTAATCTGCAAAAGAATTGTCTATAATTAACTTGTTTTTTTGCCCTTCACGTATCCAGGCTTACATGTTTAAATATGATTCAACTCATGGCGTTTTCAATGGAACCATCAAGGTCTTAGATGATTCCACCTTGGAAATCAATGGGAAGCAAATCAAAATTACAAGCAAAAGGTGCTGCTTCTGGGGATTTATTTTTGCGCTCATATCTGTATACGACCTTATATATGTGTTGGCTGACTGTCACTTATTTCTTAGAATCCTGATTCAATTGGCAACATGAATCTTGATAGAGTTTTTATTGCAATATTGGCACTTTGATCTAACATTTAAACTCATATATCCAGGGATCCCGCAGAGATCCCTTGGGGTGATTTCGGGGCCGAGTATGTGGTTGAATCATCTGGTATTTTCACTACAGTTGAGAAGGCTGCAGCTCACAAGAAGGTTGGTATTGACTGTTATTGCCCTTAATATCTCCAAGTCTTTGCTCCGTCTGTCTCTGAGATATCATGATCCATGCACTACAAATTTGAGCTCTTTATGACATTGCTCTGCAGGGTGGTGCCAAGAAAGTGGTCATATCAGCTCCCTCAGCTGATGCTCCAATGTTTGTAATTGGAGTAAACGAGAAGACATACAAGCCCAGCATGGACATTGTTTCTAATGCAAGTTGCACTACCAATTGCCTTGCTCCCCTTGCTAAGGTCTGATCTCATTTTGAAATTTCAAGGTCTATTAAACTCCTTTTCTGTTCTACCAGTCACTTGCAGTTTTGCCCCTGTATTTCTTCACACTATACTCTTGCAGATCCAATCAGTTAATGCATTTTTTTTTCTTTTTGCTCGTAAATATATAAGCAACTCCTTTACCTCTTTAATATGCCTTAGTTTGTTGTGAATTCATTTCTCAGGTTGTTCATGAGGAATTTGGTATTGTTGAAGGTTTAATGACAACTGTCCATGCAACCACAGGTCTTTCTCCCTTGCATATTCTTGCATTCATGGGGGGTTTGTTCAGTACATTGTCTTGCAATGCTATATAACGAATTTTTTGGCTTTTGTTCAGCAACCCAAAAGACTGTAGATGGTCCATCAAGGAAGGATTGGCGTGGAGGCCGAGGAGCTGCACAAAATATCATTCCTAGTTCTACTGGTGCTGCAAAGGTATGGAATTGACGACTTTGTTCAACTTTTTGTAAAAAGGCAAGTATAAACATGTTTTTTGGTATTGTAGGCTGTTGGAAAAGTTCTTCCAGAACTCAACGGAAAACTCACTGGAATGGCCTTCCGTGTCCCAACATCTAATGTTTCTGTTGTGGATTTAACTTGTCGACTTGAGAAGAGTGCATCATATGAAGATGTCAAGGCAGCTATTAAGTAAATCTACTAGTTTTTATCTTCACATATTTTTCTGAATTTTGGTTTGGGGCTCGGCCAGGATGCAGGACTTCATAGTTTTCTGGTTGTAGTTTATTGGCAATAACTGTGTTAAAATTTTGATTTCCAAATCAAGGTACGCATCAGAGGGACCACTTATGGGCATTCTTGGGTATACTGACGATGATGTTGTCTCCAATGATTTTCTTGGTGACTCAAGGTAAATCTCCCTTCCTTTAATTGTCCCTGTGTGTGTGTGTGTGCCGGGCTGCTTCATTTCATACAACTGTTAATATCATTTATATGGAGGGATTATTTTCTGATCCCAGCAGTGTCAAGTTCTGCTGGCCAACTCATTTCTGTTTAAATATATGATTGTTTTAAACATTAGCTAAGAATGCTTGGTTTATGACTTCTACTGATTGCACTTTTCAACAAATGAAGAAACCAGACTTGCTTGTGAAATATGAAAGGATCTGTTATTTGATCGTCCAGTGGCGCTAATCTGATTCAAGGAAAGATTAAAAGAAATCAAATAAAGAGCAGAACGTAGTATTAGATGAGATTGAAGCTGGAATACAATTGAACAAATATTGGAGGGTCAGAAGAAAAACCTCTTAACTACCTCATACCATCTCCGTCCTTCAAATATTAGAAGTTTCATGCTAGTCACATGATTATGATTTAAAAACTACGTAATAGCTGAATGTGAACCAGCTTGAGCTAAGACGAAAACTTGGCTACTTAACCAGATTTCCTTCTGCATTCTAACACATTGGTTTTGTTCCAGATCAAGCATATTTGATGCCAAAGCTGGTATAGGATTGAGTGCTTCCTTCATGAAGCTTATTTCTTGGTATGACAACGAGTGGGGTTACAGGTATAGCATCTCTCTTTTACAGAAGCTTGTTTAGGCGCAGATATGCCAGCTCCATGTATTTACTGGATGTAAATTGTGGTTGGTTTTACAGTAATGATGAATGACAACTTGAATTGCTCTTTTTTACAGCAACCGAGTGCTGGACCTTATTGAGCATATGGCGTTGGTGGCAGCAGCGCATAATTAAAGAAATAATGTGAGGTTTACTGCATTTGCTAACACTACAATTTTAGCGAATGCTCCAAGCATCTTCTATGAATGTGTAGTTACGAATTTGATAGTGGTTTGGTTTTTTGGCCTATTGGTTTTTCTTATTATATGAAAAATTTGGACAAGCATTGAGGGAGCAAATCTGAAATAATGTAACATTCAACATGTTTGTGGTCAATCTAGAAATATATCTCTGGATTGCCTAGTGATAGAATCAAAATGAGGATCAGGTTACGTTTCATCAATCCTATGTTTTGTGGTGGCATGATTGTGTTAAAAGCATTTGAATCTGGTAGAAATGTTGCTCTGGGCTTTCTCTGTGGGCTACTTGCCACCCTTTAGGGATAGCATTCTTCTTTCTCAAAACCTTCAATTCAATAGTCCATGATTTTCAAATCTGATCATCCGGGACCCCAACTTAGAAGATTGAAATTTGATTACGTGATTATAATCATAATTTTGGATAATCCACATCCAGTATCTTTGAATTTGATTATAATAAAATTCCTGCAATCAAGGATCACTTCCTTTGCTGAGAATTGAACATTTGGTAGTGATAACGATTAAAACAAAAGTGGTGGTGACAAGTAAAATGACATCCTCCTCCCCCAACACTTTGCTTGAAAAAAAATAACTTATCATAGTGGAGCACCATTAATTTCCCAAGTTTTTTAGTATTATTGGGTAATTCGGAGAGACCCGGAATTCGGAACATATGTGTTGTCCACGCTAAATGAGTACACGCTTCTGGCTCGGCCCGTCACAAGCTCGCGATACGATTTTTCTGCTACACGGTACACACTTCCATGACCATGACCATGACTGCCCTCATAGTCCCTAAATCCATTCAAGTTCCAATATGCCATCACTGAAACTTTCCTCGCTGTACATTGGAAAATGTTACTTTGTCAATATAGATTGCACGATAGGATTGCTGTTCAAGCTCGCAGCTTCATTCGGAGCTTGGAATCAAATAACCTGGCAAAATGGTGAAAAAATTTGTTCCTATAATATTACAATATCACCATTTTAAGACAATACAAAATGATATGACTCCAACGCTGTCAGTAAACCTCAACATCAACGACACGTGCTCGTATACTCTTACAATCAACAATTCTAATTTCGTTTTTCTTTTTACAACCGAGGGGCAAAAACGTCATCTTCCTATTTTCTGCCAGGAGTTGGTAACAGCTGACCAGTAGTACAAAATAGTTTACATTTACAAACCGAGCTTCTTCGGTCTTAGGTATGTGGAAGAGCCTTTCTTCAACCCGGGCATCGAGACTTGTTGCTGCTGCTTCGCCCTCTTCTCCCTTTCCTTCTCCTTTCCTTCTCTGTCCGTCTCGGCCTGCACCTTCCTCAAATTCTCCATTTCCTCTTCCATCGCTGTCTTCTCTTCTTTCTGCTTTCGCTTGTGCTCCAACATCGATGTATCTGAATCTTTCACAGAGAAAAACATGGGCCCCATCTCAGCCAGCCAATGGGGCTCCACTGCAGTGGCGCATTGCATGTACTCCTTCGTTGTCAAAATCAGTTCATGATAAACCACATAATCTGGAGTGTAGCCTAAGCCATAAAGAGCGCTGCTCGGGTGTAAATGACAAGGCATTCCGTTCCGGCAATTAACGTACTCCCCCACGCCCTTTAATCTCGCTGAGTTGTGGAAATATGCAGAGCAGATGGCTTTCCGTACAATGTCCCAGTCGTACCCACAAGATGTTAGCGGGATTTTTAATGTCTTGAGAATGTCCAGCAGCTGGGATCTAACCTCTCTGGCCTTCCGCAATCCTTTGACATGCAAAAAATGATCGTTACACCAGTCTCCTCGGTACTGGTGCTCTTTCCACTGCAAGTAAACATTAAGAAGAGTCAAGTGGTCGGACTCTGGCACGAAGAACTTTTCTCTTGCTGCATCACTCTCCTCCACTCTATCCTTGGGCCGGAAAAACACGGATGGCACTGAAAGCATCGACACGATTGTCAGAACCTCATTTATACAATCCAACTGTTCACCTATCAAGAGCATCTTAGCTAGGGGGGGATCCAATGGGAACTCCACCATTTTCCAGCCAAGATCAGTGAGGGCACCGACATTGTTTAGAGCACCCAAGACCCACAACTGGTACATAGAATTAAGGATGTTGTCCTGTGGCGGTGGGTCCATGAAATCGAAGTCCAGCAAATTTTCAATTTTAAGCGACTTGAGCAGCAAAACCACATTGCCAAGGTTTGTCCGCTGGATCTCTGGAACTGGACTGGCAAGCATTTCATTTAGGTAAGCACTTTCTGTATAAAGCCTGTAACATGTGCCCGGACCAGTTCTACCAGCACGCCCAGCGCGCTGATCTGCAGCAGCACGGCTAGCAGGGAAAACTTGGAGAGCATCCATACCCATCTTTGGGTTGTAAACTTTCATTTTTCCATAACCTGTGTCGATGACATAAAAAATTCCATCTACAGTCAAAGAAGTCTCAGCAATGTTGGTGGCAACAATGCATTTGCGGGCCCCGTCTTCAGCGTTTTGGAATATCTTCGCTTGTAAATCAGCTGGAAGCTGGGAGTATATGGGTAGTATTAAGAGATTAGGCACTGCTTTCTTGGTGGAGGAGACAAGCTGTTCCATGCGCTCTGCAAGAGCGTGACAGGCCGCCTCAATCTCATCTTGGCCAGTCATGAAAATGAGAATGTCGCCAGGAGGACTGGTGATGTGGATAGTCATTGCCTGCTTCACTGCACCTTCAACATAATCTTCACAAGGACTTTTACTGTACAAGATATTTACTGGAAATGTTCTCCCAGGGATGTGGAAAATAGGTACACTGCAACAAATTCAGAAACTAATTGTGTTGGTCAAATGAACGTAAGACATGGAAATTATTTTTTTCTGTGATTGAAAGAGTTCGAATTGAAAAGCTTTAGTTTTGCATTATGTTCTCAAACAACACATGGAAAAAGAATACAACCTAAATACCACTAACATTTTGTTAGTAAAAGCCATTCTTAAATTACCTCCCAAAGAAATTTGAAAATTTCTGAGCATTTAGAGTTGCAGATGTCACAATGAGTTTGAAGTCACGTCGCCGGGCAACCACCTTTTTCAGAATCCCAAACAGCACATCTGTACTTAATGATCTCTCATGTGCTTCATCCATGACAATGACACTGCAATAATCAACCAACCATTTTAGTCTTGTTTTCCTAACACTACAATTTTCTTGTAAAAATATCTAGTTACTCGAAATCTAGAAATTCTCATACCGATACTTGTCAAGGTCAGAATCTTTCAGTGTCTCACGCAAGAGTACTCCATCAGTCATGTACTGCAAATTGTAGAGCAAAAATTTTGGAATGTTATAAATCTTGTACAAATTAAGTACAGGTAAGCGCATACATCTATCATTTAATGGTTTTTTTACACTTATAGCTAAATTTCTCAGGAAACAACTCTTCATTGTCAGACGCTGAATTCTATCATTTTCAGGGTTTTCTTTTACTTTCTTTTCTTTTCAAAATAACACTTGGTGAATCTTAGATACTTTCCATGAACATCCATTATTCCTTCTTTCTTTTGTATTCATAATCCAGTGTTCATTGCTTTTCAGCAACAAAAAAAAACATTCATCACAGGTAGCAATTTCAGAAAATATCATTAAAAGTGTTTACTACAAGGAGTAACCAGTTACCTTAATTATTGTATTTCGCCCGGTCACATCCTCAAAGCGAATGGCATAACCTACTTTATCCCCCAATTCAGTCTCCATCTCTTCGCTAACTCTTTTTGCAACACTCATGGCTGCAACACGCCTTGGTTGGGTGCAACCAACTATCCCATTTGTTGTATACCCATCTTCATGGAGATACTATAAAAAAAATAAACAACTCAGATTCCACCTACTGAGGTGCATAGATATATATTCTTATAAACCATGAAAAAATAAACTGCATGATAAAAGAGGGAAAATATAAACAAGGAGTAACCTGTGTCAGTTGAGTTGTTTTTCCTGAACCAGTTTCTCCAACAACAACTATCACTTGATTTTCACGAATGACCTACCCAGTGCACATTCAAAATAAATGAGATAAAAAGTACCGAGTGGAATTTTTAATCGAGAACTTTGTGCATTGTGGTATATTAAAATGCAGAAAAAATAAATCAGTGAAGATGATCAATTGTTACAAAAAAAATTTCTTTTACAAGTAGCTTCAAAATCAAAACCCAAAAGGAGATAGAAAGGATGGCACAGCAATTCAGCTGCAACTCATGGGCATAAAGCACAACCATGATGCCATGCTGAAGAAGGATCCAAGCACGATGCCGTGTACAAGACCGCAATAACAAAAATAGGAAAGGAAATGGGAAGTTGTTTAATTCCACTTTTTTCTCCTGATAGATGTGATCAGATCATTGAATTACATTATCTACTCCTCCAAATGGATCAACCTATCCCTCATCCTTCTGAAAAAGAACCCATCCCCCTTTTTCCATTAAAACATAACGACAAGTTGGAATATGACCAAACAGGCAGTATATACATTCTTTTCAGCACTTGAACAACAAGGAATCAAAGTGGTTGCCCAATTATTGTCTGTAAAAATAAGCTGAGCTTATGGAGAAAGGCCAAACCTGCAACAACTCATCTCGCACAGAAAATATAGGTAGATATTGCCGCTGCTCAGATAGAGTTTTTGACTTTGCAAAATCACTTACAGCTCCCCCCTTCTTCATATGCTGTGCAAATTTTGAATCTTCCTTAAAATCAATTTCACCTTCCTCGCCAACAGCTGCAGTGTCAGCATCAATCTGTGATCGAAACAAACAGTAAATGACCACCTATTTTCATAATAAGGGGATTTTTTAAATCATATCATCATTAAGATACGAAATTATCACACCTGTTCAGCAGTTTTCTCTACACCAAGAATATCTCCAAGTTTTGAGCCGGCAAGCTCCCAAAATCGCTGACGTGATTTATTCATGCTTTGTTTCTCATGAGTTTCTCTGACCAGAGCAGATCCTTTCCTGGAAATAATGGCCATATCTGAGGTGGGATCTTTTAGGGGCATTACCGGCTCTGCTTGTTTGGTAAAAACAACTCTTCCATCCAGGAAAGGAGGCTTTGTGTCTGTAGCAACACAGGAAGATGAAAATATTAGGGAGAGGAAATAACAATCACATATATTATTTTTGGCATGAATTAAGCATGACAGTTAGCATAACATTTACTTACCATGTACAAGAAGAATAACTTTGTGCTCTTCCTCATCATCAAACTCAGTCTGCACTTCGGTACCTCTAACTGTCCCAGATCTCATAAGTTGCCGATCCTCCCATTGGGCATTATCAGCACTAAGCTGAGATAACTTTTTGCTTTGAGCAAGTGACATTTTAGTTCCATCTCTTCGAACCTGTTTAATGATGCCACAGTTAGGAAGCAGTGTGACTAACTGAAAAATCATTCATAATACTGGGAAATATGAAAGTGACAGGTGTTAAACAGCTGTATTTAACAAAAACAGTTGAAACATATATCAGTTGTTAAGTCTTGATTGACTCAGCTACCTGATGATAGAATGCTATATAGCAGAACCACTAGTTATCATGAGCACAATCTGTGCAGGAAAGTCACTTTTCAGATTTATACAGTAACTACAAAAAGCATAGTGTGGTACCACATTTCTTTTCCAGGTCTTGCTCCAGCCAAATTATGGTAAATAAGTCTATTAAGGATTGAAAACAACAAAAGCATGTCTAATCAATAGCATCTGTAAATTAATAGTATAATCTACTGTTGTGCTGTTTTAATTAAAATTACTGCATAGACAACATAATTTAAATTATATTGCTTAAAAAATGAATTCTCTCATTGGAAAAAATAAAAATATAATAAATAACATAGCAAAAAAAAGTAGCAAAACCCTAAAGAGTTTTTTTTAGAGTAAATAAAGCTACTAAATAATTTAATTAAGAAACTTCAGGGTAGAGTTTGTATATATTAGAGTAAACTGCAATATAGATGTTTTTGTAATTTTAAAATATTTATGATTATTTTTGTATTTTAAATAAAATAAGCAGCCTTCAATCTCAAGAAGCATAACTTCCCATGCTTTTTAAAGTAGAGGTTATTATACCTTTAACTTGCTTTTATAAAAATCACCTTCTGGCCTCAAAAGTTAAGCATTTGGTTCTTAAAATCCTTACCAAACACTTTTTTTAGTATTTTAATTGTTGTACTTCAAAACAAAGCAACAAAAGTTAGAAAAGTAAGGGACCAAAGAAACTCTAAGGCTGCACAAGCAATATTGTGAGTATTGTAATGTTTCATACTCGCAAAATATTTTGGCATATGAATAAATCATTAAAATATGTCATGTGATTTCATGTGTAAGAGTCTTGAAAGTAAAGATGAGGTAGTTTTAGCTTTCTTTAGCTGTATTTTCAAAGCTTGTTGAAACATAAGGTTAATGTAGATAAATTTTGAAGATAACAATTGCAATGAAATATTGTGACGTTTATCAAGGCTATTTATGAATCTGTTAAGTATTTTTTTGGTTTTTAGTTTTTTTTAGATAATATTGTGTAAATGGAAGTTTGAACAGAAACATCACAAATATCTTAAAAAGTGAATTCCATAAGCTTTTGTGAATACCATATGGGTGACTTTGAAAGATTTGTTTAAACTATAAGCGCCAAAGTGACACATTTCTAAATTTAAGGGGATTAAAAATAACTTGGCATCTCTTAACCAATCACTTTGGGACACATGACAAAAAACTTCAATATTGACAGCACTGTAGCAGCTCCTGCAGTTCTAATGTTTTTGTAAATTTCCTGAATCCCAATGGTCTACATGAAAAGAATATGGTGAATTTGAGCCTTAGAATGAGCACGTGAAACAGATTAAAAGTCACCAAACATTGGGCATCTATCACATAAATTATGTATGATATGATCAACAACCTCAAACAATTGGCATGCTTGCTTTGAAAAGGAAAAAAAAGTTGCCACGCAGAGGGGGAAAAAGAAAAAGAAAAGGTATTTAGGCATTTCAAGCATACCAGTCTTTTGGCCAACTCCGCCTCCTTTTTCTGGAATGCAGCGTCATCCCCAAGGAAGAATGATGAGCTATCAGCATCGAACATTGTATTGCCTTCTTCTCTATCATACCTATAATGAAACTCCATTTAGAAGAAAACAATTGTAAGGAATATACTCTGTGGCTTCAAATTCTTGAAGAAATCACTGAGAACAGAAGGATCAGCAATCAAAACAGTATTCAATAGCATAACTATCGCATAGGAATTAAGCTCAAATAGCTGAACTTTGCTAACAAAACTTAAAAAGTCTGCAACTCTGCATAACATGTAAAGCCAAGCAGGATTGAGAAAGTATGCAGATAAAGAAGAAACGTAATTAAGCACAGCCAATGAAACAAAATGACATTTTCAGATCTGTGCAGTTGAAGCTTCTTCCAGGAGTTCGATAAGACTCAGGCATTCTCGTAAGCTTAGGAAAAAAACCAACAAATTTCAATCCCACCAATGATGAATAGCTAAGAGTGTTTGCAATCTCATATGAATACCAGAAAACAAATTACCAGGCTCGGTCAGAATTGTATTCCATCTCTTGACGCATACTTTCAGTAATCTCATAATTGTGCTCCTCGGATGAATAAGTTTTATCTCCTTCACCATCCTGCAGAAATGAAGTTAAATATAATAATGACTTCAATAAATAGAATCACACAAGTGACCATATGAGGCAGAGCATGACAATAACCTACTTCAATTTGAGAGAGATAAAATAGCGTCTTTACTGCTTTTTATAGAAAATATTGAAGGAAACGAAAAGGTGTTTGGTGCCAACTAATTAATAATACCTCCAATGATGGCGCACTTGTGTTGGAGAAATTAAGTTGATGGGACCTCCCACCATATTTAGAACTGGAAGACCTAATTGAAGATCCAGAAGCACGTATTGGAACTGGCGAGGGAGAAATGTGATCCCAAGGAGAAGCAGCAGAAGCTGTATTTCAATAGGAAATGTGCCCGGAGTAAACAAGAGAAAGAAAATAGAACCTTTTGCACCATCTAAAAAAAGCCAAATTCCAAGAGAGATTTCACTCTCTTAACATACCACAACTGCGAGGTGTTTGGCCACCCATCCATGGGGAAACTAATCGTGCATCAGGTGAGGCACCAACAAACATTGGTGACGGAGAAGGTTGGTGGCGTCGGCTGCTATTATAACTATCCCGCCGGGGTGTTTCTTCCCATTCCCATCTCCCATCATCCCAATCAGACCTGCCTGCAAGATCCACATTTTTGTATTGGAATGAACAGATTCCTAATGGCAGTCTTCTTAAAGTATTTACAAAGAAAGAAAGAAAGAAAGAAAGAAAACAAAAGGATCCTAATGATAGTTACACAAGAATATCTGCAGTTCTAAACTACAGAACCATGCTTGTTCTGGGTTTTCACCTTAGTCTTCTTTGTGGGGAGAGATAAGGGGGAGGGGGTAAGAAGATGGATCAACAATGGAACATTGTTATTCAAAATAAATTGCTAAGGTTCGCATAAGTAAGACGTGACAGATGACAATCCCATGAAATAGTATATGGAAATTCTTAAACATGTCAAAATGTTGAGCTTGAAAACAGAGTTCCAAGAGTAAGGCAGGGAAATATTTGAGGAGAGAGAGGGTTGGAGAGTCTTGGATAGTTTGTACCAGTATCATTTTGTTTTATCTCATTATCTTTTGTTGTAGGTTTGTAAAGTTGAAAGGCATTGGATAAAAGCAAAAACAAGAACTGCAGACCTGGTGTCCTCCTTGAACCTTCATACCGACTTCGTTTTCTCCCATGGTCTCCATCATAGTCTTGTTCATACCGTCCATGTGCTTCCCTTCCACGATATCGTTCATCACGGTCACTGCTGTGCCTGTCTCTCCCCCTCCTGCCTTCATCCCTAGCATCATCTTTAAGGCCTTTTCTATCCCTACCCCAGTCATCTATCTCACTCGCAGGACTCCTAGACCAAACACTCCGGGAACTCCCATTATAACTAGCACGATCCTTCAATTAAGAGACATGGCAAAATTAGCATACATATACAGTCTGTATCTTACAACCCGAAAAATCTGGTAAAAATAATTTCTAAATACCAAAGAAGAGTTATATGAAAAGGCACAATAATTCAAGGCATCAAAGTATAATCCCCTCCCACTCTAGTCCCCTGATTTCTATTCAATTATATTTGTGGGAAAACATTGATTACAGAGAGCCAGTATGCACATGGAAGTGAAAATAACAGCAGTAATTATGTTATGGAAGAAACTTATCCCTTCAAATTCTTATAGTAGAACTGTTTGATCAAAACACCAAAAACAGACCAAGAAGTCAAAACTTGCATGTTATGGAATCAAGAAGTCAATAGTAGGTTTGTTCAACGTATTCAGTTCTACATAGAGATGTAAACACCACGAACCTCAGAAGTTACATTTTGTCTGAATAGAATTCAATGGCAGTTGCATTGTTAGAATTCTACACTGTTAACAGATTAAAACTTTTCTCCTATTTATCATTGCTGTTCTGTGCTTTTACCCACAAAAGCTGAAGTAAAAAAAAAACACTTTCTTGGAAAAGCATTCGTGAAGATTAACTTACATCTGATGACAGATTTTCTCTAGGACGAGAAGTTCGATGCGTGTTACTAAGCGATCCCTCTCGAGTCACAACACTTTCTGGAATGCATAATTCAAAGAACAATTAGAAGAGAAAAATACAGGAAATTTCAATAAATAAGTAAATAAAAAATAGAATATCTTGAAGAGAAGAGAAGCCGTACTCTCGCTAGCAGAGGTTTCCCGGTATCGCCTATTTACATTTTTGCGTGCACCACTCTCACTTCCACCACCGTTTTCTACTTCATCTAATCCAGAAGACTCGGTAGCCTCTTCCTCTTCATCAATCGACGCCATAAAAGAAGTTGTAGCTCTTTCCTTTGGAGCCTTAAACCCTCCTCCATTTGCATCAGATCCTCCTCGTTTCGCAATCGCAAGTACATCTAAACCTAATTTTATCAACTCAGATTTTTTATTTTTAATGTTCTATTTATAATATAAATATATAGATGGATCGACGGATAAAAATTAATACCTAAAAGTGATTTTCTTTCAGGAGGCCGAAATTCGAGTTTCTCCTTTTTAGGAACAAATAAGCCTCCTTCACTGCCGTTGCTTTGCTCTGCTTCCATTGTAACTACTGACTTGTCTATATCCATGACTCCACTTTTAATGCTAAATCAAAATTTGACAACGAAAGCGTACCTGGAGGTTGGTTGAGTGAGGTCAGGGAACCGAGTAGAGGATTCAAACCCTAGATAAATTAGCGGGGAGAGAACCAGGGCGGGTTTCACCGACTTGAAGGATCAGAGAGAATCCGGCTGACATTCGTGAATTTATTGAGAATCTTGACCGGTCTAGATTTGGGCTGCAATGCCCACTGGGCCAGTGACTGTTTGTTATTGACAAGGTTCAAAGTCGGCGGTCCAGGCCCAGTATTCTAATGGAAACTTCTTCAGTTGAAAGATAATTAGATATCTTATTCATGCCACAGCTTTTCAAGTGGTTGCAGGGTTTCAAGACTCGTAGATTTCGGAGACCCTCCCACATTTCATGATACAAGATCAGAAAAGTGACTCAAGAACAAGCGGAGGGGAGAGAAGAGGACGTTAATATACACCAAAGCATTTAGTTTTACTAATTTGGAACCAAGGCTCGAGTTCTGTATCTCTCACTGCACTACAAAAGAAAATCAACCAAGTTCAGTTGGGGGGGCATTAATAATCCTCTTCAATTCTGCAAACTTAATCATCTTTTCATACTCAAATCAAAGACTTTGTCAGTACTAGCTAGGAGGATTTATGTGAATAGTTGTTGAAACAAGCACATATATAGCTTCAGCAAGCATAATGCTCTGTCTTACCCTGGCAAATTCCAGTGGCAAGACTAAAGGGTTTGCTTTCGAGTCCTGTGGTTGCTAATATGATGATTACTGGAGATTTACATAATTGTTAATTTCAAGACCCGTGGATTAGTTGGAAAACACGCAAGCTGACCCAAAAACCAGCGCTAAAAAAAACAAAAACAAAGTGGATACAAACATGAATATTAGTCAATCCTACTAGAGAATAATCTCTGACTAAAGAGCAAAAAAGAAAAAAGAAAATTGGTGACAGAAGAGCTAAATTCATGCTCGGATATGCTACAAGACATCTGTTAAGAGACACTGGCAATTATTTATACTTTGTCAGTTTGTGATGCACAAGCAGGTGTTCAGGACTACCGATCTGCTTATTAAAACTCTTCCTGAAATAATAACAATAGCATATAACTGTTTAAGACCGATAGCTGATAAGCTTATCGCTACTGCACACCAAATCTGAAGTTAGGGATAATCTCCCATTTCGGAGTACAGTAAATATTATTTTTAACACCATTAAATCAAAATAATTTAAAAAATTAAAAATATTATTTTTTAAAAAAAAAAAATTCTGAAGCAAATACACTCCCAGAGTGGAACTTCTACTGGGAAAGGTCATATAGGGGAAAACCAAATAAATAAATGTCTTAGATTATTAAAATAAATGTATCTGAGATCAATAATACAATTTATCCAACTAACCCGAAAAGAAGTTTGCAGGTTTGAAACTTTTATTTCAAAATGAAATTATTGATGTTTAAATGGATAAAAACCCTCAGTTTTACAGTCCCAACTGACAATAAAATACACATATCCATCTTATAAGATACATGGATTCTTATGTTTAAAACCAAAAATGAGAAATCTTTATTCAGTGGAACTTTTAAACCATTGACTCTATTTCAAGGGTAATCTTTTGTTTGTATATCATTTTAATATATTAATATTAAAAATATATTTTTTTAATATTTTCAAATGAATAAAACCTAACAAGGTTATCAATTGTTTAAGCCTTATATATATATTAACTAATATATAAACCGTGTGGCCGAAACACTGTGCTGTTCACTGTGCACCAAGACTGAAGCCACTGTGGATTGTGGCAGTGTCCGACACTTCTGCCCTTAATGAGCTCGCCTGTTTTCATTTCTTTCTAGGGGCTCCTTTGGCTTTTGCCTTCATTCTGAAACATCAAGCTCCGAACTTTTTTATTTCCTTATGTGTCTATTATAACAATTATTAATTAATACATGTGTCGTTCATGATGATTGTTTATCGCAGCTCCAATTAATGCGCGGCCGTTAATTAATGCTTTGTTTGTTTTTACCTTCTGCAAGCGTCGAATTGAGCAGCCCTTTTGATGTTTTTTGATGACGAGATTGACGGTGCATTGCTTTTGCCAGGAGGATTTGTTTCATGTTAGCTCTTGGACAGGGAGTAGGGCTGCAGGAGGACGCAGGTGGCCATTGCCATGACATTTGGCTAGCAAAAAAAGAAGTGCCCTTTTATATTATTTTATAATCCTTTTGCTAGGTTTCGGTCAATCTCTTTATTTCATTTAAATAAGCAATTTCAACTTATTTTGTTTGTTTTCCCACCATGCTATGCTTGGGTTTAAGCTTTGTGCTCTATTTACTCTTCTTTTATGTTTGCTATTTTTTTACCAATTCAAGCAGCAAGGTCCACGATAGTAATATTAGTTTTTTTAAGTAGTTTCTTAAAATTAAAAAATATTGAAATTTCAACCCGTGCATCACTACATGATAAAAGAAACAAAATTTCCATTTCACTTCAATGAGAAAAATGAAACAAATCTTATTTTTTATCTCGGTTTTTATACTTTAATTTTAATTTTAATTATATATATATATATATATATATATATATTTCTGAGTATAAATGTTTGATTGATTTTAATATATATATATATATATATATGAAATGGTGTCTATTTTTATCCATATTTTTATATTTATATGTTCTTAGTTTTTGTTTTTAATTTTCATTATTTTCTCTTTTGTTAAGGTTGTATTTTTTTATTTTTGTTCTTAAATTTTAATTTATCTTGGTTATCATTTAAAAATTGACATTTATTATTTTTTCTTTTGTGTTTCTTTTTGTGTTTTTTATTATTTGTATTTATTATCTATATAAATGGTGTGGGTAAAGCATTATAGCTCTCATTACATAACACTGTGGATTGTTACGATGCTTCCTTGCTTATGTTTTTTTTTCCCGTAAACATTTTTTCCCCGCTTATATTTTTTTTTCACTTATATATTTTTTTTGTTTTTTATAATCTGAGTATTCGGGCTAGCTTAAACGTACCACGACTAATTCATGGATCCAAGTTTATTTTTTGATAACCGGGGTGTCCAAGTCAGCTTATGTGTACCATGACTAATTCCCAAACCCATTTTTTTTTATAATTAGGTTGTCCTGACTAACTTTCATCTCCTCACAAAACATTGTGAATTGCTATTATGCTTTTCCATTTATACTTTTTTGTTTTGTTTTTATTCCCACTTATACATTTTATTTTATAATTTTGGTGTTCGGGTGAGTTTAGACACAATACGACTAATCCCAGGACTCAATAATGACTAACTTTCATCTCCTCACAAAACATTGTGAATTGCTATTATGCTTTTCCATTTATACTTTTTTGTTTTGTTTTTATTCCCACTTATACATTTTATTTTATAATTTTGGTGTTCGGGTGAGTTTAGACACACTACGACTAATCCCAGGACTCAATAATAATATTGTCATAAACACAATGTTATCTTCTACCAATAACACTTCCCATCTTTTAATATAATAATATTAAGAATAAATCTTATAAAAAAAAACATTAATTTTCTTCTAACAATAATAATGGTGTAAGCAATAGTATGGCAATAGTAATTAAAATATTAATTATCTATAAAATGATTATAATGACAATTATAATAATTGTGACAATTTATCAATCATGATAATAGCAATGAGAATAATAATCAAAATAATTTATTAGTTGATGTTATTTTTCTTAAAAAATAATTTTTTTTGCTTTTTTATGTATGATATTTTAAATTTAATATCACATAAAAAAAAATAATAGTCACACGTAGACATAATGGATTGAAAAATTATGTCAAGTTATCTACAATAAAAAAATATATGAGTCACTCGCCCTACACTATGCCGTAGCCAAAAACAAATTTTTTAACATGCAAAAAAATATTAGTAGTTGTAAGTTTTTTTTTTATGATGCTATATATCTGAGTGAAATAATCAGTTTACAAAACTTTCAACTATTACTGTAACAAATTTATTTACAACAATAATAATAATTATTGTATATTAGTTTTTTATATATTCATTTTATTATGTGAAATGTATTTAAAATAATGTCATGGGTATTTTCAATTTTTTTTCATTTATATGCAGTATAATAACTATAATACCCTCAAATAAAACAAAAACCAAGAATTGTCAGTGGAGGTGTCCCAGTAATTTTATATTTTTCATGCACAGTAAAATAACCTTTATAGCCTTAAAGAAAACAAAACAAAAAAGTTATCTGCAGGGTGTTTTAAACATTTCACATTTAACTATACATGTATAAGGGAGAGTTTCACTCTTATTTTATACCACCAAAGCAAACTTACTATATTTTTTAACGCAAGCTACATTCAAAAATTTAAAAATCTAAACTAAGAGCAAAAGTATATCTAGACAAAAATTAAGAACTATCTCAGAATGACCGAAAAAATCAAGGGATCAAAACTCAACTAAAAAATAACTCAATAAATTCGGTACAGCAGTTTCAATTTTTGCAATTTTGTCCTTTGATTGAAATTGATAATAAATTTGATTTTCATTTAGGTCCTTATACTTTTAATTCTTGATTTTAATCCCTTTATATTTGATTTTTTATACTTTTTTTTTAATCCCCTGATTTCTTTTTATGATTTAAATTTTGTTAAAGTTTTAATGGTTTTTTTATTCTTTTATTTATTTTATTTTTTTCATTATTAACACAATAATAATAATAATAATTTAATTTTTTTTTTGCTTACTCTTTTGTTAATATTTTTTAGTTTTTTCTTTCTCGGGGTAATTTGATAATTTTTATTGTTTTGACAGTAATAGCAACGGTAGTTTTTGTTTTTGTTTTATTCTTTTGTTTGATCTTTTGTTAAGGTTTTTAAGATTTTTTTTCCTTCCATTTTTCCCCTTTCATTATTAACACAAAAATAAAATAAATAAATGAAAATAATAATAATAATAATAATAATAATAATAATTTAATTGTTTTTCTTGCTTACTCTTTTGTTAATGTTTTTTAGAGTTTTTTTTCCCTCAGAGCCATTTGATAATTTTTATTGTGTTGACAGTGATAACAATGATAATTTTTAGTTTTCATTGTATTTTTTTGTTTGATCTTTTTTTGTAATTTTTACAATTTTTTTAATCTTTCATTCATTCATGATAATAATGATAATAATATCAACAACAACAACAACAACAATAATAATAATATTTTAATTATTTTTCTTGGTTGCTATTTTGTTCATGCTTTTTATTTTTTTCCCTCAGTATAATTTGATAATTTTTATTGTTTTGATAGTAACAACAATAATAATTTTAGATGTTAAGACTCCGATGTTGCTATTGTTATAATATTTTAAATTAATATTGCTTCCTTTTCCCCTTTATGTTTTTTCATTATTATTATTTTTATTTGCTCTTTGTATTAAATGATTTTTATAATTTTACTATCTGCACAATAATGACGATGATTTTAGTGATTACTTTTTTATTTCTTTCTTATAAAAATATATATTTTTTTTTAATGTTAGTTCGCGCTCTTTTTTGATCTTTTATAACACAATACCTACATTTTAAAAGATGTATTCTATGCTTGCGCAACAAACTATACTTAAAAATTTATATATTTTATCTCATAATCTATAACTTTTATGTAGTTATATCATATAAATTTATCATTGTGGATTTATTTTTGTTAAATTATATACATAAAAATGCCCGCGGCACAGCGCGGGCAATATAGCTAGTATATATATATATATTGTGTTTTTTCACTGATTCAAGGTTTTTTTTTCCAGGGAATAGTTATTCGTGCACCAGTAATGGCAACTCTTGGATTGCAGATATTGTTCGAGTCAGGTAGAGAGCTTGTTACAAGGGTATATGCAACATTTACTAATCTACGCTACAGCTGCTGAATTATCAGAAAGCATTTAAAGTAATCTTTAATTAACTCTATGCTGGCTCAACCAGAAAGAGATCCTAACAAACAAAAATGGATGGTTGGCATTATGGTCTCTGTCACAGTGGTAAAATTTGTGCTCATGGTAGATTGCCGCAGATTCAACAATGAAATTGTCAGGACATATGCTCAAGATCACTTCTTCGATGTCATTGCTAATTCAATCGGTCTAGGGTCAGCAGTGTTAGCTATCGAGCTTTACTGTTGGATTGATCCTATTGGAGCCTGACAGTGTTTGCTAATAATTCAGAATTATTCCGTAATATTGGAATATGCTCCCCCTTTTCACATTATTATAGTATAGGAACGACTAATATATTGAAACTGAAATGCAGATAGCTTTTATATACAACGAGCAATTGGGGAAAGACCGTGGTGGATAATGTTTGGCCATTAATAGGGAGGGCACTGTTAAAGATTAATACAAATTATATTCTGGGGTCTCACCTAATTGTTTAAATTTTTAGCTGAGATAGTTTCTTAATATGGTATTAGAGTCTTGTTGACCTAGTGGTCACGAGTTCGAATCTCATCACCATCATTTTATTTGATATAAATTAAGTACAAGATAGTATGAGCCTGTACAACTTTCAAGTCCAAATAACTTTCACTTGAGATAGTTGCATATGTAATCTGCAACCATCACAGGGAGATTAAGCACATCGAAACCGCTAGAGCATACACATTTGGTTGTCAGTACTCTGTGGAGGTTCATATAGTCTTGCCACAGGATGTCTCTTGATCAAGCACGTGATATTGGAGAGACTCTTGAAGAGAAGCCAGAACAACTACCTGGAGTTGAAAGAGCTTTTGTCCATGTGGATTTTGATAGTAATTAAATCGTGAGCTGCGAATGAAATGAAGAAATTTCTGCTGTGTTTCCTTTCATACCTGACCAGTAAAACCTTAAATCAAATAGACTAAGTCAGACTAGCAAAGCATCAATGGTGACGATGTTAACTTTGACAACCTCTTCAATTTCTGAAAAGTTGTTACCGTCAAACTAAAAATATTCACCATGACTTATATACTTCGTTAAATATAATGATTCACAATCTTTTATCCCTTAAACTGAGATGGTTTGTTATGTTTTAATGTTTATAAAATGTACTAACTTATCAAGTGATGCTTTCATTTCCTGTGTTTCTATCTATTTGAGGATTGAAAATCCTACCTTCTCTGCAAGCAAAAACGCTTCTGCCGACAAAAAATGGTGACTAGCCCTCGAATCGATTCGTTTGACTATAGAATCGAGCTTTCATCACCTCCCCCGCCAGGCGAGGATGCACCAGCCACAAGCGTGCCGTCGTGGCGTCTTACTATGGATAGGTTCCAGTTGCCGGAGAGGCGTGTAGATTCTGATCTTGGCTTGGGAAATTGTTTGAAGACACTGAGTAACGTTTCACTTTTCGTCATGCTAGTATTTGTTTTGGTTCTACAGAAAAGAAACAGCTCTTGAAATGTTTGTTTTATGACTAATATTTGATAAGTATGGTGATCTCTAGCTTTAATTAATCCTTTATATCTCCATCCAGGGAGGCGGAGGAAAGTTGCAGAATATTACAGGAAGCAGGAAGAGCTTCTCGAGGGGTTTAATGAAGTGGACTCATTCACTGAGTTGGGTACTTTGCCCGAGGGCTTGACTGAGGTTAGTTGCCTGGCTAAACCTAATTGTTCATTATCATGCACGCCTTCCAGAAAACAGCATCCAATGTATCATCCAGATCAACTTGTCTGGAAAGCTTCAAATTTAACAAATATATTAATCAGAATTTATTACGCTTCCTGTGACGGTGAAACAGAATGAAATGAAGCAGCTAGCGAAGAGTGAGAAGGTTGCAATCTATGCATCCAATGTAGCAAACTTGGTGCTTTTCGCGGCAAAAGTTTATGCTTCGGTTCAGAGCAGATCAATGGCAGTCATAGCATCAACCTTGGACTCTCTCTTGGATCTCTTGTCAGGTTTCATTCTGTGGTTTACTGATTATGCTATGAGGAAAGAGAATCAGCACCAGTATCCCATTGGCAAGCAGAGGATGCAGCCTGTGGTGGGTTTTCTCTCTCTTCTTTTCCAACAATTCTGAAACTAAAACCTGTGTTTCACATTTTAACTTGCCAGATGAAATCAAGCATTTTCTTCGTGGTAGAAAATGAAAAACACAATATAAGTCGGGGAAATCTTCGTTAGGTCTTTATGCAAGCCCATATTAAGCATTGGTTTGACCATCCACTGACTAAACTGCTTACAGGGGATAGTAGTTTTTGCATCAGTAATGGCAACTCTTGGACTGCAAATATTCTTCGAGTCAGGAAGACAACTTCTTACAAAGGTATGCAACGCAACACGAGTGCTGATTATTCTGTGGTTCAACAAATTGTTAGACATACTTTAATCGTATACTAAATTCACATAGCATCGGAAGTTTAGATTATAAATACCTCCAGTTATTTTTACTCAAGTACCAAAAATGAATTCCCAATACAACAGTAGCACAACTTCAAAATAATAGATTTTTAATCTATGCCTACTAGTAGTCATAGATGAAGTATACATGCTATTATTTATAGGTAGATCAAAGACCCTTCTCATTAATTTATTAACTAATTTTCTCTTCGCATCAAGGAAAAAATTAAGCAATTGATCCTCATGATTTATCTCTATGATCATAGGTTTGAATAAACAAGAACATGAATGTGTTATGAGAGGCATAATGATAATTTCTAACACAAATGGCATATAAGAATAACGAGTTAATTATGTTCATATGCTAAACTTGGTATCACTTCATGCAGGCACAACCAGACAGGGATCCCACCAAACAAAAATGGATGATTGGAATCATGGTTTCAGCTACAGTAGTAAAATTTGTGCTCATGGTATACTGTCGCAGATTCGAAAATGAAATTGTCAGGGCATATGCTCAAGATCATTTATTTGATGTCATTACTAATTGTGTTGGTCTAGCCGCAGCTGTACTGGCTATCAGATTCTACTGGTGGCTCGACCCTGTCGGAGCTATACTTGTGAGTCATCGCCATTGACACCGAGTTAAACAATTTGTTATCCAGCTAGTAGCGTACTGCGTTAACCATAATTAATTATAATGCAGATAGCTCTATACACGATAAGCAACTGGGCAGGTACAATGATGGAGAACGTCTGGTCGTTGATTGGGAGGACAGCCCCACCAGAATTTTTAGCAAAACTGACGTATCTGATCTGGAATCACCATGAAGAGATCAAGCAAATCGATACCATTAGGGCATACACGTTTGGTAATCACTACTTCGTGGAAGCTGATATAGTCCTGCCGGAGGACATGGCCCTTGGTCGAGCGCATAACATTGGAGAGACACTTCAAGAGAAGCTTGAGCAGCTTTCTAAAGTTGAACGAGCTTTCGTTCATATCGATTTCGAATACTCTCATAAGCCGGAACACAAGCCGAAACGAGCTAGCTAGAAGGAACAAGATCATGGCCGAAATTGTGGAAGTTGTGTGGATAATTTGATTTGGTTAATTGAGTTATATGTCTGCTTTTATTGTGATTGAGTAGATAGAATGAGCTAGTGATCATTCCCGGCCTCCTGCTGATTCTATATGAATTCAATTATAGTGTTTAATTTGAATTAAATTGATAAATAAATTGAATTCATATGCATATCAAACTTAATTATAGTGATCATTCCCGAAATTTTTTATAAAAAAAAACCCGTACCGAATTCTTTCCTTTCCTATCTCCACTTATGGTTAAAACGTTGTAGAGAAGTGGCATCCACGTATAGTTGCTGTCACTCCCATTTGTTCGATGAAATGCCTCAGTGAGCTACGAAGCTGTTCCTGCAAGGTTTCTTAATAGTTTCCGGGTTTTCTCCCTTCCATTTTGTTTGTTTAGAATCCGAGGAGAATGAAATGGAATTTGAAGTTTTTTTCCCTTTTGTTCTTGCTCGCATGAGAATGATGTCTCCATGCCCGTCAACGAGACATACACTAGGATTTTGTCTTCAGTAGTGTTGTTGCTTGCTAAACGTTAAAAATGATGCTCGAAGATTTTAAAGAAGAATCGGCATCGTAAATTGAAAAATTATTTTGATTTTGTTTTCCTGGTAATTTGACATTTGTATATAAAAATTAAAAGATACGAGAGCTAATTGACGTACCCAGTTTTACAAGTTTATCAAACACAACAAAAAAATAATGTGTTTTAAAAATGTTTTTTAAAAAATAATTTTATTTTTATTTTTAAATTAAAAATAAATAGTGTTTTAGATATTTTTATACGTTAATGTCAAAAATAATTTTTAAAAAAATAAAATCTTTTTGATATATTTCTAAATATATAACTACAAACTTACTCCCAAACATTTACTATTGTAGATGACACAATGGTGGTAAGAGCTTGGAACATCTGTCCACCCAGAAACCTTCATTACTCGGCTTCCAAACTTGATGAATCCATATGCTTTCTTGTGTTACGGGGACATTCCTTACCAAATAAATGAAACCTTCGACTTGATTAGAAACAAGCTGTGGGCTTCTTGATTCACCAGCAAAAATCCTTGCATCCCTTTCCTACCATACGAAGTACACAGAGGCCGGAAAGCTTATTTTACAAGCAATTTCACTGAAAGTTTTACCTTTCCACGTGACGCTAACCTATTTAGTCCATTCATCTCGTGTGTGTGTTTTTTCCATCCTAGAAACATTGAATCTATCACAGACTGTCCACTGTATCTCTTCAGAATAAGAGCAATCAAAGAATAGATGATTATGGTCTTCATTGTCCTGAAACATAGTTAGCAACAATTTGGACCAAAAATCCCAAATCATTGCATTTTGTCTCCAGTAGTAAGCCTTTGCTGAATTGTTAGCCAAAGAATAAATGAATGCCTTGGAATGACATTCGTAATCCAAACAACAACATTCTTTTTTGAAAAACACGCATGCTCCTATGTTTCTTTAGCCCCACTAGTTATCATATCCGTACCAGACCACAAAAAAGATCTTGAAATCTGCTATGTTTTTCCAACCGCTTTCCCATGTAAGAAAAGAATAGAGAGACCCAATAAACCTGAATGGAGGAGCAGAACTGAGTTTATTAGTTGCACTCGTTTAGCTAGCATATGAAAGCAATATACATGTCTAGTGCTAAATTTTTTCAGTGATTCGATCAACAAGGGTTTTACAATGAACAGCCTGAAGTCTTTAGTAGATAAAAAGGACCCTCAAATACTTCACAGGTAACTCACCTTGTCTAAAGCCTAGAATCTGTACAACTTGCTCTCTAATGTCACATGGTGTTCCACTTTGGTAAATGTCATTCTTGTTTGGGTTCGGGGAAATTTCAGAAAGGGATTGAAATCCCATAAGCACATTATTATTCACACAAGCAAAACTGGCTTCTCCTTGTTGAAGATCTTATCCTTTTGGCACCTCCAGTGAAACTTGAATTAAACAAACCAGAAAGGACCCGTAATAAAAGCGTATAATTAAGAGGTTTACTTCCATATAATTTCAGATTGGATTTATAAAATAGGTAGGGAGATAAGGGATCACTTGTCCTAGCCCCCTTCCTCTTTGAAAATTATTAGAAAATAATATAAATCAATGACAGGACAGCCGGAACATTTGAATAGCTTGAGATATAATTTTTTTATTTATTTTCAACTCAAAATAATTAAACACAATGCACCCTATTTTATTCCTCAAAAAGTGATTCGAGTTACATTCTTTCTTTGATCGTTTTGCAAGAAAGATAGTATTCTAATAATATCCTACCTTTTTCTTTAGCTGGGCATAATACTGGCCAACCTTTGATAATGGATTCCTCCTTGAAAATTGGTAAAGAATAATATAAATTAAATTGGTAAAGAATAATATAAATTAAATTGGTAGAGAATAATATAAATTAATTATTTCATGATACGACAGCCGGAACGTTTGAATAGCTTAATTAAACACACTGCACCCTATTTTATTCCTCAAAAAGTGATTCGAGTTACATTCTCAAAAAGTGATTCGAGTTACATTCTTTCTTTGATCGTTTTGCAAGAAAGATCGTATTCTGATAATATCCTACCTTTTTCTTTAGCTGGGCATAATACTGGCCGACCTTTGATAATGGAGATCGTAGATATCCCCATGCCATGCAAGAAGCTTTACTCCGTTGGCGTAACCCTGAATGGGCCAGGCACGTGGGGCTCAACCGCATTTACACGTTTGGGCCATAAATTTTTGTTTTTTGTTTTGTAGAGGGCAAACGGCGGTGTATTTTCACTTGATATATAGTACTTTAAATTTTTCATGATCACTTAATTATTAGTATTATTATTTTTATATTATATGTATAATAAGTGAAAAATAAATTATTAGTTTTCAAATGAGATTTATAATATTATTTAATAGCCATGTAAAAATAGAAGAGTTTACAAGAGCTGGGATAAAAGTAGAGTTATTTAATTACAAGAATTGATTACAGAACACTCTAAGAATTGATTATAGAACACCCTACGCAGGGAATAAAATTAATTACAAGCTCTTATGGCCTTCTGCACAAGTTCTCAGCGATTCGGCCGATTATTGGCTCATAGGGCGGTAGCGACTGCAAAATGATCCTGTATTGTTCTAACTGTATTTTTACATCATTTTGATATGCTAAAATAAAATTAAAAATTAAAAATCTATCGCTGTTCTTGTATTCTCCTGCTCACGAAATGCGGCATCCATGTTTAAACAGTTTAAAGAACAGGGTTCATTTCAGAAAGATTGAGAAAGAAGTAGAAGCCACGTGTAGCTCGGCATTTGCCTATAATAAAGAGGCGGTCTGGGAGATTTTTGAACGAGTAGAATCTGCACTAGTTACAGCCATCAACATTTTCATTTTTCTCTTCTGGGAAAAAAGTTACATGGAAGGAGATCACAGTGGCCGCAAAAAGAATGTTGCGGAAGATTGTATCGCAGTGGCTCTTCCATCTGCGATATCAGCGGTAGAGGAAGACCCGTTGCCATGGCGGCTCAGTCTCGACAGTTTTCGCATAAAAAGGCAGGACACTGATCATAGCCGTCAAACTTGGTCCTCTTTCCTGCATCCATCATCACGTAATGCATTCCTTGCCTCGATCTTCTCCTTACTCTTGCTGCCTTGATCGCATCTGCCTCATTTCAGTTCTCTTCTTTGCCTTGATCTTTCCCTTTTATTCTGTTTTTTGTTTCCTACTTTCTACATCCAGCTTTCAATTCTTCGTCGGTAATTAAGTGTTGGTTGAATTTCAAATGAGATAAGTTAAATAGCCCCTCTAGTTTTGAAACTAATGGATTATAAGTAGTTCCCATAATCTTTTGTCCATGTTCAATCATTTTTCATAAAAATAAATAAATTGAGCGGTTAAATCTTTTGTTTGTTTCTTTAATTTACCATGTCGGGATTTTGAGACCAATATTTAAAAAAAATACTATTGTTCTAATTAAATACAAGGTGTTGTTATAGAGATATCGACGGAATATATTTCAAAAATTGTTTGAAAAAAATAACTTAGTTTCAATTAAGCTGATGGTCCAAATATATATATATAGTAGTTGACCAATCATAATAACTTAGGACTAAACAATTTATTTTACTGTGATTTTAGGTTCGAGTCCTATAGTTACTAATATGATAACTACTCGAGACTTATATATTCGTTGATTTTAGAACTCGTAAAATTAGTTAAGATGTGCATAAACTGATCTAGATAAAAAATAATAATTAAACAAGAATAATCTAACAAAAAAAATATTAAAAGCTTAGTGGAGATGATAAGACCTTTTTTGTGTGTGCCTATCTGTTATTCCTTCTGCGTTGCATCTTGCGAGTATCCATATTTTGTGTTTTTTTTTTTCCTGGGATAAGACAATATTTTGCCACATCAGACAAGGTTACAGATCACATATAAGGCTTGTGGTCTGATTAAAACTTTCAATATTTCTTGCTATATGGGATGGTCTTATATACATGTATTCCAAGCAGTACTTAGCCATAAGAAGAAATATAAATGGACGGATATACCCGTTGTGAGTGGTTCATATACGATGCTATCCATCGGTCTCTAGCTTCGATGAGAATGTGATCCCCCATCCCCAGATGTCGCGAATAGATACGGATTTCTTCTGAAAATGAAATTCCTTTCATATCTTTTGTTTTTTTCCTTGTAGAGCTTGAGTACTGGTCTCTCTTTTTTTTTAATTTATTTATTAATAATTAATTGGACGGCCTCCTATAAATTATGTGGGGGGGGGGGGGGGTTAGAATATTTAACAAATATCAATATAGTTTTTTAATATTCTTATTTTATTTTTATCATTAGAGCAGCAAAATAATAATAAATATCTAAAAACGTTAATTTGATAATATTTTTAAAGCAAAAATATTTTAAAAAAGTAAATTAAAGCACAGAAACAACACTCTTTTAAATATCTATTAAATTTCACGAAAAAAGAGAGACCAATAATATACAGGCTGTGAAGACGAGACCAAGGCGACAGTAGTCATGGCTAGAAAGAGCGGCGGCGGCGGCGGTTATATAACACAGAAGATGATAACACCCAGCTGCTTCCTCCATCGGCCTCGTGGAGATTAGATATTGATAAGTTTCGTCTTCCTCGAGAAAGTCATGAGCATCGTAGCCATGATGGAGCCTCTTCTTTCTCCCTGGACCGTCTCCTCCCTCCTCCAAGCACTCACTATTTAATTTCCCCTCTCGATCTCTTTTCTCAATTGTCTGTTTTTATTTTTAAGATATTGTAGCTGTTAATTATTTTTATGGACGCGACGCGCTATGCTATTTTTTTCTTCAAATAAATGGTTCGAGGCTTTGAGCCCGAGATCTACGAGGAGGTGGGGACACCAATGCTCTATTTTTTTTTGGAAGAGTGCAAGCCCCAAAAGCGCACCACCAATGCTCTACGCTGTAGCTGAGCTTATTGTTCGATCAGTTTTAGTCATTGTCGCTATCAAACACTAAGAGTTTCAATCGTGTTTTTAATGAACAAAATCCAACACTGTGTTTCTTACTTTCAATGCCCTATTTATTTATTTTTATTTATTTTCCATCATCTGCTATATATATATATATACACTGTTACTTGTTTATATTATAAGTATATATTTGCAGTGTTTGTTTGGCCATCAATACCCTCTGTCCATTGCATTTAGTTCTCTGCAAGTGGGGACTGTCCGGTTTTGTCTGAAGGACTTTTTTTTTATACGGTGGATTGGTGACCTTTGATTCCATGGAATTTACTTGGTGTTTGAGAATGTGTTCGGGAAATGTTTTTGAATAATAATGAATTTTTTATTTATTTATTTATTTTAAATTTTAAAAAAATAATATTTTTAAATTATTTTTATGTGTTAATATTTATAATTTTATAAATTTTTATTATTTTCAAAAACAACTTTATCCAAATGCTCAAAGACACTCGTATTCCATCTACTTTGGTATGTGATGGTTTTTGTTCTTTCAGATTGGACAATGATTATTTTTTGCAAAGTTGGTGACGGCTCCCTTTTCTTTTATATAAATGGAAAAGTGAGGAGAGAAGGTAGTCCACGTACCAATCGTAGAAGCACTGTAGTTTTCCTCGTCATTTCTCAGCTTAATTTGACAGGATATAATACGATAAAAATTTACATGCTCTTCTCAGTGTGCGGATATACATTGATGCCCACTTTGAATTGTTTGCTCTCTTATTGTTTTTCTTTCTGTCGCTGTTTGATTATTTATTTATTTATTTATTGACCATTAACGAAGCCTAATAACGGAGGAGAAAGGATAATTTATTTTTTAATATTAGATTTATCAAAATTTTAACTCCATTTGTTATTTTATTTTGAATTTAATTATTTTACATAGTTTTGCGGAATAACTTGATTGACTAAAATTTTCTGTTATTTTTTTTATACTTAATTCTTTAATATTTACTAAATTAAATTTTATAATTTGTTTTATTTTGTTTAATATGAGGTTGTCTACTCTCGAGTCAAGAGTTTAATAAGTTAATCCAAATTTTTTTTATTGTTTAAAATTTTATCCTTCAAAATTTGAGAATTGAGTTTCATAATTAAGGTTTGACAGATTAACCTGGAGCAATTTTTTTAATTGATTTTTTTAATCTTATTTTATAACATTAAATTGATTGATAATTGAATTTGAATATATTTTTATTTGTTTTTAAAAGATTATTTTAATCTCATGATTCGAGTTATAATTTTTACATATTAACTTGGAATGACTCAAATCAATCTAACATATCATCATCTTAATATTTTAAAAAATGTATATATTTTTTATTTTTTTAATCAAATTATATTTTTTATTATATTTAATTTTGCCAAATTAATAGATTTATATCTTGTAAATCTCTAATCATTTTCATTAGAAACACGTTAAAAAAATTTAATTCCATCCGCGCGCTGTAAAGGAAAATCACCTAGTTTACATCTATAGATGAGCATTAGGCCATGTCTGATGATTTTGAGTAAGTTGAAAATTAATGATATAAGCATAAACAATTGTTGGCGTGAAAAATTTCAAATTATCAAAAACATTATTGGTTTATTTGGGGTGGCATGATCAGAGCATGTTGACAATGACACAGACTGCACTATCCTTTGACCACGAGAAGTGAGGCAATGTATACCGACCCAGTATCTAGGGCATTGATTCTGTGAATTTCATATACCTGAAACTGGGGTTGTAAGTTGTTTCCTAAGACCTATGATCATGCTACTTTGTACTTCAGGCTGATGTCCTGGCTCTGAGCTAGTGATGCGTTGTTACTGAAACTGGGGTTGTAAGTCGTTTCCTAAGACCTCTGATCATGCTACTTTGTACTTCAGGCTGATGTCCTGGCTCTGAGCTAGTGATGCGTTGTTACATTGAGTGTCTGTTTGGAAGGGTGGTTGCGGTTGCTTTTGAAAGTATTTTTCATTTAGAAATACATTAAAATGATATTTTTTATTTTTTAAAATCATTTTTGACATCAGCACATCAAAATAATTTAAAAATACAAACAAAAATTCATTTAAAATGAAACAGGGGTACAACCACCCTCCAACTTCTGAATTTTAGAAATTTACTACTCTAATTGGTAGATTCGTAAGACATCTTAAATCATAAATTTTACCTGACGGATAGAGAGTGAGTAGTACAACATCATTTACTTGTACCTTCTTTTTGTATTGGGACACTTGGCATTTTCCTGTGATTTCAGTCTCTTTAGTGCCACAGTATAGAACTTATGTCATCTCTTTCTATGCTTCTGGCCTCAGGGAAGCAACGCAAGGTTTCTGAATACTACAAGAAACAAGAGAGGCTCCTTGAAGGGTATAATGAGATGGAGGCCATGACCGAATCGGGTTGTTTCCCTGGAAAACAGACAGAGGTAGGATGTTATCTTATTTCCCCCCTTTGTTTCACCCTCTTGCTAATGATAGAGTAGCTTCAATCTAAAGGCATCCTTCTTCTTTTCAGGATGAATTGAAGCAGTTGGCAAAGAGTGAGCGACTAGCAGTTCATATTTCCAATGTAGCTAACTTGCTACTTTTTACAGCCAAGGTTTATGCTTCTATTGAGAGCAAATCTTTGGCAGTTATTGCTTCAACTCTGGACTCCCTACTGGATCTCTTGTCAGGATTTATTTTGTGGTTCACTTCCTATGCCATGAAAAAGACAAATCATTACCACCACTATCCAATTGGAAAGAAACGGATGCAGCCCGTTGTAAGTTAGTCCGTTTACTTGGTCACTAAGCCTAATACTTATTTGTTTGGAATCAAATCCATTGCAGACATGTGCTGTTATGTTAGACATAAACTTTCCGAGAGTAAAATACATTTAGTGATAGAATGCAATAGAGAGCCATGAAAGGTGCACTTAAATTATTACAATAGAATCTCAAAATGTTTTCAGGAAATAACATTTGCTTTGATATATCCAAGGATAAGAAGATGCAAGAGACTAGCTAATATCACAATCCAATTGAGTTTCAAAATGGATAAAGTGCCATTGTTTTTGTCAGGGAAATCCATGGGACTTTGTAATTAACGAATATATGGAGGAAAGAAATGGAAATAAACAGCATTGCACTCCAAATGAAAGCAAATGGGAATTCAAATTTTGCATAACTGGACATCCTGCCAACTCAAGTTATTATGAAATCATTGATTTCCTTCATTTCAACATGTCTGGTAAGCATGTTTTTGATTATACAGGGCATCATTGTCTTTGCATCTATAATGGCGACACTGGGAATGCAAATTCTTCTTGAGTCTGGTCGGCAGATCATTGCGAAGGTATGCTCTACTACGATTTACTCATTTTTCATCTGAGAAAATGATGAATTAAGAGTAGTGAAGTGTTGTACTTGTACTTAGAATTTAATCTCATTTTCATCTTTAACTTTTATTCACTAGATCAGACAATCATGAAAATATCTAGTTCACTTGCTAGTAACAACTTAGACTTTCTTATATGTTATGATACATTCAACCATAATTCAGTGAATTTTTTTTCCGGTGGATTAGTTAATTCCCAGGGATTGACTATGAGATCAGGAATGAAGACTTTGATTATATAGAAACATGTGATAAAAATAAAATGGATTAGCTATGAATAGGCATTTTGATGGTACATATCACGTTGCCTTGGGGGAGTGGTCTGCTAGAAATAACACAAGGTAGGTTGTTAGTTCAAACTATAAGATTTGAATGTCATACTCATTCTGTCCATGCTTCGAGCTTTGTTTTATCACACAAGTTGCCACTGTCTCTATCTTGGAAAAAGATGGAGGTTGTCAAGTTAGGGAAGTCATCGCAAATGGGATTGAGCTTAAAAATAGATTGGTTATTTTTCTGTTTATATTTAGTGGATTGGCTCCAGGATCTCTTGGATTTAAATTTGAATAGATTTTCTTCAGCAAACAATTCATGAGGATTGCTTCGATTGTCCTACCATGTTCTGCACTCAGTGGGAGAATATAGCGGACTCAACAAAGTCATTCCTTGCTTTAACTAGCCTAATTTCCTTTGAGAATCTTCCTACTATCCTTGCCGCTCTCTTACGCTCTCTTAAAATAGTTTTTATTTATTTGATGTAGAGAGGGCCTTCAATGAATAAGGGGCAGGAGAAATGGATGATTGCCATTATGGTTTCTGTTATAGTTGTGAAGTTTGTGTTAATGCTCTATTGTCGAAGATTTAAGAATGAAATTGTCAGAGCCTATGCTCAGGATCATCTTTTTGACGTTGTCACAAATTCAGTTGGTTTGACAACAGCCGTTCTTGCTGTCCGATATTACTGGTGGATTGATCCTACTGGAGCTATTATAGTAAGTTTCTTAAACTCTGAATTCCCGTAGTTCTTTATGCTGCAGTGTTACAATTTGGTTTAAACTTCTCTTTATTCATTTATTTCTAGAAATAAATATCTGATTATATATGATTAAATCCACGTCACCTATCATGCCCTGCCGAATATGCTCAAATGCTCTGCTATTTTTGTTAAGACCAACTGAATAAAATATGCTCATGAGAATCTCATTTGATTCGTTGAGACTTTGGTTTAAAAATGCCAATCATTTCTTCACTTAATACGCAGATAGCATTGTATACCATCAACACATGGGCCAGAACCGTTATCAAGAATGTATGGTCTTTGATTGGAAGAACTGCCCCGCCTGAATTTCTAGCAAAGCTAACATACTTGATATGGAATCACCATAAAGAGATCAAGCACATTGGCACGGTTAGGGCATACAGTTTTGGTAACTATTACTTTGTGGAGGTAGACATAGTCTTGCCAGGAGACATGGTTTTGAACCAGGCACATAATATTGGCAAGGATCTTCAAGAGAAGCTTGAGCAATTGCCTGAAGTTGAGCGAGCTTTTGTGCAAATAGATTTCGAGTTTTCTCACAGGCCTGAACACAAGAGCAAGTTCTAATAGGCATCCCTTTCCTACCATACGAAGTAAACAGAGGCCGGAAAGCTTAGTTTACAAGCAACTTCACTGAAAGTTCTACCTTTCCATGTGACACTAACCTATTTAGTTCATTCATCTCGTGTGTGTGTGTGTTTTCCATCCTAGAAACATTGCATCTATCACAGATTGTCCACTGTATCTCCTCAGAATAAGAGCAATCAAAGAATAAGTGATTATGGTCTTCATTGTTCCTGAAACATAGTTAGCAACAATTTGGACCAAAAATCCCAAATCATTGCATTTTGTCTCGAGTAGTAAGCCTTTGCTGAATTGCTAGCCAAAGAATAAATGAATGCCTTGGAATGACATTCGTAATCCAAACAACAACATTCTTTTTTGAAAAACACGCATGCTCCTATGTTTCTTTAGCCCCACTAGTTATCATATCCGTACCAGACCACAAAAAGGATCTTGAAATCTGTTGTGTTCTTCCAACCACTTTCCCATGTAAGAAAAGAATAGAGAGGCCCAATAAACCTGAATGGAGGAGCAAAAGTGAGTTTATTAGTTGCACTCGTTTAGCTAGCATATGAAAGCAATATACATTTTTAGTGCTAAATTCTAGCAGTGATTCGATCAACAAGGGTTTTACAATGAACAACCTGAAAGTCTTTAGGAGATATGAGGGACCCCCAAAATACTTCACAGGTAACTCACCTTGCCTAAAGCCTAGAATCTGAACAATGTGCTCTCTAATGCCAAATGGTATTCCACTTGGGCAAATGTCACTCTTGTTTGGGTTCGGGGAAATTCTAGAAAGGGATTGAAATCCCATAAGCATATTATTATTTTTCTCTCCTGCAAAGCATATTTTGTGGGCTCGGGTGAGCGAGTAAAAACCTTGTTATTCTAAACTCTTATAAATGATGCACGTACTGAATCGAACTCGAGATTTACTATGCAGATCACAAGTTTTTGCTATTACACCAATCCTTTTGGGACTATGATATACACATTATTATTCACACAAGCAAAACTAACATCTCCTTGTTGAAGATCTTATTCTTTTGGCACCTCCCTTGAAACTTGAAGTTTTTACTACAACTCACATTGTTAAACAAACCAGAACGGACTTCCCATACATAAAATAGGTATGGAGATAAGGGATCACTTGTCCTTCCCCCTTGAAAATAGACTGCAAGTTCACCGTTAACATTTGTAGAGAGTTGGCATGTGACAATACAAACCATGATCCATCCAACTACTTGTTTATGAAAACCCATTTTGATCAGTATAGCATCAATGAAATCCCATCTAACCAAGTCATAAGTCTTCGTAAGATCTGCATTCATAGCACAAACAGCATACCCATCATTTCTGCGGTACCCTCTTATCAATTCGTCATCAATTGCTTGTTTGAAAGACTTCATATAGAACAAGACACTTTTTAATGCTGCTTTTCTGTTGGCATCTTGAGCTCTTCTTTGCTTGGAATGGTACTGCTGCTTGTTATTTACAAGAGAAATTAGAGGTATGATTATTTTTTGAAACCAAATTCATCAAATTTACCACAAACCAAACACAAGTGTTTGGAATAAAAGTATGATGAGGTGTGGTTGGCTTCCATTATAAACAAAAAATACATGCTATTTATTGTTTATATAGATAGATAGATCCACCAAAAAACAATCCAGCCACATCTCAGACACAAACACACCCTAAATCTAGCAGGATTACGAAACCTCGTCAAAATGGTTGCGCATGCGGCAATCTTTATTTTGTTGGTCGCAGCACGTTTCTGACAAGTGCGTGTCTTGTGGCCACAACTCATATGACGGAAGCATGAGGCGACAGCCTGAACGTTTGAATACGTTGAGATATTTTTATTTTCAACTCAAAATAATTAAACACACTGCACCGTATTTTATCATTAAAAAAGTGATTCGAGTTACGTTCTTTCTTCGATCGTTTTGCAAGAAAGATAGTATTCTAATGATATCCCACCTTTTTCTTTATCTGGGCATAATACTGGCCGACCTTTGATAATGGAGATCGTAGATTTCCTCAGGCCAAGCATTTCTTGCGTTGATATGTTTAATTGCTCTGCTGAATCAGACTTCGTTGTCTGCACCCTGTTGAAAGAGACAGGCTAAGTGGTGTTTATTAGTTTCAAAAATATTTTTCAAAAATATTGATTTTTTTTTAAATTAAAAATTTTAATATTTTTATATATTGATATAAAAAATAATTTTTAAATAAAAAAAATATTTCAATACATTTTTAAATAAAAAATATTTTAAAAAAAATCTTAATCACAAAAAGTCAGTCAGGCACTGATATGTTTCTGCCTTCCAGTAGACACCCAATATATACGATCACGATAAGGATGAAGGAAACGCCCGTCGGTGAAGGTAGGTGAGACAGAAACAAGAATCGTAGATTATTGCTAACTAGTTGTTTTTCACGCAGGTAGCTTTACTCCCCGCGCAATGCTGGAGGGATGAACCTTGAATGCTCCGTTGGCGCAACCCTGAGTGGGCCAAGCACGTGGGGCTCAACTAGATTTACACGTTTGGCCCATAAATTTTTGTTTTTGCTTTGTAGAGGTCAAACTTTCGAAGAATCATTTCATCTAAAATTTGAACTTATTAAATGAGATCCTAGAATATAATTTATATTTTTTTTCTAATACACCCCCTCAAGTAAAAATCATTTGGTCTTGAAACTTATACAGACTCATACTATATTATGTTTGATTTTTATCAAATAAAATTAGGATGATGATATTCGAACTCGTGACCGCTGGGTCAGTAAAAATTTAATACCATGTCAAGGAATCATTTCACCTAAAAACTTAAGCTGATAGGTGAGGACATAAAATATGATTTATATTATTCTCTAACACAAACGGCGGGTTCAAGCAATAAAAAATAGAGATTTACTTACCTTGGTATATTTTAACATGATATATAGTTTCATGAACAATTAATTATTAGTATTATTATTTTTATATTATATGTATAATGATTGAAAAATATATTATTAAATTTCAAATGATATTTATAATATTATTTAATAGCCATGTAAAAGTAGAAGAGAGAGTAAATCAACATGATAATTGTTTGTTTTCAGGTTTTAAAAAAAATACATAAAGACCAAGCCCTTAAAGTTACTAAAATCGATTAAAAAATAAACTAGAAAATCCAAAACTTCTCGAGCACTAATCTATTTTTTAATCTAATTTAAAGATTAATAATTAACATCATCTAACTTTTCTAGTGGCATTGAACAATTGAGCACCAAACTTGATTACTTTTGTGGTGGAAATCGTGGCGACCAATTATTTTCTTATCACCGGCGAGTCTCTTTTCCATGAAAGGACTACAAAATTATATAATGAACTTGTGAGTCAAAATAAACATTGACCACTGCTTGTTTAGAATGTTATTATGTTCGTTCATAAATGTTTTAAAATAATATTTTAAAAAAATTAACATCAATATATAAAAATGGTTTAAAAACATCGAAAAAAATTAATTTAAAGTAGAGAATAGAAATAAAAATTTTAATTTTTTTTCTAAAATATTTTTGAAACGCAGTATCAAACATCCTCTCAATAAATATCTGCAGGTGATTCATTCAACAAATTAAATAAACAATCCATATTTGCTTTGAGATTTATAACTAGAAAATCAAAGATCCGAGCAAACGTTTTTAACCACCAACTAAATTCTTTGAAGTTTTTATTAATTAATGTTGAATAGATAATTTTTCCGCCGATTGCTTGCAAATGTCTATGAATATGATGCGCATATCACTCTGCAAAACATGCTTGCCACAAGTTCATACTCGACCTCTGTGGAATGATTTTGGCACAGATTGTTTTTGTGGTTAATTAAACCATTTTTTTCAAAAAAAATCAAATATTTTATTTTATTGGTATTTCTAGATTATTTTAATGTATTAATATCAAAAAAATTAAAAATATATATAATCTCCATATATATTTTTCAAAAACCCTTCAAAAACAATGATGCTACCCTCTATGCCCCCACGTTCTATTATATTTTATCAGGTAACGTGATCAAGAGCTAGGATAAAAGTACAGTTAATTAATTACAAGAATTAAAAAAATATATTTTTTATTTTAAATTATATATTTTAATGTTTTTAGATCATTTTTATAATAATATAAAAAATATTTTTTAAATAAATTATTTAAATACATTTCTAAATAAAAAAATATTTTTAAAAGGAACATCTACCGGTAACAAATCAGACCCATAAAGATTTTGTTGTTTTTGACAGAACCCATAAAAGCTTTTGAAATTGAACCACCAAGTAAAATTTCAGGTAAAAATTTTCGCTGTCCTTGTGTTGTCCTGCTCACGAAATGCCGCATCCATGTTTAAAGAAGCGGGGTTCATTTTGGAAAGACAGAGAAAGAAATGGAAGCCACGTGTAGCTCGGCATTTGCCTATAATAAAGAGGCGGTTAGGGAGATTTTTGAACGAGTAGAATCTGCACAAGTTACAGCCATCAACATTTTCATTTTTCACTTTTGGGAAAAAAGTTACATGGAAGGAGATCACAGTGGCCGCAAAAAGAATGCTGCGGAAGATTATCTTCCATCTGCGAAATCAGCGGTAGAAGAAGATCCGTTGCCATGGCGACTCAGTCTCGACAGTTTTCGCATAGAAAAGCAGGACAGTGCTGATCATAGCCGTCAAACTTGGTCCTCTTTCCTGCATCCATCATCAAGTAATGCATTCCTTGCCTCGATCTTCTCCTTAATCTTGCTGCCTTGATCGCTTCTGCCTCATTTCAGTTCTCTTCTTTGCCCTTGATCTTTCCTTTTTCTTCTGTTTTTTGTTTCCTACTCTCTATATTCAGCTTTCAATTCTTCGTCAAGTAATTAAGTGGTGGTTAAATTTCAAATGAGATAAGTTAATTAGCCCCTCCAGTTTTGAAACTAATTGACCAGTCTCCGTCATCAATTTCTTATTCCCTTTCAATTTATTGTGCTCTCTTTTTTAAGAAATTGAAAAGGAAAAAAAACATGAAAGGTAATATTAAATTATCATCCTTAATCAATTAGTTTCAAAAAGTCAAAAACTACTTATTTTGTTTTACAAAATTAAAGGGGCTGGTTACTCGTTTAGGAGTCACAGCTAATTACAGATGAGGGTAAAAGAGAATCAAACTGTGAATAATACTAGACGTTGCGAACTTCATTCTATCGATAACTCGTTATATAAATCATAGAGAGTGGAAAAGCCAGAAATGTACCCGTGTATCAAGGTTGTCAATATCGTTCTAGTTTTTTTATTGGTACAAAATATTTTAGTTTCGAAGTGTTTCGGCGTGCCGTTTCAGGGTTGTACTGTTCATATATAATTAATTATATATATATATATGAAAAAATTAAAATATTAATTTAACAAACATAATTAAAATTCAAGATAAATTAACTTTAAATTATACAATACAAACACAAAGTCAAATAAATATAGGGCCTGTTTGGGAGAGCTGTTGCGGTAGCTTTTCAAAGTGCTTTTCGTGCCGAAATACATCAAAATAATATTTTTTATTTTTTAAAAATCATTTTTGATATCAGCACATCAAAATGATCTAAAAACCCCAAACCATATTCATTTAAAATGAAATTTTTTTTACCAAAAGTTGCGGCACAGCGGGTGAAACGTCCTGTCAAACAGTTTCATAATCTCAAAATTAGAAACACAACCACAGGTTAATCAAAATCTCAAAATTAGGAAAGAAGGAGGATTTTGAGGCCGAAACGGCACGCCCGGAATGATACCGAGGCGTTCCGGATAGTATTTAGCCAATATTTTCAGAACAGGCCGGAATTAAAACCAGGACAAAAACAATATCGTTTTGTCTCGATTTTTTTAATAGCATGGAACATTCCGGCCATTCCAGCCAGAACAAAACGATATTAATAACCTTGTCGTCTAGCCAATGTTATCAAAATCGCGAGTTGACTCGCAAAATCGTATGATTTTGCGAGTCAACTCATCAAACCTTGTCAAGTCGGGTAAAAAAATCGATTTTGGTTAAACTCGGTTAAAATCATAAAATCGGACCGCATCGATCCGATTTTACGATCTGCAAATTTTCGAACAAAACCAAGAAAAAAATGAAGAGGATGAGGGGATGAGGAGATGAGGAGGAAGAGAGTAGCCGGAGAGGGAGGAAGGGAGATGGGTGGGTGGGCAGGTGGCAAAGGGATTAAGGGAGGCTGGGAGGGAGATAGGCGGGCCGCGGCATGGGAGAACTGGAGAGTGGAGAAGAGAATAGATTTAGGGTTACTGGGAGGGGGGCTTTATAGTTTATAATAATAATAATAAAAAAAAAGTAGGTTTCTACGTAGGGGGGTTATAAATTTATTATAATAATAATAAAAAAAAGTTGGTTTCTACGGGAGGGGGGGTTTAATAATAATAATAATAATAATTAATAATTATTATTATTATTAGTTAGCATAAAAATAGTTAGCATAAAAAAATAATTTTAAAAAAATCCTATTAATTTAAGACAATAAATAACATTAATTAACTTCAAATACAGCAACCATAAAAAAACATACAATTACTTGAAAAACATACAATAAGTAGCTTAAATTTTAAATCTCAAATATTGTGGGTCTTTTAATTATATTTAAATTCATTTTTTAATTTAAATATAATTAAAAATAATAATTTTATTGTTGGAGGGTTTTTCAAAAGCAATTATTTAATTATATAACTTACTCCTATTAATTATATAATTAATTGCATAATTAAACTATATATAAAATAATTGAACTTTATTTAAAATAATTAATTATATAACTAATTGTTTTGTAATGTATTTTTAAGTTATTTTGAATCATGTATGAACCTTAACCAATGAAGTTTTATGGCCATGATTATGTTATATTGTATTCGAAAATATTTTACATACGATTTTACGATTTTTCTTCTCACACGATTTTAGCTGTGATTTTACGATTTTTGTATGGATAAATTCAGGTATGATCTTAGGATTTTACGATCCAATTTTTCGAAGCCCTTTCTGTTTCGTGTCAAAATCGCGATTTTAACAACCTTGCGTGTAGCAATTGACCACAATAATTCTCAAAATATTGATAAGAAAAAGAAAAAAAAAATGTGAACGGAAGATTTTTCTCTCTTTTTCGCTGGAAAGTAGTGGATTAAGTAGTTCCCATAATCTTTTGTCCATGTTCAATCAATTTTTTTTATAAAAAATTGATCGGTTAAATCTTTTTGTTTGTTTCTTTAATTTACTAGGTCGGGATTTTGAGATCAATATTTAAAAAAAAAAAACTATTCTTCTAATTAAATACACTATGTTGCTTTAGAGATATTGATGCAGAAATATATTGTTTGAAAAAATTAGTTTCAACTAAGCTTATGGTCCAAATATATATATATATATATATATATATATATATATATATATATATATATATATATATATATAGATCTTTTTTTATGAAGTCGTGGACCTGTAGTATTGTGCAAAGATGTGAACATGTGGTATGGTGCTCGAATAATAGTAATAAAAAAGATACCAATCATTTAGTTAGTGCTAAGTGATACTTTATTTAATATGATGACTAGTAGAAGTGTATATAATTGTTAATTTTAAAACTCGTGAAATCAAATGAGTTGTATACAAATTAACTCGAATATCATGTTAATAAAATAATAATAAAAATAAAAAAGAAGATATGAACCTGTTAAAATCCGTGTGATGTTGGATTGACAGACGTTGTCCTTATGTTCTCTATTGTATCCTATGATATTTGTAATTATTCATGTTACCTTTTTAAAAACAAATCCCATGCCATTTTCTCTTACCATTTTTATTTGTGGTTATTTTTTTTAATTAGATTCTTCAACCGTAAAAGGTTTATTGGAATGTTTTTTTTTAAATTTTATTCATAGTTTTTGTTGATATTTATAATGATTTATTTAAAATTTTATTATTTATTATTTAATTGTTTAGAAACTAGATTTTAATATTTATTTTGACTTGTTTTTATATATATATATATATATATATAATTACCGTGTTTTTTAAACAAGCACTCTAATATTGATACTTAATTTTACATGTTTTTATTTTTATCAATGATACAATTAAACAAAAATAATCTAACAAAAAAAGTATTAAAAGCTTAGTGGATATGATAGACTCTTTTTTTGTGCTTATATGTTATTCTTATCTGCCTTGCATCTTGCCAGTAGCGTGTTCTTCACGTGCCTTGCATGATCTAGGTTGTCTCTCTCTCTTTTTTCCTGGGATAAGACAATATTTTGCCACATCTGACAAGGTTACAGATCACATATAAGTGGTCTGATTAAAACTTTCAATATTTCGTGCTATATGGGATGGTCTTATATACATGTATTCCATGTGGAAAGCTGTACTTAGCCATAAAAAGAAATGTACGTGTATGGATATACCCGTTGTGAGTGGTTCGTATACGATTCTATCCATCCCTGTCTAGCTTCGATGAGAATATGCCCCCCAGGTGTTGCGAATAGACACGAATTTCTTCTGAAAATGAAATTCATTTCATATCTTTTGTTTTTTTCCTTGTAAAGAAAAAACCTTGTCTACTAGTCATTTTATTTATTTATTTATTATTAATAATAATAATTAATTGTACGACCTCCTATAAATTATGTAAGGTGGACAAGAGAAAGGGAAAAAATTGCTGAAATTAACGTCAATCTAATGCAGTACACAGTGGACGACCTCCTCTAAACTATGACGTTTAGATATATGCCATTTTTAAATTTAATAAGATAATTAAGATTGGATTTTTACTTGTCCATTAAGAGGGGTTAGATAAAGTATTCGTGTGTATTTGGTAATGCATTGCATAATGCATTTTTAAATATTTTTCAAATATCAATAAAAAAATTGTATACTCTTATTTTATTTTAACATTAGAACATCATCATCATAATAATAATAAATATCTAAAAATGTTAATTTAATAATTTTATTAAAGCAAACATAATTAAAAAAACATTTTAAAAAGTAAGTTAAAGCACGCAAACAACACCCTTTTAAATATCTTTATTAAATATCTATATGTCAAGAGGGGGCTGCATTAAAAATTAGCAAGAGGCATCAGGCACCGATCTGCCCACCACGGAAATTTCACGAAACAAGAGAGATTATGCCGTGTGTTGCCACTGGTCCATCGCAACAGATTTTCCGGGCCCATAGGAATAGTCGGTTACAGCATCCCCTGTTGTTACCTGCTACCACTTCCACAACTCCATAAAGCCTGAAAAGATATTTAGGCGCAACTCGCAAGCTCTTTAAAAACCAAAACACCGTAGTCACAACGGATAGTCATGGCTAGAAAGAGTGGCGGCGGCGGCGCCGATTCTATAACAGAAGATGATAACACTCAGTTGCTTCCTCCATCGGCCTCGTGGAGATTAGATATTGATAAGTTTCGTCTTCCTCAAGAAAGTCATAAGCATCGTAGTCACGACGGATCTTTCTCCCTGAACCGTCTCCTCCATACTTCAAGTACTCACTATTTAGTTTCCTCTCTCTCGATCTCTTTTCTCAATTATCTGTTTCTATTTTTAAGATATTGTAGCTGTTAATTATTTTTATGAACGCGCTATGCTATTTTTTTTTTTTCAAATAAAAGGTTTGAGCCTGAGATCTACGAGGAGGTGGGACACTAATGCTCCACGCTGTAGCTGAACTTATTGTCGCTATCAAACACTAAGAGTTTCAACTTTGAAGCATGTTTTTAATGAACAAAATCCAACTCTGTGCTTCTTATTTCCAATGCCCTGAATTTATATATTTTTGTTTGCCATCATATCACTGTTACTTGTTTATATTATAAGTATATATTTGCAGTGTTTGTTTGGCCATCAATACCCAGTGTCCATTGCATTTAGTTCTCTGCTAGTTGGGACTGTCCGGTTTTGTCTGAAGGACATTTTTTTTATAAGGTGGATAGGTGACCTTTGTTTCCATGGATTTTATTCTATCTACTTTGGTATGTGTTGGGTTTTTTCTGATTGGACATGGATTCTTTTTTGCAAAGTTGGTGACGGCTCCCTTTTCTTTTATATAAATAGAGAAGTGAGGACAGAAGGTAGTCCACGTACCAAGCGTAGAAGCATAGTAGTTTTCCTAGTCATTCCTCACCTTAATTTGACAAAGATGATAATAGAATACTGCGATAAAATTTTACATGTTCTTTTCAGTGGATTCTGGTGCATATACTATACATATATATTGATGTTATAATATGCCCACTTCGAATTGTTTGCTCTCTTAATGTTTTCCTTTCTGTCGCAGTTTGATTATTTATTTATTTATTGGCCATTAACAAAGCCTAATCACGGGGGAGAAAGCATAATTTATTTTTTAATATTAGATTTATTGAAGATTTTAACTCCATAAGTTATTTTATTTCATTTTTGAATTTAAATTTTTTGCATGGTTTTGCAGGTTAACTTAATTGACTAATTTCTTTTTTTGTCATTTTCCCCCCACTTAACTCTTCAACATTTACCTCATTAGAAATTAAGTTTTATAATTTATTTTATTTAGTTTAATATGATGTTGTCTACTCTTATAAACCGAGTTAAAAGTTTAATAAATTAACTCTGTTTTATCTTGTTAACCTTTTAATCCTTCAAAGATTAAGAATTGTGTTTCATAATTAAAGTTCAGATATATTAACGTAAATCAAATTGATTTTTTCAACATTAAGTTGATTGATAATTGAGTTTGAATATATCTTTTATTTGTTTTTTATAAAATTATTTTAGTCTCATGATTTGATTTGTGAATTTTACATATTAACTTAGAATGACTCAAATCAAATTAATATATCTCTAATCATTTTCATTAGAAACATGTTAAAAAAATTTAATCCATCGGCGCGATGTACAGGAAAATCACCTAGTTTACATCTATAAATGAGCATTAGGCCACGTCTGATGATTTTGAGTAAGTTGAAAATTAATGATGTAAGCATAAACAATTGTTGGCGTGCAAAATTTCAAATTATCGAACACATTAACTAAAATATAAATGTTGTATTTTTTTACTGTTCATTTCATTATTGTTCACCTAGACACAGTTCACCATGAATTGCTACAGTGAAATGACAATTTTACCCCCGGGTAAAAAAAAATAACCCTGGGATTGGGGGTATTTTAGAAATTTTCAAGGGACATAGATGGTATTACTAGATTTGTTGCATAGTAAACTATGAAAATAGCCTCCTAAAACGAAAAAATATTAGCCCTGGACACGGGGTGTTCTTGGTTTTTCCAACATTTTTACACAGTAAATCTTCTGAAATAACTCTCAAAAAAGACAACATAGAACATTGTAGCAGGGGTAGCGTGGTATTTTCCACGCCGATTGTTTTGTGATTCTGACTGGGTGTAGGGGTATACATGTAATTGACCAGTATTTTTTTATTTTTTTATGAAACACCGCGAGGCGCGTCGTTCGGACAATGACGTGCCCACAGTGTTTCACGCGGACACGCCTCTAAGATGGCACGTGCAGGGTCTTTAGGCGGTCAAAACTGCATTTTCGACGTGTCCCCTAGTTAGCTGCCCTGTCTTCTGTCCATCGATGTCACTTGTGTCGGTCTCTGATGTTTGGGAAATCGCCGGCGAATGGTCTTAGATTTTTTCTCCATTTTCTCTCTCTTGCAACCGCAACTTACGTCTAAGTCCTTCATGTGTATAGTTTGTTTATTTTAGTCATTGAGGTTTTGATTTCGTTTTTATTATTGATTTCTTTAATTGAAAGTTTGATTGTTTTCAATTGTGCCCTTCAATTAAAACTGATTATAAATGTTGGTTTTCATTTCAGTAATTATTCTTTTGATTTTTGATTTCTTTTTGGTTCCTTTAATTTTTTGGTATGCTGGTTTTTATTTCTTTTAATTTTGTCCTCCAATTGAAACTGGTTATAAATGCTATTTTTCATTTCAGTCCTCATTCTTTTAAATTTTTAACAAAATTAAACAGCAATTACCTTTAAAAATATTATTATTTGTTTCGGTCCCAAAGTGTTTATTTGTTTCAATTTTATCCTTAAATTGGTATTAATTGTGTGTGTGTGTTGTTTGAATTTGTTTTAAGTGTGTTCTTCAATTGAAATTGTTCATATATGTTACTCTTCATTTCACTCCATATTTTTTTTAATTTTTTAACAAAATTATACTGCATTTTTTTTATAAAATACCTTTATTTGTTTCAGTCCCAAGATTTTTATTTGTTATAATTTTATGCTTTGATTGGAATTAATTATATTTTTTTATTTTTTTATTTCCGTTCTTATTCTTTGAATTTTTTATATGATATTAATTCCTTTGGTTTCTTTTATTAATTATTGGACAATGTTTATTTTTTATTTGTATTTATGCATCTATACTTTTAGTTTTTGTTTTTAATTTTTGTCCTTTTTTTATTAGAGTTTTATTTTTAATCAGTTCAGCTCTAAAATTTTAATTTATAATGGTGATCATTATAAAATTAATATTGCTCTCTTTTTCTCTTTTTCTCTTTGTTTGTTTTTTTTTGTTTTCTATTATTTTTTTTTTGATCAAATGATTTTTATGATTTTATTATTTGCACAATAATAATTATAATTTTAGTGATTATTTTTTTTTTGTAAAAATGTTTTGCTTTGTTTTTTTTAGTTTTTGGGGACAATTTAATGATTTTAATAGTTAAGGTAGTAATGTTGATAATAATTTTAACTATTATAGCAATAATAATGACAGTAACGTAAGGATGAATTTTCAGTTTATGTTTTCTTCTTTTTATGGATAGAAAATTAACTATTTATTTTTGTTATTTGATTATTACAGGTATTTTCACAATTTATATTTTATTTTTGTGTTTGATTTAAATTGAATTATAAAATGAACTAATCTTAATACAGTGAATTCAATAATTCAAATATCCAAAACTTCTTATTTTTTTAATGATGATAATTTTATGCTAGTTATTTTGTTAAAACCTACTAAACAGTTAAATTTATATCGATTTAAAATTCATATATTTTCTAGAAAACTTGCACTTGACAGGAATTCTGCACAAATTTATTATTTTGACTAAATTGATATTATAATAAAAAAATTCTCACACAATTAATATTTTTTGTGGTGAAAAAAATATGGTACCGCTCGTGACGAGTCGTGGGCATTGGGTAGTTATTGATTTATTTGGGGTGGGATGATCAAAGCATGTTTACAATGACATAGGTTGCACCATCCTTTAGAGCCTCCTGTTTCTCTATCCTCTTGTTTGGACATTGGCAAGATAAGGTTATCAACTATTTTTTATCATTGGATCAAATGTGTTAACGCTTCATTCAACACTTAAAATTACTAATTCATTCAAGTTTTTGGTGGCTAAATAATTTACAGCAAGAAGTCTAATATTGTGGTGCAAAAAACCATTATTAGTAACTAGATGGTTTTGAGTTGAGATCATGCCATGCTTAACTTCCTGATTGCATGTTTGTTTTCACCGTGATAAAGATAAACCATTATTGTGCGTTTGCACCATCCAGACCCCCTTGCATTCATGCCAAAACTGTGGCTGGTCAAAGCATCAGTGGTTGATGTTTTGGCCAGCCCCAGGTCTTTCTACATTATAGGCTAAACACCGAGTAATTTAATGAGCTGATTATAGAGTTTCGTACTTGTGTGCATTGAATTTTAGCAATTTACTACTCTAATTGGTAGATTCGTAAGACATCTTAAATCATAGATTTTACCTGACAGATAGAGAGGGAGTAGTACGACATCAGTTACTTGTCCCTTCTTTGTATTGGGTTAGCATTTTCTTGTCTCTTTAGTGCTACAATGTAGAATTTGTGACATCTCTTTCTATGCTTTTGGCCTCAGGGAAGCAACGCAAAGTTTCTGAATACTACAAGAAACAAGAAAGTCTCCTTGAAGGGTATAATGAGATGGAGGCGATGACTGAATCGGGTTGTTTCCCTGGAAAACCGACAGAGGTAGGATGTTATCTTATTTCCCCCCTTTGTTCCACCCTCTTGATAATGATAGAGTAGCTTCAATCTAAAGGCTTCCTTCTTCTTTTCAGGATCAATTGAAGCAACTGGCAAAGAGCGAGCGACTTGCAATTCATATTTCCAATGTAGCTAACTTGCTACTTTTTGCAGCGAAGGTTTATGCTTCTATGGAGAGCAAATCTCTGGCAGTTATTGCTTCAACTCTGGACTCCCTACTGGATCTCTTGTCAGGATTTATTTTATGGTTCACTTCCCATGCCATGAAAAAGCCAAATCATCACCACCACTATCCAATTGGAAAGAAACGGATGCAGCCCGTGGTAAGTTAGTCCATTTACTTGGTCACTCAGCCTTATACGTATTTGTTTGGAATCGGATCCATCGCAGACATGACTTCAGATCTTCTATTTTTCCTTCTCTCATTCTTTCAAAGAGGTCTGTAAGTGGATTGTTATATATATCCACTCTTAAGTGCTGTCATGTTACACATAAACATTCCGAGAGTAAAATTCATTTAGTGACAGAAAGCAATTGAGAGCCATGAAAGGTTTACTTCAATTATTATAATAGAATCTCAAAATGTTTACAGGAAATAACATTTGCTTTGATATATCCAAGGATAAGAAGATGCAAGAGACTAGCTAATATCACAATCCAATTGGGTTTCAAGATGGATAAACTGTCATTGTTTTTGTAAGGGAAATCCATGGGACTTTGTAATTAACGATTATATGAAGCAAAGAAATGGAAATAAACAGCATTACACTCCAAATGAAAGCAAATGGGAATTCAAATTTTGCATAACTTGACATCCTGCCAACTCAAGTTATTATGAAATTTGTGATTTCCTTCATTTCAACATGTCTGGTAAGCATGCTTTTGATTGTGCAGGGCATCATTGTCTTTGCATCTATAATGGCGACATTGGGATTGCAAATTCTACTTGAGTCTGGTCGGCAGCTCATTGCGAAGGTATGCTCTACTACGATTTACTCATTTTTCATCCGAGAAAATGATGAGCTAAAGAGTAGTGCAATGTTATTTTTCATTTTACTCATTTTATTTATTTGGTGCAGAAAGGGCCTTCAATGAATAAGGAGCAGGAGAGATGGATGATTACCATAATGGTTTCTGTTACAGTAGTGAAGTTTCTGCTAATGCTCTATTGTCGAAGATTTAAGAACGAAATTGTCAGAGCCTATGCTCAAGATCATCTTTTTGACGTCGTCACAAATTCAGTTGGTTCGACAACAGCCGTTCTTGCTGTCCGATATTACTGGTGGATTGATCCTACTGGAGCTATTATAGTAAGTTTCTTAAACTCTGAATTCCCGTAGTTCTCTATGTTGCAGTGTTACAAGTTGGTTTAAACTTCTCTTTATTCATTTATTTCTAGAAATAAATATCTGATTATATATGATTAAATCCACGTCACCTATCATGTCCTGCAGAATATGCTCAAATGCTCTGCTATTTTTGTTAAGACCAAGTGAATAAAATACTGCTTCTCCTTTCAATGAGCCGATAGCAATGCCTATTTGTGTCCTAGCAGGGCACTGTAGGATAGTAAATGAGAATCTCATTTGATTCGTTGAGACTTTGGTTTAAAAATACCGATCATTTCTTCACCCGATACGCAGATAGCATTGTATACCATCAACACATGGGCCAGGACTGTTATCGAGAATGTATGGTCTTTGATCGGAAGAACTGCCCCGCCTGAATTTCTAGCAAAGCTAACATACCTGATATGGAATCACCATAAAGAGATCAAGCAAATTGACACGGTTAGGGCATACACTTTTGGTAACTATTACTTTGTGGAGGTGGACATAGTCTTGCCAGCAGACATGGTTTTGAACCGAGCACATAATATTGGCGAGGATCTCCAAGAAAAGCTTGAGCAATTACCTGAAGTCGAGCGAGCTTTTGTGCATATAGATTTCGAGTTTTCTCATAGGCCTGAACACAAGGGCAAGGTCTAGTGGGTGATGGTGGTGGTGCCTGGAGCTCAATCTTTCACTGCAAACTCTTTGCGGGGCTAAATGATTTTCTCTTGTTCCACTGCTTGAAGTCTGTAGCTTCTTCTCTGCTGTAATTTACCTAATATTCTGCAATAAGTGTTAATAGATACTGTTGTTTAGATCATGTTTTCTATATTAATCTTTTTTGCCTCTAGCGTATTTTCATTAATTTTTAGTTATTATTTTATGCTTTAAATTAATTTTATTTGATATTTTTGAATCATTTTAATGTGATGATGTCTAAAATAAATTTTAAAAATAAAAAATTAATATTTTAATATATTTCTAAAAAACCCATGTTAAAAAATAATTGATATTAAACTCGCAAACATTCAGAATTCAAATGATCAAGGTGATGAAAATTCTCCATTAGAAGCTACAAGGGGTAAAAAACATCGTGCCAGTTGGGAACTCTTGTTTTTGGCGATGTAGGCGAGGAAGACTTTGGGCACGTTTGTTTTAACTTTTTCAAACCATGGTTTCCAAAAAAATTACAATTTTTTTTTCATTTTAAAGACCGGCGGTTTAGTGTTTTTAGTTCATTTTGATGTGCTGATGTCAAAAATGATTTTTAAAAAATAAAAAAAATATCATTTTGATGTATTTCAGCACGAAACACTTTTTGAAAAGCTATGAAAAGCTACAGCAACAGCTCTCCCAAACACCCTCTTCGACTGATGCAACGAAAATCATTGTACGGAGAAAAGATTTTAATGAAGCACGTATAATTAACATATTATCATTAAAAAAAACTTGGTGATAATAGGGTATCATTTTTGTTGTATTTTAGACGTAAAAGACTTTCTAAGAGATTATTTTGTTATTTATTAATTATATAAAGTGTATTTCTTGATTTTTTTAATTGCTATATAATGTATTTTGATTTGTTTTTCAACTTCACCCCTTAAAACTTATAAACCTCGGTTCTCATTCTTTTTATTATTGTTTTTTTATCCCACTTAATTTAATTTTTTATCTATAAAATTTGACCCCTGTTTTATATTGTTATTTATTTTACTTGGAATTTTTAATGATTTTTTTTATTTGAGTTTTGGTTTTCCTTACTTATAAAATCTGATCTTCATTATTTTTATTGCTATTTTTTATTTGAAATAAATTATGATATTTTTATTTTATATTCTTTTTATTTATCTATCATATTTGATTCATTTTTTTTTAATAATTTTCTTTTTAAAGTTATCGTGACGGAGTTGACCATTAAATACTTAAACGTAGAATGGGCCGGGCTATCTCTCTCATAAAATATCTGGAGTCTGGACTCATGTTGGATTGGGCAGTAAAATAGCCCATGTCAGCTCAGTAATTTAAAACATCAGCAAACTAGGGTTTCTGCCCTATTCTCAACAACTATTTAATCCCCAACGAAAGACTCTTCTTCTAAAAGTCCTCCCTCTCTGTTCGTTAGCCACCACTTCCCATCCTCTCCATCTACACCAAGCATGCTTCGATCCCTCAAATTTGTACCCTTCCACGCCCTTAATTTTCCTAGCTGTTTTAATTTCTATTATTATGTATAGCCTGTGATGCATCAAAATTGTCCGTACCATCTGAGATATTTCTTTATCTTTGATGTCACACAAACTTTATAGATTCTGAGGCTTTTTCGCACACTTTCTTTTTATCAAATTATGTTCTTTTTAGGGAAATCAGCTGTTAGTATGAGGCAGTGATGATGAAAGTTACATACCATCAAACTTTGAGAGCCCCAAAAAAAATTCGAGCTTGTTGATGCCATCTAACAATTTCTGAGACCTCTTTTTCGACGTTTTGTGTTTTGTTGGAATTGCTTGTGGTGCTTTTTTTTGCCGGGGGGAGGCAACAAATTAGAGTCTCTGAAGTGCTTTATTTTCAATAGCGTTTTCAGTGCTGTACGTTGCCGACACCGATTTTGGGTGCTGATATTCTGGCATTTGCTTCCCATTTATTGAAGCTGATGCATTCAGATGCTCCCACAATCTCTTTATTTTCTTTTTGCTTACAAAGCAAGAAACTTGGTCAGTCTCTTATTTTTCTTTTTGGCAACAATTTAGAGTCTCTGATGCGCTCTTTCTATAGTGTGTCAGTGCTGTACGTTGCCAATACTTACCTGGGTGCTGAGATTTTAGCATGAACCCTTATTTTGACAAGGTTCGTGCCTCCCGAAGCTCCCACATTTAAAACACGCGCCGCCACGAAACTCATTTTCAATAATGCACTACGAAAAGCAATACATTGTTATCTAGATGACTTGAAATCAAATTGAATGAGCAGTACTTGTATCTGTGAGGTTCCTTTAAGGTGTTCTCATAGTATAAGGCTAGTTTATTGCGGACATCATCTTGCTGGGATTAAACATAATTTCTAGAGATTTAAAAATTACAGTGAGTTAGGATTCCTCCTATAAACCCTAGAATTTTAAGACAAATAAAAGACAGCAGGAAAAAAGAAAAGGAAAGGGGAGAGCAGGGAAGTGGAGGCATGAAACAAAGAAAGAAGAGGAGCGATAGAACGTGCGGGGGGGAGGGGGAGCTGTAAAATTAGTTTTTAAAAAATAAAAAATATACTATTTAATATATTTCAAAAAATATTGTTTTAAAAAATCGATGTGGAGCTTTAAAGGATGTTGCACCTGTTTTTAAGTGTGATAGATGTGTTTTTTATTTAAAAATTATTAAAATAATATTTGATTTTAATATAGCACATTGAAAGAATTTAAAAAAATTAATTGAAATAAAAAAATTAATTATTTTCAAAAATATTCATGAAACATACACCCCGTTTTCTCGTCCATTGTATCGCCTTTCTGAACGCGTTTTATGCCTTATGGGGTTGTGGTTGAGATTTGTCGCCCGCGTTATTTTGTTGGCGTCGTGCCTGGGTGGTTAGAATGTCCCGTGAGGTTTTGTAAATATTGTCAAATGAACAAAAAACAATCCGTCGTGCTCTAACATTTTCATCCACGATCCCGAATTTTTCTGGGCTCTCGTTGAAACTTTATTTTATCTGATCATATAAAGATTCTCTTTTGTTAAGGTTTTACTTTGAAAAACTGCAATCGGTGAACCAGCTATGTTGGCGTTGTAGTGCCTCTCTCATCTCTACCACAGGTTCTCATTTTTTGGTGATTTCAAAATCGGCAGCGGCTGGAGGTCCTCTCCCATCTTCCTGGTTTAGGCTGGCCCCAGACAAAAAATTGACGCTGATTTTCGATGGAAGCTGTGTTGAGTTTCTGAACAATATTTTGGATTGGAAAAGTAAAGATTGCGAGATCGGGGAATAGTCGAGGGAATGTTCCTTTGCGTTTTTGTTCGCATCAAAAATCAGGGGATATTCCTTTTACAACACCCTTGGATTGGATCATCTTCGTTCATCCTTTTGCTTTCGCCTCTTTGAAACAAAACCAAACGATCGGGAGAAGGGAAGGCTCCTCCATAATGCAGCCTTATCCAGTGGACTCCGCCCTACCATTTGTTTGACCTGTGCGAGTCGTGATTCTGTTTGGTATTGTGATTCAGAATATTTTTTATTTTAAATTAAAAATATTTAGTATTTTTAGATTATTAATGTTAAAAATAATTTTTAAAAAATAAAAAATATTATTTTAAAATATTTTTGAGTTTAAAATATTTGTAAAATCGATTTTAACATCTACCAAACAGGCCCATGGCATGGGCGTTATAACTTTTCTAATCCATTCCCTTTTCTTTTTGATGTCTCCAAAATTTGGGAGCCGAGCCGCCTTTGAATTTTCCAGCTATTATAGTCTAACTTTTCTTTTCATTCTGGATCGTGCAGCTTGTTTGCCAGCAATTAAACCGAATGAAATTAAATTCAAGGTAATTCTTTTTCATAGTTGGATGGAGAGATCGTTTCCACCACGCAGCGAAAGCAAGACTTTGACCACCGCAAGATCCCTTACATGTCGCTTAAATAATATGAATGCCATAATGTGTTGACATGTATTTTATTTATTAATATTTAAAATGAAAACGATTGTAATACCCTTTCAAATAGTATTTGTTTATCTGATTTGCAGGGTTAACCATGTTATTTTACTTTTTTTTAAAAGAAAAGTATATAAAAAGCTCTCCATGCATGTATACTTTTTTTCTCATTCAAAGACATAAATGTAATTCAATTATTTATTTATTTTTTAAAAAAAAGAAAGAATAGTCATTGCATTATAATAAAAAAAATATTAAAATTATTTTATCCTCAAATAATTTTGAAATAAAAAATATATCTCTTGTAAAAGATATTTATATCCTCTTAATAAAAAAAAAATAGCAATAACAAAGATCATAGCAATTTTGTTTCAATACAAAAAATTCTATATCTATATTCACATTAAAAAACAATTCAACACAACAAGGAGTCGCGTGCTTGTCTTGATTTTCACGGAACAGGTTGAAAACTTGAAACAAACAAAAATATACAAGAATAGAGGGGGTAAGATGCAAATACCATAAGACCTCTCTTGTAGCCCAATTTCAATCTCAGAAAAAAAAGAAAAAGAAAAAAAGAAAAAAGGCATAACACTTCCATGGCCATGTTTAAAACCACTCAATATCAGAGAGAGCTCATTTTGTTTCTTCTCTCCCCGCAACACAAAATTCACAAAGATAAAATACAAAATCATTTCTCATACATTCCGTGAACAGCTAGGAAGAATCAAGAAACCCCTATTAATCATCCATGGCTTTTCTTTTACCAAACCTCTCTCCTTCTCTCCTTGTCAATTCCAAATCCTTCAAAGATAGAGAGAAACCAGTTTTCTTCCAAACCCAAACTTTACCCTCCCATTTTCAAACCACAGCAACAACAATCACAAAACCCTCCAATACTAACTCTTCCATGTCCCCTCCACTTCAGGTCAAGACTCCAGCAGGTGCACAGGATAAGGAGCAGCACCAAAGAGATGAATTTTACGTAAACCTTGGCCTCGCTGTGCGGACACTCCGTGAGGATTGGCCTTTTTTATTCACAAAGGACCTCAATTACGACATCTATAGGTAATTCTCTCATATGGGTATCTCTTATTTTCTTTGAATTCAGTGTTTTTGTCTGAGAAAGTTTGGGACTTTTTTTTATATTGGCGCTGGTATTATTTTGTTTCAGGGATGATATCACATTTATAGACCCTCTGAATACATTCACTGGAACTGACAACTATAAAATGATCTTTTGGGCGTTGAGATTTCATGGTAAAATGTTGTTTAGAGAGATTTCTCTCGAGGTTTATAGGATTTGGCAACCCTCAGAGAATGTGATATTGATTAGATGGAACTTAAAGGGTGTTCCTAGAGTCCCATGGGAGGCTAAGGGAGAGTTTCAGGGTACCTCGAGGTATAAATTGGATAGAAATGGAAAAATTTATGAACATAAAGTGGATAATTTGGCCTTCAATTTTCCTCAACAGCTCAAACCTGCTGCTTCTGTATTGGATTTGGTGGCTGCTTGCCCTGCTAGTCCCAATCCAACATTTTTGTGGGGACCTGCAGACGTCTACTCATCTTCATGGGTGGAATTCTATCGTGCTGTTAGAGAGACTCTGGACCGAGAGAACAGTACAGATTGCTTTGGCAAGATGGCCACTTGTTCATAGTTAGTGAGGCACTTATAATATGATGTATATCAAGAATTTTGATATCTCAAATAATATGTATTATTAGTGCATTATATAATTAATGATATATTGAAAGACAACAGGAAATGGATTTTGTTGAAAGATAAGGTGTATGTACACAGACCAGGATGCTGGAGAGTTCAATGTGCTTATGCATCAGTGGAGGTAGAGAAGCTTAGAGATGTTTAATAACTCATACAGATCGGATTTGTATGTATACAAAGTCTTTAGTCAGTATATTAATATTAAAGCTTATTTTGCAATAATTCTATCACAAATTTGAATATATGTCCCTTTTAAATTTGAAAGTATGATTATATTTTATGCTAACCATTCCTTGATATTGACTGTGATTCGTAATTCTCTTTGAAGAGTGTACGCGATGTTATTGATCTTACAATATAGTTCTTATACATTTTTAAGCTTGTTAGTTCTATAAATTAGGAAATGATGTCCAAGAAGTTGGGAAATCTAAATGCATGGTGCATGCTATCACAGAAGGTCAGCGGGAAGAAAAAATGAGCATTTCTGCATTGAACATTTAAATTGTGACATGCAGTTGTTTGAAGTGGGTTTTTCTATGTAGCTTATAATCTATGCCATAATCTATTTATTGAATTGGGTTTGTATTTGTGCAAGGTGCCCATCTTGCATCCCTTCGATTTAGATTCTGTTCCTGTGTTCAATGATTTCTTCTCCTTCCACATTTGTCTCGTAACATGCTGTAGGATTTTACAGAGAATATTAGCTTACATCCATGTTGTTCCTTGAAATTTTATATTTTCCTCTGGAGCATAGTGCACCTGCATGTTTTTGTTCAGCTTGGTATTGTTTTGGTTATAAATCGCTTTTGTTTTTCCTCGAGCATGTTGGATTGCTCAGTGTTGCTATTGGATTTCGCTGACTTCTGTCACTTCTCAGTGAATCAATGAAAAGGCCTTGTTACTAAAATCTGGTGTTGTACAAATAAGCTGGCCGTTCTATACATGACTTGTCCTTTCAGCGCCTCAATTCAAACTTGGTCGCTTCTATGTTTGTGGTTGCAGTCTTGGCCTATAGTTCATACAGAGTATTGCCAGGTCAAAAAGATTTGGATGAATATTGTGAACGCGAGCTAGTAGCTGATAAAATGAACAAGTTCAATGAGATGAAAATATATGCTGCAAATTGAGAACTGGGTTCATTGGAGAAATGTCACAGCATGAAAACGCCCTTGATTTGAAAGAACTTTTCTAGTTTCTTCGTGAATGTAAGCTAGCTGATTTTTGTGAAAGAGGTGGGAAAGAAAGAGGACCATTCCTGCAAGTCGGAAAGAAAGAGGACCGTTTTATTTTCCGAAACTTTCATTCTCTGTCCATTCAGTGTATCTTTCCCAGCTTTTCCTCGAGGATCCATCTCTCTGAAACTCCGCCAGTAATCAGAGAAAGGAAGAGTGGTTCTCGTCTTCATCTGTTGTCTCTCTTGGCAACTCTTATCCCATGGTTGCGACAGATCAACATATAGCGTCTCGATGTGGGGAATTGTCCCAGTCTGTCATGCTTGAATTTCCTTCTTGCAAAAAGTTAGATCATGGACATGGAATATGCTTGAATTCGAGAGAAGATGCCCAAAATTAATGGTGAGATTAGAAAAGACAACTATCTCGTATTTGAAGATGCTTGGATTTCCTTCTTGCAAAAAGTTAAATCATGGACATAGAATATGCTTGAATTCGAGAGAAGATGCCCAAAATTAATGGCGAGATTTGAAAAGACAGAACTATCTCGTGTTTGAAGCAGAGCTATCGAGTCGTTTGAGAAACAAGACAGGGAGTCAAAAGATTTTGTGAGCTATGACCATGGAGTACAGATGGGGAAATGTCATGGGGCCATGGTCTACGTTAGTACAGGAGGGAATATAGATCCATCCACCATCACAATTAAGCAAGAACCCGGCAATCATTGCAATATCAAGTATAAATAACACTAAAAAGTTCTGTACACTAAACCATCTAGTGGATTATTAGATGTTCACTTATAATAACTTAGAAACTAAAAAGTTTGTTTTTTATAGTCTCATGTTTGAGTTTTATAATTGTTAATATAATAATCATTATTTTTAAATTTTATGGAATTCATCAGGGGTGTGTGCAAGCTGCCTCAGATACTCATATTAATAAAAAAAGTATGAATAACAGTAATATTATAAAAATAAAAAGTGAAGTGCTTTACTATATAATAAATTGTAACATGTAAAGTGATTTACTATGGATTTCAAAGTGCACAAACCATTTTACTCTTAATGACCTTGGTTGTGTTTGTTGTTGGCGTATAGTGTTTTTGGTTTTTCATCTTATTTTGAAACCGCGACAATAATACCTTGCCCGTTACATCAACCACTCATCAATCCATGTATATATATATATCGTATCACATCCTATCAATAATTTTTCTTATTTATATATTCATCATATCATGTATATGTGGGCAGATCATGCCTGCATTGACAGTTTCTGATGATGATGATGTAACATTATTTATTATTAAAAATCAATTACCATGGATGGATTGTTTATTTATTTATTGTGGTTTCAGCTTTTAAAGAATGAATATGGTCTCTCCCATACATGCATACAGTGCAATTTTAAATAAAAAAATTTCTTTATTGTTTTAGTCTCAAGATTTTTATTTATTTCAATTTTATCATTCAATTGAAATTAATTATGTATTTTATTTTTCATTTCGCCTCTTATTTTTTAAAAAAATATTTGGTATTAATTCATTTGGTTTTTTCCTTCATGGACAATGTTTATTTTTTACTCTTATTTATGCATTTATACTTTTAGTTTTTTATTTTTATTTTTATTTTGTTCAATCCTGAAATTTTATTTTATGTTGTTGATCATTTTAAAAATAATACTTCTTCCTTTTTCCATTTGTTCTTTTTTTTTCTAGTGTTTTTTATTATTTTTATCTATTCTTCGGATCGGATGATTTTATGGTTTTATTGTTTGTGAAATAATAATAATAATTTTATTGATTTTTTTTATTGTTTTTTTATATTTTTTATATTCTTTGATGCAATTTAATGATTTTAATTGTTTGGTCGGTATTGTTGATAATAATTTTAATTGTTATAGTCATGATAATGATGGTAATGTAGGGATGAATTTTCAATGATGTTTTCTTATTTTTGTAGATAGAAAATGAACTGTTTATTTTTGTTATTTGATTATTGCAGGTGTTTTCATAATTTATATTTTGTTTGTTGAGTTTAATTAAATTAAAATATAAAATAAATTAATCATAATACAATGAATTCAGTAATTAAGGTATCCAAATCTTCTTGTGTTTTTTAATGATGATGATAATTTTATGTTAGTAATTTAATTGAAACTACTAAACAAATAAATTTATATCGATCTAAAATTTATATATTTTATCAGATACTCGCTCTCCATAAAAATTATGTACAAATTTATTATTTTACCCAAATTTATATTATAATAAAAAAATATCACACAATTATTTTTTTTTGTTGAAAAAAATATAGTTCTGACTTCGACAAGAGATGAGTAAATAGCTAATATACACACACGTGGGAGTTTCTTTGTGAGGCAATATAATATCTTGTAGAATGCCTCAATTTTTATTTTTATTTTAATTTCTTTCTCGCAAGCCTGTTTCTTAGCAAGAGAAATGTCATTTCCAAATCGGTCCACGTCTTTTCTTGGTCCACAGCTTGATTCTTGCTTAGCCATCAATTTCGCACCCTCCATATACCAAAAATATTTGGGGTGGGGGCTCACGTATTTATAATTCTTTTTTCTTTCGAGGTAAATAAGAGAGATTGTTTTTGTAGGACAATATAGCCTTCATGCTTGTTGTGGTAATCATTAAAATCTTAGGATAACGTTATTCATCTGAAAATATTTATTATGCGGACATAATTGATTGATCATATGTTAAGTAACTCCACATCCCATCAAGTTATTTATTATTGTCCGAAAAACTCAGTCTCATTAAATCATTTTTATTATTTCATAAAATCCAAATTAAATATTTGGTTTGTCGATGAATTGCTTTTCTACAATTATACATACAGCTAAAACATAACACACATTCACTGTGCAAATTCTACTGTGCACACACACTCAGGCGCACTATTCATGTGCAGTTCGTCACGGTGAATCGCGGGTGTACATCTTTCTTTCTTTTTTTTTATTTTTAATTGTCAACAGTGTCTGTGCGAAATTAGCCCCCGAAAAAGACAAAAAACGCCGTCTTTTTCGGGGGCGGGACGGTCATTGACCGTAGCGGTCCGATCCGTCCCGGTTCGACCGGCCAGTTTTTTTCTTTTTTTTAATAGCAAATTGAACAGTGGACCGACGATTTCACCCCCCAAAAACGACAAAACCCACGCCTGCGTGTTAGGGGCGTTGACGTAATTGTACCATTTCTGTCCGCTGACATCTTCAGGGCGCGTCGCCGGACGCGCCGTCTGTTGCAACCCTCACGCGTTATTCGGGCGGCGCGTGCGGCCTCATACATAGTCGGAAAACGCCCAACCGACGTCTAGAATGCTTTTCAGGCATGTTCTCTTCCACACGGCGCGGCGCGTGTATCATTATGGTGTCCGTAGAAGTGTCAATGGTCGTTCGAATTTCCCCAACCAATTTCTCTCTCCTGCCTGCGCAAGATGACGTCAGCTAAGCTGTTTTTTGTCAAAGTTCATTTCAGTCCCTGAACGTTGGAATTTGTTCGTCTTGCCCTTATTGCTAATAAATGGGTTTTGATTTGTTTCAATTTTGTCCCTCAATGGAAATTGATTACGTTTTAAAGTTCCAGTTCGATCCTCATTCTTTTAATTTTGCGGGGTGGACTGAAATTAGAAATATTTTTGGTATCAAAGTTTTGATTGATTTCAATTTCATCCTTCCATGCAAATTTAGTATAAATCCTCAATATTTTAGGTACCAAAAGTTTGATTTTTTCAAATTCTATCCTTCTATGCAAGTTAATTATAAATTTCAGTTTAATTTCAGTCCCAGTTCTTTTAATTAAATATATTATTGCAAGTATATCAAATTAGTTATATATTTGTATAATTATGTCAAATTAAAATATATAAAACTAATATTATATTCAAATATTTATTGAATATTATCGCCTAAAAATATATATAGGGAGAGGAAAAATAACCTAGGATTTTTTTAATGACAGAAATTCATATCAATATTCTTAAAGATATTAATAATACAATTAATAAATCTTTAAAAAAAAAATATTTGCTTCAAGGGTAAATTTTGTGCTCTTTTGTTTAAGTTTATTTCTTGAAATAAATTTTCAGTATTTTGACTTTTTAATTATATATTTGTGTATTTATATCAAATTAAAATATGATAAACCAATTATATGTTCTAATATTTATTGAATATCATCACCTAAGAATATATAGAAAGAGAGAACAAAATAGCCTAAGATTATCCTTTAAATTAAATATATTATTGAAATTATGTCAAATTAATTATATTTTGTATATTTATGTCAAATTAAAATATATAAAACTAATTATATGTTTGAATATTTATTGAATATTATCGCCTAAAAATTTATTGACAGAGAGGAAAAATGACCTATGATTTTTTGAAAGGCAGAAATTCATATCATGTTTTCTTAAATATATTTAATATAATAATATGATTAATAAATCTTATATAAAAAAAATTTGGCTTCAAAAATTAATTTTGTGCTCTTTTATGTAAGTTTATTTCTTTACAAGGATTTCCAATGTTTTCATTCTTAATATTTTAAATATAATATTAATGCAAACAAAAATATCTCAAAAAAAAAATGTTCATAAATTTACCTGCATTATGTACAAGTCAAATTAAAAAATAGACAAGTCACTTCCCGTTTTCATTAAACTGTTCTTTTTAGATGGCAAATAAATAATTATAACACACACAAAATTTAAGTTTATGTTTGAAAAACAAATTATAATATTTTATTTCTAATATGTTTGATATTTATTGAATATTATCGCCTAAAAATATATTAAGAGAGAGGAAAAATAACTTTGGATTTTTTTAAGGACAAAAATTTATATCAGTATTCTTAAATATAATTACACTAACTAAATATTGAAATAATAAAATACAATACATATACAGGCAATTAATTTTCTACACAGAGAAAAAAAACCCGTCACATCGCCAATTATTTTGTTAATTATAGATAATAAGAGTTAATATTTTTTCTCAGGTTGCTGGAGTTCGAGCCCCCCTGCCACCGAAAATGATTTTTGAGTAAAGAACAGTGTTTTCTATTGTACATAGGTGTTCCACATGTGTTTTTTTTCAATCATTTCTTCGATAACTGGGGTGTCCGAGTCAGCTTATGCGCATCACAATAAATCTCTAAACTTAATTCTTTTTAACAATTTTCACTGCTTATTAATATTTGAAAATGTTTTTTCCTCTTCTTTTTGTGAGGCTTTTTTTTTTATACTCGCGGTGTCCGAGTCAGTTTACACGCACCACAATTTTTTCCTCAAATATATATATTTTTTAGAACCGGGGTAGGTTACACGTGTCACGAATAATCCTTTGACATTGTCTTTTTATTTTTTTTCAACTTATTAATTTTTTTGAAAACTAGAATGTCCAAGCTAGCTTTCGTGCACCATGACTATTATTTTATACATAGCCAAAGGAGATGGCAATTTCAAACAGTGATTTCAAATATGGTTTTCATTTTTCATTACTATTTAAAAAAATTGGTTGAACTATGATTCTGATGAGATATGACATAAGTGTTTGGTAATACGTTTAAAAATCGCTTTTCAACAAATTTTAATGTTTTCCAATTTCCAATGAAAAAAACTGTTTCTACATGATTTTAATGTGCTAATATCAAAAATAATTTTCTAAAAATTAAAAAAAATATAAAACATTAAAAATCAATTATTTTTCTACATATAAAAAAGCCTAGCGCAACGCGCGGGCATATCAACTCGTGTTTGCTAGTTATTAGCGGCAGTTTGTTTTATATATAAATAAGAAAAAAATATAAAAAGTAAAATCAAAGCATAAGCACTCTCATCAAGATGTTCCCCCGAACTTTTTTGGGGCCCGCATGCCAACGAGCTTATCATCCTCAACTCAAGCGTGTTCAAGTTTAGATTCCGGAAGTAATTGGTTCACAACAAGTTGTCAATTAATAGAGATGACAACGTTCTCTTTTGGCAATCCATTCCAAACTCTTAGAATTAAATTTAATTTCAAGTGTTATATCAATTTTTAAGTTTTTTTTAGGGTATTAATTTGAATTCAGAGTTCAAATATATAAAAGTAGACGAAATAATTTTACCATATGAAAATTATATGAAAATATGTTTATACTCAACTTAGATTTGTTTTAAATCTTGAAACTAATGTTACAAAAATATATATAAAACTCAATTGTCTTGCAATTTTACAATTTCTGTTCTGTATTGTGTTCTTTATAAAATTAACAAGTACCCGGGTTAACTCGTGAGTCTAGACGAGCTAGGCTATTTTGAAATCAAGCTTTACTTGATTCAAAATAAATCATAAGATTTGACTTGTATTACCTTGTCGATTAAACAAGCTCGACTGCAGTTCTTCGCATACTAAATTTTATGATACTCACATGTATCCAGACTTATTCGTAATAAAACAGCTCTCATGATATAAATATTATTTTCAACATTAGATTTTCTATGATTTTTGAAAGTCGAAGACAAGTCTTTCCAGTTTGATATTAATTCTCTAAAAAAAATAGTTATTTATGAGCTAGCTTCTTGTACTGTGTTGGCGTGTTATTTATTAACTCTCATGAGACATCATGTGATGATAAAGAACTTATGATATGCATAGCAAGTTTCGAGTTCGAGTCAGCACGCGAATTCTTTATAAGAAACTAGAACAACCGAGATTTTACTCGTTTACTTAAGCTTATAAAGTTCACGTTCTAGAGACAGGGTTTCATTGCATAAAAAAAAACTATAATTTATTAACCTTGAGCACTATTGGACGTGTCAAGTTCTTTTTTTAATCCATTATTGTTTATTTATAACAGTACTGCATGCAAACTGGTATTATAATAATAGATATGAAACTCAAATTTGATATTATCTAACCAATTACAAGTACTCGAATTGACTCACGACTCACGACTCACGACGAGTTAAGCTATATCAACATCCAGCCTTGCTTGATCAATAAATACATCACAGGACTTGGCTTGCGTGATAATGAGACAGATGATTGCAGTGATTGTGCTTTCCCATGCAAACCAAAGTGTCAACACCAGAGAGTTATTTATCTGCGTGCGTTTGTGAAATACATAAATACATACACCAAGTATGAAATTCATAAACATAGTACATATATCTTAGCTTAAAGTTTAGAATATTGCTCCTCGATAAAGCTGATTTTCTTAAAAAAATCTTACAACTTACCAAACGGTCATTTTTTTTAATCAAGTGGTGTTTATTTAAGAGTTCAAGTATCTAAAGGACATGCCATGGCATGTGATCAGCGAAGAACATGATTTATCATCGGCCACGACGACGATGGAGGCGAGGACGAATTAATAAGAAAATCGGGAGTGAAGGGTTGGTATTAATATAAATAAAGGCAAGAGTTTTAAAGTGGTATAAAATAATTAATTTTTTTTTTATTAAACTCAGGATGTAATTATCAATATTTAACAGGAGAAATAAAAAGGCACAATAAGTGCCTGTTTGTTTCGGCGGTCAACCACCGTTTGCTCAAAATTTATTTTTTTTGCCATGCCATGTGATCAGCGAAGAACATGATTTATCGTCGGCCACGACGATGATGGAGGCGAGGACGAATTAATAAAAAAATCGGGAGTGAAGGGTTGGTATTAATATAAATAAAGGCAAGAGTTTTAAAATGGTATAAAATAATTAATAATTTTTTTTATTAAACTCAGGATGTAATTATCAATATTTAACAGGAGAAATAAAAAGGCACAATAAGCCAAGAGAAGCGATTTTCTTTATTTCCCATGTATATTTATCTCGTATCGAATAATAAATATTAATAATCACACGTGGAATTGTTCTCACATATAAATCTGGCCAAGCTGTGCTGTCACCACCATTGCATATTGACAACCAATCTTTCTTCGCTCTGAGCTTGCGGGTTAATAATAATAATTAAAAAAAAGAAAAAGAAAAAAAAGAAGGGGAGAGAGGGCTTTCCTGCATGATTCAACCTTCCCATGCTCCACCATCCTCTACCAAGCAAAGAGATTTTTGTCACCATCCTCGCTGCATGTCACTTTTGGTGCTGTACTTGCAGGGTATCGTAATAATAACAACAAATACAAGAGGAGAAGGAGCTTGCATTAATATATGTTTTCTCTGGACTCCACGCGCGCATACGTGGACGTGACTTTCATTCACTGCCAAGTGGGGCAGGGTGTACTGGATCTCACGCTCATCTTCAAAATAAAAAGGAGAGCATCTTCATTGACTATTTATGCTAAACGCCAAAAGGCTTTAACTTTTTATTTAGCAGAGTAAAATTTAGTAAGCATGGGATCAAGCATGGGATTGGAGGACTTCAGCGTAAATAAATTTACTGATACGTGCTTTTTAAACCGAATTTAAAAAAAATAAATTTAACATATTTTTTTTTTTTATAAAAAAAAAAGCAACAGCCGCCGGCAGTGGCCTCCACGAGGGTAGAAGGTAATTCGAAAGCAATTAAAGGTCAAAGTCGCCATTCCAAAAGTTCACTCGCTACCGTCTACCACGAAAGAAAAATATACCCCACCATAAATGTAATTAATTAATGGAGTGGACGATGTCAGGTCCACTTGTTAGAGTGGAGAAGAGAAGAAGAGGAAGATAAGGTAATTTTGCGCATGGGTTTTCTTTCTTTTTGATGTTTTCTTGCTCACTTAATCTGTTTTAAAAATAAATGTTTAATGAAAACTTGGTTGATTAGTAAGTTAGAGTGATAATCTTACCTGTTATGGACTTGATTCTCTACTTTTATTTTGTATTTTCCCAACTTTAAGTGGAAAGTTTCTTTCTTTGTCAATTTTCTTTGGTTTTGTCTTACTGTGATACTACTTACCTTTTTATGGGCAGGTATTTTTGTGTTTAGATTTCCGAGCTCTGTGTCTTAGGGTTTCAACAGGTTAGTGGTTTTATTTGATTTGATTGTTTTTGTTGTTGGTTTTTTCTTTTCCTTATTGGCATAATTGGGCTTAAGAATTCCATTTTATTTTATTTTGATAAATGGAAGACTTCAACTTTGGATTTTTAATTTTCTTATACGGCCGTGTTCCCTACATTATTGCCACGGAATCGGTGAAGTTGCTTAATTTTGAATGAGAAATTCACAAGATGTTGGGAGTTTACCTGTGCTTTGAGTAATACTGCTCTTCATGATTGTGGACACTTTAGTTTTTCTTGGTAGATTGAGTGGATTTAGAATCTGTATTGCTAGTACTTCTAGGGAATCTAGGTGGTTCTTCATCTGTTGGAAAACCTCTCGTTCTGCGCAAAGAAAGTGCATGAATCTTCATTAAAGCATACATCTAGGGTTCAGATGTTGATTTTCTGGAACCAAGAGGTTCCACTAGTGGGAGCTGGGTTTTGCTTTCAAAAACCATGAAGCGAGTTTGTATGTGGAATTGTCAACAACTGTTTAATGTTTGATGATTCTACATTGTAGTTCCAGATGCTTGAAGTGATTAAACTAGGCTCTCTGTGAATCTTTTCCTTTTTTGCATCTCTGCACAATGTACATTCTATCGAGATATGTTTGTGGGTTTGATTCAGGGGCATCTAATCATCTGATTTATTTGACGATTAATCTATATATCCTGAGTGCTTTCTGGTGAAGGGCTAACCTATTGAAGGAACCCGTGTCACTGTCGCTGTTACTTCTATATTTTCTTAAGTTTTAGTTTTAGTGCTGATATCACATGCTAGGCTCGTGAAATGTTGCTTGTGTTGTGCCATCAAACATGTTTACACTAGTTAAGTGTGCAGTTACTGACAATGTCCATTCAACTTCTGCACGGCCTGTTCACTATGCATTCTGATTTTCATGTACTTCTTTGTCCATTGAAACATCTGAATAAACTGAATTGTGTTTATTTTTTTTTTATCTGAAAGTGATATGTGATCTTGTAATTTACAGGTCCGTTCATCAGTGTCTTGGTCACTTCCTTTATTTTCATGAAGCAAGTTTTGAGGGGATCATTGCACATAATTTACTGAGTTCCCTTTCTTTTCGGCAAGCATCAGTCCTTGCAAAGATTCTGTTTCTTGTTTCACATATGGTAAATCTATCTAAATCCATGCAAACCCTTTTCTGTTCCTTCTTCTCAAGTAGCAGAAATTAACTCTATTTAGGTAAATCAGGGATAGCAGAAGCATAATGATTTATGAGCATTAGCTAAGAAATGAATAGCTATATAAGGTTATCCCCTAGTAATGCCCATACAAGGATAGCTTTTTATGATGTAAACATGAAGTAAACGTTTCACTAATCGATGTTATTTCCTGGTTGGTTAATACAAACAGCTTTAAAACTATTTGTTGAACTTCTAACACTAGTCAAAATCCCTGCTTCCTAGGTTAAAGAAGATAGTTATTTTAATGGAGTTCATTCATGAAGCATGATAATTGGTTCTGTTCACAGATTGCAACTTCCCTTGTCTTACTATTCTCTATTTTGCTATAATTTAAGGCGACATATGAAGATTTGCCGCCCAGCATGATAAAGAAACTTGCGAAGGAATTGAAGAATCTTGATAAATCCCTGGCAAAGGGCATTTCTGTAGGGGTAAATGATGATGATTTTTCAGTCTCAGAAGCTGATATTGAAGTTCCAGGCATGCATTGTTCCCCTTAATTTAATCTCTTAAAGACGTGTTGAGATTTATGTTGAAGTAAGATTCTTTGTTTTGCAGCTGTAACTGCATATAAAAATAATGTTTCTCGCATGAAGCAGTTATTGTCTCGTGACTTTCGACGCCCTCCTTTAAAAGGTGGGTAGATGGGCATTTTAGTTACATCTTTATGTTGCTATGATCTGTAGGCTGTAGGTATTTATTTTGGTTAAAGTCTGGATGTTTACATTGACAAGGAAATTTTGGTTTTATCGGGCTGCCATCCTTCGAAGTTCATGTTACCCTCTAGGGTTCAAGTTTTACCTCTTCTGTTGTCTAACACCCTTTGAATGAACTGAACATGATATAGTATGATTTAATTTCTCAACTGCTTATGAGCATCACTCCAGAAAGTCAATAAACAAATTGCATACATATTACCCAGCCTTTTTTTGTTTGTTTGTCGTGGCATGTGATCTGTCTTCTCTGCTCTCCATAAGAGTGCTCCGTTTTGTTATTGTTGTAAACACAATGATATGATGTCACACTCCAACCAAAAATAAGATATGCAAACTTACTATTTGACAGGTGGATCCCCAGACCGAGAATCAATCGGGTCTGAAACAAAAAGATCTAGTGTATCATCTAGCAGCAGGTCTCATAACCGCAACGAGTTTCTTTCTAGGTTTGTGGACAGTCAAACACTGACAGCCAGGCTTGAAGACTGGTTTGAATTGATATCAGACAAGTCTGGGCAAAAAAAGTCTGCATTTGATGTTCCATTTGAGTTGATAGAACTTCAAAAGTTTGATTATGCACTGGAAGGTGTTTCATTTCAGCAGCTGGTTCGAATGCCCAATGCTGTCTATGCTTCAACATCTGATGCTGTGGAAGCAACTGCTTATCTTGCTATCGAAGACTTTCTACATGCAGGTGCGAAGGGCTTGTGGGAGGCATTTTGGAGCCAGGATGATCCCATGCCTTTCTCAGTTTCTTGTCTATACAATGAAAACTTGAAATTCTACCAGGCTGAGAAAGCTATAGGTAATGGAAAACTTGGTGGTCTTTGTGCCACTGGTGTATTACTTAACAACCCTAGACATCCACATGGAAAGTGGGACCATATTCTTGAATTGGCCCTTCTAAGGCCTGGTATTGGAAGTGTTGCTGTGGGAAGTGACCAGCAACTCACCTTATCTGTTCTGGGCGAAGCACTCTTCTATGCTATACACATACTACTATCAAGAAGTTTGAGCAGATTGAATTTTTCTGAAAGTCCAAATTGTGCCTATGTTCTTCTTGTTGATTCTCAATATGGCGGGGTTGTAAAAGTTGAAGGAGATGTAGATAAATTGGAGTTTGATGTGAATAACGTTTATAACTGTTCTGTGGACTGGATAAAAAAACACTGTAAAGTCTCAGTCTCTCCTATTGATAGGATCTGGAACAAACTTGGAAATGCCAACTGGGGAGACATTGGTGCTCTACAGGTACTTTTTGCTACTTTCCATTGTATTGTGCAGTATTCAGGGATGCCTAAGCACTCAATTGAAGATTTAGCAGCTGATCATGGTCCTCGCCTCCAAACAAGAAGAGTGGCAAGGCAGCTAGGGGATTCCAGAGTTAATGGCCATGGACTATTTCGGTTTCAGCGACGAAGTGTTTCTCCTGAAATTGTTGAAGTTCAGGATGAATCTATCAAAATAAAGTCTGAAGAGTTAATAATGAAGCTGGATGTAGGATCTGTACTATGGTTGGAAGACTCTGAATGTCAAAAAGGTTATCTGATCAATGATGTCCTGAACAATAACGAACTACAATATTACATTGCATCACCTGTTAAAGATCCTGGTGAATCTTTGTATCTTTATGTTGGTTCCCATCCTTCTCAACTGGAACCAGCATGGGAAAATATGAATTTGTGGTATCAAGTCCAAAGACAAACTAAAATATTGACTATTATGAGGCAGAAAGGCCTGTCCAGTAAGTATCTACCACAATTGAGTGCGTCTGGCAGGATTGTTCACCCTGGCCAGTGTCCGAAACCCAGCTCAGGTGGGAACTGTGATCACCCATGGTGTGGTACCCCAATTCTTGTTACCAGTCCAGTTGGGGAGACAGTTGTTGATATGGTAAATGCTGGCAGATTTGGTTTGGATGAGGCTATCAGGTGCTGTCATGATTGCATAACTGCACTTTCTACTGCTTCTTCCACTGACATCCGTCATGGAGATATTCGGCCGGAGAACATAATTTGTGTTGCCTCTGGTGGGAGGCATCCTTATTTTGTCCTTGTTGGTTGGGGTCATGCGATTCTTGAAGACAGGGATCGCCCTGCAATGAATCTCCATTTTTCATCCACGTATGCCCTGCAGGAGGGAAAATTGTGCTCAGCTTCAGATGCTGAGAGCCTGGTATACGTGCTCTACTTTGCCTGTGGCGGAGCTTTGCCTGATTTAGATTCGGTGGAGGGGGCACTGCAATGGAGAGAGAACTCATGGTCAAGGAGAATGATTCAGAAGAAGCTTGGCGAGTTATCAACCCTGTTGAAAGCTTTTGCTGATTATGTAGACAGTCTTTGTGGGACACCATATCCTATAGATTATGATATATGGCTAAGAAGATTAAGGAGAAATATTCAAGATGATGACCATGGGAAGGAAGTCGACACATCTGGCTAGGTAGGACTTTTTCACTGGTGCAAGTGGAAGAAATGAATCCGTTAATCATCCTGATCATTTTCACCGCCTGGGAGCAAATGCTTGAATATGGAGCTTAAGCACTCGGGGTCGATTGTTAACCTTGGACGATCTGAAATTTTTTTTAGTCTTGAAGGGAGAAAAGGAAGTTCAAAATTCCACACAGCTTCTCAATTTTGAAGATTCTTTTGGCCGTTCCTTCTATTCTGCAAATCATTGGGACTGCACGATTGTCTCTGCTCAGACCACGCCTCCCAATATAACATCACCTTTTATTTTGTTGGCGTGTAGTCCCATTACACTGTAGAGGTTTAAAATACGGTTGCTTTCTGCGTTGGTGGTGAGTTTCTTAGTAATACGTGTAGCACTTGTTTATGGAATTCCTTTGTAAAGATTCGAGTTAAATTACCGTGAAAGTTCTGCAATTGTTTGAACCATAGATTCGTCCAGGTCATCATCGTACCATTGGCCTTGCAATTCATTTCTGTCAAACCAAACTCATCATAAGTTCAAAATAGATCCAACAAAATCAAACCCAAGTTCCCTAGCCAGCCTTGAGATCATCTGTTATGCTGATTCTCTTCATTTATTCATACCCACCATGCCCTTTCACTCCGGATGATAAAGATTCAGGTAGGCTTCGTCTATTTTATTTTTTTAATGAAGGTTTCGACCCCTTAATTCTATGTTCCTAAGGTCGGTTTTATCAAAACAGTAGTTGGCTCTCATTCAAGCACCAACTATATTGCCACTCAACCCTGACATCTCTCCAATAAAAAAAATCCACCTCCGTCCAGTTTAGCAGGACAGCTCAAATTGGGATTAAAAAAACTTGACACCTTGATCATAATAGAAATGGTGTTTGATCATTTCAAGATATCTATTATATTTTTATAAAATATCCTTAATATATTAATTAGTATATCACTGAAGATGGTAAAGGAGGATAATCCACAGATTAAGCCAAGGTAACATTACAACAAGACGTTATGGTACTTCTATGTTAAATCAGAAGGTTCAGAGATCTAACCTTCTACAGAGGTTCATATCCTTCGGTATGTAAAATCACCAAGGATTACAACCACACAAAGCATACAACAAGCAGCTTAGTTTCTTCACCTTTGTCGTGAAAAAATCAATTTGAAGGTGGGAAAAATACAAGGCAGCAATCTCAAGGGCATTTTCACATGTACCATTAGAATTTACATCACTGGCAGGGAAGTTGCAAAAGAAAAAAACACACATCAGATCAAAGTGGAAGTTCATTCAAGGGTTTTATTGCTGCAACGCCACTGAGATCAGGCCTCATGTACTTCTCGTACGTGACTCTCAACTGTGATGTTCTTGCAGCCTTTTGAATTCTCAATATCATCTCAGCACAGTCCCTACAAAATCAAATTAGATCATCAACAGGCGGGAAAAGTATACCCACTCATGGAAATTAATCTTTTAACAAGAGGTACCTGATTTGGGAGACTTGATAATGTGCATGTCTGGTAAGCAAAGGAGTCCAAGCTGGAGATATTTGCAAGGTAGACCGAGCAACATATATAGCTGATGCACAGAGCATTGAAGGTTTGAACTTTAAAGCTTTATATTCGACCAAGCAGAGTTCAATGAGGTAGAATGCTAAATGCTCAAGCTGACAGAAAAAGTGAATATTAGGTTAATAGATTTAAATTGCTATTGACAATATTACAGACAAGAATGCATGACTAGAGAAAATCTAAGATCATCTGCTGCTGACTATCTGATAGACAGCCTTACTATGACTAAACAACTCTTTACTGAAATACAACCATGGAGACTTTTACCTATATGCACATACCTTCAGGTCTGTTTGAGCAGCCTTGAGAAACCTCAACATGAAAACATATGGAGTCGGCTCATTTAGACGAAACTTCAACTTCTTAAGAAAAAGCTTCTCCTGAAAACAAAGCAAGCAAGTACTACCAGTAAGATCAAGAGATAGATCAACATCAGAATGTACTGAAATTTTATGCCATCATCTTTCAGGAAAGAGGGAAGAAGATAAGCTGGCATCATTCTATTACACAAGTTTGTAAATAACAAAATATGCAATAAAATGCCGCAGAAGGGAGAAAGTGTACAGATCAAGTCTGACCAGGAAAGATGTTTACATTCCCAACCCAATAACTACAAGAGGAGAATAAAATCCTCGATGCCAAATTTTTATGTCTAGAACCACCAGAATCTCTTTTACAATAACCTAATTTAAATGAAATAGGATTTGGTAATATGCAACAACACTATACCATCACAAGCATTTGGCCTCTCGTGTATGACTCGGCTGAGATGCTAATTAAATCTTTGATCTGCATTGCATGGTGCAGAAAAAGATGTATGAGTGCATTGTCTCAAAAAACCAAAACTCAAATAAGATCTCAACTGAAACTGTGTGCATTTGACATATTATTTTTTTACCCTAGGATGCCAAAAATCCTCATATTTTGATGCCAGAAGCAGTGCTGTAAGACCAACCAACTGCAGTTCACTCTTCTTTATTTCGACTTGAGATAGGTATCGATCTAACAATGTAACCATTAGATAAAGTGTTTCTGGCATTAATTCAAATTTGAAGTGTACCTGCAACCAAAAAGGAAAAAAAATTACTGTAGGAAAACAGCAGCAAAAGCAAGAAAGAAAGATGCTTAAAAGTCAACTGAGAACGGATTTGTGCCCACTTCAATTAGCCAGTTGATGACTATGCCCCGCATTTGAGGTGTAATGTCGGTGTGAATTGCCAAGTAATTTTCCAAAGATAAATTCTGCACCTGAAAAAAGATGATCAACAGACAGACAACAAAACAAATTTGACTTTATTTAACAAGTAATGGGTTGCCAGCAGACGAAGTGAACAAGGAATGAGAATGAGATCAACAAGGTAAAAGTCAAACCACCATTTCACAGGCCTGGTTTCACCAGCTCCAGGTCCCAAAACAAACTCAGAAAGTTTATAATGATTTAATTTGTAGAAAAACATGTCTTATTTGTAAATCATGAAAATATATGTGATCATAAAATGGATTGAGTTTAACATCATCGCATGATATATCAGAACATCATTGAAGACCTGGTACGGTTCACTTGATATCAGAATTCCCATTCAAGATGAGATCCCAATGATACCTATACACCAAACAGTATTTTCAAGCGAGATCCCAATGATAGCTACATATCAAATAGTATCCATCCATTTTTTACTCATTATCCACCAGATAACCTAACATTGACAAACAAATCTATATTGGAGAAAAATGGTATTTCTCCACAAGATTTTTACACATTAATTGCAAAAAAATCTCAATCTACCTTTTCTTTCCATCATATATTATTTAGCTGAAGACTGTAGGCACCTCCAACATTTCAGCTTAGTCAATTCCTATCTCATCTGACAGCTAATTGTTATTAGACACAATAATTAACAACTAAAAAGAGTGATATATGCTGCTAGCATCTGTCAAATCAACATAAAATATGGCATGACAGTGAAGGAGATTTTTTCAAGAATAATGGCGTAAAGTTCAATCAAAACCACTAAAAGAATGACCCCAACTACCATATAAAAAAACCCATCACAGGGACCCAGAAAAATGAAATGGGAATAAAAAGAGCAATCACCTCCAAAACCCAATAGTACTCATATATCTCGTCAACATATTCAGCAACTTCCAGTTGATTGAAAGTATCATCTATACTTGGTAGCTTTTCCAGCTCGATAACTTCACCATGCTCCTCTAGTAACTGCAAAATAATGGCAATTGTTGATAAAATGCTTGAGAACAGTTAGACATGACAATGAATTAGTCCTAAACCTTTGATCCTGTCATTAATAAAGATGTATAAGATCTCCTTCGACTTGATTTTCTTATGGCGATGACATTTGATTTGTTATCAGCGCCTGACTTCTTGTTGCTGTCAGGTGAAGGTTCTCCTTGAGTAACTTCTTCATGGGCAACCACCAAGGGAATGTTTTTTGGACATGAAGTTGCAGATTCTTTTTTCTTTGATGATATAGCAGCAATGCACTTGGACTTGTTTGAACTTGAGATGCACTTTGATCTTGAGGTCTTATGGTTAATTTCAGTCTTTAGTATTGGCTGGACCAATGAATGGAGAAAACGAGTTAACATTACTGAGAACAAAAAACAACACATCTTTGTAAATCACTCTCAAGTTTTGAGATAGTGATTTCATTTGAGCTATAGGTATTAAAGCAAGAACAGAATGTGCTAATCTGCTATCTATCAGATGCAGTTGTACATTCCAGCTAACACATCTATTCTAGTAACGAGCAACAGGTGAGGAAAATTTACGAACATAATAAGCAATTCTGATGGCCATTGAATTCCATTATTTATAGTTAAGCCATGTTAAAGCTAGGCAAACCACAACTATTTTGGGATTAAGGTTTTATAGTTGTTGTATGTTGAAGATACAGGGAGGAGTAGAATAGGATGCCCTTGTCCATGCATCCCTGTTAATGAAGATTTTGGCTGTGGGATCTACAGGCCTGGATACCATTTTAACCACTTGCCAGCCATATGAAACATAAAAACGGGATACATCTCTCAACCATGAGAATAGTTACTTACGAAGTCACACATTTTATTTTACATAGATATACAGATATGATTTTATATGATTTGATCAAAAGGTGAAGCACAGGTTCTATGACACTGGTGTGAGTTTCAAAATGAAAATGCCAGTGATTTTATGCTTCAATAGTTTTATACTAAATACTGTCTTATTGTCAATTATTTGTAATTAGGCCTTTGCAGCTTAAAGATGCCATCTACCATGATTTCAATTTCAAGATGAAATCTGTCTTCAAACTTCCATAAGTATTCCAGTACTTTAAAATGATTTCAAACTTCCACACCATGTCAGCTTCGCCTCAAGACTACAACAAATTATAAACACTCACATTGCCTTAAAAAATTCAAAAGATAGAAATAAGCAACACCATAAATGTTGTCTAAGGAATCATAGACAACAAGTTTAGTTACAAAAGAACGAAGCACGGATAATTGGGAAATAAGAGTGAAAAAAAGTAAATACAAAACACAACTCATACCCTGACAGAATTTCTGGATACACGGGCATCAGCATTAATTTGATCCCTAGGAGCCCTATTTACAGATAGAAAAGATAATCATTTACAGTGCAGTCAATCATCAATTGATAAAAAAACAATTTTCTCAGCCATGATTCAGAAAAATAATTCAGTTCTCAGTTTAAGGATTACATATAAATTGTGGGTAATTCATGTTTTTGGAATTGTAATGCTATGCTTTGTTTTGACATTTTAGACTAATCTATTACAAAGAAAATAGCATACAATTCATTGAAGAGCAAAGAAAAGGAAAGCCATTTTGTTTATGCAAATAAATTAATATAAAAGCAGCAATATGTGTAAGAGAATGAATTGACATTGATCACAGACAGCAGTTCCTTTTTTTCCTTCCTTTTTTGAGATAAACAGATCATGTTTACTTACATTGACATGAAGCCATCACTCACTCTATTTCTCCATAGATGGCTCCTACTCACACCACCCTGAGATGCTACTTTCTTACCCACTTTAGCCTTAACTGGAACCAAAAGAATTTAGACATAAATAGGCATATAAATATCATGAATTCTAGTCAATGGACTGCAGAGCCATGTATAAAACAGAAACGGATCAGTGCATCGTACCAGGAAACCCACTAATATTCTTAGTTTTCTCGAAGATTTCATCATTCTCCTAAAAATGAAGGGTAAAAAACAACAAAAGGCCCTAGAAATCAGACGAATCCAGTACAGAAATATGACATTAGAAATAGAAAGCTATTATTTTCTTGGAAAATTGTATGTATGAGATTAACCTTTGTGTTACTTTCATCTGCATGGCTCACCCTCTTTAGCACTGGCAGAGACTTCCTTCATGTCAAAAGTAGGAACAAAAAATATAGCAACAGCATATAAAAATTGTTATTTTAATGAGTAAATCTCATACAGATAGAATCACAAACCTCATCGCTGCAACCAAATTCCCTGCATTCCTCCTATAAAAGTTAAAACATAAATTTAGTTCAAGAAAATATTGAGTCACACATGACAGCTGCAAAGCATCTGGCATTGATACTAACAGTTTTGTGCTGTACCCATATTCTTGCCTAGATAAAAAATACAACTAACATAATTCAAATACCTGCTCTTATTAGTACCAAATTCATGGCCATGATTCTTGGTGTTGGTCTTCTGATCATCTAAAGAAGCCCTTAGATCTTTGGAACCTACTATTTTCCAAGACAAGTAAGTATCCAATGAGAATCCCCAATTAGAGATATTATGAAAGTAAAGTATTTTGTTATACCTTTCCTAGAAGCATGAAAGTCACCAGCCTTTCTACTTGTATTATCCTTCATTTTCCCCTAATTTGAAACAAGAATATTATCAGCACTCTAGAATTACAGGAAGAATAATTAAAGCGCCAGATAAGAGAGAAGAGTGATATTTATTAGCGATGATAAAAACTTTCATCTTTCAACTGGCACAATAGGGTAGAATTAGGTGCAGGGGAAGCTACCAAAAGTATTATGATTTTAACATTATGATCACTCATGACAAAAATAGAGTGTATAATGGTGACCCGATTCACTGCTATGAAACCTCATCCAACATTGGCAAATAGTTCCTCACGAATCATCCATGTTTAATGAAAATCTCAATTCCTTGGACAAACAAGTTTGAAGTGTGAAATTAGAGGGAGCCAAGTCCCAAAAGAATACCAAATTCAACTTATACAAAGTCTCTCAATTATGAAGCAATCAAGAAACAGAAGAAAGAAATGTAAAAAGCAGCATAAATAGTACTCTATTGAATTTGGACAAAAAGATGAAAGAAATTAAAAATCAACTGCCGTATGGAAAAATATTGGCCTAGTTTGGGATTTTATTTTCAAGAAAAGAAGAAAAAGTCTGCGTTTGCTAATGACAAGGACAACCACAGCATGAAAAGTGAAGCCTAGAGAAAACAAGCTAATTTTCCAGAATTCCATAAAGGAAGAAATTGAGCTACGCTGATTAACATAAAGCTATGATGTCCGCTGAGCAAAATGGAGACTCTAGCAAGCAACAAAGAGCCGTATGCAAATCCAGAATAATTGAGCATACAGAAATAAAAAAACTGGCAAACCAATCCTCCTTAGAGGCAAGCCTTGTACTACTTTCCAGAACTTAAAGAATAGCATCATGATTTAGAGGAAGTTAGCTTCTGTCACACTAAAGAATCGGGCTAAGACAAAAAAATGTTGGGTTTCAACCATTCCCTTATCCTCCTTGCCTGCCTCCTCTTTCTGCCAACAAACAAAGCACTCAAAAGTGTGCTTCCCTTGTTATCTAACTAATTTGAAATGAAGGCATCATAACTGGATACAGAATCTAGTGAATATTTTACCAGCAATTGAGCTGGATGCTATACTTCTAGGCTGATTTTGCAGAAAAGGACCAACAGGAAAAACATTTTAAGTCGCCTGGTTAGAAACTAATTATGAACGGGTAAAACATCATAAACAATGCAATGGAACACAAAAGAAAAGAAACAAGTTGACAGAACACAAAAACTTGACCTAGAATATGACTTTCATACCGTAGCAGATTTTCTTGATGAAAGATTCATAGTCCTAGAGCCTGGACCACCTGAAATCCTAAAAGAACTGATGACATAAAAGAATCATGTCAATCTTAACCAGAAACAAAGGAGTAATCAATAGAAAGACAAGAAAATATGGAATATCCTTGACAGTGATCCTCTGTAGCTGTTATATAAAGAAAATGTAACATGCATGAAAATCTTAGAAGAAATTCTGCTCTGAAGAATTAAAATAAAGTCTTTTCTTTTTAGCTTTCATCAATTGATCTTGAAGCCAAAAGCAAAAAAAAAAAATTGCAAAGAAACTCTTCTGCTGTTATAGTTTCATAAATTTTAACAATAAAAAAACTATTCTAAATTTGATGTAGAAATGAAAAAAGGATTTGCATGTAAGACATGAAAAGGAAACATATGCAACCAGTAGATAAAAATGTCCTTCACACATTGAAAACTAGGCATGCCAATTCAAACACTCACATTGGTTTCAAACCACCATATGCCACATTCCTTGCACAGCTACTCTGCACATTGCTTACATCAGCCAATGCTTTTCTTCTCGCATTTTGATTTACTGGAAAGGGCCACTATCAAAGTTTAACGACGACAAAGAAAAAATAAAAATAAAAATTATTAAATTTAGCCATACCAGTCAGTCTAGAAGTGTCATGTTTGCCTTTGTTCTGCCCCACAATTTTTGAACTTCCCTTCATATTACATGTTAAGGGCAACTATAAAAGCATACTTCAGATGGATATCTAAAGAAAGTAACGTTCTCACAAACAACCACTAATGCAGGCAGGGGAAACTTACCTTTGAATCACTTGTTATGGCAAGAGGATCTTCTTTGTTGGATATCATTCTGTAGTTTTATTTTATTTTAAAAAAAATGTTAAAAACATATCAAGAAACAAAAAAAAATATAAATTTCCCTAGTCCAATGTTTTCAATTTCTTTAGAAAACGATCTCAATCAAGCTAAGATAAAAAGATCAAAGCAGGATGATGTAATTTCTTTCTACATCCGACAATATTAAAAGATAAATTTCTTTGAAATACATCAGTTACCTTAACCTCCATTAAGCTGAGCCTTAATCAAAGTTTTTTTAAAGCCAAAATTTAAAACCCCAGATTTCTGATCTTTTCTTCACCTTTAATTCACAAGCAGTTATGAAAAGGGATTTAACAAGTCTATAGTATCACATACCTTGCAGGAAGAAGAATATCTCTGGCAGATTTACTAGAAAGAAAATAAAAAACATCATGCTAAATTATCAAGAAGCATTAAGCAATAATAAGAATTTCCAAAGTGAACCCAAACTTGGTTATACTTACATGCTAGCAGCATCCTTCATCTTTTCGTTTTCTGAATAGACTTTAAAAGTTCTAACACCTAAAATAAATGTAAGGGTGAAAAGAATTAGGTGCTTAAAACTATTCAAGAATCTGAATTATTAAGTCAGATCAAACAAAAACCTATGAATCCCTTACCTGTTCTGGAAGTATGCGCATCTTCAGCGACTCGGTTGATCCCCACACTGACTTTTCCCTAAAACAGCGCAAGGCAAACATGTATACAACCAATGAATTCATCGAAGAGACTAAAACAACAAGAAACAGTGTGTGGGTCTGTCGTACTTTTGCGGCCACCATTATGTTTTCCTTCTTTCTCGGTTCCTCTGGTAGAAAGATCTAGAACTCGATGACGATAACAGATCTGAAATTCTCTCACCAAAGTTGTTTAACCTAAGAAAAAAACCTAATTATTCTTTAACAATGTAATTAAGAGACGTCGTAAAAACAAACGGTATTCTCTGTTCGTCCTTTTCTTTTCCCTCTAAACCCTAAATCCTCTCTTTCTTTGAGGGAAAACCTCGAAATAAAATACAGAAGCAAAAGGATATAAAATGAAAATTGAGTAGAAGTTAAAGAAAGATCAATCAAAGAGGCAATTAATACATATTTCATACCTTTAACGACGCTGTTTTCTCTTCGATTTCTTTGTTTTCTCTTAAGATTTCTATAGAGAGAAGGGGGGAGTGTGGGGTTGTTTGGGTTACCGTTGCAGACGTTGAATCGGTGCCTAGATTTTTATGGTTTCAAATTGTTCAAGTGCTGTTACGTTTATACCCTCATTTGGGTTTTGCTTCTTGTTGGGCTGCGCTTTCTGATTATATGTGCTTGCTAGCTTTATATATTGGAGCAAACCATGTAATGTTTGGATCTCTGGGGGGCCTATAACCAGCGAAATTGTCTAGGTTTCAGAAAACTGTGGTTGTTGTTGGTGCTTTTAAAAGCTAATTATAATTTATGAAAATAACTCGCGGAAAAACTGTAATATTAATTTTAAAATGTTATTAAAAAGTCTCAAATATATCTTGGAGACATGTTTTTTCATTTATTATATTTTAAATACTTTTTAATAAAAAAAGAATTTTTTTTACGCTATAGGGAAAACTTGCTTTTTACAGTTAGGGGTGTGTTTGACATTGCTTTTGCTTTTGCGATTGAGGTTGAAAAAACGCAGTTTCAAAAAAAGTGCTTTTACTGTGGTTCAAAATAAGCAGTGAAGTGTTTGGTTAAAACTGTGGTTGAGTTGGAGGTTGAAAAAAAAGCAGTTTTGGGTGTTTGGTTACCAAGCTTTTCATATTGCTTTTAACTTGTGAAATTACATTAAAATAATATATATATATATATATAATTATATATATATATATAATTTTTGTAAATATTGTAAATTTAATAATTTTTGACATCAACATATCAAATTTATCTAAAAACACAAAAAAAATTAATTTAAAATAAAAATAAAAAAATTTCAAATTTTTTCAAAAACCTCTCCCAGACACCCCTTTAGAATCACACTCAATTAAAAGTTGAACGAATAATAAAGATGAGATTGTATTAATGTTAAGATTGTGTTAACTTTATTACGATAATTATTATTATTATTATTATTAATGAATTTAATTTGCATATGTCATTTTTTATAGGAATTTGACTACATTAAATTGAATAATCAAATTTAGAGAAAACATGATTTAATGGTTTTACTGAAATAAAAAACAATCCAACTAATGTATACGAGAGAAAGAAAAACAAAATATATGGAAAATATATTTGTTTAAAAAATAAAAAAGTATTTTAAAAGTATTTTAAAAAAATAAATTTTTTTATTGTTTTAAAACTGATATTAAAACTATTTTTTTTAAATAAAAAATAATATTATAATATATTTTTAAATATGGATCGTGGTTTTGATGCAGATGAATCGCAGATAAAAAAGCATTAATTTCCAGCTTTTTTTGAATCGGTGTTTTGGACATAAATTGGTGTGGGTCCCATATAAAAAAGTGCTTTTTTTTGTTAACTAAACACCCAATTGTAGTGCGATCTGCGAATCGCAGATCACACCACAATGCCAAACACGCACTTAGAAGAGAATTCTGCATCTATCAATCATCATTACCATTTTTCATTTGATTATCTTTTGTTTTTATTTAAAAAATAATTAAATTATGATTTATCATTTAAAAAAGCGGAAGATATTTTTTGTAGGAAAAAAATAATTGCATTCATCCTTCTTTTTTCTCCATATGTCCACCTTTTACTTTTTTTTATTGGTAATATAGTTAAATTAGTTAAAAACAAATTATTGATCCATCTAATATTTTTTTTTACATTGACATGTGATTAAACGAACCTACTATAGGAATTAGATTTACTTCACTTTTAATGAACAGCTAATTATCCAGTAGTAAAATATTTTTTACAATCATATAATAAAAAAAAAGATGAAATGAATTGAGGAAAAAAAAAAAAAAAAACAGAAGAGAAATAGAGATGTTGTCAAAAAAAAAAAGACGTAGCCTTGGACAAAGCGAGCTCAGGCATGAGTATATGCATTAACGACTTGTTTGGTTAGAAGTAATAGCCAGTGTAATGCAATTATTATTATGTATTTTTAAAGAATTATAATACATTAAATTATTATAATCAGTGATAATTATATATAAAAAATCCTTCTGTAATTTGATTATATTTTCACTTTCCTTTTATGTTTTCATATATCACACTTTAAATCACGTGATTTACATATTAAATAACAAATTATACTCTTAACCTCCTCATGCATAATAAAATAAAATATCAGAGCATTTATATAATTTTTATTATATTCGAGGAAAGAATTTTGATGTCTAGAAATAATAAAAATATCATCTTAATTAATAATTACAATAATAAAATCCATAATTAGTCAATTTTCTCCAAGAATCCATCAAGCAACAAAAGTGCATGTTTGAAAGTGTAATTGAAGTTATTTTGAAAAGTAATTTTCATTAAGAGATGCATCAAAATAATATTTTTTATTTTTTTTAAATTATTTTGAAATCAACATATGAAAATAATCTAAAAACATAAAAAAATAATTTAAAATACAAAAATCAATTTTTTTCAAAAATATTTTTGAAACACATTGCTAAACAGGGTCTTCATCCCACCAATCCAACCCAAAAATAACAATAATTTCATACGCTAAAAAATAATTTCTGTTCAAAATCCATGAGAGTACGAGTTAAGATTTTAAATGAAGGGTTAGAATACTGCCAGCTTTTGAGTTTCTTGATATCTCCTTTTTGAGTTGTAATTTTATTTTCAAGTTTTTATCTTATTATTTGTGAAGGTTTACATAGTTTTATGTATGTTTTTTATGATTGAAAAATATAGTTTTATAGACTTGTCTTGTATATTAACTACATGTAGCAACAGCCATAAAATCATAACTTAGACTAGGTAGGCTTCGACATTTGTTTGTAAAACAGAGTGTATATTCAGGGCTTGTTTGGAAAGGTAATTAATATTGTTTTTTTAAAAAAAAAAATTATTTAAAAATATATTAAAATAATATTTTTTATTTTTTGAAAATTAGTTTTAATATTAACAAATTAAAATATTTTGAAAAAATACATATTTTATGAGTGTCTCCTTGCATCAATGAAATCCTGCAGTCAAATATAAGCGGCTTGGATTTAAAGAGCCATTTTAAGAATTTAGCTCTTCAAAATAATTCTTGTCATTGTACTTGCTATTAATAAGTCACAGAAAATTATATACAAAACAATTCCAAGTTTTACATCAAACTGACCACTTCACTTATTAATTAGTTGTCTAACAAATAGGCACTAGATGTTTCAGATTTATTATTATTATTATTATAGAAAAAATATCTTTTTTGTCATCAACTTTAATGAGTTTAATAGACTTAATTAATTTGATAATAGGATTGGAAGATAAGATATCAACAATAAATAAAATGAAAAACAACAACAATGATTCAATGTAAAAGATAAACACTTGTCAATAATATTCTCATCATTTTTTCATGGTTCACTTGCCATCCAGCACACCACACCTACTTTCATATCTTAAAATTCTCATCATTTTTGCATGGTTCACTTGCCATCCAGCATCCACGTTAGTTGGATGTGCCGGTTGGCCTCCCTCTGCTAGGCAAGAAATAAAAGCCCTGAGCCCTGAAAATGATATTCTCTTCATGATCAAGGCATTTGCAGCTGGTGTTATCCTAGCAACCGGATTCATCCACATGCTACCGGACGCATTTGATAGCTTAACCTCGCCGTGCCGTGCCCAAAATCCATGGGGGGGCTTTCCGTTCACTGGTTTTGTTGCCATGATGGCTGCGATAGGGGCGCTAATGGTGGATTCATTTGCAACGGGGTTTTATAAGAGGATGCATTTTAACAGGAGCAAACCGGTAAATACTACAGATGAAGAGAAAGCTGCTGAAGAGCATGAGGGTCATGTACATGTTCATACGCATGCTACGCATGGCCATGCCCATGGTTCTGCCTCCCCAGAGGAAGATTCGGCCCTGTCCCAAAAGTAAGATTGATTAATTTCATAATCTAAATCTTGTGCGATTTTTCGAGACTGATTTTTAAAGATGAACTAACAGGACAGAAGCTATATATCTGGGGTTTGTGCTTTATATGTTTTTAACGATTTGGCTTTATTGTTTTTGGACTCGAAGAAGCACCCAGAGAGATTCCAATAATCACTGAATGAACTACAATCCCCAGCTCCAATACCTGGAACAACATTCATCACCCAAGCACAAAACATATATATATCTATGTGATCTGCTTTCACATAGATATGAGATGCTAGCGATTCTTACAAGATATATATATTTTTATTTGAACTCGAGAACTGCTGTGTAGTATTTCACGGTCCCATGAAGACTAAATTTATGAACCGCTAGCATCTCATATCTATGTGAAAGCAGATCACATGCATATATACTAATGGAGTTTAAGGTTAGGCCAGTGGTTTGGTTTCCCTTTTCCTGCAAATTTTTATTTTTGTGTGAACATGCATGTTGACTTTATAAAATATTCTGCAATTATCAGCCATCCAGTGATTTCGAACAGCCAGCATAGTGCACATTCCTTTCTCTTCTTTCCTTTCCGTGTATATAAGACTAGTTTCTCTATATTCAACCCACAAACCTAAAAGCTGTCAATTCTCTCCCAATCCTTCCTCTCCGACGCGCCATGACTAATCTTCAAGCTTGCTCTTCCAGCTTCTTTAAGATCATATCATCTCTTCTACTATACAAATAATAAAAAAAAAGCCCTGACTAAAAAAAACTGAGCTTATATAACCGCGAAGCAGCAGAGCAAATATCTAGTCCACAGTAATAAATAGTGAAAGTTCGATCTCCTTTAGGTCTTTTTAATTTAATAATACGGAAAGAAAATAAAATGTCTAAAGAATGTCCTCATAGCTGCAGAAAATGAAAGCTTTCTACTTGAAAATCAAGTCTTTACGGGCTTGTATTTTGTTCAAAGTCTGGGTTTAGGGTATTTATTTTTTGGGATTATTTTAATGGATTTTTGATTGAGATTTTATTATCCGGGGAATACAAAGTTTGTATCTCATTTTGTTCAAAATCTAGGTTTTGAGTATTTATTTTTTGGGATTATTTTAATGGGTTTTTGATTGAGAGTTTATTATGTAGGGAATACAAAGTCTGTATCTTGAAGGTTTCTGCCTTCATCCCATTTTTCTTACGAAACAAACAAAAAAAGAAAAGAGAGTTGAATAAACTTTAGAAGATCATAAAAACCAGGACCAAACTGCTGACCCTACCCGACTCAAAATCACTATTACAATCCACTGATAATGTACAGTGAATATATGATCTCTTTTTTATAGTATATGTTATAATGATTATTCACTACATTTAGTACGCACGTAGTTATCATAGGTGCTGTGTTTACATTCTCTGTGGCTGCAACCAGCTGCTGTGGTCCCACCGATCGTTGAAAGTATGTCTAGATACATGAGATAGAAATAGAGTTCAGCTCATGATCAAGTGGTCATAAAAGAGAAGCCCATCCACTTGAAAAATTATCTTTTCAACATTTTTATTTTTATTTTTATTTTTAGATATATACAGCATTAAAAAGATGCCAGCTGGCCTCTTTGAACGGAAAATCCCCATCATAAAAAATGGATTCAAAAAGGAAAAGACAATTGTTTTTCACATTTGTGATTTACAAGAAGGATTCCACGCCTGGGGATTAGGTGTCCAGGCGAAACGTCTTTTAGATTTGGCAGAAACCCTCCCCCGCTGGGAGGATTAAATTTTTTGTTTGTATCTATACAGCTTTGTTTTTAGTTTAGATTTTTAATTTTTATTGTTATTTTTATTTGTATAAAATGCAGCTAGCGTTAAAAAACATAACAAATTTAGTTTTAATGGTGTAAAATAAAAGTGAAACTCTTTCTTATGCATGTATAGTTAAACGTGAAATGTTTGAAACACCACCGCAGGTAACTCTTTCGTTTTGTCTTATTTGAGGTTACAAAAATTATTTTACTGTGCACTAAAAAAGTAAAATGAATGGGACACTCCCATTGACAATTCTTGATTTTTGTCTTATTTGAGGATATTATGATTATTGTACTATGCACAGAAATTAAAAAAAATGAAAATACCTCTGATACCATTACATTATTTTAAAAAAATTTACATAATAAAATAAATATATAAAAAGCTAATATACATTTTTAGATGTTCTACGACGCCGCACGTGCCATCTGATATGTGTATGAGCTCGAAAATTGACACCGCGCCAGAAAATATAATTAAAAAGTGGTAAATTACCAATACACCCCTATAGTCAACTCTTGGATTTTGTCTTATAGGGGTATATACGTACTTATACAACTCTTGATGCGTCCCGGTTATAAAAAAAGAGTCAGATGATTAGTCATGGTGCGCGCAAGCTGGCCTGGATACCCCGGTTATCAAAAAACAAATTTGGTCCGGGGATTAGTCGTGGTGAGTTTAAGCTGGCTCGGAGATCTTGGTTATAAAAAAAATATATCTTTGGTGATTTGGTTTATGTTCTAGATCTTCTCATATTTGACGAGCACTATAAAATAAACACATAGTGTTAGAGTTTTTTTTTTAAACTATGTTTTATTTATAATTATTTTCTTAAAAAAAATGCTTTGTGAGTTTTCATAAAAAAAACTAATATGATAAAAACAAACGAAACAAGGTGAAGATTGTGGTTGCATCAATGACACTGCATAACTATATTAGAAGACAATCACAAGGTGATATTATTTTTGCCGAATATGATCGAAATCCTAATTTTGATCATGAAGATATTTTACCAGATGTTGTTCCTCGATCAAATACTCAGGGATTGCAGACGCGTTCAAGTATGGATTTAGTTCGTGATGGAATTGCAAGTAGTTTGATGAGATAATAAAAAACAAGTGTTTAATTTACTTCAATTATTTCAAACATTTTGTTGTTATAATTATTAATAAATACACATGTACACACACGTACATACACATGTACACACACACGTACATACACATGTATAGATACATGTATATATACATGTATAGATGTATGTATATGTATATATATACATGTATATGTACGTGTGTGTACATGTGTATTTTTAATTAATTTCACAAGTTGACAGCAATATGAAAAACATGATAACCAAACACACAAAACTACTTTTCATTAAACTCAACTTCAACCACAGTTTTAACCAAACACTTAAATTTCAGTTACAAACCGCAACTAAAAGCGTTTTTTATGAAACTGTTTTTTTCCAACCTTAACCACAACAGCAACCGCTTAGCCAAACAGGCTCAAAGTAAGTTCCAGCGTTTCATTCCAAACAGAGTTTTCTTGATTTAGGTACATGCATGACAACATTATGTCCACACTTAGCTTTTTATTAGCTGCTGGCTGTATGATCTTCTCACTGCCACTCATCACACTCATTTTCACATCTTAAAATTGATATGATAAAATAACCATATTATTTAAAAATTTAAGTTATTAGATGAGATTCTATAATATATTTTATATTATTATCTAACATACACCCTCAAGTTAAAGCTTTTTGGATTTGAAACTTGCATAGACTAACATTACCTTGTGCTTAATTTTTTATCAAATAAAATGAAAATAGTAAAATTTGAACTCGTGAATGCTGGATCAACAAGATTCTGTTTGATACCTTGTTAAGTAATCATCTCATCTAAAAATTTAAACTATTAGATAAAATCTCAGAATATATTTTATATTATTCTATAACCGCCATCAATTTTTCATGGTCACTGCCATCCAACATCCCTATATATACATGTTATAATTATAGATTGATTATATATCAAATACAAAATATTATCCATACAAACGGTGTGGGAAAAACACTGTAGCTCCCCACACATAGCACTGTAGAATGCAACAATGCTTTTTTTTTTGCTTTTTTTTCTCGTTTTTTTCCTGATTACTTTTTATTTGTTTTTTTATCTGATTATATTTTTTTTCTTTTTTTTCCATGAAGCATTTCTTATGTCGGTTATACTTTTTTTTTCTTTTTCCACTTATATATTTTTTTTCTTTTTTTCCATGAATTTTTTTTTGTCGGTTATACTTTTTTTTATTTTCTTTTTCGACTTATATTTTTTTTTCATGATTTCTTTTTATAATCGGAGCGTCTGGGCTAGGTTAAGCGTACCATGATTAATTGTCGAACCCAATTTTGTTTTGATAAACAGGGTGTTCAAGCCAGCTTAAGTGTTTCATGACTAAACCTCGGACCCACTTTTTTTTGCTAAAGTGCTTTCCCGCTGGTATTTTTTTTTTCTTATGCTTTTGTTTTGTTCACTCATATATTTTTTTATAACCGGGGTGTACGGGCTAGCTTAATCACACCATGACTAATTCCCGGACTGAATTTTTTTTAAAACAATATGGATTGTTACAGTGCTTTCACGCTTATACTTTTTTTTTGTTTTCTTTAACTTATTTTTTTTATAACCATGGTCTTTGAGCCAATTTCTTATGCTTTTTTTTTCCACTTATATATTTTTTTTATAACCAGGATCTCCGGGCCAACTAAAGCACATCACGACTAATCCCCAGACCAAATAGTTTTTTTGATAATCAGGGTGTCCAGGTCAGCTTGCGCGCACCACGACTAATCTCAATACCAATTTATTTTTTTTCCTTATCCTATTTTTGATTCACTTATATTTTTTTTTATAACCAGGGTCTCGGGTCAGCTTAAGCACACCACGACTGATTCCTTGACCGTTTTTTTAAACAATATGGATTGTAAATGGTGTGGGGAAAGTACTGTAACTCCCCGCACATAGCATCGTGGATTGCAACAATGCTTTCTCGCTATAGTGCTTTTTTTTCAAGTGTTTTGCTGCTTCTTTTTTGTTTTTTTTCTTATTATATTTTTTTCATTTTTTTCCGTAAAACATTTTTTTTGCTGATTTTTTTATTTTTTTTCTTTTTCCACTTATATAGTTTTTTGTTTTGTTTTTTTATAATCGGGGTGTTCGGACTAACTTAAGTGCATAATTAATCCCCAGCTCCAATTTTTTTTTATAATCAAGATGTCTAGGCCAACTTAAGCGTACCATGACTAATCCTCGGAACTATTTTTTTTCTAAAGTGCTTTCCTGCTGATACACACCACGACTGATTCCCAGGCCACATTTTTTTTAAAACAACATGGATTGCTACAATGCTTTCACGCATATTTTTTTTGTTTTCTTTCACTTATATATTTTTTTATAACCACGATCTCTGAGCCAACTTGAGCCTCTCTTTTTTCACTTATATATATATATATATATATATATATATATTTATAACTAGAATCTCCAGACCAGCTTAAGCGCACCATAACTAATTCCCGAACCAAATTTGTTTTTTGATAACCGGGGTATCCAGGCCAGCTTGCGTGCACCACGACTAACACTCTGACTCTTTTTTTATAATCGGGACGCATCAAGAGTTGTATAAGTACGTATATACCCCTATAAGACAAAATCCAAGAGTTGACTATAGGGGTGTATTGGTAATTTACCACTTTTTAATTATATTTTCTGGCGCGGTGTCAATTTTCGAGCTCATACACATATCAGATGGCACGTGCGGCGTCGTAGAACATCTAAAAATGTATATTAGCTTTTTATATATTTATTTTATTATGTAAAATTTGTTTAAAATAATGTAATGGTATCAGAGGTATTTTTATTTTTTTTCATTTCTGTGCATAGTACAATAATCATAATATCCTCAAATAAGACAAAAATCAAGAATTGTCAATGGGAGTGTTCCATTCATTTTACTTTTTTAGTGCACAGTAAAATAACTTTTATAACCTCAAATAAGACAAAACGAAAGAGTTACCTGCGGTGGTGTTTCAAATATTTCACGTTTAACTATACATGCATAAGAAAGAGTTTCACTTTCATTTTACACCATTAAAACTAAATTTGTTATGTTTTTTAACGCTAGCTGCATTTTATACAAATAAAAATAACAATAAAAATTAAAAATCTAAACTAAAAGCAAAGCTGTATAGATACAAACAAAAAATTTAATCCTCCCAGCGGGGGAGGGTTTCTGCCAAATCTAAAAGACGTTTCGCCTGGACACCTAATCCCCAGGCGTGGAATCCTTCTTGTAAATCACAAATGTGAAAAACAATTGTCTTTTCCTTTTTGAATCCATTTTTTATGATGGGGATTTTCCGTTCAAAGAGGCCAGCTGGCATCTTTTTAATGCTGTATATATCTAAAAATAAAAATAAAAATAAAAATGTTGAAAAGATAATTTTTCAAGTGGATGGGCTTCTCTTTTATGACCACTTGATCATGAGCTGAACTCTATTTCTATCTCATGTATCTAGACATACTTTCAACGATCGGTGGGACCACAGCAGCTGGTTGCAGCCACAGAGAATGTAAACACAGCACCTATGATAACTACGTGCGTACTAAATGTAGTGAATAATCATTATAACATATTAACATATACTAAAAGAGGATCTGACGTCATCTGACGTCAGCACTGTAGACAAGTCGTTTCTCCTCCGTGCTTCCCAGGTGTTCGTCTACTTTTTTTTTTTTACACAGGATTCTTTTTATATTTTTGAATGGTGGAAATGACGAAGCAATGGCTGTGGCCGAGCGGTTGTCCGCGCGCTGCCAGCATTGGCGCGCGCGAGTTCGAACTGCTCCGGCCGCAAAACTGATTTGGAATTTTTTTTTTAATATAAAGAACTTTTTTTTTTTAAAAAAAAGGTCTTTTGTTTTTTAATAACTGGTTGTTGTTTCTGATTTGGTTTTTTTTTTTTAAGAACTGTTTTCTTTTAAAAAATGAAGGTTTTTTTTTTAAATAACTGGTTGTTTTTTTTTTACAATTTTTTTTTAATAACTGAGGTGTCCGGGCCAACTTACGCGCACCACGACTAATCTCCAGATTGATTTTTTTTTTTACATTTTTTTCCCTATTTTGTTTTGCCACTTATATATTTTTTTTCTTAACCGAGGTGTCCGGGTCAGCTTACGCGCACCACGATTTTTTCTTCCCAAGTATATTTTTTTTCCTGCCCAACTGAGCGCGCCGCGAGTAATCCCTTGGCTCATTTTTTTCTTAACATTTTTTCCTTTTTTTTCCACTTATACATTTTTTATATATAATCAGGATGTCCGGATCAGCTTACACGCACTACGACTATTCTTATTTTATTAACATATACTAAAAGAGGATCCTACGTCAGCACTGTAGACTGGCTATTTATCCTTCGTGCTTCGCAGGCGTTTGTTCATCTTTTTTTTTCCCTAGCCATTTATCCTTCGTGCTTCACAGGCGTTTGTTCACCGTTTTTTTTCTTTTATTTTATGTGTTCTTTCTTTTATTTCTTTTATTGTTTTATTATTATTATTTTCAAATCAAATGGATTTTTTTACCTCATAATTTTTATTTTATTTTTTTGCTTGATTTTCTGTTAAAATTATTATGATTTTTTTAGTTTTTCTTTTTTTTTATTATTCACACGATGACGACAACAACAACAACAACAACAACAATAATAATTTCAGTTATTTTCCTTCCTTACTATTTTATTAATGTTTTTCAGTGTTTTTCCTCTCGGGACAATTTGATAATCTTTATTGTTTTGATAGTAATAACAATGATAATTTTAGATGTAAAGACTTCGATGTTGTTGTTTTTATAATAGGGTGTGGTGATTTGTTTTATTATATTGAATTTTACATAAATAAATATTATATTTTAATTTTGGACCAACATATCCTATTAATTTCTTTCATCCCAATAATTATAAACACTTCTTACTCAGCCCGCAACGTAGTGTGATAATTTTTTTTAATTTTCAAGTCAAATGATTTTTTTCCCAGTCAACAATTTTTATTTTTATTTTCATTATTTTCATTTTTTTATTTGCTCTTTTGTTAATGGTTTTAAGCTTTTTTTAGGCTTTGATTTAATTTCGTTTTCTTCCCGTTATTAAAGCAATAATAATAATAATAATAATAATAATAATAATTTTAGTTTTTGTTCCAACGTGTTTTTTTATTAATATTTTTTTTGTTTCTCTCTCAGATTTGTTGAATAATGTTTATTGTTTTGACAGTAATAGTGATGATAATTTTAGACGTTAAGATTTTGATATGTCTATTAATATAATAGAGGATGTTGATCCTTTTCAGTATATCAAACTTTACATGTTAAAATATTATATTTTAATCTCAGTAGCTGTAAAAATTATTTGTTCAGCCGCACTACGCCCGCAACGTAGTGCGGGCCTTTAGCTAGTACTATAAAAAAGAGATCATATATTCACTGTACATTATCAGTGGATTGTAATAATGATTTTGAGTCGGGTCGGGTCAGCAATTTGGTCCTGGTTTTTGTGATTTTCTAAAGTTTATTCAACCCTCTTTTCTTTTTCTGTTTGTTTCGTAAGAAAAATGGGACGGGAGCAGAAACCTTCAAGATACAAACTTTGTATTCCCTGCATAATAAACTCTCAATCAAAAACCCATTAAAATAGTCTCAAAAAATAAATACTCAAGACCCAGGCTTTGAACAAAATGAGATACAAACTTTGTATTCCCTGGATAATAAAATCTCAATCAGAAACCCACTAAAATAATCCCAAAAAGTAAATACCCTAAACCCATACTTTGAACAAAATACAAGCCCGTAAAATGTTTCACCTTTTTCCACTACTTTCTTTGAGAAGGAGATATTTCCAGAAATGCGAGACGTAAGGGTAGTTGTAGAGGCAACCATGGCTGGAGATGGAGTGGAATCAGGAACTGGAGCTGGATTTGGGATCGGGCGGGGAACTGGAGCCTGATTTGGCACTATTACTTGAGGTGTCACTGGATGTGGAGCCAAATCAAGAGTATTAGGGCAAGTCCTATGAGAGAGGCATCCCGAGAGGCAAAGGCAATTTTTTTAAATTTTAACTATTATTGTTCAATTTATTGTCTCCAATGGCAGAGACATCTCAAGAGGTATTTTGTTTTTTCTTTAACCGAGAAGGCATTCCCACATATAGGAGGATGCAAAGCAAAAAAAAAAAAGAGCTGTTGGAATTACAGTTGTATAACAACAACAACGAAAACACAACAACAACAGCAGCAGAGGGAGATGGAGGGGTGGCAGCGAAAAAGAAGTAGAAGATTTGAAGAAGAGGAAAATAGAAGAAATGCAATAAGTTGATTTTTTTTTAAATGAGCTAATTAGCAGAAATAGAAATGAAGAGATATTTGTTTGGCCAAAAATACAAAGAGGAGGCGCTACCGAGTTGAGATTGGAATGGGAGAAGATGGGGTATTTTGATATGTGTGTTAAAGATACTTAATTGAGAGATAAAAGGAAGTGAAAGAGTCAAAGAAAGTGGAGGGGTGTTTAAATGGCTCAAAATGGAGAGGAGTGGGGGGGGGGGGGCGGCGGCCAAGGGGAGAAGATAAGAATGGGGTAGTAGGGTTTTTTAATTTTAACTTTGAGATGGGGGAACGGACGGGTGGGGTGGGTTTTTATAATAATAATTATATATAATAATTATTATTAATTACTATATTATTATAATAATAGTTAGCATAAAAAATAGGGGTATTAATTTGTAATTAATTTGATTGAATTATTTGTAATGGAATGTATTTTAATTAGTTATGTTTGAACTTATTGGTTATTTATTAATGTGTTTTATTTTATTTTTTGAAGTTTTTCTAGCACTCAAAGACAATAAGTAACATTAATTAACTTCAAATACAACAACCATAAAAAAAACATACAAATTACTTGAAAAAACATATAATAAGTAGTTTAAATTTCAAATTTCAAATATTGTGGGTCTTTTAATTATATTTAAATTTATTTTTTTAATTTAAACATAATTAAAAAAATAATTTTATTGTTGGAGGGATTTTCAAAAGCAATTGTTTAATTATATAACTTACTCCTATTAATTGCATAATTAAACTATATACAAAATAATTGCACTATATTTTAAATAATATAAAAAAATAGCTCTCTAAAATGACTTTTACTATTGAAGTACATATCAACAAAAAAAACCATATATACACTATTTAAAGAACCATTTTAAAGATTTGACTCTTCAAAATGGCTCTTGCCATTGGACTTGCTCTTACAAAGAGGTGGAGCAGATTCGGATTAGCTAAAGGAGATGAAGCTGGGTTAGAGAGTTCGGATTGGGTCGGATTATCCATGATTAAAGGTTTTGAAATGAAAATGAAAACAGGTTTTTGTGGCTGGTCCTCGAGGGATTTAAGTTAGATATATTGCTTAGAACCTGACAGAGCACGCATATGTGCATGCGCTGGTGATAAATTATTTGATTTTGTGCTTCAAAATTGTCTCTTGTGTTTTTTTAGTAATTTTTTGATGTTTTATATTAAAATATATAATTTTTTTTTGAGATTTTTTAATATTTTTTATAGTAAAATAACCATTCTATCCTCATATAAGATAAAAACTAAGAGTTATCGAAGGAGGTGTCACAGTGATTTCACATATTATTGCACAGTAAAATAACCCTTTTACCCCTAATAAGAAAAAAATGAAGAGTTGGTTGTAGGGGTGTTCTAGTAATTTACTATTTTTTATTATTTTTTTCTGCGAATATTATGTACGCCTATGATACACCCGTCGACAATATTCGGCCTGATGCACACTTCGGCGGCGTGTGTGGTGTCATCCGGTGGTAAAAAAATATTCATTTCGATCATTATACTTTTGATTTTAATTCTTTTATTTTTTATATTTCTGGAATATTCCTTATTTTTGTCCATGTTTATATATATATATATATATATATATATATATAATATATATATACTCTTAACTTTGATTTTTAATTTTTATTATATTTTCTTATTTGTTGAGGTGGTAATTTTTTTAAAAAAATTGTTCTTAAATTTTAGTTTGTGTTTATGATTATTTGAAAATTGATATTTCTTATATTTTTCTCTTTGTTCTTTCTTTTAGTTTTTTTCTTAGTTTTTTATTTTATTTTCAAGTCAAATGATTTTTTTTCAGCTAATTATTTTATTTTATTTTTTGCTCTTTGTTATAGTTTTTAGGCTTTTTTTATTCTTTGATTTAATTTTATTTTTTTCAGTATTAATGCAATAATAATAATAATAATAATAATTTTAGTTTTTTTTTCTTGTTTCCTCTTTTATTAATGTTTTTGAGTTTGTTTTCGGTAATTTAATGATTTTTATTGTTTTAGAAATAATAGTAATAATAATTTAAGATGTTAAGGCTTCAATATTATTGTTGCTATAATATGATGTGTTAATGTGTTTTATTATATCAAACCTTGCATGTATATATGTTATATATTTTTTTTATCATTTTTTTTGTTTGCTCTTTTATTAATTTTTTTAGGATGTTTTTATTCTTTGATTTAATTTATTTTTTTTCCATTATTAACGCAATAATAATAATAATAATAATAATAATCATAATAATAATAATAATAATAATTTTAGTTTTTTCTTACTTCCTCTTTTGTTAATGTTTTTCAGTTTTTTTTCTTGAGGTAATTTAATATTTTTTTATTGTTTTAGCAATAATAATAATTATAATTTTAGATGTTAAGGCTTCGATGTTGTTGTTGTTATAATAAAATGTATTGATGTATTTTATTATATCAAATATTATATATATAAATGTTATATTTTATTTTTGAACTAACAAATCTTATTAATTGCTTCAATTCCCAACCGTTATAAAAAATTATATCTAAATATACTTTTGGTGCCAAATTTATGAACCGCTAAATCATTAGCATCCCATATCTCTGTGAAAGCAGGTCACGTGCATACTATATATATATATATATATATATATATATATATATATAGATATAGATATAGTTATACTTGTGGAGTTTAAGGTTAGGCCAATGGTTTGGTTTCCCTTTTCCTGCAAATTTTTATTTTTGTGTAGAAAAAATATCGGCACAATAAAAATATTTTAAAAGAGAAAAAACTTTTAATTTTTTGTCATTGACTTCTTACAATATTCTTAAAACATCTCAATAATTTTATTTGTTAACAAAGTAGAGATTAAATTATAATCGGGTGATTGCACAGGGAAAAAATATGAATCTTAATTTTTAACAAATAAAATAATGAATGATAAAATTAAAAAACAAATAATTAAAAAACAAAAAAAACACATACATGTGGTAATTCTAAACAATACATTATTCGAGTGAACTAAATGTATCAACCAACTCTAATAAAAATCAAACTAATCATGCGGTAAGTAGATTGAATAAAATTATAAATATTAATTCTCATACCAATTAATTATATATACATATTATAATTATAGATTGATTATTTATCAAATAAAAAATATTATATCTTTAATACTCCCATACATGTTCAAAGGAAGGGATTCTGCCGAATCTAATTCACGTTTTACCTATTCCGCAGGCGTGGAATCCTTCTTATAAATCATAGATGTTAAAGCCTTTGATCCAACTGTATAGAAACGTATCAATTAGCATTAATTACTCGATATTGCCGTAAGAGATAGAATCCTAATGCAATTGTAATTATCTACTTACCATGTTTAGCTAGGGTTAATAGTGTATAAAACCAGAGCATGTATATCGATTACAGTAATGAGAATATACAAAGCTTCTTCTCAATTTTAGCTTCTTTATGGTATCAGAGCGCCGATCTTTGGCCAAAATCTCTCAAAATTAAAACTCTGCTAAAAACCCACCATCAATCGATATGGGGGACGAAGAGAAGGAACAGAACCTCACCCTACAGTTTCTGAAGGATGCCCTTCTCAAAGAAGCTTCGAGTTCAGTTCTTCCACGCACAGCAGAACCATGGGAACATCCCAATCATCAATTGTATCTTCACTATTCTGACCAACCAGGTGCAATACTCGTGCCTCAGTCACTCGTGGAGGATAATTACTCTGACTGGAGTCAGTCCATGACAAACGCCTTGACTATCAAAAACAAGGCTGGTCTCGTGAATGGAAGTACCCCTAGACCAATTGAACAGAACAATGAACAAATTCAATGGGACCGTGCAGACACTCTGGTCAGAACATGGCTCACCAGTTCCATGTCAAAGGAGATCTCGAAGAGCGTCAAGCACTGCAAATCAGCCCGAGAAATCTGGCTGGAGCTACAAGAAAGGTTTTCTCAAACTAATACTGTACAATTGTTTAATGTTGAGAATGCAATCCATGAATGTAGACAGGGCAATGATACAGTCGCAACATTCTACAACAAGCTTAAGGGTCTTTGGGATGAGAGGGATGCCCTATGTGACTTGTCAACAGAAGGAGTCAAAGTGCAGAACTACATCAACACCCAGAAGACGATGCAGTTTCTCATGGGATTGAGTGATAATTTTACAGTCATTCGTGGAAGCATCGTTGCTATTGACCCTCTACCAGTTGTGAATAAAGTATTTGCCATGGCACTCCGTCATGAAAAACAAGCAGAAGCCATGAACGGAGGCAAGGGAATCTCCACACAGCCTGAAGGTGCAGCTTTTGCAGCGAGTAGTGGCTATAGAAATTTTGGGCACTTCAATGGTACAGGTAAAGCAATACGCAATGCCCTGCAGCAAGAACCAATCGGAGGCAGGGGAAGATGTGCCAAATGTGGCCGAGACAATCACTCCACCAAAAATTGCAAAGCACACCTTAAATGCACTTTTTGTGGTCTCAAATATCATGCAGTTGAAGATTGTCGAAAGAAGAAAGCAGCCCTTGAGCAATTGCAAGCACCGGGTCGTGGTAATCACGTGTCTTCATTATTTGACAATGAAGGCAACCCAAGCAATTTTCCTTTTTCAAAGGAAGAATGCAATGAGATTTATGAGCTGCTCAATAAAAACCGCACTACTTCGGCAAACCATGTTGGTAATACCTCACCTTATGAACACCTCTCAGGTAAAGCTTTTAGCCTACAAAATAATGCAAAAACTAGTGTGTGGATATTGGACAGTGGCGCCACTGACCATATGGTTTGCAATCCTTGCTTGCTCACTCATGCCGTGCCTACCCAAACACGTTTTGTCAAACTCCCTGATGGTAGTCATGCTAGGGTAACCCATATAGGCACTGTAATTTTCTCTCCTCAATTCAAACTCCACAATGTCCTATGTGTTCCAATGTTTTACCTCAATCTTGTCTCTGTTAGCAAACTTGCTCATGATTCCTTTTGTGTTACAATATTCCTTAAACAAGTTTGTTTTGTACAGGACCTACGATCGGGGAAGACGATTGGGATGGGTCATGAGAGGGAGGGACTATACTGCCTCAACAAATCAAAGCAAGGAACATGTCACGCGGTCAATAGTTCGTCAAGTGGTGTTTGGCACCAGCGGCTAGGTCACCCTTCTAGTCGTGTCCTCTCTTTATTTCCTTTCATGTCAAATAACTCTTTTAATGTGAGCACGTGTCTAATTTGTCCTTTAGCCAAACAAACAAGGAGTCGTTTTCCATTACGTGCAATTTCAAGTGCATCACCTTTTTCATTAATTCATGTTGACATTTGGGGAGGATATCATGAACCTTCAATTTCTGGTGCAAAATATTTTCTTACAATCGTTGATGATTGTACACGATGCACATGGGTTTATTTGATGGTTAGAAAGTCTGAAGCCAGACAACTTCTTATTGATTTTATTGAGCATGTTGCCACTCAATTTGAAAAGAAAGTTAAAATCGTACGGAGTGACAATGGTTTCGAGTTCAAAATGAATTGTTTTTATGCATCCAAAGGTATTGTGCACCAAACAAGTTGCGTCAACACACCACAACAAAATGGTGTTGTTGAACGCAAACATCGCCATCTAGTCAATATAGCTCGTGCACTCCTTTTTCAAGCCCACTTACCAAAAACTTTCTGGGGGGACGCCATTCTCACTTCTGCCTACCTCATCAACCGTACACCTACACCCTTACTCTCGGGACAAACTCCATTTGAAAAACTATTCAAGAAACCTCCTAACTACACTCATCTCAAAGTGTTTGGTTGTTTATGTTTTCCATCTACACATCCTCAAAAACCCTCTAAATTTGACCCCCGCGCAACTAAGTGCATTTTTTTGGGTTATCCTCATGGACAAAAGGGGTATCGGGTTTATGATTTGGAAACAAAAGATGTCTTTGTCTCTCGGGATGTCACATTCCATGAAACAGTTTTTCCTTTTAAAACACATTCATATCCTCTAAACCCCATTCCTAGTCCAACTACTACTGCAGGTGCACCAAATTCTCCATCACCTTGGGTATTTGATATTGATCCACATACCACCTTACCTCACCATCTTCCACTACCCCCAGCCCCATCTTCTCCAACCATGATACCACCCGAGTCTACCACACCAGCTGACACACCCACACCTATCATCATCAGCGAAACCACACCCACAAATCAACCAAATCCTCCCCGATTACGTCGGTCATCACGGCCCACACAAATGCCCACATTCTTGCATGATTTTCACGTTGAAGCAGCGTTGCCCTCTCGTGCTCTCCCGTCATCTCCCACATCGACAGGTATTCCTCACTCTCTTGCTAATGTCATCACTTATAATCGCCTCTCTCCTATACATAGAGTCTTTGCTGCTAACCTTTCTACACACAAAGAACCTTCCTCCTTCTCACAGGCAGTTCAAATCCCAGAATGGCATGATGCCATGCGTGCTGAAGTAGATGCATTACAGAGCAATGGGACTTGGAGCTTGGTTCCCTTGCCCCCGCATAAACGACCTATTGGCTGCAAATGGGTTTACAAGATTAAGCTCAAACCAGATGGCAGTGTTGAGAGGTACAAAGCAAGACTTGTTGCAAAGGGTTTTAGCCAGATAGAGGGTGTCGATTACAGAGAAACCTTTGCTCCCGTTGCAAAACTCACAACAGTCCGTGTTCTCCTCAGCCTTGCTTCCATCCAAGGGTGGCATCTCCACCAACTCGACGTGAACAACGCATTTCTCAATGGTGATTTGCATGAAGAGGTATACATGAAGCTTCCACCAGGATTTGGCGGAAAGGGGGAGACTAGAGTTTGCAAACTGCATAAAAGTTTGTATGGCTTAAAGCAGGCAAGTAGACAGTGGTTCATCAAGTTGTCAATGGCATTAAAAGCAGCTGGTTTTCATCAGTCTTGGGCAGATTACTCGCTGTTCGTTCGAACAAATGGAAACAAGTTTACCGCTCTACTGGTTTATGTGGATGACGTAATCCTCACAGGAAATAGTCTTGAAGAAATTGCTGCCACCAAAGCATTTCTATCCAATCAGTTCAAACTCAAGGATCTTGGACAACTCAAGTACTTCCTGGGAATAGAAGTGGCACGTTCCAAGAATGGGATTGCAATTTGTCAAAGGAAGTATGCCCTCGAGATACTAGAGGACACAGGATTCCTAGCTGCAAAACCATCACTATTCCCTGTTGATCAAAACTTGTCCCTGACTCAAGAAGATGGAGAACTACTCATCGATCCCTCGCAATACAGGCGACTCGTTGGAAGATTAATCTATTTGACCATCACAAGACCGGATTTGGTTTACGCGGTGCACATCTTGAGTCAGTTTATGGATAAACCACGTGAACCACATTTGAGTGCTGCTCACCAAGTGTTGCGCTACATCAAAGGAACACCTGGACAAGGTATTTTTCTGCCATCTACAGGGAATATTGAACTAATAGCCTACTGTGACGCAGATTGGGCTCGTTGCAAGGACACAAGACGATCCATCACTGGCTATTGTGTTATGTTGGGCAATGCACCAGTATCATGGAAAACTAAGAAACAAACAACGGTATCACGATCTAGTGCTGAAGCTGAATATCGTTCTATGGCTACAACAAGTTGCGAAGTCACATGGCTCAGAAGTTTACTTAATGATCTACATGTTCGACAACTGCAGCCTATCAAATTATATTGTGATAATCAAGCAGCTCTCCATATAGCCAACAATCCGGTATTTCATGAGCGTACCAAACACATCGAGATTGATTGCCATGTGGTCAGAGAAAAGATTCAAAGAGGTATGATCAAGACCATGCATGTTCGAACTAAAGAGCAACCAGCAGACCTCTTTACTAAGCCACTTGGTTCCACACAGTTCAAAACATTACTTAGCAAGTTGGGTGTCATCAATATCCATTCCAACTTGAGGAGGAGTGTTAAAGCCTTTGATCCAACTGTATAGAAACGTATCAATTAGCATTAATTACTCGATATTGCCGTAAGAGATAGAATCCTAATGCAATTGTAATTATCTACTTACCATGTTTAGCTAGGGTTAATAGTGTATAAAACCAGAGCATGTATATCGATTACAGTAATGAGAATATACAAAGCTTCTTCTCAATTTTAGCTTCTTTAATAGACGTGAATTTTCTATAAGGACATTCTTTCGACATTTTATTTTCTTTCCGTATTATTAAATTAAAAAGACCTAAAGGAGATCGGCCATTCACTATTTGTTATTGTGGACTGAACATTTACTCTGCTGCTTCGCGCCTACATGAGTTTTTTTTTTTTTTTTAGTTTGGGCTTTTTTTTTTTATTTGTATAGTAGAAATGATAAAAGAGTAGCTGTGGCCTAGTGGTTGTCTGTGTGTTGGCAGATTCGGCGCGTGAGAGTTCGAACCCCTCAGGCAACAAAACTGATTTTGATTTTTTTTTAAAAAAAAACAAAAACCGGATTTGTTTTTTAATAACTAAAGTGTTCGGGCCAGGTTGCGAGCGCCACGACTAATCTCCGGATCCACTTTTTTTTACCTATTTTGTTTTGCCACTTATATATTTTTTTTTGTTTTTTTTTTCTAACTGAGGTGTCCGGGTCAGCTTACACGCACCACGATTTTTTCTTTCTAAGTATATATATTTTTTGTTCGGGTCAGCTTAGCGCGCCACGAATAATCCCTGGACTCACTTTTTTTTTTACTTTTTTTTCTGTTTTTTTTCCCACTTATACATTTTTTATATATAATCAAGGTGTCCGGATCAGCTTACATGCACCACGACTATTATTATTTTATAGAATACCTAAAGGAGATCGCAATTCAAAAAAGTAATGAATATATATATTTTAAGACGCTAATATGAAATAAATAGCAAAATATATAATTAGTTTAACATATTTATCAGAGAAAAATTACAAAAAAATATTATCATTATTTTTAAGACGCTTATATGAAATAAATAGCAAAATATATAATTAGTCTAACATATTTATAAGAAAAAAATTACGAATAATTATTATCATTATTTTGAATGCCTTATCTATAATAATTAGAAATTTCAACACCTAATAATATTTTTTTTAAAAGCAATTAAAAAATAAAATAATGACAAAACAAAAATAAATATTATTAAATTTCAAAAAATTATTTGACTTGAAGAATAAATAAAAAAAGAAAAAAGATAATAATAAGCCGAGCAATTACGACACACCCAACCGCAAACGAATGCCAAATTGACTACAAAAATTAGTAATTCATCTCTAATTGATTTCATAAATTGCATTTTTTTCATCAACCGATTATATAATTGCAATTAAAACACGTCAAACAATCAATCAATTGCAGTTTTGCAATCTATGAATTAAATAAATCGACATACAATAGCAATCAACCAGAAATAATCCATCTTTAATAGATTTTAACGGTTGCAATTTTGTTATCTGCCGGTTAAATTGTTCATTGCCGTTAATATAAACTCAACCATCAACAAGTTTGATACAAGAAAAAAATAATTAATCTTTTATTCATTTTATTAATTGCAAATTTACGTCCACCAATTAAATAACTGTCAGAACAATTAAAACACGCCTAGCAATTAATCAATTATAGTTTTTCAATATGCGAATTACATAAATCGATAAAATATTTAAGCAAATTCACCCATTAATGAATTGGCTATAAAATACAACCCACTCATCTTTAATATATTTAATCGATTATAATTTTGAGAATTATCAATTAAATTATTATCCGAGCACTTAAACTGATAACAACAATTAACTAATTCAATACAGAAAACAACAAAAAATCTACAACAGAATTTAACAATTACAACTTACTATCTACCAACTAAATAATTTTGTGCATGCCGAATAATTGATCAGTTTGCTATCATCAAAAAATCCCAGCACAACACAATGGCTAGCCAGCTCGTATAAGACTAGAGCCACTCATTTCTCTAAATTAAACCCACAGACCTAACAACTGTCAATTCTCTCCCAATCCCTCCTCTTCCAGCACGCAATGACTAATCTTCAAGCTCGCTCTTCCAGCATCCTTAAGATCATATCATCTCTTTTGATTCTCCTTCATTACCCTACTATAGTCTCCTGTGACAAGTGTACATGCGAGGTTGAAGATTCACAACATGATAAAGGCGAAGCACTGAAGTATAAGCTGGGTTCAATACTCTCAATTTTTGTTGCTGGTGCTGTTGGTGTTGGCCTCCCTCTGCTAGGCAAGAAAATAAAAGCCCTAAGCCCTGAAAATGATATTTTCTTCATGATCAAGGCATTTGCAGCTGGTGTTATCCTAGCTACCGGATTCATCCACATACTACCGGACGCATTTGGTAGCTTAACGTCGCCGTGCCTTGCCCAAAATCCATGGGGGGGCTTTCCGTTCACAGGTTTTGTTGCCATGATGGCTGCGATAGGGACACTAATGGTGGATTCATTTGCAACGGGGTTTTATAAGAGGATGCATTTTAACAAGAGCAAACCGGAAAATACTGCAGATGAAGAGAAAGTTGCTGACGAGCATGAGGGTCATGTGAATGTTCATACGCATGCTACGCATGGCCATGCCCATGGTTCTGCCTCCCCAGAGGAAGATTTGGCCCTGTCCGAATTGATTCGTCGCAGAATCGTATCGCAAGTAAGATTAATTTTATAATCTAAATCGTGTGCGATTTTTTGAGACTGATTTTTAACGATGAACTAACAGGACAGAAGCTATATATGTTTTGTGCTTGGGTGATGAATGTTGTTCCAGGTATTGGAGCTGGGGATTGTAGTTCATTCAGTGATTATTGGAATCTCTCTGGGTGCTTCGTCGAGTCCAAAAACAATAAAGCCTCTCATGGCAGCCTTGTCTTTCCACCAGTTTTTCGAAGGCATGGGACTTGGTGGCTGCATCGCACTGGTATATAACTATAGTATATACATCACCCATAATTTTAAATTTTAAAAAAATCAAACATCTTTTCAATGAAATTCATATTCAACAATTCTCAAAAAATTATACTGCAAATTCCACATCAAATATAAAAATAAAATATGATACTCGTGATATTTTAGATATAACCCTTAGCAAGCTGTTAAATTTAATACAGTGAAACTAAAATAAATTTCTTGTATATTTTAATTAAGAAAACTTTTAATTGTAATAAATACTTTCTGCTTGGAAGTAGAATTCTATGCGAAAAAGTCTTTTTACAGTTTGTTAGACTGGGTTGGGAAGGTCGACAGAATGACAACATCTTTCTTTTCAATGTCACTTTTCATCAAACTTTGTACTATGCTAATCCCACATGGTCAATTCCTTGGGTAATATCATCAAATGACCTAATTAAGATTCTTTTTAGTTGTTTTTTTCCCCTCTCTTATTTGTTTTTGGTGGTATTTACAGGCACGATTCAGATCTACTTCTATGGCAATAATGGCAGCATTTTTCTCCCTGACAACCCCAGCTGGGATTGCCGTCGGCATCAGAATCTCTAGCATTTACGATGAGAACAGCCCCACTGCTCTGATAGTTGAGGGCATTTTCAATGCAGCTTCAGCCGGGATTTTAATATACATGGCTCTTGTCGACCTATTAGCAGCAGATTTCATGAGTCCAAGGATGCAAAGCAGTCTCCGGATTCAACTCGGAGCAAATGTTTCGCTTCTTGGAGGGGCTGGTTGCATGTCTTTCTTGGCCAAATGGGCTTGAAATTTTCAAAACTATACAGGCACGTCGAGCCTCCTCTTTTTTCTAACCAGTTGAGTACACTGGGAAAGAAGATACCCAGCAAAATGACGACATGCCTAGCTAGGTCTATTTTAAAATTTCTTTTTTAGTGAAAGCAATTAATAAACAATAATACCGCATCTCAATTCTCCACCCTCAACATCCCAAGTGGATTGTCGAATCAAGCTTTCGAGGCTGGATTGTTTTGAGAACCCTGCATGCATGGCAGCATCTCGTTTCCCCTCCCTCTCTCTCTCTGTATACACAGGTATCTGAAGAAAATGAAGAGAACCCTTCTTTGAATGTATTTTATTTTAGTTTCAGTTGAAAGGCCAAAAGTGCCGCAGCATGGTGGTGGTTGTTGTGCTCTAGGCTTGTAGCCACTCAAAATGAGTGGCGACATATGTTTGAAAATCCACTCGTATCTATTCGAGCCATGACTATTATATAACAAAGCAAAATAACTTTATTGGGATCTTTTTCAGCCATGGTTGCTCTATAACATGCATGGAAGCAAAATAATCATCAATGATCTTCGTGTTTAGATGTCGATTAACATAGGAAAGAGAGTAAAATAATATGTTTATTGTAAGTTAAGATCCTTAAAATCCAAGAAATATTCTTGTTTTGATTATTTATTCAAGAGAGTATCATTATTGTATTTTTTAATTCTTTCTTAATTATCACTAAATAGTTTTTTATTCTTGTTCTTTGATTTTAGCTCTCTCTTTTTTATTCATTTGGATTTTAAGTTTTTGAAAAATCATTGACATGAATACGACAATAAAATGGCCAAGAACCATGAAACGACCAAAAAGTAGCTAAATTATATCGAAACTGTATTTTTAAAACAAATATTGTATGTTTTATTCTTTTATTTTTGGATGATATTTTTAAAATAAAAAGTAAAAATTAGATCATGACAAGATGAGTATAGTAAAATGATGTTTTGGGATGATAATGATTTAGAGATTACAGTGGGATTTTATGCTTGTTTAATAGGGTGTTGCAGGAGGAGCTAGGTTTTGAAGGTGAAAACATAGGATTTGGAAAATTTGAACGTTGGATTTTCTATTGGAACGAGTTCAAGAGTGGATAAAGTGTAATTATATATAAAAACACTGATTAACCCCCCCCCCCCCAACGTTCCAGTCCAAGCAGAGTTTTCTTGACTTGGGGGAATGCAGGACAACATTCTGTCCACACTTGACTCTTTATTAGCTGCTGGCTTTATGATCTTCTCACAGCCACCCATCACACTCATTTTGACATCTTAAAATGGCCATCAATTTTTCATGGTCAGTGCCATCCAGCAAACCTATATATACAGATAATTATAATTATAGATTTATTATATATCAAATATTATATCTTTAATACATGTTCGAAGGAAGGGTTTCTGCCGAATCTAAAAGACGTTTCGCCTGGACACCTTATCAGCAGGCGTGGTGGAATCCTTCTTATAAATCATAAAAGTGAAAAACAAGTGTCTTTTCGTTTTTGGAGATGGGGATTTTCCGTTCAAAGAGGCCAACTGGTATCTTTTTAATGTGGTGAAGAGTTGTATATATTTACAGAAAAAACGAAAATGTCGAAAAGATAATTTTTCACGTGGATGGGCTTCTCTTTTAGTACTACTTGATCGAACTCTATCTCTATCTCATGTATCTACTTTAACGATCGGTGGGACTGCAGCAGTTGGCTGTGGCCACAGAAAATGTAAACACGACACTTGTGATAGCTACTGATCAATGTAATCAATAATCATAAATTGCTAAATATACTTTTGGTGTAAAATTTATGAACTTTTTTTCCACCATCCGAAAAGAATATTTTGTGAAATTGGATAAATAAGCAAAATTTAAATTATCCCAGATTCTTACAACAGATATATATATTTTTATTTGAACTCGAGAACTGCTGTGTATTACTTCACGATCCCATGAAGACTAAATTTATGAACCGCTAGCATCTCATATCTATGTGAAAGCAGATCACATGCATATATACTAATGGAGTTTAAGGTTAGGCCAGTGGTTTGGTTTCCCTTTTCCTGCATGTCGACTGTATAAAATATTCTGCAATTATCAGCCATCCAGTGATTTCGAACAGCCAGCATAGTGCACATTCCTTTCTCTTCTTTAGTGACAAGTTTTTTATATTAATGTTAGTCATTTAATTTTATTATTTGGTGATGTGTTTTGATTGTTCTTTTCTATTTCTAGTTTAAATTTTATCTATGATAAGATTAGTTTAAGAGTTTGTTTTTGATTAGGGTTCTTGTAATGCCTTTGATTTCCTCTATAAATACAATTAGAGGGATGACAATAAAAATTAGATATTGAGTTTTTACCCATTGATCTCTTTGTTCTTTGTTCTCAGTTAAGAGCTGAAATATTTTAATTAATTCTTAGCTAAGGGCTAGAATTTTTCAATTGAATTAGTGGGCACCTCTACATTCCAACAATTGGTATCAGAGTTTTTTCCAATTTTCCAACAATTGGTATCAAAGCTATTAGGATCTTTGAAGGGATTGCGTGAAACACGAGAGTTTAAAAGTGAGGTTTTAAGGGAAATCAAAGCTAAGGATTTTGAAGGTTTTTGTGAGGTATATCAGAGTTGATTTGATCTTAGAAGGGATTGAGTGAAAAACGAGAGTTCTTATTTTTCTGCAAAATCTTGAAGTAGAAGAATTAGTTACTCTTCTCAAATTCTTTAAAACAATTGCACAAAGGCTTGACAGCAGCAATTGTTAAACTTCTTTTTCAACAAATCACGGTTGAATTTTTCAGAATGGATTCTGCATCTTTTTCATAAAAAACACCAGTGTTTACTGGTCAGAATTTTGGAATTTGGGCAGTGAAGATGGAGGTATATTTGAAGGCTTTCAATTTATGGGAGATATTAGAGAGTGACAATCAACTCCCATAAAGAGACAAATTTAAAGAGCTAAAGGAGAAGATAGATATGTGCAGCCTTGGAACCAAGGAGGAGTGTTGAAGAATTTGGTTCCAATTCTGCTACAAATTAGTGACAAGATTTTTTTTATTAATGTTAGTCATTTAATTCCATCATTTGGTGATGTGTTTTGATTGTTCTTTTCTACTTCTAGTTTAAATTTTATCTATGATAAGATTAGTTTAAGAGTTTGTGTTTGATTAGGGTTCTTGTAATGTCTTTGATTTCCTCTATAAATACAATTAAAGGGATGACAATAAAAATTATATATTGGGTTTTTACCCATGGATCTCTTTGCTCTTTGTTCTCAGCTAAGAGCTGAAATATTTCAATTAATTCTTAGCTAAGAGCTAGAATTTTTCAATTGAATTAATGGGCATCTCTACATTCCAACAATTGGTATCATATTTTTTTCCAATTTTCCAACAGAATAAGCAAAATTTAAATTATCCCAGATTCTTATAGGATATATACATTTTTATTTGAACTCGAGAACTACTGTGTATTACTTCGCAGTCCCTTGAAGACTAAATTTATGAACCGCTAGCATCTCATATCTATGTGAAAGCAGAGCACATGCATATATACTAATGGAGTTTAAGGTTAGGCCAGTGGTTTGGTTTCCCTTTTCCTGCATGTTGACTGTATAAAATATTCTGCAATTATCAGCCATCCAGTGATTTCGAACAGCCAGCAAAGTGCACATTCCTTTCTCTTCTTTCCTTTCCGTGTATATAAGACTAGTTTCTCTATATTCAACCCACAAACCTAAAAGCTGTCAATTCTCTCACAATCCCTCCTCTCCGACGCGCCATGACTAATCTTCAAGCTTGCTCTTCCAGCATCTTTAAGATCATATCATCTCTTTTGATTCTTCCTTATTGCCCTACTATAGTCTCCTGTGAGTGTACATGCGAGGTTGAAGATTTACAATTTGATAAAGGCGAAGCACTGAAGTATAAGCTGGGTTCAATACTCTCAATTCTTGTTGCTGGTGCGATTGGTGTTGGCCTCCCTCTGCTAGGCAAGAAAATAAAAGCCCTGAGCCCTGAAAATGATATTTTCTTCATGATCAAGGCATTTGCAGCTGGTGTTATCCTAGCAACCGGATTCATCCACATACTACCGGACGCATTTGATAGCTTAACCTCGCCGTGCCTTGCCCAAAATCCATGGGGGGGCTTTCCGTTCACAGGTTTTGTTGCCATGATGACTGCGATAGGGACGCTAATGGTGGATTCATTTGCAACGGGGTTTTATAAGAGGATGCATTTTAACAGGAGCAAACCGGTAAATACTACAGATGAAGAGAAAGCTGCTGAAGAGCATGAGGGTCATGTACATGTTCATACGCATGCTACGCATGGCCATGCCCATGGTTCTGCCTCCCCAGAGGAAGATTCGGCCCTGTCCGAATTGATTCGTCGGAGAATCGTATCGCAAGTAAGATTAATTTCGTAATCTAAATCTTGTGCGATTTTTTGAGACTGATTTTTAACGATGAACTAACAGGACAGAAGCTATATATGTTTTGTGCTTGGGTGATGAATGTTGTTCCAGGTATTGGAGCTGGGGATTGTAGTTCATTCAGTGATTATTGGAATCTCTCTGGGTGCTTCGTCGAGTCCAAGATCAATAAAGCCTCTCATGGCAGCCTTGTCTTTCCACCAGTTTTTTGAAGGCATGGGACTTGGTGGCTGCATCACACTGGTATATAACTATATAGTATGTTAGACTGGGTTGGGAATGTCGACAGAATGACAACATCTTTCTTTTTAATGTCACTTTTCATCAAACTTTCTACTATCCTAATCCCAAATGGTCGGTCAATTCCTAGTGTAATTTTATCATCTACCTAGGTTCAATCGTTTTTAGTTTTTATTTTCCCGCTCTGATGAGTTTTTGCTTGTATTTATAGGCACGATTCAAATCTACTTCTATGGCAATAATGGCAGCATTTTTCTCCCTGACAACCCCAGCGGGGATTGCTGTCGGCATTGGAATCTCTAGCATTTACAATGAGAACAGCCCCACTGCTCTGATAGTTGAGGGCATTTTCAATGCAGCTTCAGCTGGGATTTTAATATACATGGCTCTTGTCGACCTGTTAGCAGCAGATTTCATGAGTCCAAGGATGCAAAGCAGTCTCCGGATTCAACTCGGAGCAAATGTTTCGCTTCTTTTAGGGGCTGGTTGCATGTCTTTCTTGGCCAAATGGGCTTGAAATTTTCAAAACTATAAAGGCACGTCAAGCCTCCTCCTTTTCCTGCCCCCTGACTCCTCTTTCTTCGTTTTATATGATATGTTTTTTTCGTCTTCTTAATTTGGAAGCCGCAGAAATCAACGATCCACCATTTCATATTTGCAGGCACTGTTTTTCTAACCAGTGGAGTACACTGGCAAAGATACCCAGCAAAATGACGACATGCCTAGGTATATTTTAAAATTTCTTTTTTAGTGAAAGCAATTCATAAACAGCAATACCGCATCTCAATTCTCCACCCTCAACATCCCAAGTGGAGTGTCGAATCAAGCTTTCGAGGTTGAATTCCTTTGAGAACCCTGCATGCATGGCAGCATTTTGTTTCCCCTCCCTCTCTCTATATACATAGGTATCTAAAGAAAATAAAGAGAACCTTTCTTTGAAGGTATTTTATTTTAGTTTCAGTTGAAAGGCCAAAAGCGCTGCAGCATGGCTTGTAGCCACTCAAAAAGAGTGGCTATGAAGCTGTTTGTTTCGGCGTTTCAATCGTGTGCTGCAGAAAAAATCAATTTTTTTTCATTTTAAATTAATATATTTTGGTGTTTTTAGATCATTTTGATATGCTGATGTCAAAAATGATTTTTAAAAAATAAAAAAAACATCATTTTGATATATTTCAGCACGAAAAACACTTTGAAAAGCTACCGCAACAGCTCTCCCAAACTGGCCTATATATCTTTGAAAATCCACTCCTAACTATTCCCCACGGAGTTAGAGAGGTCAATTATTAGAAAATATTCAACCCTTCTAGCGGATGGAAATTGGACGGTGGTAATTTGACTCAACCTACAATAAGGAGTTTGCTATAACTCAAACCATTTAACGTTTAAAAATATCATAGATAAAGGGGGAAAATAATTTTTTCTCTTAATTTACAACTTAACTCACGAGCTTTTATTTTCTTGATTTTGATTCATTAAACTCTCGAAGTCCAAACAATTGACCACCTCGTTAAAAACAAATGGTTGCAAAGGCTGTTTTGAAAGATTTAAAACAAATACAAAAAGGTTATAATGACTATATTCGACCTTAATTTCTGCTGTTTATTTGACAAACTGAACGTTCGTAAGTTCTCTTCGGTTGCCGATTGTTGTTGCAACTTCTGTTCATACAAAAGCTCGTGTACGCAGTCTAGGAACATATCATTTTGCAAGAACGAATGATCTATAACTATTTCCGTGGGATAATCGAACTTCCCTCAATCCTTTTTTCTGGATTTGGAAAGCTGTCATGGTTGCGATAAGATTACAAAATCGACCCTGGCAAATATTCGTTTTAACTATAATCACTTGTTAGCAAGAACAAATGCAATCTTTATCTGTCTAACATTGCGGGGAATCGTGTTGAATTTCACAGCTTTTAAAATCACATTGAAGATTATTTTTTGTTAAATATACGTAAATTATATGTATTGGCCCCAGAAGGATCGTGATTCCTTGCCAGGAGTGTCCTGCGATGGTCATCTATTGGCGGTAAAAGATTGGTAGCATTGGTCCAATAATAAGAGACAACTCCATTGCAAAGTTGTCAATTTCGTTCCGTTCTGGTCAGAATGTTTCGTGCCGTTAAAAAAACCGAAATAAAATGGTGTCGTTTTTATCTCGGTTTTAATTCCGGTCCTTTCCGGAAATTCCAGCCAAATTCCGGCCGGAACGTCTCGGTACCGTTCCGACCTTAAAATCCTCTTTATTTTGATTAACTTGTGATTTTTTTTCTAATTTTGAGTTTGTTTGACTTTGTGTTTATATTATATAATTTAAAGTTAATTTATCTTGAATTTTAATTATGTTTATTAAATTAATATTTTAATTATATATATATATATATATAATTAATTATATATAAACAGTACAACCCCGAAATGGTACGCTGAAACACTCCGAAACCAGAACGTTCCATTTCAATAAAAAAACTGGAACGGCAGCCGAAATGATATTGATAACTTTGCTCATAGGGCTTCATTAAACAACACAAAAAGGACTGTACAGCGAAATTCGAAATGTTTTATGCACAGATAGAGTGCTAAGATTTCCACCGATCAGATTAGCACAGTAACACGGAGAATTAGAATACGCTAATTCTCATTTACTTTTTTTGGCTTAGAATAAGAATCCAAACTATCAGTTTGCAAAGTAGCTCGACAGGGCCTGGGTGGCAAAATCGATTATCAAAGGCCGTGTCTTGGTCTTATAGTAACACCTGCAAGTACATCACCTGGAAATGATCTCAAATATAACACATAGTTACACAGACTTTGCAGAAATTAGTTGTTTCGGAGGGGACAGTGATCTAATTTCAGGTGCAGAAGTAGGAAACAGTATGTTTAGCCTGTGCATGAGTATGTCTGCCCTTGAGGGAATCTCGTTCAAAAGAAATTGCTGAACGATCGGTTTCTTGAACCACTCCATAACAGAGTCGCCAGGGGCCCTTAGAACCACCTTGCTAACTTCAAATGGAGATTCCACGGAGCTCAACATCTGCGCAACAACAATCCTTAGAGTCGGTCCTGTAACCAATTTGATCCGTCTCGGTATGACGCCATAGTACAGCATGCGCTTTCTGAACCTATGGAGAGTATGCACAACTGCTACAAGGGCAGCTCCCACGGACAAGTTCCTAACATCAAGGGACCAAGCAATATGCTGATCAAAAACAATGGCTTTTGGAAAAAGCTTATTCTCATAAGCAACTTTCCAAACACATCGGGCTCGGTTTATCTGCCCCATGAGAACAAGGTAATTGAGCAGAACATTCACAAAATACTTCGCAGCACCCTCTTCCAACTCATAATCAATGCCTTGAAAAAACTCCCTCACAAAGGATAAAACTGGCTGTTTCCTCTGTTCCGGGCCAGTGAAGAGCCCACACATAAAAGCATGCGCCTTATGTCTAGTAGCACTAAGGATTGCCATCAATTGCCTCTCATTCTGCTCTTCTTGGCATCGAACAAGATAGGCAAGAATTGATGTGTAAAGTATGAGATCCACTTTTGCAGCAGAGTTCACATAAGTCTCTAGGAGAGGCTTGGCTGATTCATATAAACCATTCTTCATGCAAGACTCAAATAACTGCCTGATTATAAAATTATTTGTTCTTATCCCTGATGAACTCATGAAACGCAGCCACCTCAAAGAAAGATCAACAGAACCATCCTTAATGTAAACCATTAAAACATCACTGGCACTCACATCAACAGAAAATCCCATAGCCTTCATCTCAAGTAAGATTTTGGCAGCCACGTCCACATGCTTCTTGTGAGCCAAGAGAGTCAAAAGGGCAGTATATGTACTCAAACCTGGCCTCAAACCTGCATTGGTCATCGAATTGTACAGCTTCATAGCAGCATCTACTTGTCCAGAAGCAGCATGCATTTCAAGAAGTGATGAATAGGTGGATGGGGTGGGTAGAAATCCAGCCTTCTCCATATCTCGAAAGATGGACATTGCAATATCAAGCTTCCCTGACTTTGCATGGGATTCAATTATTAATGTATACAACCCAAAGTTAGGCCTAAAGCCAGCTATCTTCATCTGATCCCAAAGCCTGACTGCAGCATCCAATTTCCCAGCCTTGGTGTATGACTCAATCAAGGAAACATACATGATAGCAGATGGCCTGAGCCCTAAACCTTGCATTTCCATGTAAATCTTCATTGATGTCTCCAACCTCCCTGCTTTCCCCATTGAATCAACAAGTGAGGAAAAAACACCAAGGCTTGGGCGAAAGTTCCTTTCTTTCATCTCTTGGAAAAGCTTAGTAGCAGCATCCAATCGACCTGATTTTGCCAAGCTTGGAATCATCAGCTCATAAGTTGAGCCATCCAATGAACAATGGGCTGCTTCCATGCTCTCGTATATCTCAAATGCCTTGTATGGCAAGCCCTTATTCAAAAACAACATCATGAGTATATTATACGTTTCTGTATCAATTTTACAGCCTGAATCCTGAACCTTCTTGAAACAACAAAATGACACCTCCAGCTTCTCAGCCTTGGCCAAATACTTGAGTACCCTGTTATAAGCACTGAACTGAGTTGCACTCTTGATTGAATCACAAACCATCTCATCAAACAAAGCCTGAATCCCATCAAAATCTCTACTTTGATTCAACCCATCAAACAACATGACATAACACTCATCATTTGGCACATACCAAGTTTGCCTCTTAGCCCATTTGAACAAACTCAACAAGGCATCACTCTCATTAATAATCTTCAAAGCTTGAACAACATGAGTCATATTTGGCACGAATTGTAACTTGTCCAATTGGGTCTCCAATTCTGGCCCCCATTTCCACCTCTTAACAACCTCAACAATCTTTGCAACAGCAGAAGCATTCAAAATCGGCTTCTTTAGCCCACCAATCATAACATGGTCATCAACCCCTGGCTCAACTGACCTTATACCTTTACCACTATAGATAACACTCCCTGACTCATCTAAATATTCTATATCCTCAGTCCATTCACCAGACCCAGCTTCGCCATTCTTTCCAGCGCAGTAATTCCTCACAAAGTTACTGGCTCTAACATGACCTACGTTACTAACCAAATTAGGGCCTTTTGATGGGGATACATTTGGGGAAATTGAATTGGGACCCATTAGAGCACTGAAAAAACTAAACTTATTCAAACTATTAATTGCTGCATTTGTGTGTGAATTAGAATTTTGGACATTGGGGGTTAGAAATGAAGAACTAGAGCTATGGTTTTTGGTGAGCGAGTAGAGATTTCTAGGGTACAGTCTACTGCGATGAATATGAAACATTGAATTCAAAATGAAAAATCAGGGTTTGGAAATTCTTATCTGATGGATTTGCACTCTTGTGGCTCTCTGTATAGATTCCTCTTCAAAGCCAAAGCTAAAACCCTATGCTGTTGATAAGGAGGCTAAAACCCTATGGTGCTTCTCGAGTAATGATAGAGTTACTTGCGAAGGCTTGTATTGTCTCACGACCACCTAGTTATTTGTTTTAGGTTTTCTGTAATGTTTTAAGAGTATAAAAGATGGTTTTTATTTTTTAAATTAAATAAATGGTTTGTTATTATGCTTATAACCTTTAAATAAAATAAAAACACTTCAAGATTTTCAAGCAGGTCCTTTTAAAATGATTTCTATGGATCTGATATACGTTGACTTATCAGCACTTACTTTTTCACATGTTTGTTAATAATTACCACAGTATTACTGAATTGCTAAGAAATTCTTGAGTAACATATTATTATTATTATTATTATTATTATTATTATTATTATTATATTAGTTTGTATATTTGTACTATGCTATGGGAACTAAAATTTATTAAATATAAAAAAAAGTAAAAGTTTTAGAAAAATATTTGTGTTGATGTTACAATACAATTGTTTTGGTTTTTTGTTATCATGACAAAAAAACATTACTAACATATCTCTAGTTTATCTTAGAGAGCACAATATTTTCGACTGAAATAATTATTTTTATTAGAAAAATAATTATTGTTTCTATTAAAAAAATGTTTCATGATTGAAAGTTAACAAAAAAATATTAAAATAATATATCTATATTTATGTGTAATTAGAAGTTAAAAAATTATAAATATGATGAAATCATGTATAAATTTTATTTTAAAAACTTAACAATAAAAAATAATTTAAATCAAATTTTCATGAATAATTTATTGTTCATATTATTATTTTTCATAACAACTATATAATAACTAAAAAATATTAAAATGATTAAAAAATACCTTAACATGATTTCTTGTTTACATGAACAGTAAACACACTATAAGAATACAATTTATTTCAGTGTTATAGGTTAATATCTACTAGTTTCCTTTGTGTTTTAGATTATAATGAGGAAAATAATTTTATAAAAGAAAAAGAAAAATTCTCATAATTGATATATACTATACAAATTTTTTATCAATAAAAACCTTTATATATATATATATATATATATATTATTGGGAGTTTTAAAAAATAAAAGAAAGATTAGAGGATGTGGAAAAACATTAACCCAGAACCATACTTGAAGAGAAAAAAGGATTACTATTAAAAGGTATTATTAAACCAGATTTTATGCATCAAAATTAATTTAGCATCTGTAATCTTGTCAAAACTAGAATACCTATGTCACAACCAGAAATTTATGAAGATCTTATCTTTCACATTAATTATACCTAATTATATATGCAAACAAAGCTATTTCCGACTAAATGAGCATTAATCTAACAGTAATGGATCCAGTGCTCTGTTTCCAATTTTCAAAAGGGAAAGATAATGTAAAAGACAGGAAAATTTCAACAATTTAGAAAGAATGAAAAAGAAGAGCTGATTTCAGAGTGATTCTACTGACGTGATCCAAAAATAATCACATACTCTTACGGCACAGTCGTATCGCAGTCCACACTCATCCAAGAAGTTCAAAACGAAAATGGCATCGCATCTTTCCTGAGGAGAATTCTATGAGCAGATGTAAATTCTGCTAGGCCAAGTTTTGCATCGAAAGTCCTATTTAATCAACGAGAGCCTGGCTAATTCGAAGTGCCTCCAACACGAGAGAGCTTTGAGTGGCAAACAAGCAAAACAAAAGGGGCAAACAAAAACCGACACTTTCATTTTTTCCAGCGTCAAGCAAGCATATATGCCATAATACGTAGCCACCCCATGAAAAAAATGGAGGAAATAGATTATCCAGAGCTCAACTTCGTATAAAATAAACCTTCCATCACACCTTTAACCTTCTTTAGCATTTCTTCACACACACCACTCGAAGCAAGGTGGGCTGTATGTCGAAGTGAGGATGCTAAAGAATCAATCTTTATGAACCACCTGTCCCTCACGGCCTTACTTTTAGCCATTCTAGGACCGTCCAAGGGTGCCGTTACCCTCTTGTGTTTATAGAAGCAAATGGCTAGCTAGTGTTGTAACCTTGTAGTCTTCGAAGGGTGTGGAGTTTGAGCATCGGAGCTTTTACTTGCGAAGTACTGGTTTGTCTGAAAGGCATGGAAACGAGCCGAGGTTGCAAGAAAGTGTGCGTTCTGCTACTCTATTTGACGACTTCAACTACTTGCTTCAATCCTTGCGGTAAGCTCACTGATCACTCCAGCCCTGCATTTATTTCGAGTTATATATCAGTATGCTCTTGAAAATCGAGTTCTATTTCCATCTTCCTCCCCCTGATCCACTTTTCTAGAAATTAAATGGGACAGTTCAGCAGCTCGATTAAGATGTAGCAGTGTAGATTGTGAATATAGGAATTGCTGCTAATTTAATTTCTAGAAAATGAAACTGGTAGACGAACTGCAGGTATATGTGTGCTGGGACTATTTTTTTCCACTGGATATTCCACCTCAATTACCATTTGATGTGGTAGATATTCTTCTGGGTTTTTTTTACCTTTTAGCAGATGCAAGAAGATCATTGCATCCATTCAAAGGTCCAGTGCATGAAAGAGGTTCAGTGATCAAACATGCACAGAAATTGAAAGTGGCAAAGCGCTTTGACTCGGCGGCTTCATTACTTGTGCAAAAGGAAACAATGGATTCATCAAATGCTGGCCCTTATGTGAGCTCACCATTTACTTTGCCTCCTTATGATTCATTAGGGCCAATTTCATTGCCCGATAATGCCCCTCCATATTGCATTTATCCCCCAAACACCCCACAACCACCCTCCACGGCAATTCCACCTCCAGCGGGGTCCATGCCATCTTCACCTCCACCACCCTTCTATTATCCACCACCGATTTTTCCCACCCTAAACCCACCTCCAAGCCCAACTGGTGCGGTACCTTGCCCGCCCTATTTTACCCCGATTCCCAATCCACCTAAAATAATACCTAGCCCACCCATTAACACTCCGGGCACACCAGAAGGTCTCATACCCAGCCCTCCAGGTATTATCCTAGGCCCACCTGAATCAGTACCTAGTCCAGCCATTTATGTTCCGGGTCCACCAGAAGCTGGACCTCGCCCCCCTTATTATGAGCCTAGCCCACCAAGCTATACCCCTAGCCCGCCCACTTTTGTTCCCACTCCAACTGGATTTGTTCCAAGTCCACGGAGCATTCGCCCACCTGTGGTGTATCCACCTCCGACGGGGCCACCGTCTCCAAGAACAAGCCCAATCTCGGCCTTATGGTGTGTAGCCAAGCCCTCAGTGCCCGATCCAATCATTCAAGAAGCAATGAATTATGCTTGTGAGTCAGGGGCAGATTGTGACTCGATTCAACCCAGTGGGTCATGCTTTGAACCCAATACATTGTTTGCACACGCCTCCTATGCTTTCAATAGTTACTGGCAGAGGAGTCGAGTGACTGGTGGTGGTTTGTGTTCATTTGGAGGGACTGCCATACTAGTCACCATGGATCCAAGTAAGTTTTTTTAAATCATATTGATAATTTTATAATTTAATTTTGTTATCATGGTGACTATTTCTGAATCTGTGCTGTGTTACAGTCTTTAATTTCACTAAAAATTGATCTTATATTACATATCTTTATTATTTTCAGTAATTATTCTCCTTTTTCCATGCAAAAATTAAAAATATAATCTGCTTTTTACATCTGAGCAGGCTATGATGGTTGCCATTTTATCTACGTGTGATGAGATGAAGGCAATTCCTCTTCGGGAGAGAACAAGGGATAGCAAACCAGTCTAAACGACCAGTCTCTCTCTCCTTTCAGTATTTTCTTACTTCTCGATGAAGTTCAAGCATAAATTTTGTAAGTAATGCCACGTGGGTTTTGTTAGGTGGGTTCCAAGTAGATTGGGACTGGATTTATATTTCTCTCACATGAGTTGTACAAATTATTAGAACATACCAGAAGGTGAGTCAGTTGACTCGGATTCCCCACAAGGGACCTATATGCTGGGGATTGTTCTGTTATTACTTCTTTTTTTCTTACACTACTCCGATGAATGCAGTGCTTGTTATGTTACTGAACAAATGACCAGATTGTTGTTTTCCTAGTTCCATGGACTACATTTGACGCTCGATATGGATGTGTTGAAGCTTTACGAGATCGCATCATGGGTTTCTGGATTAGTTTTGAGTTAAAGAGATCCTGCTATCGAAGTCTGGGATAAAAGCAGAAAGTTCAGCCGATAGATTAAAATGTCGTGTTTTTGAAAGAAAAATAAAATAATATATATATATATATATTATTTTAAATTAAAAAAATAGTATTTTTAAATTATTTTACATGTATTAAAAATAATTTTTAAAAAATAAAAATAAAATATTATTTTAATATATTTTTAAATAAAAAATACTTCCAGAAATAAATTATGATTGTCACAATGAGTTCAAGTCATTTGTTACTTCTTTATTTTTGTTACATGACGAAGGAGTTGGCATAGAATATATATATATAAAAAAAAAAACTAAAGGGTGGTCAAAACATTGTACCCTTGGTAAAATTGTTTTTTTCTTGGGATGATTTAGGCATTTTGAAATTGAACTGATAATAAATAAATAAATATTATTTTAGGCTACATATATGTAAATTAAAAACAATTTGAAACTAAATAATATTTAAAAATACAAGCTGATACAAAAACAGAATAAATATAAAATTAAATACTTCAGGACTTTTCTTTTGATTGGAAAGGTCAATGGACGCACTTAAATTACCATAAACACAAACACACCCAATCACAATCGTTTTGTCCATTTCCTTCCCTCCATTTTTCAATTCATTATTATCTCTCTCTTACTATAAAAACCCTAACAAAACCGATCGCACGCCACGCCCCCTCCCCTGTATCCCCCACCCCACCTCCCCAACCACAGTAATAACCTGCTAAAATGGCTAGAGAATTCGAAGACGGTTCATCCGCCGAAAAGCTCTTCAACCAAGGCTACTCCTACACGTACGACGACGTTATTTTCCTCCCTCACTACATAGACTTCCCAACCGACGCCGTTAACCTCTCAACTAGACTTTCGCGCAACATCCCTCTATCTATCCCATGCGTTTCCTCTCCCATGGACACTGTTACGGAGTCCTACATGGCAGCAGCCATGGCAGCGGTCGGTGGAATTGGGGTTATTCACTCTAATGTAACACCTTCTGAGCAGGCTGCCATGATCAGATCCGTTAAGTCACGCCGAGTGCCTATTTTGTCGAGCCCAGTTTTTAAGACGCCTGATTCACGGATTGTTAATGAGTTTGAAGGCGATGATGTTCCTTTTGTTTTTGTTACCCAATCAGGTATTTAAAAGAAATAAAAACTTTCCGAGTTTTTCCCTCTCTCTGTTTATTTTTGCGTAAAAATATCAGTGTTAAGGATTTTTTTTGGTTGCATATTGTTCAGGGAGTGAGAAGTCGAAGTTGCTGGGATATGTGGCGAAGTCTGACTGGTTGGGGTTGAAAGATACAGAAATTAAATTGGGAGACATTATGCGCTCGGATGCAAACATGTTTGTGCCATGTCATTATGATTTGGGACAGATTGATGGGAAGTTAAAAGAGGAAGGACGTGATTTTGTGGTGGTGGAGAAGGAGGGAGGGGAGGTGGTGGATGTGGTGACGAAGGAGGAGGTTGAGAGGGTGAAGGGATATCCTAAGTTAGGGAAGGGAACGGTGGGCTACGATGGGAGGTGGATGGTTGGGGCGGCAATCGGAACGAGGGTGTCGGACAAGGAGAGGTTGGAGCATTTGGTGAAGGCAGGCGTTGATGTTATTGTGCTGGATAGTTCACAAGGGAATTCTATTTATCAGATTGAGATGATCAAATACGTGAAGCAGACTTATCCTGAGCTGGATGTGATTGGCGGGAACGTGGTGACAATGAGTCAAGCACAAAATTTGATTAAGGCAGGTGTGGACGGGCTGAGAGTTGGTATGGGGTCTGGGTCTATATGCACCACACAAGAGGTTTGTGCAGTTGGGCGAGGACAGGTAAAGGACCTGATCTCTTAATAGTATCATGTTCTTACTTGAAAAACTTTGTTTTTGTTTTTTGTAAATTTTCTGCTTTCTTATTTTTTGGAACAATCATTTTTAGTTAGTAAGAATATAAAAAACCCAAGAGAAAGGGGTTCAACATAAGCTAACAGATGAAAATGTGCAACGGAGTTCTGAACTTCAAAGTGAATGATGCCATTGTAAATAGTTGAGGTACTTTGCACATTCTATCTCTTGCTCCATACTTTAAGTTGTTTTTCTTGTCTTGCTACTTTGCAGGCAACTGCTGTTTACAAGGTTTCATCCATTGCCGCACAAAGTGGCATTCCTGTCATTGCAGATGGCGGCATTTCATTCTCAGGGCATATTGTCAAGGCCCTGGTGCTTGGGGCATCTACTGTAATGATGGGAAGCTTTTTAGCTGGAAGTACGGAAGCTCCTGGGGCTTATGAGCTTAATGAGGTATGACATTGTTATGACGAAATGCCAATAGAAGCTAGGTTTTTAGCTTATTTCTTCAAGCATATTTCTTGAAAGTTGGTGTTTATAAACATCCTTTTCACCCTTTTGTTCTTTTGGTATTGTTTCTTGAGTTAAGGAGAGGACATATGCATGAGAATTATTTCTGCCGGCCCTGTGACCCGTCCGGTACTTCCTGTCTGATTTATCATTATTGATGCTCCTGCATTGGAAGATTCAATAAAAAAGTTGGGCAAGATTTTGGATAAGGGAATTCAAAATTAACCTAGAAACCTGAAACTTCATAAATTAAGTTTTTTCTGATTGTTAAGATATATTTAGAAAGAGGATCTTGTCAAGATAATCCTTTGTAGCCAAGGTTTAATCCATGTCTTTTAACTGTCCCCTGGAGGAAATTGTATGCCTTAGAGATCGTGTTGATATTCAAAGTAAAGAGCTAAGGTGAATCTCAACAGTCTTGGAAATGAAAAATTGTTGTTTGTGCATATTTGCAAACATTGGTTACTATTGGGTATCTGGGAGGGAGTGTTCTTATAATGGACGCTTGTTATGTTAATAAATATGTCAACTGATGTGTGCACTTGATATTTTATGAATGTCATGTTCTGACAATTATTCATCATGCTTTTGGTTTACTATTTTATACCTGTAACATTTCAAATTATTCTGAGATCATTTTTTATGTCTGCTTTAAGACAAATCATGACTGGATACATCTGTGAATTCTAACAATTTGCTATACCAGAAAGGTTTCCGGGTTAAAAAATATCGTGGTATGGGCTCCCTTGAAGCAATGACTAAAGGGAGTGATCAAAGATATTTGGGTGATACTGCTAAGCTAAAGATTGCTCAGGGAGTCGTGGGGGCAGTTGCTGATAGGGGTTCTGTGTTGAAGCATGTACCTTACACCATGCAAGCAGTCAAGCAAGGATTCCAGGATCTTGGTGCGTCCTCTTTGCAGTCTGCTCATGATTTATTAAGGTCAAAGACACTCAGGCTTGAGGTATGGGTCACCTTATGACATTCTTATACTTATGGTTTGGGATAATTTGGTGGTTTTGATGTGTAAAAATAATATTATCTGTGGCTATGTGTGTGAAGCTAAAGTCTTTATCCATCATCATATGTGTGAAACGTAAGTTTTTATAGCTTTGTGTTTGAACATTCAAAATTACCTCTGTATATAGAGGCGTAACCTTCTCAAACGATTAAAGTCGCTTGCTTCACAAATAAATGAAATTAGATTAAATGCATCATGCTGCCCTGTCCCCTAACTTTTGATAATCTCCTTTCATGTTTCCTGAAGGTAAATGATGTATTGAAGTTATACTCTTTTATTTTCTGAGTATTTGGTGTCTGGCCTTATGCCTCTGGCTTGCTGCAGGTTCGTACATCAGCAGCACAAGTTGAGGGTGGAGTTCATGGATTGGAGTCGCATGAGAAGAAAGCCTTTTGAACCTAACCGTCCCAGCATTTATTCCTACTGCTAATGATCCGCTATAAATTCCAAAGTGATACTTGAGTACAAGTAGGATTCAATTGAATCACTTGAATCTTGAAGGAGCTTTGCCAATTTTACACGGTTTCTTTCGTTGAAGTAGCTGGTTTTTGCTGGGAAAGCCAGAAATGCCTTCATGGTCTCTGCCTCTTGTTGCCAGGCACAGGGTACTCATCTGCCTGTATTTTACCATTTGTGCTTTTCAAGTATAACAGGATTTTATGAATTAGTTAAGCAATTTTCTGAGTTGGTTTAACAAGAAGTAATAATTCAGTAAATTTACTGTTTATGTATGGTGAGTGGGGAAGGATTGATTGCAACTGTGTTTTACTCAAACTAGCAATCGATTTGGCAAGTTAGGCTGACATTTGAGTGATCAATGAAAGATTGAAAGGTGTGTGTTCTAAATCTAGTGGGTGTTTCCAATGTTTGGAGGCTCTGCTTCATTTTCTCAAGCAAAAAAGCTTGGTTCAGCCCATGATAGTGATTTCATGCACGATCAGTTAGATTATAGTGGCAGCAGCTTTTGTATCTCCAAGCATGAGGCGCGGATATGTAGTACAGCAAATAATCCAGTGGTGTTTCTACTTTCTAGTCTGCAGCCATTTTGATTGCTCCACGGATATCATATTTGCGAAAGGATACTGGCAAACATGCGCATAATTATTAGTGAAGCCTGACCACAATCACATGCAGTGCCAGAAAAAAACACGAGCATTCCACGACAATCATGACAGATTCCTTGCTGCTGATTTAACAGTAAATTCAGAAAAACATATAAGATTCACATATTTTTTAGCATTTTTTTATAATTCATCTAGAGATGACTTTATTAATAATTTCCTTGGCAGCATTTATCATCTCGTTTGAAGTGAACCATCATCCTTCATGTAGAAACATGTGCAAGGATTTTATCATATTCCGAAACAAATCCTTGCAGGGTCCGAGGAATTATACTATCCTTTTCCTGCAAGACTAATTAAAGCAGCCGTCTTCTCTGACTGTCGATTAAGCCTTTGATATGGTCAATGGCCTCTTCTTCAGCTACAGCACCGCCACCGGAATTTCAATTTCCCTACTTCGGATTCTCTTTGCAACGAGGTAAAACATAGTCAACAACTAAACCAGAAATTTCAAACATGAGACCAAGAACAACCCATTTTCTATCCCTTTATAAGAACAATTCATGATCCACCTTAAAGGTTCTCCAGTCATTAAGTAGACCCCCGCAAGTGCCCCAACTCTAATTAGATTATGCAGTTTAGAATCTCTAGCAACCACCTCTGAAAGCTTTGGCCCCACAAAATTGAAAACTGGAAACTTTGTCATATATTCATCAAGGGTTAGCACTGATTTGTTACTAGACCATTGTGCTTCTGTCAACATTGATTTCAGCAGATCCAAAAACTGGACCATCATAAATTGCTTCTCTCCAATCTAGTTAATATGACAGGTGCCGGTATTACAGCACTCCAGTAGGGAATTCATCTTACAATCTTGATAACACGAATTCTCACATCGTGTCCTTGCCATTCAAATGATTTGCCCCCAATCTCACAATTAGTGTTGTGAATGCACTAAGCTACATCTGTTATATCAAAGAACTTCGATGAGATAAAGATGAAGGTCAAGTTGCAACGCCAGCAATGAGTATCTCAACGGAAAATTGAGCCTCCATCATGAAAAGGAAACCTCGAATCCTTCACATATCCTCCCGGTGAATTGAGGAAACGATCTTCAGAAAAGTGGTTTAATATATCTACACCAAACGAGTTAAGAAAACAATTGATAAACAACCCGTAACGATCTGTGACACAATCGTATGCCAAATTGTTGTTATATTTATGCCTTTCATCTTTTTGTCATTTTCTTTTAATAATTCAAGTGCAGTAGATGTGGATTTAAAAAAGAATAAAACATAAAAGTTAAAAACAATATTATTGGTCACTCATTCTCAATTGAGTTTCTAGCCTGTAAATTTTAGCAATTTTACCTCGCGTTTTATATTTTTTTTTCTCGAAAGATCTTTTCTATGAGATTTCTGTTAACAAGAACAGATTTGTTTGTAACCGAGAGAGAAAGAAATGAGGGACTTTGAATGATAGAAATTTGGATATTCAGTTCAAGTTTATTGAATGGAAACTCACGGCTTATATAGCCTATAGTGTAACTAACTTTTATAGTTTGTTAGTTTACACCTGCACTGAACTTGTGTTATAACTGAAATAACAGAAATACAAACTGAAAAACTGAAAAATAAACCGAAACAGTTGAGGTGGACTTTGGCGGCTGACTCATCAATCTCTCCCTTAAGCTAATTGCTGTAAAGCACTTAGCTTAATTTTGCAATATCACATACGCCGAGCAATCCCCGAAGTCTTTGAAAATCATCAACCTTTAGCGGCTTGGTCATTACATCCGCTAATTGATCTTTACTCCCACAATGAACCAAATCAATCGACCCTATCTTCACAAGATTTCTCAGAAAATGATACCTCACGTCAATGTGTTTGCTGCGTCCATGCAATACAGGATTCTTCGACAGTTTAATTGTGGAACTGTTGTCACACCAAATAGTAGTGCAATCTTCATCACTGTATTTTAGCTCCTTCAGAATTCTTTTCATCCAAATGGCCTGACATGCACACACTGTCGCTGCCACAAATTCAGCTTCCGTTGTTGATAAGGTGACGATTGGTTGCTTTTTAGAACACCATGACACTGCTCCTGAATTTAGCACGAAAACATATCCACTCGTGCTTTTCCTGTCTTCCACATCACCTGCGTAATCACTGTCTGTAAATGCAAGCAATTTTCCATTCCCTCCCCGTTTATAGTGAATCCCATAATTCACTGTTCCTTTCAAGTATCGCAGAGCCCTTTTTGCAGCCTGTAAATGAAGATTCATAGGCCTCCCCATATACCTACTTATAAGACTTGTAACAAACATCATGTCTGGTCTCGTAGCAGTAAGATACATCAGGCTTCCAACCAATTGCTTAAAATTCATCTCATCCACGAAAACTCCATTTTCATCCTTACTGATTTTGAAGCCTGGAATAATTGGACTGTTCACCTCATTGCTTTCCAACATTCCAAATCTTCTCAGAATTTCTAAAGCATACTTTCGTTGACAGATAAAGATACCATCTTTTCTCTGTAAAACTTCAATTCCCAAAAAGAATCGCATGCTCCCCAAGTCAGACATGTCAAACTCTTTTAACATAGAGTTTTTAAATTCTGCAAGCATATCATCATCATCACCTGTAAAGATTAAATCATCAACGTAAATACTTACGATTATAATCTTTCCAGCATTGCTCTTCTTTGTGAACAGTGTTTGTTCACATTCACACCTCTGAAACCCTTCCTTCAAAAAATAGGCTTCAATCCTATTAAACCAAGCTCGCGGAGCTTGTTTCAACCCATACAACGCCTTGTGCAATTTATAAACCAAAAGTTCCTTCCCCTTCTTTACATACCCTTTTGGTTGTTCGACGTAAACATTTTCACTCAATTCTCCATGAAGAAAAGCTGATTTTACGTCTAATTGCCCAATTTTCAAACCCTTCTGAGCAGCCATGGCTATTATCATTCTTACAGTATCCATCCTTGCTACCGGCGCAAACACTTCAGTGTAATCTATTCCGTGTTTTTGCGAATATCCCTTCGCCACCAATCGCGCCTTATATTTGTCAATCTCTCCATTCTCATTGTACTTAGTTTTGTACACCCATTTAACCCCAATCCTTTTAGCATCTGTTGGCAAATCCACTAAAGTCCACGTTTTATTTTTTTCGATGGACATTATCTCTTCATCCATTGCATGTCTCCACTTCCTTTCTTTCACTGCATCTTCAAAGAAGAATGGATCTTCTTTAGCAACTGTCACTGCCATGTAGGCTTCATCTTCACTCAACCCTTCACCATGATCATAATCCCTCATCCATACTGGTGCACGATGTACTCTCCCTTCAACCTGCATTTCTGCATTAATAACCCCCTCTGCATTCTCCCCTGCATATTCTGCATTTTCTGGGTTTGCTTCATTTTCTGCATTTTCTGCTGCTGCTGCTGCATTTTCATTTTCATCTGCATTTTCTGTTTCTTCCACTCCATTTTCATCTGCATTTTCTTCACTCTCTACTGCTACTGCAGAAACTTCATTTTCCACACCATTTCCTTCAAATTCACTCTCATCTTCAACACTGTCAACAGGTTGTTCATCCCATTCCAGGTCTGTCAGAATCTGCTTCTGATGGCTTTCACCCCAATTCCATTCCTCTCTTCTTCAAATATCACATCTCTACTCACTACCACCCTTTTTGCTATAGGGTCATATAATCTATACCCTTTTGTCTCCTCACTCACTCCCAGCAGCACACAAGCAAAGCTGCTGTCATCTAATTTTCGCCTGTTTTCTTGTGGAACATGCACATAAGCAAGGCATCCGAACACACGAAAGTGTTCCACACTTGGCTTCAATCCACTCCATGCTTCTTGTGGTGTTATGTCTTTCAATGCTACTGTTGGGCATCTATTTAACACATAAAACGTCCACATTACTGCCTCAGGCCAGAAGCTTTTTGGAATCTTCTTCTCATTCATCATGCACCTCACCATATTCATCACACTTTGGTTTTTCCTCTCAGCCACGCCATTTTGCTGTGGCGTGTATGCTGCTGTCAATTGCCTTTTAACTCCACTTTTGCAGCAGAAATCATTGAATACTCTCCCATTAAATTCTCCCCCCCCCCTGTCTGTTCTCAAGCACTTGACAGGTAATCCCTTCTCCTTTTCGACAGTCTTCACAAAGACTTGAAAAAACTGGAATGCCTCACCTTTTTCTGCTAGCAAATATGCCCATGACTTTCTACTATAGTCATCAATAAAGCATAAAATGTACCTCTTTCCACCATTAGACATAGGTGTAATAGGTCCACAAATGTCTGCATAGATTAATCCCAAAGGTTGAGCTGCTCTCCACATGCTCCTTTTTGGAATTGCTTCCCTTCTTTGCTTTCCTATGCTGCACCCTGCACACACCTCTTCTGTGACTTTGAACTGAGGCAAGCCACGCACAAGATTCTTCTTTTGCAATGTCTGCAAACTTGTGTAACTCAAGTGGCCATAACGTTTATGCCACAAATGGCATAGGTCTTGGGAATTTGTATGAAAACAACTTTGATTACTTTCACTAGCTTGTTTTTCATTCAATAGAATAAACATTCTATTTATGCTCATCTTACTCTCCACAATCAGGCCCCTCACTGGATGGTAAATCTTGCAGGTTCCACCTTTAAACAGGATAGCCAACCCATTTTCTTGAAGTTGCCCAACACTTAAGAGGTTATTCTTAAGTTCTGGAACCAAATATACTTCATTCACAGTATAATTTTTTCTATTGAACACCAATTTCACACTCCCCTTCCCTGTCACACTCATTCTACTATTATTCCCAAGCTTAACCGAGTGTTCAAAGCTTTCATCAAGGTCTGTAAACATACCTTCATCACCACTCATGTGGTTTGAACATCCTGAATCCAGGAACCATGCGTCATCTCTCCTTCTCTTATGTGATTCAACATAAGACATCAACAACATTTTATCTTCTTGATTCAGCTCTGCATAGTGCACCTCCTTATTCACATTTGGACACTCATATTGAAAGTGTCCAAGTCCATGGCATTTGAAGCACTCAACAGTGGCTTTGTTGTAGATTTGTGCTCCTCTTCCACGGCCTCTTCCCCTGAAATTCACCATTCCTCTACCTCTGCTCCTTGTTCTTTCATCATAAACCCTCAATGCTTGATCATCTTCTCGGGTTTTTCGAAATTTTTGTTCATGCACCAGTAATGAACTTTGCAGTTCATCTACTGTCAACAGACTTATGTCCTTCGATTCTTCTATTGAACAGACTATATAATTGAATTTCTCAGTTAGTGTTCTCAAAATTTTCTCAACAATTTTTACCTCAGATACATCTTCCCCAAAGTTCCTCATATTGTTTGTTGTCAACAATACTCTGGTGAAGTATCCAGTCACAGACTCCCCAAGCTTCATCTCCAGCAGCTCAAAATTCCTTCTCAAAATCTGAAGTTGAGCTCTTTTCACTCTAGCGTTTCCTTGGTACTTGACCTTCATGGAGTCCCATAGTTGTTTTGCCGTGTCTTTCTGAGCAATTGTCTTCAAGATGGACTTATCAATCGACTGGAACAGATAGTTCTTGGTCTTCAAATCCTTCAATTTCATCTCCTCCAAGTTTTTCTTTTGCCCAGCCGAGAGTGCTTCTCCTGCTGCTGGTTCTCCATAACCAATTTCAATGACATTCCAATACTCCTTTGATCGCAGCAGGTTTTCCATCAACATGCTCCAATGTTCATAATCTCCATCAAACTTGGGAATACTGGGTTGTGCGAAATTGTTTGAATCCATTCTCCTTCTGTGTGCTAGGACTGAATCTTCAAGCTCTGATACCACAATGTTAACAAGAACAGATTTGTTTGTAACCGAGAGAGAAAGAAATGAGGGACTTTGAATGATAGAAATTTGGATATTCAGTTCAAGTTTATTGAATGGAAACTCACGGCTTATATAGCCTCTAGTGTAACTAACTTTTGTAGTTTGTTAGTTTACACCTGCACTGAACTTGTGTTACAACTGAAATAACAGAAATACAAACTGAAAAACTGAAAAATAAACCGAAACAGTTGAGGTGGACTTTGGCAGCTGACTCATCAATTTCTCCAAAAATAATGCAAGACATCAAAATTAAATATTTAAAAATTAGGAATCAAATTTCATGGATGAAGAGTTTCGGATGGGGTGGATCAAATAACTTATTGGACTGGCCAGAATAAGAATATCACAAAAAAAAAACAAGAATATATATATATATATATATATATATATATTAAATTAAAAAATGATAGAAAATGATTAAGTTACAAATAGATTTAAAAAAAAAGAATAATTAATTAGTTTCCTAAACTAGGACTATTTAATTTACGTTGCAAAACTAGAGGGATTAGTTTATAATTTACTTTTATTTTGGGTAGGCGTTTGGGTACTTGAAATTTTGAAACAAAGCTGGAGAAAACCCGACCCACATGCGGACAATCCCATCACTTGAGGTAGGGATAACATTAGCTTACCTGTTGCTTCTCTGAACCCTCTCGTGGGTGTGGGTTTAAGACTTCAGAGCTCAAAGACATGCAGCAGTTGAAGCTTTCTGCCCGTCTCATAAAATCTCTGCCTTTATCTTCACTGCCATCCACCCCCTCCTCCAACCTTCAACAAATTGCTTCTTCTCACTCTAAAGGTATCTCTCTGTATGTCAATGTACTATATATCCACGCGCGTGCTTGTTTGCGGGTGTTTTTGACGTGACAGCGCTGCCCTATAAAGCTTCAATCTTTGAGCTTTTTTATGGAAATGGGACTTCTTTGAATTGCTTTATTGAATTTTTTTCTGGTTAATAAGCTCTTCACCATTTGACTAAACAGGGTAGTTGTTTCTTTATCACTTTGTTTATGCGTGTATAGAGACGGCAGATGATTATGAATTTGCATTTTCAGCTAACTAAAAAAGACTAACTGGGCTATTAAGAAGTAAAACCATGGGTGGCGTCATTTGTGCAATTGAGCTTTGTATTGTTTTGTGTGCTTGATTTTATTTTCTTCTTGGTAAATGCAACATTTTGCTCTTGCCATTCATGTCATTTTCTATATTCTGTGCAACATGTGGAAGCTGTTGTAAGGGTTCTCCTAGTTATCATTGGCTGGTTCTATAATAATTTCTAAACCTTTTCTGTAATTGATCTGTGTTTGGTAGGAATTGCAAAGGTTGTGTTAAAAAAGGGAAAGACACAACTTTTTAAGGATGGAAGTCCAATGGTGTATAGTGGAGCAGTCGATAGAATAATTGGTAGACCGCCACCCAAGACGGGAGACATTGTGCTGGTTGCTGATGGAACAGAGAAACCTATTGGGTGGGGATTGTATAATTCAGTTTCCATGTTCTGTGTTAGGATCATGCAGCTAGAAGAGGAAGCGATGAGGTATCTATATAGAGATGGGCTTTCCGGTTTGATTTTATATCCTCCATCTTTAAAGTTCTTAATCCATGTGTAGAGATCCTTCTTGTGCATTGGACATGAAGAAACTGCTTGAAACAAGAACTAACGCAGCCATAGAATTACGGAGGAGGTTGGGTCTACCCTCGTCTCATACAAATGCATATCGCCTTGTCAATAGTGAAGGGGACAGGTACATGATCTGGAGCTCTCCATAGCCTTAACTAGAACACGTCCACTGCAAGAGATGAAGAAATTCTTTATGTGCTTTTGTTTAGCGTTATTTCGGCCCTGTTTGGCACTGCGTTTCAAAAACATTTTTGAAAAAAAAATTATTTTTATTTTGTACTTTAAATTTAAATAATTTAGTGTTTTTAGATCATTTTCATGTGCTGATATCAAAAATATTTTTTTTTAAAAAAAATCATTTTGATGCATTTTTAAACAAAAAACACTTTTAAAAACAACCGCAATTACACTCCCAAACAGACAATGTTGACCCATTAATCAGAAACATGGTTTGAGGTCTAGTTATTTTTTGAGACAGACCAGTATGCTTATTAGTAAATCACACATAGCAGCATCACTGCAGATTGTCTGGATTAATTGTTGATGTCTTCGGAGATTTAGCTGTGATAGCATCATCTGCTGCTTGGGTTGAGAATTACAAACCAGAAGTAGAGGCTTGCATCAATAGAATTGATGGAATTAACCATATAAACTGGAGACCATCTGTTGATATTTTAAGAGAAGAAGGAATGGATGTGTTGGATATGAAAGAAGTGCATCCCTCTACTTGCCCTGAAAGAATAAAGGTAGAATGTGCCTCAAAAATTACAAATTATACAATTCATATTTTTATCAGTTTTCTTACGCTAGCTCTTTTACTTGAATTAATTCATTAAATGGTAAAAAAATGAGATTCCAGGTGAACTTTTCATGCTAAGTAATTTTCTACATCATACCTGTTACCTGCTTCCCATGAAAAACCTTTTTTTTCCTTTTTATAAAATTATCAGCCCCTCTTTGCTTCCAGAGTTCTTGCTCTTGACATTTATCAATTTACTGAGGTTAAAAAAAATGCACCATGAAAGGAACCCCGCTGTTATGATTTTTTAGGATGGCTGCCTGTACAGAATGCATGCTCAGTGATTTTGCTTATCTCTGCTCGTAACTTTGTTCTGGTAATTTTCTGATCACTACCTACAAATCCACTGTTTTGCATGGTGAAAATTGAAAATAATCAATTTGTGTCTGTTGATCATGTGGTAATATTTCACTGGAGTTAGGCAATGGGGAAAGTAAATGACAATGTTATGCCTGAATAAAAAGTGTTTTTGTTTTCTAGCTCTGCCTGAGTCCCTGCTTTGGTAATCTATATTTCAATCACCGCCCATTTCTCAAGTGCTTGCCAATCTCTGGCTGAACTCCTACTCTGAATTGTCACTATCTATAAATCATCTACCACCTATTTCCCCTTGCCTTACTGATCTAGCTTGTGCTTCTGCGCGAATTCATAGCTTAAAGATTGATGTTTTTTTTGCAATGTTCATCTGCCAGGTTATGGAAAACGGAATCTCCTATGCAATTTCATTGGTGGGCCAGAAGACTGGATTTTATGCTGACCAGCGTGAAAACCGCCAGTTCATATCTACAATTTCAAATGGCCAGAAAGTTCTTGATATTTGCTGCTACAGTGGTGGTTTTGCTCTAAATGCAGCACACGGAGGTGCAATAGATGTCACAGGTATTTATTTTATTTCTTAACATTTTTCATTTGGCCTGGTACGGGATTAGTGAAATGCCCGTGTCTATTAACCAATGATCCCCGGGCTTTTACAGCCCCCACCAAATCCCTAATTGTGACACTGTCTTGATGATTCTGGATTTCATTATTAGTAGGCAGCTCAGATTCCTTCCATCTGCAATGTTAATTTTGCTCTGGTCATCTCTTGCTTTCTTACAGGAGTCGATACATCCATGCCTGCTTTGGAGCTTGCTAGAGAAAATATTGTTCTTAACAACCTGGATCCAGGAAGAATATCGTTTTTGAGAGAAGATGCCACTCAATTTATGAAGGGTGCCCTTTCGAGAAATGAATCGTGGGATATAGTGATTTTGGACCCTCCTAAATTAGCACCGAGCAAAAAGGTACAGTAACATCGGCAAGATTACAAAAGCTAGTAATCCTGTCCCATACAGTATTTTTCATTCCCTGAGGTTGTACGAGGAAAGATTTCTCCTAGGTACTTCTCATAATAGCGTCAAAGAATTAAGAAATTTCTCTGTTATCCTGTCATATTAATGCATTTCTTTTTAGAAAAAATCAGTTTGAAAAAGAAAAGAAAAAAATTCTACTCGGGAAAATGTCCAAAGCTTGAAACAATATAAGTGGAAAATGTGCTCCTACTCCATCATCAATATAGTTCTTCAGGAAAATGTCCAAAACTTGTCTATGTTCTGGTAATTTTCATAAAAGGTAGTTTATGTCTACAACCGAGGCCAATGCCCTGCCTCCATGTTTTTTTTTCAGTTTGTACTAATGCTGCCTTTCCTACTCAGGTTCTTCAAAGTGCAACAGGCATGTATAGAAATATGAACTCAATGGCAATGAGATTAACAAAGAAAGGTGGCCTTCTCATGACTTGCTCTTGTTCAGGAGCTATGACCCAAAGTGGAATGTTCTTGCGTGTTCTCCAGGTAAGGATTTTCTCTCTCCCGCGTGTATGGGAACGAAGAATTAATTTTGGCGAGTTGACCATATTGCAGAGAATATTGGAGATGTTTTAAACCGTGTCATCGTCAGCAAAATATCTAGACACGGGCTCTTTTATGCGAGAAATGGAAATTTAGGGGTTTGTAAGTGCTTTTAGAAAACACTTTAAAAAAAACATGAAAATTTTTTATTTTTATTTTTTACTTTAAATTAAAAAAAATAGTGTTTTTAGATCATTTTGATGTACTAATATCAAAAATGATTTTTAAAAAAATATATTATTTTGATATTTTCTAAATAAAAAACACTTTCAAAAGCATTTAATCACTGGAGTTTGGCCATGAAGATCAAGGCTACTTTAGGCATTTAAAAAATAAGCTCACCCCATGCTCATGCTTTTGTATTGCTTCTTATTTGTTCCTTTTGTTTTGTGGAATCAGGGTGCTGCGTCCATGGCAGGAAGGAAAATTTCTGTTCTGCGTGAGGCTGGAGCAGCGTCAGACCATCCTATAGATCCATCCTACCCAGAAGGGGCGTACCTTTCCAACATTTTACTAAGAGTATTATAAATGTTAACAACAATGTACACAAACAAAAAATGCAAATTTTATAATATTGAAGTGGTCTGGCAGCCACAAGTTTTCGGGAAACAAATAAAAGAAATTGTATTCAATGCTAATACACAATTATACATAAAGATCGCTGATGTATTGCCTAGAATTCAAAATTTCAAACCAACAGAATCCTCCCCGAGTCAATGTCATGTTTTAAACATTCCATAGACATTGAAGTTACAGTAAGAAGGGATGTGCCAAAGTGATGCAGGGCCTCTGTTCCAATAGGAAGGGAGGGATGTGTTTTAAACATCAAAAGAATTCCACAAACATTTTTAGTGCGATCCAGGACCTCTGTTCCATGATAAGAAGGTAGGGTCACCAAGTCGCCTGAGATGATACAGTAAGAGAAAAGGTTAGAAAATATCAACAGATATCTATTTAATAGCATCTCACAAATAATCGAATGCACAGCATATGAAAATCTTATGCTGCCGGCTATGGCGGCATGCTCCATAAGTCAGGGCCCTACTCCATATATGATGCTGGGCACACTCGGAAATCCTCACCATAAAATGCAAGCCTTATGAAGGGCAATTCTAAATTCAAATTTGTGTCTGTGATCAACTCACCTAGGCTTGACGAAATACACAACTGTGAAACCCATTGACAAAGCGAAGCATATCATCCCAACAGTGAGATAAGCAATGCCAAGAAAGTCATTTCTTCCGCCAATCCAGCTTGTAGTTGAAAGCACAAGTTTCTTCTTGCCATTAAAACTGTATGTGTTATAGTAGTTCATCAGTGTCACATTTATGACTTCTTTTTCCTCGAGATCCACCTCTATCTTCCCATACAACTTTCTAAAAGTTGGCAGAGCTGCAGTTCGCATCCAAACCATGAGGTCCTCCTGCTCGTTCAGCTGTTACACAAAATCATATATGACCAAGTCAGTCACGTGCCAATTCCTTGAAGCAATTTGCATAGAATAGAAAAGAAACAGTGAGAAAAATTGATGGTTCTCTAGTATATTTTCACATTTTAGATATAGAAGAGGGGAAATGACACGCAACAATATCCCGTCATTTTAAGCATTTAAGCAAAGTCTCTCACATCTCCAAGGTATAAGCCTAATACTCAACACCTTGGGTTTAATAAAAATCAACTCCTTCATGAATGAAAGAATAACTGAGGTCACACCTAAAATAATCCTGAAATTGAAGTTAGCAACCTGAAAATACAACTCTAATAAACACAACAGCAACATAGTATTGAAATATACCAATGTCCATAGTGTTATTAAAATTATTAAAGCCTCTAAAGGTATTTTCCAGGATGACGTTGAACAGTTCTTTAGTGTGTGATCAGATGAGTTGCTTATATATTAATTTGACCAGATGAGTAATAGTCAAGGGCGGCTTACTGGTATCGATTCATTGAGAGTTGCACCACCTACAAGACCTCCCCCCTGAAAGTTTTTAGGAAAGACATTTTTACCAAACCTTTTCTGCTTATCACTCTTCCAAGCAATTCCCTTCTTATTCACTGTCAATGACTGGTTCTGGCGGGAGAAGCTATAAGTATCATTAAACAAACTCCAAGCTATCAGACCACAGGGTACAATTGCCCCCCTACCATTTGCAATATCTTCTGGCTTACAAGCACTTGTATCATTCTCTTTACTCGCACTTTTCAACTGTTCATCACTTCGGCTCTTCACATACCTGATTTATTTGAGCAATCATTAATATTAAGCCAAATAATCACCGCATATAAACTCAATTACATGTGCTTCAACTTTCAGTGAGTAAGCGTCCAGTTTATGATCATGATAATCATGACAGTTTCACAGCCTGTTCAATAGTTTTGACAATTCTGATTTGATCTAATTTTAGTTAGTATCTTATAAAATGATGGGTTGCTTTTCATTATTAAACACATGAAAGAAAGTAATTTTCTAGCATCAAAAAATAGTCAAACACACTATTCTGAGATGAGAAACATAATGTTGACCACCAATCAAGCATGCGCACTTCCTGAACCACATTTTATAATTGGTTCTCTGGACCGTCGCCTATGATCTACGTAATTACACACCTGGATAGTCCTGGATATCAGTGCCCCCAACATGATTATATGAACAATATACCTCTAACCATTATGTAAAATTCTAGACATGATTACTTGAACCCATCAGAAATTACAAGCTGATAGAGTACACGAGGTTGATGACATACCTACGATGATTCTGGTAGAAGTTGTCAAGCTGATAGTAAACATAAATAGGTTGCTTCATACGCTTAGGGATCTGGCAAGAAAAACAAGAATATAGAATGGAAGATCGTTATTCACTGTTTAGCCTCGGGTCATGGTAGTTAATTTCTATGATTAGCATTGAAGCCACATTGTATGAGAGAAAAAGATACTGGTGTAGATTTTTTGTCAGGAGTAGCATAAAGTAACCTACTGGCTACTAATACACTACTGATACAGCACCACTTACACCTCTGACAAAAAGGCAATGTCACTAGTCGATAGATAACAATAAAATGAAGGTATATTGTATAACAGAAAATAATACTGGCATAGGTCTTTCCTTGTTATCTTATAAATCCACAAACACTGCTAATAAAGAACATAGAAAATGACAACACATCAACCATAATAATTGCAAGGACAGGACTTACCGTCATGGATATTGTGCATGTTTTATCAGCGTCGCTTTGTATAAATTGGAGTTTATTGGTTCTATTTAGAACCGGAATGCATTTTGTTTCATACCGTTCAACAACTTCAACGACCTGATAAAGGGAGAATAACCTATAAACAACCATAGGTGAAAATATAGCTAGGATTGCAAAGATTTAGGTGACACTCAAGCTCACATCTCGGGAACCAATCAAGCAAGCAATGCCGATAGGGATGAAGACAATGGCAATAAGCATGAATGTAGACACCACCTGCACAAAGAGATATTTTTGGAGTTAATGACTCTAAGTGCTCATTTGCATCAGATGAAACGAGATAAAAAGAATGATAAAAACTTACCCATCGTGGTGTGAGAATTGGCTTGCAAGCAGGAAGTTCTTGTTGAGTAAACTTTGAATCTGAAAGAAAACGAAACAATTTAGTTCCTTGAAAATCACACGTACACCCCATATGTGCTTGTGTGGTGAAAAAGACAATTTGGGAGCTGCAATTGAAACATCAGATAAAGAAGCTGCTCAGCGGTGCTCTCTCTATTTTTACTGTTCTTGTTGTTTTTAACAGCTACATTACAATAAGATTAAAAGTGTATTTTAATAAAATGAATAAAAATTGCAGATTTTTTGCTCTGGAAAATATAATGCATCCCTATAAATTTAAAATGTTTCTATCCCTCTGTTGCTTTGCAGGATAACAATTACGCAGTCGGCAACTATTCTGAACACTAGAAACATTCTGTTTTCAATCTTAAAGTAGATCACATGAGCATTCATGCTTGGACTTGGATGTGTGTAATGTTAATACAACCAAAATTACTAAGATTCCGATTCATGTAATGGGAAATGTCCAATTATCTCATGGCATGCTATAGCTGAGTTTCATTAATATCTTGTTATCAAACCCAATTTAGTTCATTTTATTGCTAACAAAGTTTAATAGCCAGCCATATTTCTCTTTCAAAAGGGGAATTTCCAAATATATCTTTTTGAGGAATAAAAAAAAGGCACGGATATTCCAAAAACGGAAAGACTTCATGATCAATATAAAGCAAATTAGATGCTTAATATGAAATCAAATAGTCAGAAAAGAGCTCACACAACCAATCTCATGCAACAAAACCAACAGCAAATCAAAATAACAAGAACCCATAAAAAAATATACATAAACCTCCGCGTGGATGCCTATAAAACCCACTAGTGATCCCAAAAATAAATAAAAAACCTGAGTCTATGGAACAAGCTAGCAAGAAAATTAGGACAAGGTTCAAAACTTTGCAACTTAGAAACAAAACTAACAACATAATCACGAGTGGGCAGTCATGAGTTTGCCTAAAATAGCAAAAAATAACTAAAAAGTGAAGAAGAGAATCACATTTGGGTCGCTTTGAATTCCTTTTTGGAACGCCAGAATCACCCGATCCGTTGCCTCCATTACTGGACGATGCCGTGTGGCTACTCATGATTGCGTTGAAAGATGCAAACAAAAACAAACACTTGTAGTTTCTGTCTCTCTTTCTTTCTCTAAAAAAAACACAAAAACAGCCGAAGAAAGAAAAACCTTAAAAGAGAAAGAGAGACTTCAAAAGGAAGGAAATGGCGGAGATGGCTGTGTGATCAAAGAGATAAAGGCACCTTTTAAAGACTAAGAAAACAGAGAGGGAAAATATAAATAAATAAATTTTCTAAAGAGAGAGTAGCAGTATTAAAGAAGGTGAGTTTTTAGAGAGAGGGAAGCAAATAAAAAAATTGATAAACTTTATTTTTAGCCCCCAGGATTCAAAAATGTTTCATGTCGGTCCTCGTTGATTTAAATTTCCTAACACCAACCTAATTTAATTTTATTTCCTTATATCTAATTTAATTTTATTCAAAACCCTCTCCTCGTTGTCCTCATTTAACTTTTATTTTCCTCCTCTTATGTGTTTTCGTTGTTATTTCAAGGATTTTGATACGATATTACTTGGATTTAAATTATCAATGATCATAAAATCAAAACAGACTCGATTAGCTTGTCTTGTTTTCAGTTTGGTTATTTTTTAGTATTTTGATCAAGTTTTAATTTTAAAAATAATTAAAAAGGGTTTTTTTTGGTTGCTCATCTGTAGCTTTCATGAATGGAAAATCTTATTATTCTGATGGGAATAGAGAAATCTCACCTCATCGGAGATGGCACCGGGGAAATCTTCACTGCTATCCGTTGACTATTACCATTGATCATAACTTTTTAGACTTCATTTTCAGATTGAAAGGTAAAATTCCACCCGGATAGCACACAAATTGTATATTTATCGACGCGTTTCAAAAATATTTAAAAACTAATAATTTTTTTGTTTTAAATAAAAAATTTATGGTGTTTTTAAATCATTTTAATATAGATAAAAAAAATATTTGATTTAATGTGAAATGATAAAAAAAAAAAACTCGCTTATGTCTTGGTTAATCCAAGGCAAGTTCAAACAAAAATTGCTGACTATTTTCCTTTATTTTTTGAAATGATGTGTTCTTTACTTGATTGTGATTTTTTTTATTAACTTAGGTTCATTCTGACACAACTACTCGACTTAAGACTTTCACTTGTCCCGGACAACTATTGTGACTGGTCTAAAATACAAGAAAAACAATAAAGGTTAGATCTCAGTAAATCAAATGTTGAATAAAAAAATAATAACAACTAGGAAATGTATAGACTTTTATGCAAGATAAATTAGAGAACAATCTGAAATTTTGAATTGAAGAAAAAAACCAAAAATAAAAATCTAGAGAATGAGGGACCAAACTGGATAAAAAGTAAAAATCAGGATCATGGATCCAATAATTAGATTGGAGACAAATTAAAATATGATAAAAGAGGGGGTAATAAAAATAAAAATCAAAACATGGAGGGTCAAGCATAAAATGTCATAAAATCTTGAATTGAATGGAAAAAGAAAAATTAAATCCACAAAAAAATCCAAAAAAAAAAAAAAAAAAAACGAGAGCCAAATTTGAATAAAATTAAAAAAAATCAAAACTCGTGGAATTCATTTTTTCTATCAAATTGAAATATCAATTGTTTAGTAATTATTTTTTTCCTCTCTAAAACAATTATTTGATCTGAATAATAACTAAATATTACTAACATAGCATGATAAAAAAATTCACCTTCATTCTTTATTTATTTATTTATTTATTAAATTTGTGAAGAATAAAAGGAATTTGAAGAATATAGTTGTGATTATTTTTTATAATATTTTTCATTTAAAAATATATCAAAACATTGTCATTATTTAAATATTATTTTTAATATCAACATAACAAAATATAAAAATAAAAATAAAAATAAAAATAAACATCGAGAGGCCTCCAAGGTTGAACTTGAACGCTTCCAGGTCACAGAGAAGTCCACTCATAAGCATAACAGCGTGTAATAAAATATATATTTTTCTTCTTATTCCACGCGGCATGTCCAGCTGGCTGCTTTCAACGCTCCGTTTCTTTTTAGTTACGATTTTGATATATATATTTAGACAAAATTAAACAAACTAGCACTGTCCGCATGCTTTAGGATTTGGATAGTAATAGGTATCTGCCAGGTCATTACTTTCTACCACGGCGACGTTTAATCGCCAGCGCTGAATATTGTCATGGTAGTGTAGATGCGAATTATTAATCTAATGACAAAGAAAAAGTCATTCAATATATGAATGCTAGACGAGAGAGGGGTGGAGGCTAGCAAACACACATGTGAATATATTTGAAGTAAAGTGATTGAAATTTATAATAAAACACACACATGAAGCCTGGTGATGGCCGCCCTTCATGCCACGCCGGTGGATATTTTGAATTCAGAGTACTGTATCTGTAACCCATGCATGCCTCGTCAATTTTGTCGATCCCTCCATTGCAAATTTGGAATGCTAGTCACCCTCGATAGACCAATTATCTAGACCATTAATAAGAATTTTATCATTGTTTCGTATTGAATGGAAATTTTTTTATTTTTTTATTTTTTAATATTAAATTACTTTTTTTAATTATTTTCATGTTAACCATTTTCATTTTATAGGAGAAGCTTCGGTGTTCGTCAAACATCTCTGCGTGGAAGACCACGCGATGTTCGTGTAGCAAGATTGATGGGTGAACTACACGTGGCGCACAAAGTCAGAAGGATTTTTCATCCGCAGGGAAATAGCTACGATTAACACTGGACCAGGAGAAAATAATAAACTGGGCAAAATACAATTAAGTCCGTTTGTTTGCTGGAAAGTGGTTTCTTTTTGGAAAATAAATTCTGGAGAAAGTAAATTCCTGAAAAGTGAATTCCGATGTTTGGCAGTGTTATGAAAAATGAACTGGAAAACACTTTCCAGTGTTTGTTTGTGTTATGGAAAATGAACTGAAAAATAATTTATTAATAAATTAATTTTTTTTTCAAGTTTATTAAAATAATGAGGAACAAATCTTACAAATTAAAAGGTTGAATGAGAATGAAATTGAAAAAAAAATATAATTTCATAAATTATCTCAAATAAAATAAATAATAATCAAAATAATAGAGATCAAATCTAAAAATTTAAGAAAAAATGAAAGGTGAATAAATTAAAATAATAATAATTAACATTTCATAAATTATTTCAAATAAAATAAGTAACAATAAAAAAAATGAGGACCAAATTTGATAGATAAAAAATTTCAATAAAAAAATGATAAGAAAAAAGCAAATAGCAATTATAAAAATAAGAACCAAAATTAATATAAAAATTAAATTTTAAGAGATGGAATTGAAAAATAAATATTTAAAAATAAATTATATATAGCAATCAAAAGTTTGAGGATCAAATTTGATATAATCAGTAAATAATGATATTTCTAAATTTTTCACAACTTCCGGAAAGTGTTTTCCGCCCAAATTTTCCAGAAAACACTTTCCTGAAAACCAAGCCAAATTTTTCTTTGACCGAAAAGTGTTTTCCGTTGACCAACTTTCCGGAAAGCAAACAAACACAGAAAAATTTGAAAAATAATTTTCCAAAAAGTGAATTTTGAGAAACAAACACAGTCTTAAAAGCCTTAAATAGGGTGAAAAATGTTAAGGCCCCGTTTTTCTAAGAAAGTCATCCTTCTCGCGTTTTTCTTTTTATTTCACCTCACGTGCTGCCATCTCTAGAAATAAGAGAAATCGTGCAGGAAAAGAATTTTCTAATAATTATAGAATTTTCTGATGGTGGTACAGTATCCACGCCAAGTGACAATGGACTTTGTTTTTGTCCTCTCGGTATGACATTGATGCTTTATTTTTCTACGGCTGCTTGTTGTCAATTGTTTGTGTATTTTATCTATCATCAATGTTTTTATTATTATTATTATTATTTTTATTATTATTGTTATACCATCACCTAAAATCTAAGAGGTGATTGAGAGAGCTTTTCAAAAGTGTTTTTAAAAAAAAAATGAAATTTTTTTATTTTTTATTTATAAATTAATTTTTTTTGGTGTTTTTAGATAATTTGATGTGCTGGTGTCAGAAATAATTTTTTTAAAATAAAAAAAATATCATTTTGATGCATTTTTAAACGAAAAGCACTTTAAAAAACAACCGCAACCACACTCCTAAACAAACACTAAATCGCATGGGAAATCCGTGCAGAAGTTGCCACTGTACACCCACAAATAAAAAATATATAGACGACACTATATATTTTTGAAATTTCATTTTGGTCCTCAAAAATTAAATTAATTTTGTGCAATTTGATCATGGTTAAAGACCAGTTAATTGGATTCTCCGGGCAATGGTAAAATTGAAAGAATATAAACTATAATAAAAAAACACAGCAGACATGAGTGATATGCTAAAAATTATATAAAAAATTACACCTAGGTACTTGATATCTTAAAATTACGCAAAATATACAGTTTAGCTCCTCAAAAACCAAACAATTTTTTTAAAAAAAAAATTATTTTTATTGTTTTTAGACCTCTTGACTGAAAAGCAAAGAGATAGAAGAATCATTGGAATCTAATGATGACAAAAACATCACCGTTTAAGTAATTTTTTACCATCAAAAAATATATTTTCTTTATTATCCATGCGCTCCATTGAATGCAAGGGGTTTGATGATAATTATTTAAACCTTGATATTTCATGAAAAAACATATACAAAACAAGAAAGATAATTATTTCCTTGCAATGTCTTAACACGCCTAGGGGCTGTTTGGGAGTTTGGGAGAGTGGTTGCGATTGTTTTTAAAAATATTTTTTATTTAGAAATATATTAAAATGATATTTTTTTATTTTTTAAAAATTATTTTTGACATCAGCACATCAAAATAATTTAAAAAAACCAAAATTTTTTCATTTAAAATAAAAAAATAATTAAATTTTGAGCAAACAAAGATTATACTGCCGAAACAAACAGGGCACTAATTGCTTTTGCCCTTTCTTTTAAGGGTGAATATAATTTTTAAAAAACAAATCTATCAAATTCAGTCGAGTTTATGACTCGAAGCACAAGTCTGACAGCATGAAGTCATAACATTCAAGTTATTTTATGATTTTTTAAATAATATATTGTTTAATATACATACATACATTACTATATATATAAATGCCGTGGCCAATTCACTGTGCACCAGTGCACAGTGCACTGTGGATTGCAACAATGGTTTTTTTTTTTGCTTTTTTACTTTTTTTTTCTCTTTTTTTTTCTACTTGCGTTTTTTTTCTCTATTTTTTTTTTGTTTCTTCTTCTTTTTTTTTTTGCTTTTTTTTGTATTTATTATTATTATATTTTTTTTTTCTATTTATGTATTTTTTTGGTTTTTTGTTTTTTAATAATCGGGGTGTCTGAGCTCGCTTAAATGTACCACGATTAATCTCCATATCCAAATTTTTTTGGTAACCAGGGTGTCCAGCCTAACTTATGATTACCACGACAATTCCCGGACCCACATTTTTTTTCTAAAATGCTTTCCTGCTGGTATATTTTTTCTATAACCGGGATCTCCGACCAGTTTAAGCACACCACGACTAATTCTTAGGCCGAATTTTTTTAAAAACAATATGGATTGCTACAGTGCTTTCACGCTTATATTTTTTTTTCTTTCGCTTATACATTTTTTTGTAACCATGGTCTCTCAGCCAACTTAAGCTCTTTTTTTCACTTATATATTTTTTTTCACTTATAATTTTTTTTTATAACCACGATCTTCCCGCCAGCTCAAGTGCATCACCACTACTCCTTGGACCAAATCTGTTTTTTGATAATCGGGGTGTCCAGGCCAGCGTGGACACACCATGACTAATCTCCGAACCAATTTATTATTATTTTTTATTTTTTTTCCTTATACGTTTTTTTGTTCACTAATCTCCGAACCAATAATAATGATAATTTTAGTGATTATTTTTTTATAAAAATCTTTTGATTTTTTTAAAGATTTTCCTGAAATTTTAATTTATATCGGTGATCATTTTAAAAGTAATATTACTCTATTTTTTCCTTTATTCGTTTTTTTTTGTTTTCTGTTTCTTTATTTGTTCTTTAGATTATATGATTTTTATGATTTTATTATTTATGCAATAATAATAATTTTAGTTATTGTTTTTTTATTGTTTTTGTATAAAAAATCTTTTGCTTTTTATTTTTATTTTTCATGGAAATTTAATTATTTTAATTGTTTTGGCAGTAATGTTAGTAATAATTTTAGTTTTAATAGCAATGATAATGGCAATAACGTCAGGATGAATTTTCAATCTATGTTTTCGTCTTTTTGTTGATAGAAAATTAACAACTTATTTTTTTATTTGATTATTGTATGTATTTTCACAATTTATATTTTATTTTTGTTTAATTTAAATTGAATTATAAAATAAACTGATCTTAATACAGTGAACTTAATAATTCAGATATCCGAGTTTTCTTGCTTTTTTAATGATGATGATAAATTTATGCTGGTTATTTCGTTTGAAACTACTAAACAGATAAATTTATATCGATTATAAATTCATATATTTTATAGAAAACTTGCACTTGACATGAATTCTGCACAGATTTATTATTTTAGCTAAATTAATATTATAATAAAAAATACACACAATTAATATTTTTTACATTGAAAAAAATATTGTGCCGCCCGTGGCGAAGCGCGGGGGCATTGTCTAGTATATATATATATAGAGAGAGAGACATGTCTCAATAAATATCCCTTTCATATGATTTTTTTCTTATTTAATAGTTTTATAGAATTTCTTTTTGGTGGTACTTCGTGTATTTAGTTTTTGAAAAAATTATTAAGATTAATCTATACATATTTAATTTTGCATATAGATTAACTTTATTTTTTAAAATAAAAAAATAATATTTATAATATATGCAATCTTGATTTTTTCATCAATTTAATATCTGTTAATTTATATTATTGTTTGATTGAATAAAAAAATTATATTTAATGAACAAATTCAACAAGTATAACTCAATAGATATTATACATTATAAGATTAGATATTCTGATCTATATTTACTTCTTAATTATTTAAATTTTATTGTTAGTTATTATTAATATTTTATTTTTATATTTATTAACATATATAATTCTCTATTTATCTAAGTAAATTTATACATAAATTTTAATTTTTATATATAAAAACATGTCAAAAAAATATCATATACAAATTGTTTATATATATAAAAATATCTAGCGCGCGGCCGAAGCGCCAGCGTTGTTAAGTTAACAAAGTTTTCTTTCTTTTTGTTTTTTTTTTAAATGTTTTTTTAGTGAAATGTTAAATTTGACGCTGCGCGTAGCGGAGAGCGTGCATATCCACTTAGGCTCCAAACCAGCGCTTCCCTTCTCACTACAAGTCTCCACTTGCCCCTTCCAGCGTAACTCGCTGGTGGTTAGATAGAAGGAAATCATTGAAAAAGACGGAAAAAATGACGTTAGGGATAATAGCTCTGGCACGCATCCCGGCGATCAGGGGCAAAGTACATAGACTCTTCTCCACTACACTTTCGTCTTCTTCCACGAATCGCACCTCTCCTCCACTCTCTCGCCACGTAACTACTACTCATCGTCTTTTACTTACGCATAAGCATCAATAGCCTTCATCTTTGTCTTGCTAATTGAATACAGCTATCGCGCTTTTGAATTTATTTACATCTTGTTTAATTCATGTTTTAATCGCTTTGAAATAAGTAGTATTTCAGCAAATACTGGTTCAATTGACAAATAATTTGTTTCATTAATGTAAGTATAATTTCTGTTTGATTTTTTTGTTTTCTGTCATTGTTAGTTGCGAATTTTGTTAATGTTTTCATGGCAGATGAGCATGAAGAGTGACAATCTGGTTTCAAAGCTAACTAGCTCTGGTCTATTAAAGACCCAGGGTCTTATCGATGGAAAATGGGTCGATGCACATGATGGTGACACTTTTAAGGTCTGCCATTATTGTGCGTGTATTTGTTTGTGTTTTTCTCTACTGCGGCTACTAGTTTTGGGCATTGTTTCTTTCTGCCTCCCATTACATGACATGTATATGTTCCTTTCATGGGACGGCAGGTTCTCAATCCGGCCACGGGTGAAGTTGTAGCTAATGTCCCATGCATGGGTCAGAGCGAGACGAACGATGCTATATCATCTGCCTATGATGCATTTAGATGTAAGAAACCTCATACTGAACCAACCGTTCAGTTCAGTAAAATGTATTACTGCATTTATGCTATTCACATCAATAAACTAATTAATTAACCTTCTCCTACTGGCGCTATCATTCCCTATGTTTTGAATTTTGTAAGAGGAATATGGTTTATTTTGCATGCGTGGATTATCTTTCAGTACTGGTAGGGGGAATTTCTAGTAGAGGATTGGTTATGGAAGTGCAGTTATTGTTGTGTTGTCTTTGTAGGTTAGCATCCATGCCTTCAGAAGGTAATGACACTTGGATGTCTCCTTTACAGTATGCCAACCTCATTACTGAATCGTAGAGCATACATATGTTTTTCACTGAACTTACGTGCATCATCTTGGTTATTCCTTTCAAAGAATTTGGGTTTTATGACAATTGGGTGAAGTATTATTACCACATCAATCCACTATTATTGTTCTCAATCAACCTGCAATTCGTACAGCCTGCACCACATGACTATTTGCTACAATACATTAAATACCACAACTCACACACAAAAGCTTGTGGTGTTTGTTATAATAATCGCCGTAAACATGGCAGTGATGCACACTCTTGAAATTTTAGTACCAAGCTTCTATGTGTTGCATCTTTATTCCTCATATCCTAGCTTTTCACAGCACAATTTGTTGGTGTTTTACTGCCTTACAGCTCCCTATCTTAGTTGTCTCTTTGAGAGTAATGTGATACTCTAGAAGCAAAGAGTGAATGAAATGGTTTAAATTGAGTAGTTTTCACGACTTACTAGTTGATATACCCTTCAAAGTATTACATAGACCTTTGCATTGATATAATCTTAATAGGATCTACTCATATGACTTAAATATGGAAACCTCTTGTTTTCATAAGCTTGCTAAACTCCTCGTTGTTTATACGCTTTTTTCCTGCTCAGCTATAGTGCTAGGATATTTTGATGCACCTTTTCTGATATAGCTTGACATTTTTTTTTTGTTTCTTTTGCTTTACTGGACTTCAAATGATATTGAAATTTGAAAAAAACTTCTTGTTGATGGTTGCATCATGTTCATTGTTTTTTATTTGTCCAGCATGGAGTAAACTCACTGCTTCTGAGAGGAGCCAACATTTACGAAAATGGTATTTGATTCTTCCATAATGATCTTATTAAATTACCTGTGTTATAAATGTAAATACTTCCAAATTAATCAAATAGTTGGAAATAACCGAGTTGTACCGGTACAGTATTATGGTTCTCTACCCCTTACTGAATCTCATATGATTTCCCCCCTTGTATTGTAAGGTATGACCTTCTAATTTCCCATAAGGAAGAGCTAGGACAATTAATAACCTTGGAGCAAGGGAAACCTCTGAAAGAGGCCATGGGTGAGGTATCTCATCTGAACTTTGCTTTCAGAAATTAGGAGATAAGCGTTAACCCTACATCTTGTTACTGGTCATTGTCAAGCAACATGTGATCCAAGACTCTAATAACAGGTTATTTATGGAGCTAGTTTCATCGAGTTCTACGCAGAGGAGGCAAAACGTGTATATGGAGATATAATTCCATCGACTCTTGGTGATCGTCGGTTATTTGTTCTAAAGCAGGTGACTATAACTGTTTGTGATATTTGAAATCTTGTTTAATTGCAAATATGAGTAAATTAGTTCTTCCGACAGCCTGGCTACTCATATAGATCTTGACAATTTTGCCTTGGTTAGTCTCTTTAACAAGGCCTTTTCAAATTGAGTTTTAGTTTCTGGCACCAGCATGCATGTTTAACGCACTGATATTTGTTAAAACTACATAAAACTCGTGATTGGGACACATTCCTTACATGAATTGTGCATCAGTCTACTTTATCCTGTGAGCAGTCCAGAAATGTATTTCTCAATGATCTATCGTGATGAATAGTTCTCGCCACAACTTTTCTTCTGTGAGCTGTTTACATGGCCTTGATAATTTTTCAGTGCTGCTTGTTTCTGTGCAATCCATTTATCCAGCAATCTCATGAGTTTTTGCAGCCTGTAGGTGTTGTTGGGGCAATTACACCTTGGAACTTTCCTTTGGCAATGATTACTAGAAAGGTGTGTTCATTGTAGGATGATTTTGTGCAAAGAGAGTTTACTTTTCTGGTGCATGAGTTTGCTGTTGAAGAATAACATACTTTTTTCCTCACTTGCATAGGTTGGTCCTGCTCTTGCTTGTGGTTGTACAGTTATTGTAAAACCCTCTGAACTCACACCTCTCACAGCTTTAGTAGCGGCTGAGCTGGCCCTTCAAGCTGGAATACCACCGGTGAGTATCAAACTTTTTATGTGCACTGTGGAAGTTTCTTAATTTTTTAGGCTGTGTAAGATGCAAGTGCTTGGATATAATGTGGCCTTGGTCATCTATGTAAATTGTGTCTTGTTAGACATTGAAGATAAAGTTGATACTTTATGGTTGTTTCAATGATAAAGACTCATCCTTTGTGACACAATGAAGTTTTTGGAGCAAGTTTTGGTTGGAAACTAGGATACTTGTAATGTAGGATTTTAGTCTCAGCATCCAAAAATATTCTATTATCTGGTTGTGCAAGAAGAAGCTGCAGCAAGTTAACAATTAGAAATATTTACTATAGAGTGCTTAAAAAGTAAGGAGGGATGAGAATGTAAAAATGAATCTAAGCATCATCCCATGGTTATTAGATGTTTATCACAAGATTCCAACTAAGCAAAGCACTGAAGAAAAATGCTCTTGCTGACTGTTAGGGCCTGTTTGGGATAGCTGTTGCTGTAGCTTTTTAAAGTGCTTTTCGTGCCGAAATATATCAAAATGATGTTTTTTTATTTTTTAAAAATCATTTTTGATATCAGCACATCAAAATGATCTAAAAACACCAAAACATATTCATTTAAAATGAAAAAAAAAATTGAATTTTTTTGAAACGCAGTTTCAAAAGCTATCCCAAACAACTTCTAAATTGAGTGACTTTGTGTTGCATGCACACCTTCTATTGAAGAACCATAATTGACAAATCGAGTGAAATGCTCATTTGTATTTATATCATAGCATAATGATTGCTGACCTATGCTAATAGTCAGCTGAGCATCCTTACTGAGCATTGAAACAGAGAATATCCATCACTGGCAGTCGTTTTTGCTCCATTCTGGTTTAGCATGTCCTTGCATCACAGGACAACAACAGGATCTGGTCTATCATCCTGATCAAACTGCATTCTGCTTCGAATGACATAATGATGGAATGAATGTAGCCTTTTCTGGCCTTTTTAGATGCATGTCATACACAATTGATGTGTTATATTAGCAAATATGAGTTCAAATTTGTTGAAATTCTGTTCATTTGTTTTTAATGGTTTTAATTTTCAATATTTCAGGGTGTTCTGAATGTGGTTATGGGGAAAGCTTCTGATATTGGTGATGCTTTGCTAGCAAGTCCTGAGGTTTTATACCCTTCCTCTATTTCCTTAAACTTTTCTTCTCTTTGACATCATGGCATTGTACTGGACAGAGTAAATGGATATTCAATGACACAATGTTGATACTCTTGCTTTATACATCTGATTCAGGTAAGAAAAATCACTTTCACAGGATCAACAGCTGTGGGAAAGAAGTTGATGGCTGGTGCTGCTGGAACAGTTAAAAGGGTATGCATAGCATGCAAAATGAATCAATGCGATGATGTTTCAGAAACTATCTTATGGCTAATTGTCTTTTCCCTTAATCTTTGTAGCTGTCTCTGGAACTTGGTGGCAATGCACCCTGCATAGTATTTGATGATGCAGACCTAGATGTGGCAGTTAAAGGATCAGTAAGTTAGAGGGGTTCCCAGTGCATGCTTATATTGGTATCGGCGTGGATATTTCTGAGTGCCATTTAATATTGTTTACTTTTCATGTTTAGACATATCAGATGGATACACACTAAACCTCAGATCTGACTAGGATGGATATTGGTGCAGAGGATTGTTAATTGTTGGGTAGACATGGGGGTCCATGCCTCCATATTTGGAAGTGTAACCTTTTGTGTGGATTACATTGGTGAAGCCATTTAATTTACTGATTTCAGGACAGCCTATAAGAGGCTTTGGTTCAGGATTTTGAGAATGTGTCCTTCCTTCATGATATAGCTCTTTGTTTTGCATCCATTTTTGGGTGGTCTTGTCATGGTGGTAATCTTATCAAATCATTTCATATCATTGCAGCTTGCAGCAAAGTTCCGTAATAGTGGACAAACATGTGTTTGTGCAAACAGAATAATTGTGCAAGAGGGTATCCAACTACAGAATTACAGCCCTGATTTACCCCTTAATTCGAATTCTATATGTAATATGCAGCCATTATGATTTCTGATGTGTTGCGCCTTTATGTGCAGGTATCTATGACAAATTTGCAGATGCTTTTTCAAAAGCTGTTCAGAGTATGCAAGTTGGGGATGGCTTTAGTGAAGGTGTGATGCAGGTATGGGTTGCATTTTCTTCTTTAAAATATTTCGTAATTGTTCCCTTATTGAATAATATTTTGTGCAAAGCTAGTCAGGTACTCAATGTTTCCTAGATTTAGCAGTCTCTAAGGATGATGGCATTCAGTGGTTGGTGATGCAAGCTAGGCTGCGTTATCATCTTTATCACTTCCTGTTTCAAAGAGTTTGCCCACCTTCCCATTTTGAGCTGTCCTAAAACTATTGCTGACTATGAAAAGTCGAAATTATTAACAACCTGGTCTTCTTGCTATATGATGAGGGCCACATCACTATATCCTTAATTTAACTCATTTTATTTTATTCTTAGTTCAACTACTTTCTCCCTTGTAAAATTAGATTTAAACGTAACCCTTCATTTCTTGAGTTTTTCAAACATAATTCATATTAATTGAGGAGTAAATATATCAATGAATTTCAATGAAAAATTGTCTTAATTATGCTATTTATTTTGCTAGAAATTATGCCTACACATGGTAGAAAAGTTGTGGTTAACATGTCTCTTAAAAAAATGTTCTTTCTTTGTAGTTTCAAACCTTGACCAACTACTTTGTATATCAAACCTCTCACCACTAGCCCAACCACCTTGATATGATTAGTTTTGAAATATAATAAAAGGCTAATACTGGAAAGTTATGAAGGAATGGATGACATGCCATCCAATTAAATGTTCATTCATAATCTTTGTGAAAAGTGGAAGGGTACTAAACTTTGGGTAAGAGGGAGTATGTAATTTGTTTGGATGAAGATATTCTGATTACACATTCACGCAGAGATGTAGTTTGTTGTGTTTATACATCTAGAACCTTTTATTAGCTACTTTCATGAGATTTGAAGTGAACAGATCATGGTGATAACTATTAGTTTCCTCACAGGGTCCATTAATTAATGAAGCTGCAGTCCAGAAGGTTAGTTGCGTTTTATACATACAATTGGCCACCATCTTGTTTGTGATAATCCTTTTTTATTAGTGAGATTTGATTTAATTTGGTCCCTTTGTGATTTGGGTTTCAGGTTGAATCATTTGTTGAAGATGCCATCTTTAAGGTTTGCCTTTTCTGCTTTACCTTGTTCAATGTACTAGGTTGAATAAACTCCACGCGTTATATTGTCTTTAAATCTTTCAATATTTCCTCTTCCTCCCCACAATACACTCGACCTATGATAGCATTATATTTTTATGACCAAGGGAGAATTTTTGTAGGCTGTGGTAAACTTTTGTATGTTTTGGTGAAACCTAGAAGTATTTGAAATATTTTCAACGCTCAAAAACTCTATAATGCAATGAGGCTACCTTGACATTCTGTTTCTTTGTTCTCTCACACTTCATTATATGAAAAGCTGATGTCTTATAATAGACATGGTTACAGGAATCAAGTATCACTGACTTAATTATTTTTCAATTATTTGTTCTTTATATATATATATATATATATCTCATTTCTAATTAACCAAAATTGTACTTGAAGGGAGCAAAAGTCCTCCTTGGGGGAAAAAGGCATAGCCTTGGAATGACTTTCTATGAACCAACTGTAATTAGCGATGTCACCGAATCAATGCTTCTATCGAGGTAAATACATGAAGTTAATATATTGATCCTGCAATTCTCAGCTGAATAATTAAAGTTGTCCTTCAGCTTTCATACGACAGGTAAAAGGATAGTGGTGGTTGTTCCCTGCCACTTGCTGATGGGTATACATTCTTACCTTCAGTGCAGCTGGTTGAAACATGCAGCCATGCTAAAAACTAATAGTCCAACCTTTAGGTTTTGGCATCTAATCATGGACACTCATGGTGGTTTTGTTTTTTTAACTCTTTCTTAATCATGGCATGTAAAGTTCAATTGCAAATTTAAGGTGAATGTGTTTAGACAAACCAAAATTGAGGTATTGGTTTTTGATTGGGGACTAATCCAGGTTTGCAGTAGATGACACAATTGAAGGCTCATTAGAAATGTTGCATCCACAAACACTGCTGTTTATCAAATGAAATTGAAGGGCTGGCCATTCCTATCAGTTCTTTTTATGGGGTTTTGGAGCTGGTATTTCATAATTAACTTGCACGGGTTCATTGTCAAATTATAGAACCTTATTAATCAGAGCTTAGCTCGAAGAGTTAATGGATATGTAAAGGTTTATAATGGAGCACAATGTGGTTTGCATTTTCTTTTTTGCTCTCTGAAGTATTTTGGTTTGCACAGTGTTGACATCAGTAGCATTAGCTTTTGGTTTGAAAAATGTGACATCATTTATTTGCTTACATTAACATAACTCTAATCCATTTCATGGAAGTTCCTGAACATTATCTATACGGTTTGTACCCATTCAAGATGTTAATATGCTCTCCTCTGCCTTGCTACAGGGAGGAAGTATTTGGCCCAGTGGCACCTCTGTTGCGGTTCAAAACTGAGGAAGAAGCTATCTTGATGGCTAATAACACAAATGCAGGTTCTTTCATCTGCCTTTCATGCATACATTCCCACATATTTATCTTTTTTGTTTCCTTGTTACTATCATTTAACTCGCATTTAACAAATATATCGATTATCTGAGAGTATTACAGATGAAGTAAGTATGCAATGTACTCCTTAACCCAGTTTCGTTACTATTGTCTCTGTCTGTTGTCTTGGTAAACAGACTGATGGTCAATTGTAATAACAGGATTCTAGCTCATCTTTTACGGTTAACAATGCAGGGTTAGCTGCATATATTTTCACAAACAATGTTCAGCGTTCATGGCGTGTCACTGAAGCTCTTGAGTATGGACTTGTTGGTGTCAATGAAGGACTAATTTCAACAGAGGTGGGACTCATCCTGTGTTCCCCAATGGAAACCATAGATTGGCTTCTTAAAACTTACAAAATGTCTGTTGCAAAACAGGTAGCTCCATTTGGAGGACTTAAGCAATCTGGTCTTGGACGGGAAGGCTCCAAGTATGGAATGGATGAATATCTGGAGGTAAAGTAAGATTACTTTTAATGCATCTTAGGAACCCCCGTTTTTGAGGGTTTTCAACCTGTGTTTATGTGCGTGAGAGATGATCTACTTGTTATACCCTGGTTTCCAATTCCCTAAAGATCACCTCTTTTACTGCCATAACGACGTACTCTTGCATGCCGTGCAGATGAAATATGTATGCTTAGGCGATATGAACAGAAAATGAGGTTCAAGGTTTGTATATATCACCAAATTGCCTGTTGTATCTGGAATCTGCCTTTGAACTTACATTTTCAGCTAAAATGCTTGTTGTTCGGTTTACTCACTCTATCAATGCGGTTCATGATCTTAAGGTGATCTGGATTGAGGAGAGCGTGCAGTCTCGACTTTTTGAATCTGAAGCGTAGAAGATGTCCAGCATGCCACACCATTTGTACGTAAATAAATGCAAATTTGCACCATCTCCCAGTTAAATTAATGTGTCATGCTGTTGTCTGTTCCAAACCCTTTCATCGAGATATTTTGCTTCTGGGTAATACTTGCCAACCTTTCTATGCGCAAATGGCTAGTTGCCTTTTCTTTTCTTCTGGTAGTATTTTCTTTGGTACTGTACTTAATGAGCCTACCAATCTTGTTTCTCTAATTGCATCGGAGAAAGGAAAGATACAAGGCAGAGATGTGAAAACCTGCCACGTCCTCCCTCTATATCTGGTGAAGATATTATTGATATGATGACAAGTTGGAAATCACGAGGCAACTCCCGTGTATGAGTATATGCCGCTGTTTTTTCTAATATAAAGATAAAGACTGTCAGATAAATCAATCTTTTTTCTATCTAAAACAAATACCGCTTTTTTTTTATAGGTATGGTATTGAAATAAGGTTTCAATTTCCTCCCAAGAAAATTAAGATTTCGTTTTTATTAATAAAATTAAAAAATTAATGCAAACTTCCGGGTCTTAAACTCTTCCCCCCTCCCCGCTTTCATTTTCTACATAAAAGTTGTCTCAATTAATCAGAAATAATAGGATTGATCTGTCTTCGAATTGAAAACGCATGTGCCAAGGTCACTGGAGGTGGTGTTTGAGAATCTGCGCTTTAGAAAGTGCTTTTGATCTTAAAAGTAAAATAAAGAACACCACCATCAAATTCTAATATCAATATAACCAAAAGAAAATCACTTCATTTTGAGGGGAAGTAATTTTATCAAATTAATTCAGGAAGGGCATTCGAAAGTAGAAGCAAGCGTCCGTTCTGAAGCTCGATTCTGACAATATTGCTCGAGCTGCCATTGAAATGATTTTTTTTTTTTTTGCTCTTCAACACTTGAAAATTCACTCGCTGCTTCTCGTAATCTTCAACTGGAAATCATAAAACCCTTCTCTAATTCCAATCCATCTAATAAGGCTACAGTTTATAGTAATACAAAATCCAATAGTGGAAATGTGATTATCTAGGAGGGTAGCTATAAGAACATCTTCGCTTTAGCACATCGTAAAGTAAAAGGTAAAATCGAGTATCAAAATGAGAGAGAGGGGGAAATCAAAATTGAGTAGACAGTCCTGTATTCCAAACAAAAGGTGTCTTGCCGATGGAATGTCATATATTCCGAGATCTCCACTGCCAGCTTACTGACCGGTCCTTTATCTTCTATTTTTAGATAAATCTTTTTATCCTCTTCACCATCATCGTCGTCGTGTATATAGGCAAACTTCGAAGCACATTTCACCATTTTTTGTTTGCAATATGCATCAGAGCAGCCCCCTACTTGTTTATAATCACCACCTGCTCTTGATGAAATAGAGAGAATCTCAATTCCGGAGATTGAGATCATTTTTTGATTACTTTAAATTAATTTTTTTTTGGGTGTTTTTAGTTCATTTTGATGTACTATTTTATGAGGAATTTAGAACTCTAGGCATTATTTATTTTTTTGAATTCGGTTAATTAGATTTGTGGACCCTTTTTTTTAATTATTATTTGAGGTATAAAGCATAAGAGCGCAGAATGAAACATCCCATCGATTCCCTTGGGAGAGCAAGATAGAAAAGACACTATTCTAAAGTATTATAAGCGTACATAAAGACGGGGCCCTCAAATTCACCTTCAAAGGAATATATTCATTTTAGAGAATATATTCATTTTGGAGATGCTTGAAACTCAAGCTAGCATGCCATTAAAATTAAGCCAACCATTTCCCCACTGTTTTAGAGGCTTCAAGAATAATGAACTAAAAGTTAGACCTTAGCTTTGCTTGGTTATATTATAAAGGTACATACAGTGAGCTAATGTGGTAGTCCAAAAAGCTAGGAATCTTCAAATCTAAATGAAACGCCACCCTTCCCATATGGATAGAGAGAAGCCAAAATGGATTGTAATTAATTAATTATTGCAAAGTGTGGCGGGGGGCTGGCCATTACGGCCACCTGCACCTCAATGTTTACCCAAACCAGCTTCATTTACATGCAATGGCTTGATTTGGACCCAATCGTATAGATGTCATGGCTGTATGTGTAAACTGTATGGCTTCCAAAAAGAAAAAAGAAAAACATTTGACAGTTTAACTCTCCATGGATGTACGTGCTTGTAAGAACTCTAGACACACGATTACAAGTCTTTGAGAATGAGATTTTTTTTTGGGTGGGAGGGGAATCTTCCTTTGATTGTAAAAGACGAAAGCATCTATTCTGATTTATTAGATTTCAGTTAATAGCTTTCATTTCCCTTTTTTAGATTTCTCAAGACTTGCTTTCCTTGCATGCGCTACATGAGAGGAAGCGCGCTAATTATTTGCTTTGTTTTAAAATTCTGAGTGATTGGTTTTGTCATGAGTTGGATCGACGTTTCAAATTTTTGGAGTCTAATTGGCTGTTACGAATTTAGTATATTTGGTTTTGAATATGTTTGAACATAAACTGCCTGTTTGTTGATGACCATCTCAATTATTTACGAGTGATGAAATTTTCAATTCATATCGAGACCTCACAAAAATCTCATCAGAAGCGAGTGGTATATATATATATATAGACACACTATTTTTGGTCTTCCATCAAATATATTTTTTGAATGATTGGTTTTTTTATATAATAAGTTTAATTGATATTAATTTTATCATTATTTTTTTAATATTTAAGTATATGTGTCAAAAATATTTAAAGTTAAATATTGATATAAACATTGGTTTCAACCAAGCGTTAAACCTATACATGTATGAGTTTGGTGAGCTGTCACACTTATCCTTTTTAGGCTCAGCCAGACGCTAAATCTCTTTTTTGAGCTTCAAAAAATCCCGGGCTCGATGATTACTCTAATAAGTCAAAGATATATTACTATAATAAATCATAAATACTTTATTCTTGTGAGTCATGTATATTTTACTTACACTTTAACCTCTTCTCTTATAAAGAAACGAAGGAACTATAAATACACTAGAAATCCTTCGTGCAAAGAGTTCTAAAATTTGGATTCCCCGCTGCATAATTATTTTCAATCTTTCTCTAAAATATAACTCTATTTTCTCTCAAAAAGATACTTACCAGAGCTCTTCAAAGAGTTTCTAAATTCATCAACGAGATCTTTTGTAGGTATTAGATACTAGCCACCAATTATGAAGCTGTTTGGCGCAGCGTTTCACCCGCCGCGCCGCAGCTTTTTAATTTTTTTTTTCATTTTAAATAAATATATTTTGGTATTTTTAGATCATTTTGATATGCTGATGTCAAATTTTTTTTTAAAAAAAACATCATTTGGATATATTTCGGCACGAAAAGCACTTTGAAAATCTACCACAACCGCTCTCCCAAACAGGCTCATATTAGCTAGAGGGAAATGGATTATAGTTCCTCACTTTTGCCTCTGTCAGTTACAAGAGACAAAGACCCATGGTTCAACATCAAATAATTCTTAAACTCACCATGGAGATCTTTTGATGATCCGCCAAGTATCTTGCATAAGAAGAATGATTTAGATTGCTAGAACAAAAATATTAAGTGATCATTCAAAAATAACTCTTGCTTCCAAGCTACTTTGATTTTTTAAGACGACATCACCATGTATTAATTCGTAGATGATGTGTTATATTTATAAAAACATATATCTAAATTAAATTGAATTTGTTTGAACTTGTTTAAAATTTATTAGAAAAGGAACTCTCTTTTTTTTTTTTTTTGCAGCGGATTTTCAAAATACTCGACAAGTAAAATCACATTTGGACATATCAAAATTAATATAAAAATAATTATTGTATATTCTACCATGTCCCTAATCTTATTTGCTAGACTTCTTTACCAAGGGAGCGTGGGGCCCGGTGTCAATTCGGTGGCTTTGACCCTGTCAGGGAGCTTTTGTTTGTCATGCATGGTTTGGAATTTGGATGGAAGCAGAAGTGCATGTCAGGACAATCTTTAATTCCACAAAAGGGATAAGAAATTGAGCCCAGCAACAAAGCTTTAGAGGAAGAGAGGTCCCCGAATCCTGCCGTCAAAAGCTCCATGCTCGAAACCCTAGCTTTATGCATTGATACTCACTTGGTACCAGCCATGGGAGAGCACCTACAAGCTGGCTCCTCCTCATATAATTCTCTCATCGTTTGCTATCATCGTGTTTTTTTTATTTTTATTTTTTAATTTGGGGGGGGATTAATGGTGTAGAACCGACACTATTTTGAACAAAAAGAAGAGGGAAAACTTAGCATGGCTGATGAATTTTTGAAAGCAATTGATATTTATATGAATATCCAAAATCTAATAAATAACTTAAAAATATCTAGATTTTTTTATCTAATAAATAATGATATTAAAAAATTAACCCACATATACTTATTATCATCGCTATGTTTATACTGTTTTGATTTTTTTGAATTAATTATAACGTAACTTCAACACAGAAAACCCGTCCCACAGATCATATATGTGTGTGTGTGTGTGTATATATATATATATTAAACTTCATCACCACATGGATGGATGTTTTTAAGAGCTAGTAAGTGTTGATCTAAGAGAGGTTAAAGTAAGTTAAGATCATACTTTGGGTTTAACTACTTTAAAACATAAACGATTTTATTCTGGGCGGTGGGGTTTAGGTTGTTTCATGTGGGGCACGTCCTTCCTAATCTTTGTCAGTTATTCACTGGACGTACTGATGACCGGAAAAGTAATAAGAACTGAGATACAGTAGTACTGGTAATTGCGTGAGCACACGTGTGAAAAAAAATCCTCGTCATGCTCGTACATCTATAGATCGAAAATATTCCAACAGTTATCGTGAAGGGATCGGCTGGCTTGTTAAGGATTTTGCCTCTCTTTTTTAGCATTTAGAATTGAAATTCTCACGAGGATGCATGGATAGTCTATTTTAAAATTAATTGTGAAGTCGAATTTAATGAAAATTAATTGATATAAAATTATTTATTTTAAAAGGAGAGGAAAAACACTGAACGAACAAATTAAGATATCCCACGGTAATTGTGCAAGTAGTCTATGTGCACAAGAGAAGATGTAAAACTCAGCAGAATGTCAAGATAATTATTATTATAAACATATAAATCAGTTCTTTTGGCGGGCCAAAAAGATCTAGATGCACTTCTTGCAGAGAAAGTCTAAGTAAATTCAGAATCCAGGCAGGAGGATACTATTAAGGGTCAATTAATACATCCTCTACCTAAGATTTCAAGTCAATCTCTAGCTATATAATTATTAAATGAACATGGATTAGATCCCTCATGTCTTTGTAAACTATGAACGTATTTGAGAGTGCTTTTACTTGTATATGTTTTTCAAAAGTATTTTTGGCTTGAAAAAAAAAACAAATTAATTTTTTAATGTTTTTTATGATTTTAATATTATGAAATTTAAAATTAAAAATATATTTTCAATCAAATAGCATCTTATACCTTGCACTATATTCTAAAACACCCACAAGGGATATTATTTGTAAACGGGAATTCTAAAGTTCTAAAAAACAATTTCCATCAACTATATCTTCTTCCGGCTTAATTATAGCTGAAGTCACTTTAACTAGACCTGGGTATCAAAGACACAATATATTCCTTGTAGGTTTAAAACCATATATTTCTAATAACATTAATAACAATTGGATAACTGTAATATAAAAGAAGAACATTTCCAATAGATCGAAGAGTTAGGTAACTACATAACCCGAAATGAGAATCATTATTGTGCCAATATATATAAGCAAGAAACCCAAGATGGAGACTGTCGTGATATCATTTAAGGCATCATCGAGACCTTTTTGATGGCGATGACATAAATAAAGCCTGTCTTGTGTTCAAAATCATCGTGGCAATTATAATCTTATTGGTTCATAATAAGCTAAAAAGTGGATTGTACTACGACACAGGAGAAATGATGACAGGTGGCCATCCATGCACATAATGTTTAGTAAGATCTAGGTTTATTTGCCCGCAGAGCATGGCTCTTGAAAAAAAGAAGAAAAAGTAAAGTACGAAACATAGTGTGGTCATCATGATTGCGAAGAGGGCCTCCATTTCTCATATCTTAATACCAAAAAAGCTTCACATGGTAGAAGAATAACGCTACAAAAAGATTTTTTGACGTGATTAACAAGTGGATAATTATTTTCAAAAGCATATATAGCTGCTAACTTGAGGTTAATTACCAGTTGATTACACGTTTATATTTGGATTGAGAAATGGAAGTTAAAAGATTTGAACTAGAAATACACGTACACCCCCAAAACATAAAGATTCTCACGCTCTATCTCTATGAATGCAGATTTCTATTGAGAGAGGACACAATCAGGTAATTTTGCAAGGGTATTTCATCAATTTAGGGTAGATTGCTACAGTTAACACAGAGAGATAGAGAGAGGGTATCTTTTGAAAAAGTTTGTAGGGCTGCACTTTAGGATAGAAACTTTATTTTATTTTAATGGTATTACTATACGTTTTCTTTTATGCAAGCTTAACCTGTCCCCCCCTCCCTTTGCTTTCTACTAGTCTGTGTGTTTGTGTGAGAGAGAGAGAAATAAATCACACCCTCTCTTCTTCTTCAAAAACGCACCCTATTCTTCCCTATTTGCATCGCATTTGTTCTTGAATCTCTTTGTATTCCCTGAGTCTCTTAGAGAGAGAGAGAGAGAGAGAGAGAGAGAGAGAGAGAGAGAGAAGGAAAGAGAGAATGTTCCATACCAAGAAACCCTCAACTATGAATTCCCATGATAGACCCATGTGTGTTCAAGGGGACTCTGGTCTTGTCCTCACCACAGACCCTAAGCCCCGTCTCCGCTGGACTGTTGAGCTCCATGAACGCTTCGTGGATGCTGTTGCTCAGCTTGGAGGCCCAGATAGTACGTTATCTCGATCTCTTTGACTAGCTAGATAGTCTTTAGTTATATTTCTATGTACGTTCCTAATTTGTTCGTGTTGATCACTTGTTCAAATCTCTAATACCTGTTCTATTTCACAATTTTTTTTGCAGAGGCCACTCCCAAAACCATCATGAGAGTCATGGGTGTGAAGGGTCTTACGCTTTACCACCTCAAAAGCCATCTTCAGGTTTGAATAGAACATTCTTTCATCCATCTTTTGCTTTTGTGCTGACACCTTTGCGACATTTTCGATGTAGGGCTGGCTTGATTTCATTCATTCTTTTCCTTCTATATTTAATTTTTCATTTCTTTAACGTTTCTTTTCTTTTAATTTAGAAATTCAGACTTGGAAAGCAGCCACACAAAGATTTCAATGATCACTCAATTAAGGATGGTAAGCAGCCACACAGGGGTTTTTGTTTTTATCCTTGCGGTTGCTAAAGGTGGCAAGGAAAGACTTGGATTCGACTCCATTCCTTTCTTTTGCTTTACACAGAGAGTGCTGAAATTAATCTAAATATTGCCTACCTGTTCTGCTTTCTTTTTCCTTGATTTGATTCTTATACATGCACAATGTGATCAAAATGATCAGATTATTTTTTTCAAAATTTTCCATGGCAAGCAGGTTCAGCGTTAGATCTTCAACGAAGTTCTGCATCTTCATCTGGCATGATGAGCCGCAGTATGAATGAGTAAGTGTTGCATTCAAACATATTTCTCTCTTAAACCAAACAATTACGAATTGAACAAGCACAGGTCGTGCAATTTTCATTTTCTTAATTTTAAGGATAGCAATGATGATATATAAAAATCGCTTAAGTTTGTCTCTTTCATTTCTGTGGAATATATGTGTGAAACTGTATATAGCAGTAACTCACACATGATTGATACGATTAGGATGCAAATGGAGGTGCAGAGAAGACTGCATGAGCAATTAGAGGTAAAACTCAGATCGATTGTTTCTCAACACCTGCTCCACCCCATTTTTTTTATAATTTATTTCCTTAATAAAGACAGTCGGTATAGACTTTTTTTTTATGCATATATATAAATTAATTCCAGGTTCAAAGACACCTTCAATTAAGGACTGAGGCTCAAGGGAAATATATACAAAGTTTGTTGGAGAAAGCTTGCCAAACCCTAGCAGGTGATCAAAACTTGGCTTCGGTAAGCTATAAGGGAATGGGGAATCAAGGAATTCATGATATGGGTGGAATGAAAGAATTTGGCACACTGAATTTCCCAGCATTTCAAGACCTTAACATTTATGGGGGTGACCAACTTGACCTTCAACACAATATGGAAAGGCCATCACTTGATGGTTTCATGCCGAACAGCGACAACATTTGTTTGGGAAAGAAGAGGCCTAGTCCTTACGGTGGCAGTGGCAAGAGCCCTTTGATTTGGTCGGACGATCTGCGTTTGCAAGATCTGGGATCGGGACCGGCGTCTCTTGAACCTCATGATGATCCTTTCAAAGGTGATCAGATCCAGATGGCACCGCCATCAATGGATAGGGGTACTGATCTGGATTCCATGTCTGACATTTATGAAATAAAGCCATCGCATCAAGGTGATGCACTGGATGAGAAAAAATTCGAAGCATCCGCGAAGCTAAAAAGGCCATCCCCAAGAAGAGCCGAAAGGATGAGCCCTATGATCAATACTGGTGGCATGCCACAAGGCAGAAACTCGCCATTTGGTTGAAGCTGAGCTATGATCGATCTATGTAGATGTAAGTGACATGACATAAATTACTAAGCTTGATAAGTATGGGATGTAGGGTTTTTGGACTTGAAAGTTACTACCTATTTATTAAATTAGGGTCTGCTCTGGGCATAACACAACGCCATGCGTGGCAAACAATCCAGAGAAATTGTTATGATCAATTAGCAATATTTACATTAAACTTGTACTTAATTTGGCACTTGGCTTCGTCTTGTATCCCTCGTGCATCTTATATTTCATGGTTTGGAATTCAGTGGCATATTAATAGATTAACACTTAATTTAGTAAGTAAATAAATTTCTTGGCAACTCCTTTACTACTATCAATATTATTTGCTTGTAATTAACTCCCACCCCATACGTTTGGTGTCATTACATATAAAAAAGTATGCGACTCGGTTCATTTTCGAACCATGAGAGGGATATCTAATAGAAATTTAAGGGTAGAAAGAAAGGCGAATTCCATCGTGTCCTTGAAGACTCATTGAATATTGTACTGAACAAAAAATATAAAAAAGATATGCCACTGGATTTGCCATTAATTATTCCTGGAAAAAAATGAGCCGCCGGCTTTAGTTTTTCAATCAAGGCCCGAGCTTAGGAATGCAGGCATGAATTCTATATCGACAATTTGCGTTCTTGACCTTCCTCAACATGGTCGAAGAAAACAAACTCAAAAGACAAGACAAGAAGATTTTGAAGAGTACTCCTCTTGCATGCATGCAAGTTAAATTCACCAATTTCATCACTAGTTATATATGTCCTCAATTTATGTGAGAACCCTGGCATGGGAATTTCTGTGGAAGCAATGAATAATTAATCCAAAAAAAACAACAACATCTTCCTTTTTTTAATGAGAGAAAAGGAAATCAAGCAACACCTTATTAACCAGTTGCTAGACCAGACCGGGCTAATGCCCGCTAGAACAATAAGAAACGGAAAACAATATATATGGAGGAACCAGAACCTTAATGCATTATAACGATACAGCTTATTTTATGAAATTGGAAAGTTCAGAATTTTTTTTTTCCTGATGGGGGCGTTTAAAATTCTGTAGCCCTGTACAATGTCATGTTTGGTCCTTGAGGGTCAATGGTCAAGCCATCATGCCCGTTACTAATCCAGAAATCTTTTTCTAACCGCTGCTTTTAAGTTAGTTGCTCTCAGTTAGTTAGTCCTATCATTGCAGACAAAACCATTGGGGAAATGAACATAAGAAATAAAAAAATCCACTATCCCTGTCATCAAAAACATTCTAGGGTTTTGGGAAAAAGCGCGCTTGCAACAGAAAAACAATCCATTTGATCTGAGTGAATGGAGAGATTACATAAATGGAAACTTTTTTTCATGAAGAATAATATTTTTTTCCTTTGAGAGAACTCGACAGGGGGTATCTAGCCATTGCAGGTTCCATTTCTCCTTTAATTACCACTGTATTCCTAGGGCATCAAAAGGAAGAGGACAAATTACTATAGGGCAGTACTCTCATCATTATGTTGGTATGCATTGCATCAGCATGACATGAAGAAAAACACGCATATCGCTTTCACCATATTCTTAACTAAGATTTTGCCCCACCTGATTTTAACCCCTTTTTAGAACCATCATATGATCATCATATACATCGACAATGTATATGATTTTTTTTTAATTAATTCGTAGATCTTATGGTGTGTGCTTTTCACTGATAAATTCTCTACCAATATTGAACCCGAACTCAAATTCTCATCGATCCCGGTACCCTATTTTCATATATTCGTAGGCAAACTATATATTAACCAGAAATAATATCACCCTTTAGTTATATATCACTAGGCTCTTAGTGTAGCTAAGATGAGAAACATGCAGAGGTTTCTTTCTCTTTGTTGATGGCAAAAAAGATGTGGTGCTGCTACGTACCTTTATTGGTTGCAGAGAAAAAAATTAGGGCACAACAAGTTGTCAGGAAAGCTACACAGACACAAAGAGAAAGAAGAAAAGCTAATAAAGCCTAAAGGAGAGGCGGAATACAACGCACTTTCATGAGTGCACATATCGAGGAAGCTTCTACCTTTATGTGTACAGATGGAAGCGTCTTCCTAGCCTCAAAATCTGCTGCGTGGGTACGTTCTATATTACATTTACACTAATTTTCATGCATAATGTCAGTATTATGCTTTATGTGGTGTTGATGATCGTATAATAAGATTATGAATCTACCAAGAAAGAAACTAATGAGAGGGTGATTGGGGCACGATTTTCGAAGCAAATTAAATAATTGTTTGCATCCTGGTTAAGGCACCTTGGATTCTGTTTAGCTTCCTCATTTGTGACGCTTGGGTTCTTGCTTTGAGTGCTTACTAGCAAAGTGCTGGCTAGAAGCTTCTTTTGTCCCATGTCTCTCATACTTTTTTCGCATGTAGAAAATTTGTTCGAGGAGAATGAGCTGGTTAAGGATAAAAACAAGGTTGGAGATGTAGAGGTTACGCCAAGGGCATTGACTGATGTTTACTGCCATTCCCGCTGATATATAGATAGAGAGATACAGAAGAAGAAGAAAACATTTTTGGCTCAAAAAATAAAACTCTATATAAGAGGGTTTTAAAATGAATCAATGTTTTATTTCAAAAATAGAAAATATATGGATGACATGTCTTTCAAATGTATATCTATCTTTTGTTAACCAAATATTACCTAAAGTGATACAAAATAAACTGGAATTTAATGGACAATGACAAGGGGACACTACTATTTTAAGATGGGCACATGAAAACAAGAATGGTAGTGAAAATTGACCTGTATATATATCCAATGGGCCATTAAATATTTATGAAATCAACTACTAAACTGCCATGGGAACATGGATTTAAGATACTTTTGAGAATGTTAAGATAACTCCTTAAGCTTAACAAAAAAAAACCTTACGAACATGCATTTATATATATATTTGTAAGAAAAAACCAAGTTTGATCGTTGTTTCATTTCGGATTCCCCCATAATTCAATGTCGTACCCTTCAGATTCAAACCTTGGAAAAAGTGGGATGGCGATTATGACGAGGACTGGTGGGTTTCCTCTGATCAATTATGAATTTATCATCGATAATAAAAAGTAAATTGTTTGCCAGTGAAGAAGGAAAAAAAAGAAAAAGAAGGGGACGGGACATTCAATAGGCTTCGCCCAAAATAAGAATGCAGAGCTGTTTTCGTTGAACGAGCAAAAGCTTATGTAATAGAATTTCTGTTTCAAAATACACGACGTCGTAATGGGATTGCCCGATGCGCCCCTGTGCTTGAAGTTTTCAAACTCCCAAGTGCTACTTTTTAATTAGCAGTACAGTCCACGGCGTAATTTTTATTACAAACACCGCAATAACTCGTGTAACATTAAAATGACTAAAGTTTTTTTAACATGAATTATTTTTTTAAAAGAAAAATAATAATTAGGAAAGGTTGCCAAATGCTACGTAATATTCAGCATATATTGGATTACACATGGCATCAAATTATATGTTGGGCCTGAGAAATAAAAAAAACAGATCACACATGTCAATCCACAATGATTTGTCTTGTGATGAATAGTGGCGTGTAAAACAATATTTTCCCAATGTTTTTAGAGTATTAGTTAATTGGTCAATTGAAAAGTAAGGGTGAGTATTTTCGGTTCGGTTCGGTTTTTATCAAAAAAAATAACCAAACCAAAAATTATATATTTTAAAAAAAAAACAAAACCAAACCGAACCTATTAAAAACCGATCATTTTCAGTTCGGTTTTTATGATTAAAAAATTAGAAAAACCGAATTTGGTTTCGTTGAACTAATTATGTACGCAATCACCAGTGAAGAGCTGTGTAGTTAGGAGACATAATTTTGTTGAAGGAATGAAGTGGTAAGCATTAAGCCCATTAAACCTGCTTTTTCTAAACTTGTCGTGAATGTCATGTAGACAACCCATAGATATGAAAACAAGTTGCTCACCAAGGGCTGCCAAAAAAAGAACACCAGGAGCAAAAGTCAAGTGCAAAACACGAAAACCAGATCGTAGCAAAAGGATGAATAATAGTTTCGACGATAGTAATGACCCTACTTATACCTGTAAACGGACAAGAATGAATTTGGTTTAGGTGCACCAGAGAGGTGAGAGGGACGAAGATTTAAGTTGCAGAGGGGGGAGGCGAGAGGCTGCTAAAGTAAAGTGTTAGTTTAGTTGCAGAGGGAGGCGAGAGGCGGATGGGGACAAATCTAGGGTTTCTTATGTTTCTATTTATATATATTAATATTTTTAACCGAACTGGTTTGATTGGAGTTAATCGGTTCTGTCCATACAAAATCGATACCGAACCGGATATTTTTCAGAATTTTATAACCTGTTTAATCGGGTTTTTTTATCGATTCGGTTTTCTTGGTTATTTTTTTTCTGGTTTTCTCGGTTTAATCGGTTGGTCGATTTTTTTGCTCACCTCTATTGGAAAGTATAATGCAAATAAATAGTGAAATGATACCGAAACAAAAAGTTTTAGCGAAGTAATTTTTGATTTGTGGTTTCTATTCATGACATCTATTTCAATTTAGGATTAACCGATCAATTGATTATAAAACAAATCCCAAAACTATTAAAATTAAAGTCTTAGGGTGAGAATTTTTAAATGTATAGATCCAATAGTAGGAATAGTGATTCTAAACAACTCAGTAGAAAACATCTTTTAGAAACTCATATAAAAATTTGAATGTGGTCTAATAGTTGAATAAAAAGTTGTTCTTTTGGAGCCATCATTTTGATTTGGCATGACCCAATTTGTTACATGAACATGAACGTATCTATTAGGATATCCATGTAATTTACTCGAGATAGATTCTTATGTAGTTATGATAGACTTACATCTGACCATTCAAAAAAATTTAAAGATTTTTATTGAAGTATGTTTTAAAGTCTTGAAGTTAAACAAAAATATATATTTTTACTATTAATGGCATGTTTGGGAGTGCGATTGCGGTAGTTTTTTAAAGTGCTTTTCGTGCTGAAATACATCAAAATGATATTTTTTTTATTTTAAAAAAATTATTTTTGACATCAGCACATCAAAATGATCTAAAAACACCAAAACATATTCATTTAAAATGAAAAAAAAATCAAATTTTCAGCAAATGCCGGTTGCAACGCACTCCCAAACGGGGGCTAAAACAAAAATGGAGAAAAAATAATAAAACGGGGTCGAATTTTATATAAAAATAATAATTAAGTGTCGAATTATACGTGTTAATAATTCCACGTGTTATTGTCGGAATAAGTCACCGTTTAAGCTTCAACGCCCCCTATCAGCATCATTTTAATGTTTCATATTTATGGTGGATGCATGAAGTTTCTTATGATAAATGTCGGCGACTCTTACTTCATGTATCACATTTCTTTCTTGGATTTAACAATCTATCATTCTGCCTAAATTAAATCGAAATAAATGCCTTCAAAAAACTTCTATATAAATAATATAAAAAACTTCTATTCAATTGTTCTCAATTTTTTTTTTAAAAAAAAACAACTCCATGATTGGGCTTTAAGGCCCAAAACAGGCTGAGACAATCACAATGTTGTTTGTTGCATGATTACTAGGCCACATCTCATCAAGCCCATAAAAGACATCAGGCTCTTCTCAGCCCATGCTTTACCCCCTTCAAAGATCGAAGCAAACCCCCAGTGCATGAGTTTTCTTTCAGAAGAGACATTATAAACCACAAATACTCGCACGTGCCAGTGAGATTCCTTCTCCGATTTTCAATTTCTCGGTAGGAACTCAAAAATAGAGCTGGGAAAATCATAACAATCATGTACACAATTTTTCACCTTGCTATATTATAGATTTAACGCCCCATAAATTTAAAATCTTATTCCATCCCAAGCTTGAACTAGTGATTTTGTTCTTCGTGGCTCGGGAACCGGTTACATACTACACTTGAAGATTAAATACACCCCCACCCCCACCAATATTGCAATTAGAAAGAAAAAAAACACATAGTTAATGTCAGTAAATCATGGAGAAGCATCAAAGATATCAGCAGGAGGGATAAAATAATCCATGGAGAGCCCTGGCACGTTGAACACGACATCATCGATCCGCCATACTTCTTCCATTCTAGTCCTACTGTGCTGCACAGACACTTCCTCGAATCGAAAAACTGTAGCAATTGACCTTCCCTGATGAGCAATTAACACGCCATCCACATCTCTGTAGTCGCCGATACTACTTCCTATGGTGGTTTCCCAGTAAATAGTTTCATTCTCTGGAGCCTGTACCCTTGTTAGATGGGAGTCTTCCAAATACATCAGGAGGCCACTTTTTTGGCAAAAATAGCCGTATAGAACATGCCTCAGCACCTCAGCTGGCCCTTCGCATCTTTCCATTACAGCTTCTCGATCAGCAGCTACTTTTAAAACGAAGCAGTCATCCTCGCCAATTCTCTTCTCCCCTAAGCACTGTGCCTTGGCAAATAAATTGGCTGTACACTTTGGATCCAGGCCCTGGAATACCACCACACATGATTAGTTAAGTGCACCGAGAAAAGGTCCAGGTTATATGTGATATTTAGATGCAGGACAGGGTACTAATAACTTATAATTTAAGAGGTTTCAGGTTTGAGCTATGATAAAAACGAAAAAAACCCTAAGGAAGCATGACAAGATACCTTAAATCAAATGAAAGAACCACAGATTAAATTCATAAATTTCAAAGAATTCAATGAAAAACTGTTAGCTACATCGATCCTTATCTTTTCTTTTGAGATTGGAGGATAGCTGGTTTAAGTCTCGAGTTATTAATTAGTAAAGAACAAGGGCATGATGATGACGAGGGAGGTCCAAATATTTTGGTAGTTCTATACATACTCTACCTCAGCTTTGACATTATAACCTTGCAATTTCAATATAATACACGAAAATAAAGGAGGTACATTAATATGCTTTCATTCAAGGTAGAAATAGGGGTGTTTAACACTGCATTTCAAAAGCGTTTTTGAAAAAAAAAAAATTTATTAATTTTATTTTACTTGAAATTAATTTTTTTTGATGTTTTTATATCATTTTCATTTTCATGTACTAATATTAAAAATAATTTTTTTTAAATATATTTTTGAAAGAAAAACACTTTAAAAAAAACAACTTCAACTATACTCTGAATCACACAAATAATATCAACAGATGGAGGCCAGTGATTCCTCTCATTTCATGGCCAACCAAGGAAACATATACAAAATGCGAATGCCACTCCTAATAATAATAATTTTAAATAAAAAAAAAAGCATAATTGTTCTTCCACGAGTCATGACTTATTCCCTAGTTTTTTTTTTGTACGAAATAGGGCTTGGCCCAAAAACTCCGAAGGAATGTTCCTCCCTCCGTCACTTGGGGCTCGAGGCAAAGGAAGGAGCCCCGGACGAGATATTGGGATTTCAATTTTCAAGAATGCCACGATAGTCTCTAACTTTGAAACTCACCATTATTCCCAAAAAAAAAAACAAGGAGAAAAGAGAGACGGAAATTGACGTGTGAACGGGTAGAAAATAAACAAGGGAGAGGGGGGGTAAGGCAAGAAAAGCAGGGGCGATAATGCAATAAATCAGGTTTTATTAACTAAAGTGCCAAAAAAGGAAAAGTAAAGCGCAAAGTGATGATTACAAGCTGCAGTCCCAAAAAATATACGTGTATATGCTTTGAACATGATCAAAGATGACGTCAAAAACAAAATCACGTGCCATCCCTAACTCTGTCAATAATGCGAGTGTTCAAAAAAAGAAGGTTGTCTGTCTGGTAAAGCTCGGGACAGTTTCCCTATCATGTCAGCTGCTTGTACATAGATCCTACCATTTCTCGGGATTGTGATATACAGATCCTAAATTTTTTAAATTTTCTTTAAAGAAAACTTATTTTGGTCTTCCATCTCTATCCTTATGTCTGGTATGTAAATTCGATTAAAGTGGATTAAAAATATATATTGCAGAGTAAAAAACAATGTTCCTGATCTTGTCTTATCATCTTCAACCAGGAGAAAACCGAAATATTTATCAGTTCAGCCCGTTGTTTTTCTGCCCTCATGGTCCGATGTAGAGGGCGTGGTTTTTCTCTATGATTGATGAGAACTAAGGTCTTTCAATCTTTAAGGGGGCGATTTCATCAAAAATAATATTGAATTTGATTCGCTATATACAGCTCGTACCTGGATTATGCGACGTAGAGGGCGTTGGGGTCCCTTGGCAGCATGAGTGCCGAGCCAAGGAGTATGACGCCACACGGTCTTCCCATCGCTGCCTGCTATGACTTTATTTTCTCCGACAACCAATTCAAGAGACCACATGCCCGGCAACATTTGCCAAAGAACAAAACACCCACTTTCGCCACTTCTAGTCCCCAAGCTCTTCACATTTTTTCCCGAGGAGATTTCTGTCTCGCAACGAATCATCTTCACACTTCCTGTTGAATACATGTTTTTCATACATTTCTGTTGCTTTAAACACCCTGTTGCTGCCAAATACTGCTGTATGATATAATGCGCGGCGGAATTTTCCTATAAAAAAATCTGATAAAATGGAGTTGCCGAATTGAAAACAAAAAACAAAATGCTAATTAAGGAGTGTAGAAGAACTTACAATAGGAGTGTTTTTAATGTGAATGCGATGGATAGGGTCGTTAACCAGAGGGATTGGAGCTAGAGGGCAACCCAGAACTCCAAGTAAAAGCCTTAAATCTTGTCTTTTGACCGGAACACTCCCATATAACGGTACTGAGAAATTGTTTCCTGCTGAAAGACCCTTTTGCAACCGAAACCATTCACGAATCACCTCCCATGAAGTTTCCTTTTTGTTACCTTCTTCTTGCATGTCGGGGTCGGGACCTTCCAGCAGTGGAGTTAGGGTTTGTGCGCACCATCGCTGCTTCCTTCTAGCTCTTGAGCCCATGGTAATTGTAAGGAAATCAATGTTAAAGCTTAGCAAGTGAATATTGTTAAAGATGAAGAATGAGGTTTAAAGTTAAAGTGAACAGAAGCTATATATATAAAGTGATGATTATTAGGGTTGCGAGTATAGCTAAACATGAGAAGGAAGAGACAAAAAGGGACAGCTTATCTGTCCACCGGCAGCTGATGGCTATTATTCTAATAGCCTAATACAGACTCGCATGTTGCCATGTCTTTTGCTTTTTTCTTCTTTTTTCTTTCAGACTCCTCTTGTCGTCTTACTTGTGCAAGTATTCTCTTCTGTATATTTTGGAAAGCTCTCTCCCCAATGTCTCTGTGGACCCTGTGATCATACCTGCATTATCTCCTAATTACCCTTCTCTCCAGGGGTAATCTTCCTTGGAAAATGATATCACGCCACCACATATATATATATATATAGTATGGCGGGTTTGATAAAAATATTTTTGAAATTTTTTCAAAATTACTAAAACCAACGTGAAACAAACTTCAAAAGAGACGGTGTTATAATCACTAGCTAGACACACTGCGTACGAAAAGCAGTGAAGTCTTAATGATTGGCCCACAGCAACATCAATACTTTATTTCATTCATTTCTCGAGTGTTCATCCATCTGCTACTCGTTTCCTGGGACTTTTCTGGTATGGCTGTAGCCACGTCTGCGTGCACTCGGACGTACGTAGATAAATAATGCCGGTTGGGTTCCTGCTAACAAGGTCTCTCTTCCTGTTTCAACCAACTCCACTGCGCGCTACATGAAAATTTATTTTTATACAGTAAAATAAATAAATAAACTATTCAAAATTTGAGGTGTGTACCCTTCTTATTACTCTCCTTGGATCAAACTCTTTCAAGGACTCCTTTGAGTATTAAATTTCTTATTTCTTGCCGCTTTCAATATATATATATATTACAAAACAAATAAAGGGTGTGGCCGATTCCCTGTAGCTCCTCTCACAGTTTACTGTGGACTGGAGCAGTGTAAGGGCTATTTTGCCCTTAATGAGCCGGCGCCTGGTGTGAGTCATTGGGGGTGTTTTTTGTCTCTTCCATCTCTTGCAAAACACAGCCAACACAGCTGGGTTCTTTTCATTTTTTTCGTTTCTGGCCAGAGAGCGAGCGGCGGGCTGGTTCGTGAGGGCTGCTCGGGAGGTCGGGGATGGCAGCTCGCGGGTTGGTTTCGGGTCGTTGTGGGTGTTCGACGAGGTATGGTTTTCACCCTTTATTTGTGTCAATTTTTGGTTTTGCTCGGTTTCTTTTCATTGGGTTCTTCGGGTCGTGGGTTTTTTTATTCTTTTTTTTTCCATCTTCGCCTTCGATTCATGTTCTTTGTGGTCTGGGTGTTGCTAATTGATTGTGTTTGTAATTGATTGTGTGTTTTTTTCCCCTTTGATTCATGTTTGGTTCTTCGGGTTTGTCATTGTTTATGCTCGGTATTCGGTTTTCTTGAGGTGGGGCTGCATGGGTTCGGTGCTTTGTGTGTATTGGGGGTTGGGTTTTTGGTTTAATTGGGTTTGGGTTGGGTTGATCGATGGTTTGGCACTGGTTCAAATGCTCTGCATGCAACCGAATTTAATGAATTGAGCATTGATTTCGTTTGTCTTTGCTCTCGGTTCGTCATTTCATTTCTGTTTTAGTTTGTTTCATTTGTTGCTTTTTATTATGGTTGTGGGAGTTTTCTCGGTTCAAATAAGGAAAATTTTAAGTTGCTCTCACTTCATTTCTGTTTTTAGTTATCTCGGAGCATTGTTCGTTACTGTTGCCATCTGATTTCGTTACTTCAATTATTCTTTTTGCTTCATGTCACTTCGTATTAATTGATTTCTCTGTTCATTTTGCAGGATAACATGCTTTACTTTTGACTTCTTCTCCTTTTATATTTGCTTTTCTGGACTGCGACGCCTCTCTATTGCTTTGTTAAGTCATTTTCTTATTGTTATTGTACTGTTTTTGTTTGCTGTGTTTTTACGTTCTATTTGCTGCATATTTTACTTTCGTTTCGTTTGCTCTGGTACCTTCCTTTTCTTCCATTTTTCTTTTCATATGTCCTTTAGATTTCTTACGTTATTCATCCCAATTGTTTTCCTCTTCTTTGTTGAGGTTGTGGTCTACTGATCCTCACTCACAAGTTTCTGCTGCAAAGACTTCCTTTCACCCTATGTCACCCTATTTTCAAGGTTAGTTAGCTTTCGACGAAAATCTTTAGAAAGCTCGGAATTTGTTGTGCTCATAATGGAATTTTTAACGGTTAGTTGCTGATTTTTATTATGGTTGTGGGAGTATTTATTACGAATATTTTTAACGGTTAGTTGCTGATTTTTATTATGGTTGTGGGAGTATTTATTACGAATATTTTTAACGGTTAGTTGCTGATTTTTATTATGGTTGTGGGAGTATTTATTACGGATATGTTATGAATAAATAGTTTGGTGCGTTTGCTGGTTTTGAATATAGGATTGAGGTTTTTCATCCGACTGTTGCTGCATGATATTGATTAGATAAGATATTTTCTTCTTCTAGGCTCAATTCTCCCTCTTTATCACTGTCATGGTGCATTAAAAGAAAATTATAAGAGAGAAAATACAACAGAAAAACCAACTCATCACATCTATCAACCCGAAAAATGATGCAGGTAAACCAGAAAAAATGAAAATGAAATTACAATTTCGTATCTCTAGAAACAAGGATACGGAAGAAGATGATAATTTGTTATCAATTACAATTTTTGATGTTGTGCTAACCAACGTATGTGCAAATTATATATGCACTCTGTTTTTTTATCTGTTTTTTAGTATGTGGAAATTATGTGAAAATTCTGTTGTCCCTTTGTATTGCTTACAGAATTGAAAATCTTGGTGAGCTGTCATCTGCATGTGTTAGTTTAAATTCAATAGGATAATCCTTAGGATTAACAGTACTTGTATGCAAATAACTATCAAAATGGACATAACCAATTGACCATATCGCGCAATGCCTAATGATGAAACATGAGCTTTTTGTTCTTAAGGACAAGCTATGGTAGATATTCTTGCACTTTCTAGCAATTATAAGCATTGCTTAAAATAGTTATATTCTTTTCTAGGATTTTCACACAAGAAATTCCTCACTTTCCAACTACAAACAAAGCATAGAGTGAAATAAACCCAGCACTCAAACTTAGCACAAGGTTTTAGTCTTTTAGATTCACGGGTCACTGAACCCATCAGTCACTAAAATCTTTCATTTTCCAGGAAAACAAACAGGATAAATACTGAAAATATGAGGCTTCTGTCATAAAGTTACATAAAACAGTGACCAATTCAGCAATTCTAGAAGAAAATTAACATATTTTAAAATGGACAACAAGATCCAATTTAGAAAACATGATATTACAAAATAAAAAATAATAATAATATTACATAATGAGATGAGACTTATTTGTCTTTGCTTTCTCTTAAACCAACAAAATCCCAAGACATTTAAAGAATAAATGAACATACATGGAAATTGCTGGTCTTTTCTTTCCCGTAAGTAAAGATATTTATGTGTTGAGAAAGAGATATGAGCAGATGGAGGAAAAGAACTACAGACAGAATGAAAATGTGTTACAATTTGGTGTTGGGTCCTCAACCACTCCTACAACCATTACTATTAAAGACTCATCAATAGTTCAAGCGGACACGTTTACTCCAATAACACCACCTGACAGCACTCCACCATCTCAACACCAAGAAGACAGTTACCGCCTAAAGGCTAAGAAAAGTTTAGATTTCACCAATCCTCATTCAGAAAAAATGTAAGTTTCGTTTTATTACACATATATTTATATTCTCATATTCAATACTTTTAATCATTGCTAAACAATTTCATGCCTTTACTTTCATACATCACCTGCATTCCCTATAAATAAACTTCCTTATACAATAATATTCTATGTTCCTTAATTTTGCAGTCATCTAAAACAGAAATCAATCATTCTCGATGAAGAAGATGAACCACTAACTAAAAGGAACAAAGACAACCTTTCTCCATCATCAGAGGTCGTTTTGCACACCGATTATGCATTCTTAAATTTTGTTACTTAAGACACATATGCATTCTAAGTTTTTGTTACTAAAGTTAATTCAAAATGCATGACACATTCAATATATATACTATATGATTAGCTATATAGCTAAGTCATGCATTTAATTGATTTCATTTCTATACCTAAACTTAACTTTAGATATATAATGCAATTAGTACACTTAACTTAATATAGATTTGATTACTTATGCACAATGCTGCTGATTTTTGAACAATACAACTGAGAATGCATGATTATTATTAAACTTACTTAAAAAGGCATAATACAGCCAATGTATATACTATATAATTAGCCGTATAACTGGATTAAGCCTTTTATTAATTTTGACTAATACTGGTGCTTCTTTTAAAATTGATGTTTCTTTTTCTTATAGTTGCACACTAATGATTTTTTAACTTCTACTATTGACATTGTTGCCTAAATTGTTTTTATTATTGTGAAAATTGTGTATTAATTGTTTTATTAGATCTTATAATAGACTTTAGGAATGAATATGGTCCTAAACATATTCTAGATTAAATCATGCAATTGATTGTATTCAAAATGGATGTGATTATGGCTGAAATGTTACTCAGATTGTGTGCAGGTTGTGTTATGAATAACTTGGAATCTCCCGATATAGAGGAAATTCTGCCGAAATTTCGTTAAAAATTTCGGCGATAGAAAAAACAAATTCGCATACTTCATCTACTCTTTTTCTAAGTGGAAACATTAAGCAAATTAAATAAATAGAAGAAAAAAAATTAGGAATGTTACTGATAATAATTCATTTTCTTCTATTCATTGTTTTCGTTTAAATATTTATGTTAGATCTACTTGAATTGTTTTGTCATTCGTCCCATTCGCTTTCTCCAAGTACATCTATGTATGTATGTTTTATATATACATCCAAGTCTTCTCTTCCTTTTTTTTAATGTCTACAATGATTTTTACAGCATATGATATTAGTTTTTAATTGTTTCGTTGCTGATTTACTACATTTATTCTTTCATAATATTTACTGAAATTTTTGAATGCGTGACTTAATGTCTTCATAATTTCATTTATTACTTTGCGAATTTTATTTTTTTCAGGAAGATTAGCCACAAAATGATATGTCTCATTTCGAAGGAGGGATTTCACTTCATTCTGCACCTCGACATCCCTCTATTTTGCGTTGATGTATAAATTGTATAATTAGCACTCTTTTGTCATCTTTTGTGACACTATGTATATACCAAAAGATGTAACCTATGTTTACAAAACAAACTCTTTTATATTGTAGTTCTAAACTTTTATATTATAAGTTTATAGTTTTTAATGTAATTATATTATATTATATATGCAGCAATGCCCGCGGCAACGCGCGGGCATATAACTAGTATAGATATATAGATATAGATATATAATTCAAATATTCTGCCTTGCTTTTAGAAAAAAATTATTCTTATTTGTAAAAAAAATGATTCCTATTTTTATATATTTTTTAAATTATTATTAACATTAACAAATGATATTAAAATACTAAAAAATAATTTAAAATAAAAAAATTATATATTTTTTAAAATATTTTTGAAACACGATATCAAAGACCACCTAATATATTCAATAATAATAATAATTTAAATCAACAAATCAAGTAATTAATAAAAAAAATATTTTAAATTACCAAACTAAACTTCATTCCTTATCATTTCATGGTAAAGCCTTTTGTGATTTCCCCCCCTCATAAATTACACTCCCTCGGTGACTGGAATTGTTTGGAAAATTCATTGAACAAATACGCGAGTGCTCGATCCTCTCCGGTCATTAGATCCAGAGCTTACACATGGCAATTGAGATTCAGTGCAATCACTAGCTTCCTGGTATCTTCTTCCACGGTGATAATTAAATCTGAATTTCCCAGAATGCCCCCCTCGATCGTACAATCTTGTCACCATGCGATAATTTTCCAATAGAAGAATTGTCAAACACAAGTCTACATGGTCATTTGCATTAATTGCACAATTTTTTTCATTGACAATTAATATCAGCCGAATTTCGTTTTTAATTTTATAACCACTACCAGCCAATTTATAAACCTTAAACTCCAGTGATCATGATTTATCAGTGAATCCAAAAAAAAAAAACTAGGATCCCACTTGCGCTTATTATATTTGATGTTGATAGTAAAAACTAATTTGTCATCTGGGATCCACAAAGAGGTGAGCCGGGATCTCAATCAAAAGGCAATTGATTAATGTGGTGGAGAGTCGGCATCAATGGCGGTGAGGCAGATGGAGTGGGATGGGCGATCTTCCAGGCCAGGAGCTCTCTCTGTTCTGGTGAAAGGTTGAAACGTAACTTTCATTTGCTGGGAAGTATAAGCGGGACATGATCTGACCTCGTAACACATGGTAAAATTTATTTACATGGTTTCATAAGATTAGCTAGTCTATCAGACAACCATGCTAGCATCAACTCACCCTACAAAAAACTGCAAGATCCAAAAAGAATGCTTGACAAAAATAGCGTTACTTTGCACTCAAGACAATCTCGTGAGACCAAACTCTAAGACGTACATCACAAGTATGGTTGCTCTTTTATTTATTTTTTTGATTAATATGAGTGTTCGGGTAGTTTGTATCTAACTCGATTAATTTTACGAGTCCTGAAATTAACGATAATTCTAGAAAACAAACATAGAGTCTAATCAATGAAGCTACACCACCAAGAGTTAGTGTGCTTGTGATTTGTTTCGAAATGAACTCGTTTTTGCTTATATAGTTTTTTTACTAAACATAAAATATTTTTTAAGAGCCTGGCATTAGGTCTACAATGGAGTCGTAAGCTGTTCCTCATGCAGATATTAGAAGATGATGCGGTGATTTAGCCTCCATGCCTCGGTAAAGATGGAATATGAGAGCAAGAAAGTTACCCAAGATAGCCCATTCATTTTGATTTGGATGCGTTGGCCCTTCGCTATCTGATCAGCAACCTTTAGAAAGATTACGTGCATTGGGCCTCGGCCACAATTGACACTTACCCAATAAACTAGAAACATAAAACGCAGGCCCAAGATCCTTAGCTTAGCATTTCACGACCCACCTTACAAACCCAGCCAGCATGAAACACAAAAACAAAACAGCAACGACCGCAGCTGATGGGATTAAAACTTTAATGGAATGAGATTTATTTTATAAAGTAACAGACTTTTATCCTCAGGTGAATATCGGAGTGTAAACTCGTGATGCTGTACCCTCATGGCACCGCACTGATTTTAGTAATCAAGCCTGTTACTTCACGAGTTTTAAGAGTTTACATAGGTTGATTTTATTTTTAAAAGGTTTTTTTATGTCATCCTTGAACATTTTCTTCCATAAAAAATGACATTTCTTTAAGGTTTTTTAGTTTTCTTTAAACTCCATTTTTTGCAATCTCTCAAACAGTTAATGGGCCTGGGATGAGCCAGCCAGCTCATCGATAGTTTCTGATTGGACCCTTGAATGTGGCACGTCAGCTACCGTCGGCTAACCGGCTTCAAGTTACTTTGCCGGCTCCCTAATAGGTGGATTTACTCTCGCTACGCTTGCAGATTCCTGGCATGGTAGAAAGAAGTTGCTCTTCCTAACTTGTCTCGGTATGTCTACAATGACACTTATCACTGCCTTCTCCACCATTGTATGGATGTGTTCAGTTTTGAGATTTACTAGCGGGCTTTTTCGTGCATCAATTGGAACGTGTGTATTTTGAGCAATTCTTCATCATAAGCAGCTATAGTTTCGAATAGAGTTTGAGAAATTCATCGTGGGTAAGCTCTACAAAATGCGAACTCCTAAAGATTCTATAGCATATTTTCGAATAACATGTCCATCTGGGGCCTTGCCCGCGTCATCGTTTTTCGTCGGCTGTATATCCGGTGGATTTACTATAGCCTCTCTTGCTGACTCTTCACTAGGTCGCAAGAAATCGCTCTCTTCTTATCCTGCACAACCATGTCTTTTGCAGCAGTTGCCACTATTTTCTCCCCAAATATATGGATCAACTCCACTTAGAGATTCATCAATGGGGTCGCTCGGGCATCGATTGGCACTTGCTCTCTCGTGATGATGACAGAGAAGGTGGGCGAGAGATGGCGAGGATCGGACGAGCAAGCGTCACGGGGTTTGTATTTTTCACTTTAGGATACCTATCCTTGCCAGCCATTATTGCTTATATAAACAGAGTTCTTCATGGAGAGTTCTTTGTCTATGCACTTCTTTTCCCACAATTCTTTATTGCGCACTAGACTATTAATGTGTTAGCGAGTCTCCCAGATGGTTATTCATGCAAGGGGGCGTGAGGAAGAAGCACTTTCGATTCTAAAAGGGAAATCAGAATGGGAATAGAGCTGGCATCTTTGTTTGGAGCATGTATGGCCTATAATGTGATAATAATTTATACACACAACAGAGCTGTTCCCTACAAAGGAAGAGGAAATAACACAATATCTTTCGTCTGTACAGCTAAAGCGGTGCCTTTCCCTCTGTTTCTTGAATAAAATATAGATCCAATTGAACCCAAAGAAGAAAAAATCGCACCATTAACATCATAAATGAGTGTTTAAGATTGCAGTCATTTTTATCTATCCGTTTCACTTGATACACAATAAATTAATATTTTTTTTATAATTTTAATGTATTAATATTAAAAAAATTATTTTAAAAAACACTGTACAGCATCCATCAAAGTCAAACAGACTCCCTCTTCGAAAAAGGCAAAAAAATAAGAGAAAAAAGAGGCACCTCCATCTACTGTGGAATTTCATTTACATATTTTATTCGCAAATCTCATGAACTCACATGCCAATTCAGAGTCGAAATTCCCTGCTAGCTATATGCTGGCACGATAAGTTTAACGATGGAGATTCCGGAAGGGAAAAAAAAGGTTTCTGTGGACACTAACAGCAGAAGCTACGAGTCACCCACCATTTCTATGATCTTATCTAACTTTAGTGCTATTCCAGATTAGGATGGAAACTTGAGCTGAAACCAACGAAGCCGTCTGATCTCAGCTACAGTCTTATTAATGGTCAATTATTGCATTTTAAATAATTGCCCACCATCCCTTTTGACAGCTTTTCTCGAAATTGCGGAAACATGATTACAAGCTGAGAGCCACTGCATACCATATTTGATTTTGCGATGAGGCTCCCTGCTGCACGCAAATGGGTTCTTCAGACTGTATACCATATTTTGCATAGTTAAATTCACAGACTGTGGCATATGTGTGCCAAAAAAGTCGCCATCGTAATATTCTTTCCTGGTTTTTGAAGCATATTGGTCCCATGTAAGATTATGTTAATGGGATTGATTGACAAAAGACGACGGGAAAGTGGAACATGTGCCTGTTAGTGGAATTAAAGACGCAAAGAATTGATTGAAAACAGACGAAGGGTCATATGAATGTATGTTGACAAAGAAACTCTTTGACATTAAGGACTTTTTATCTATCCGGATATATATTTCTTTTGGCCAATAACATGAGATTTGTTAAATATATATATCGATGTGGGAAGAATTGGAATTCTGTAGACTTAAATGCTTTTTAATACTTGTTTAAGTTTTATATTGGATTTGTGTAATGTTAGATTTGAAAAGTCTAGAGAGGTGAGCTCTAGACTCATCATAAAAATATCTAAGAAAAATATAATATGTAACCTCTGTTTAAAAATCTTGTTGTGTGAATGTATGTTTTTTATTGAATTTCTTTAATTAATGACGGTCCAATTTGAGCGCGGCGAGCTAGTTGTCCTGAGACTGACATTTTATTTGGGCATCATGAGTTGTCTAGGAGTGTGATTGATGTTATTTTTTAAAATATTTTTTGTTTAGAAATGAATTAAAATAATATTTTTTTATTTTTAAAAATTATTTTTGATATAAACACATGAAAATGATATAAAAATACTAAATTTTTTAATTTAAAATAAAAAATAAAAACAAAATTACTTTTTTTCAAAATTATTTTTACAACACAAAGTCAAATAAGACCTCTTAGTTTAGGAACTAGCGTCCAATTAAGATAACTCTAGGGACATTATGGCTAACTACCCCGGATAAAAGGTTAGCTTAATTAATTTGAATTAAAGGAATTTACTTAATATATTTTTTATACTATGCTATATCTGAGTGGGGTAAAGTTTCGTGAAAAATACATTTTAGGTACTTTGCAGCAACAGACAAGTCCTTAATTCCTTAAAAAATTTATTTTTGAGTAAAACTTGCAATATGATTAATTATTAGGCCATTTTGAAATGTAACTGCTTCTTAAGAAGGACGTAAGTTAATTAACTTTAAACTTCGATGATTAATGTATATTTTGCCATAGGTTTACTTTAAATCTGTGTCATATATTGATTTTTTAAAAAAATTATAATTTACAAATACCGAGAAAAATGTCTTTTGAAAGGTGTTTATGATAATGTTTGAATGAATCATAAATTAAAATTATCTAAATTCAATTATTAAAATTGATGTGGGATAAGATTCACGGTTTAATATGGCAGGAGAGTTGGCTGTGTGGTTTATGCAATGGTGGATGACTTAGAAGCTGTTTGGGACAGTTTTTTAAACCATGTTTCTAAAAAGTTCAAATTTTTTTTCATTTTAAATGAATATGTTTTGGTGTTTTTAGATTATTTTGATGTGCTGATGTCAAAAATAATTTTTAAAAAATAAAAAAACATCATTTTGATATATTTCGGCACAAAAAACACTTTAAAAAGCTACGGGAACAGCTGTCCCAAACAGACCTTTAGTATGATCCGGAAAACTCTATCTAAATCTTTACTAATGGTTTTTAGGTATATTCCATTGCATAAATTACATGACTGTTATATAAAATGTTTAATGTAAATATCTAAATTAGAAGATAGAAGATATTTATAAAGATATGTATGGACAATATATAAAATATCAGTGTTATTATTAGAGCTCTCATGTCTTCTGACCAGATGTGTCTGGAAGACTTGGACTTCGAATAACTGGGGATAAATTAGTAAACTTGTCCTTAACATTCCGGTCTTCTTTTGTCCTAGGAAATCAATAATTTACTTTATTGGAAAGGAAAGCAATGTAACAGAGTATTATAAATTTAATCGCGCGCCCGTGGTCTCAGTGACACTGATAAACTGCCTGCTCATATCTGGTCCAAATTCAGAATTCAAATGTAACTTATTAGGCACAGCTTGTCTAGCAGGAAAAAAAAAACAGACGGAAACTAACACGGAGTTTGGGTGAGAGAATTTAGAGTACTTACTAGTTTTTAAAAATATTTTTTAAAAAAGTTATTTTTTTTAACTTAGATTAATTAATTTTATATTATTTTTATATATTAATATTAAAAATCATTTTAAAAAATAAAAAATATATTATATTAAAAATAATTTTAAAAATAACTTAATCTACATTTTCAAACATTCAGCTACTAGAAGGAAAGAGAAGCACTCCATTGCCGGCACCAATTAAAAAACTCCAAATCGCAAAAATGGAGTTTTAAGGAGAAAAGGGATTGAATTCAAAATCCCCTAGCTACACGGGCTCGAAAAAAAAATTATCTGATGGGGGAAATATATTTAAATAGCAAGAAATTATTTAATAATATTATTAAATTTAATTAATGGGATCAATTTTGAACTTTTTTAATCTAATATCTTGTTTAATTCAAGTTTAAAATTATACTCAATAAAAATTATCTTAACTTAACATAGTCCTTCTGATAAGTCCCCAAATAATTCAAACGGCTAGAAAAAAACATAATTTAATTTTTTTAAAATAATTTTTTTAATATTAAAATGAAAACCTGATGTTCATTACTTAACTCTCCAAATTTATAATTCAGATTATGAACTCTGCTATATTTAAAATATATATATTTTTTACTTAATTATAAATGTTCATATAATTAAATATCATAATATTTTTTTTAAAATATGATAATGTCATAAAAATTAACCTAAAAACTATGAAGATGAATTCAAAATTAAACAAAATATTAAAAGATAATGTTTTTAAAAAAATGAGTTGACAACTAACTCTTTATAGCAAGTAATATCAATAGTTTTCAAGTAGCATTGTTTAATAATGAGAAATATTTTATTATTAATCATCAATATTTATTTTAGAAATCTATTTTAATTTAAAAAATATACAATTATAAAATAAATCATGATAAAATATCTATACTTTAGTTTATATATATAATTTTCTCTTATGCTTTTTTAATGTATGTTTTCTCTTTTATGTACATTTAATTTGCAAATAAAGATTTAGGAAGAACTTAATTAAAATACGAGAGTGACGGAGAACTGCACATGGTACCGTAACTATGTGCCATATCAGCAACTAGATGTGATGCCATGGATTATTCTAGACAACGGGTAGGTTCAATCAACCTTCCCACCTTCACATATAATATATAGATAAATGTTTTTCTTATGGTAGTTGGTAGTCTGTTTTAAAAATATTTTTTTAATAAAAATATTTTTTTATTTTTAGTCTTTATTTTAAATTATTATTTTGTATTTTTAGATTATTTAAATATGTTAATGTTAGAAATAATTTATTTATTTATTAAAAAATATTATTTTAATATATTTTCAAATGTGTGTATTAAAAGTCAACTTGGAGAATGTTTTTTTAAAAAGAAACTTAAAAAAGCATTTTTTTTTTTATCTCAATACACCAAAACACTCAGAATATTAATTTAATATTTTTTTTGTAAAAAAGAAATACTTTTAAGTAAATTCAAACTCAAACATAGAGCTTCTCATTGACCATTCCAAAAACTCCTATAAAAACCCCCCCCCCCCCTTCTACGCCTAACCCCATTGATTGCAACTAAAGTATGGCAGATTCAACACCACTTCTTCTCTCTCGGTCGGACTCTTCAAATGAGTCAAAACAGCCTCCTCCCTCCCTTGATGAAACCATTGAACATTGTATTGGAGAGTTCGGGCTGGCCCAACTCCTCCAAGCCATCCTCGTGTCATTTGCATGGGTGTTTGATGCACAGCAAACATTCATCAGTGTTTTCACTGATGCTGAGCCAACATGGCACTGCACGAGTGATTCATGCACTTCAGCCTCCGACATTTGCCATCTTCCTCAAAATTCATGGGCTTGGGATAACCCTAATGACACATCAATCATATCAGAATGGGGACTTCAATGCGCTAGTTCAATAATCAGAGGCCTGCCCGCATCTTCATTTTTCATGGGGTGCCTCATTGGAGGACTCATGCTAGCCACGCTTGCTGATTCCATGCTTGGTCGAAAGAATTTGCTGTTTCTATCATGCCTGGTGATGTCTTTCTCTGGATCATTCACTATCTTCTCCAACAACATATGGACCTACTCGGCCTTGAAATTCGTTAATGGATTCGGCCGTGCAACAATTGGAACGTGCGCCCTTGTGTTATCAACTGAGCTTGTAGGGAAACGTTGGCGGAGTCAGGTAGGAGTTATTGGTTTCTTTTGTTTCACGCTAGGGTTTTTAACATTACCAGCTTTTGCATATGTAAATAGAGGTTCCTCCTGGAGAAATCTTTATCTATGGACTTCTGTACCAACAATTTTCTACTCCATATCAGTTCATTTCTTAGTTCGAGAGTCTCCGAGATGGCTGTTTGTTCGCGGACGTAAGGATGAAGCTGTGTCTATACTGAAGAGTATTGCAACGGCTGGGAGCAGTGGCATCCTCATGAGCTTCTCAAACTTAGAATTCGGGAAAGAGTCATGGAATGTCGATACTTATTCAGCAATCAAGGTTCTCTTGAAGAAAAAGTGGGCTTGCAGAAGACTTCTGACAGTCATGGCAGTGGTATTTGGTATTGGATTGGTGTACTACGGCATGCCATTAGGCCTCGCAAATTTGTCATTCAATCTCTACCTGAGCGTCACATTCAATGCCTTGTCCGAGCTACCAGCCTCACTGGTGACATTCTTCCTCGTAGACAAGCTGAACAGAAAGGATTCTCTCCTCGTTTTCACCACTCTAAGTGGGGTTTGTAGCATCCTCTCCGTCGTGACGGGCGAGAGATCTGCGAACCTGCAAATGGGGCTGGAGCTGGTGTCTTTTTTCAGTGCATGCACAGCATTCAACATCTCGTTGATATACACACTCGAGCTGTTTCCTACATGCGTGAGGAACTCGGCAATATCAATGGCTAGACAATCTCTTGTGTTCGGCGGCATGTTCAGTCCAGTTCTGGTGGCGGCAGGAAGCAGAAACAGGTTTCTGTCGTATGGGATATTTGGTATGGTGATAGGGATTTGCGGGCTGTTTGTGATATGCTTGCCAGAGACGAGGGGCAAAACAATCTGCGACACCATGGACGAAGAAGAGTACAATAGCACAAAGATTGATCTACCTGTGGTGGGGTGACTCGCATGCATCTAGAATTAAAATTGATTTTCGTGATGTTTGCTGGCTTAATGGCTCTCTGAGAAGATTCCACGTGTGTAATTTCGTCTTGTTCGTCGAGCAAATGGCATTATTGAAATGATATTTGTCATATATGGGAAAATATATTGCTGCTCTTGCATTATGGGCATGATCAAAACTCTTGGCTGGCAATTACAGAAAAGTAGTAATCATTGAGAATTAAATACAAAATCTCACAAGAGAGTTTTAAAAAAGGCTGCGATTTTCTTTATAAACTGAAGCTTATCTTCTCGACAAGCAGCCGTCACATGGCCAAAAAAGACACTGCAACTTTATCTTTTCTTATCTGTTTGCTTTCGTCATCCAGTCGACCACTGACAGACTATAAAATATCTCCGGTGTGAAGGGCAGGGTTCTCGTTCAAACCTGCAATATAATCGTGGATAATTGAGTCTCTTTATCGTTTGATTATTATTTAAAAATATCTTAAAATAATATGTTTTTTATTTTCTTAACACTTACCTATTAAAAATACCTAAATATTTTATTTGATATATTTTAAAACAAAAAATATTTTAAAAACCATATAAAAAAAGTCACCACAAGGCAAGCACTGTAATAGTGGTTGTTTTTCATTGTTTGGAACTATATTTAAAAAATAAAATTATTTTTGATATTAAAATGTCTGAAAATACTATGAAAATGAAAAAATCAAAATTTATAAAAGTGTTTTCTGACAGCAAAAGTGCCGTGGTGAAGAATGTCATGAGGTCCACTGAACATGGGTCCTCATTTCAAGTCCTCTGGATACACGGGCCTGGTCTATTGGACCGTTATTTAATCTGCCACGGGCTTGCTCCGTGTGTGGGCTTCCGCTTTCACATTTAAACTTGTCCAGTAACTCTTCGATTTTATTTCTATGATTGATCATGTCTGGTACCGTGGAATTTGTGGACTTATATGGTGAGCTAATTTGATCTGATTATAAGTATTGATCGGCGTTAGCGTTGACTGAAAAAAAAAGTAGCATGTTTAAGATTTTAATATATGTAAATTTTTACATTGAAAAGTTAAAAAATAATTTACATGAATGTATAAATATATGCTATAAAAATATAAAGTGTAATGTATTTATTTCATATAAAAAATTTGAAACACAATTCATGTGTATGTATATTATATATATATAGTTATCTTACATCAGAAAACTAAAAAAATAATGTATATGGACGTAGTCACATTTAATTATTTCACATTTAGAAATTAAAAAATAATACACGTGTAAGATTATATATATATATAAATTATATGCCACGCTAAAAATATCTGCAAGACATGTGAAACATGTTCGTTGAAGGGGTGTGGATTAATAGTGGTGGTTGCCCGCCTAAAATGACTAGCATGTATATATATATATGTAATGAAAATTAAAATTATCAGACCTTCCTTTAAGTGACAAATTCCTTTCAACGACAAATTTATCCTTTTTTATTCATTATTTTAGATTATTTAATTTTTTTATTTTATATTATATATAAGAATCTAGATCTTATATGTAGATCCACGCGGTCACCTATCAACCATATATTTTCCTTGCTTGCCAGAGTTTTTCTCCTTTCAAATAAAGATTTTGTGGTTGAATGTAGGGTATCGATACACTCAATGAAAACACCTCTTTCTCTCTAGTCTTGATAATTGAATCCCACCATCACATACTATTTATTTATTCTGTTCTATTTAATTATGATATTGATCCGGAAACATTGGGCCCCACAAGTCTCATAGCTGTAGTTATTTCTTACACATTTATTAAACATTTGATAAGAAAATGACAGGTTATGTGTCAAGGTTGTAAGAGAATAGTTGCATGGCAAGATATCTATTTTCTTAACCAAACAAGATGTAAGTTTATATTTGGGACGAGGATAAGGAGGTGAGAAGTTGTCCGTTTAATTTTACATCCCTTTTCCTGTACTTCATGTATAGATAGATAGATAAATAGATAGATAGATAGATAGATAAAAGAAGTCTATTGGGGAGAGAAGTTTGTGTTGTTTTATTTTTACAAGCAATCAGGACTCATGTTTCTTAGCCGATACAAGACAATGATTTCATTACAACCTTCCAAGTAAGTGGCTTAATAATATTTTCATGAATAATCTCAACAATGATATGCATGTGTCTATATATATTCAAGAGTTATTATTTTAATAGAATCATATAATGAAAAAGCATGTCTTGAGAAGATTTGTTTCTTGTGCTTACAGACAATTATCTTCTAGTATAAGTGGGATGATAACATCTTCCGTACAAAACATATCATACAAACTGTATATCTGTTTGTATAATACGACTCATCAAAGATTTTAAAAACTACACTAGTTTTCATAGGAAATAATAAACTAATTTTCATTAGATGCCGTGCAGTTTTTTTATTTTTATCAATAAAAAAAATAGTTTTCTCGTAGCAGCAGCGCCTGTACATCATATATATATAGAGATTTCTCTGCAAATTGAGAAAAACATTAGCTATTTTACCAAAAAATTGGCTTAGCGATGGGTTCTTGCGATAAAATTCCAGGAAAAACTAAGATAGTAGCTGATGATTTGCTTTTAAAAAACAATGAACGAGCAAACAAAAAATTAGTTCTACCTCTGCAAATCTCTCTCCCACTTCTTCACTTTACCATTAAATGCTGATCTTTCGACAATCAACTCTTTTCGAACCTTAAATTCTAAAAATTAAAAACTTCAATGGTATGAGTGTCTGGGTGTGATCGTTACTTGCCAAACTGGTCCCATCAATGCACAATATTTGATTTAGTCTTAATTGTCGAAATCTTATACAGCTCGTAAAAGCAAATTAGTCAAGTCATTGAAGATTAACGTGACCAGCTAGCTCTATGTTTAAGTATAGAGGAGGCAAGTCTTTGAAGTGGAATCTTCTTTGTCCACAGCCACACTTCATTTGAAAAGCTTTCTTGAGCACAAGGGTTGAAAAACTGTTATTTTTGCCCATAAACTAATGCACACTCTATTCGTAATATATATATATTCATGTTTAACACTATTTCTTTGTCCGATTAAGCTCTGTTTGATATGGTGTTTCAAGAGTGATTTTGAAGGATTTTTTTTTTTTTGTATTTTTAAATCATTTTCATGTGCTAATGTCAAAAATTAAATTTTAAAAAATAAAAAATATAATTTTGATATATTTTTGAATAAAAAATATTTTTAAAAACAATTTCAACCATACTTCCGAACATGCATGAGTTGCTTTCGAGGTTCTAGACCTCACTCCATGCACATCGCTGTTGATTAATTTTATTTCATCAATCGACTGCGAAAGGAGAGGATTTTATACATTAAAAAAGAGAAATGATGACTAAGAAAACCATAAAACAGCATTCTTGCTGGTGTTATTTGCTTGGAAAAATTACTAATCATTGTTGCAAGAAAAGCGTTTTAGAAAGTCAGGAAAGCCATGGCACGAATAATCAATGCTTACTAATTAAAGTTTCCATGGCAGCCATATACATTTCTCGAGAACAATCAAGCCAGCTCTAAGTGACGTTGAAGATAGAATTCTGTGGGATTTGAGTCTTCGATGATGAATAATGTAAAAGATAAACTTCCAAACCAGCTAAGTTAATCCCTTAAAAAATCAATTGTGTAGAGGTTGATAAGACGCTATAATAATTTCTTGCTGATGAATCGATGCAGTATATATAATTATTCTATGAATTCATATTAGGGTTTTATAATTTAGTCAAGTTTCTTGGAAGATAGCTTGGTGACACAGCGAAGAGACATTTTTAGGACCACGGGAAGAAGTGTCGTGTATATGTTCTGTTTTGTTTTTTTATTTTTTATGTGTGATAGGGATTAGGATCGACTCATTTGAAGAGAACTTGTGTTGCGGGAAAACACTACTTAATAACAAAATAAAATAATTTGAAGAAAACGAAAAGATACTTAATCATTCAATTTTTATATATATTATTAAAAAATGATTGAGACTGTTGTAAACATTAAACGCGTAACACATAAAAAAAAAGAATAATTAATATTAAAAAATAAAATATTTTTAAAAATACAGTGTAAGAACCTACTGAAGCAACAAATACTGAAAAAACGACAAAATATACACTGTGCAAAGATATTAACGTTTGCTTGAGAAGTTGGGCCTGGAAAAGCAAATCATAAGAAGAAAACATGTTTTGTTAATTATAGGACTCCGTGAAAATGTAACGAGATGATGGAAGAGCGATGACCGAAGAGGAGAAGGACACCAACGCACTCAATTAGACGGAGGGGCCATGAGTGCCCCTTAAGTTTAAATCGCAGCACATTTTCGACTTCTAGGTTCTTTTGTTGAGTTATTCTTCGTATATCTTTTGTCTTCTTAGGAAGTCAGTTAGATGGAAGACATTAAAATTTGACAAATCAGACAATGACAATCCACGTCATCAGTAACGTAAACTGAACAATCAAAGGACACCTCCTCCTGCCTGCTGACTATTCTAACCAGATGAATGCCAACAAGTAACCATATATAATACCAGGCTGCTTGCCCAATACACTTCAAGGAGGTGTTTGGGAGCATGACTAAAATTATTTTTTAAAATATTTTTTGTTTATAAAAATATTAGAATAATATTTTTTATTTTAAAAAAATTATTTTTAATATCAGTATATCAAAATATATTAAAACATTAAAAAAATTTAATTTAAAATAAAAAATAAAAAATCCTATTTTATTAAAAAATATTTTTAAAACATAATTACATACAGGTGTTAGTCTTTCTTTCTTGCAGTATCTTCTAGCCATTCAAACCTGGAAGCTTTTATCACAACGTAAATTGAAAAATGAGTTTTTATTTATATAAAAAACAATTTTAATTAAAATAATAATTATTCCCTCAGGATTTGCCACCTGGCATGTATTATTCCCTCAGGATCGGGTAGATGTAAAAAAAAACAGGTCGTGCCTAGCTAACTAAAAAAAAATCCTGTGTGCGGGGCTACATACTAGTAGCAGCCAAACATATCGGATATAAATTGAGGACTTTCAGGGGAGAGGAGTGGCGCGATTAATCCCTCGACATTTTATAAATGTTGAGGTAGCTAGCTAGGTGAATCAGCCGAAGAAGGGAGTGGAGAATATAGAGATGGGCCACAGGTGCTGCAACAAACAGAAAGTCAAAAGAGGGCTGTGGTCTCCTGAAGAAGATGAGAAGCTTGTCGGATATATCACCACTCGTGAAAATGGAAGCTGGAGCTATGTCCCTAAATCTGCAGGTATACACGTGTGTGCTATTTTTGCTTGCATTAGAGATCAAAACCAAGCCATCTGATCTGTTTTTGACGCATAATTGCGTTGTACTTGCAGGTTTAAAAAGGTGTGGTAAGAGTTGCCGGTTGAGGTGGCTCAACTACCTGAGACCAGAGCTCAAGAGGGGTTCCTTTTCTGCGCTGGAAGAACAGCTCATCATAGATGTTCATAGAATTCTGGGCAACAGGTAAGGATTATTCGAGTCTAATTAAATAAGGAAGCGTATAAAAAGGTAGAAAAAATGAAAAATAAATAAATAAAACACTGTTTCTAGCAGTGGGGAAAGCAGATCACTCCTCATCACTGGCTGACAGTATTTTTTCACTGCATTTTGATTACAAGCTAGAACTTTACACTTGTAACAGATGGGCTCAGATATCGAAACATCTCCCGGGAAGGACAGATAATGAGGTGAAGAATTTCTGGAACTCGCGCTTGAAGAAAAAGCTCATGGCACAAGGCCTGGACCCGAAAACTCACAACTTGATTCCTACTCGCCAGAGGGCAGCTGATAAGGTTGCATGCAGCATATCACCATCTAACCACGGACCCTTTTCGATTACCTCCCATGATTCAAAGATGAAAGATGTTTCCTTGGAGATAATTAACCCTCCTATTCTAACCCTAGTTTCCCCTAATTATCCTTCTTATGGCAGCACTCGGCCTCCATTTTTTCAAACAACAACCGGCTTGCCCTTGCCCAAATCTTTTTACGATAACCCTAGTGTCATTTGGAATGTAAATTCTCAAAATTCTTATGATTCATCCCTTTTCACCTGCGTGTCATCCATTGAGAACTCACTCGCTTCCTCTTCCTCTTCGTCTTCAGCGAACCCAGCTGGGTTTGGTCTCGTGGATGAAAACTGCTTTTGGAGTTGTAGTAACATTGTTGAGCCCTTTGAAGCCGCAAAAATATTCGAAAGTATGCCGCCACAAGATCAAGAAAACCAGCTGGACAAGATTTGTGACACGCAAATCGTTGATGAGAATAAAGGAGTTCATGACATTATGGAAGCTTCATTTGACACCTCTAGCTATGATCTTGGGTTGGTCGACTCCACATTATTTCCTGGTTCAATGTGTCATGATCTTAGCTCAATGGATGATCTTGCATGGAACTTTTAGGCCTCCATATGCGTGTATGTACCTAGTGCTACAGTAAAGATAGTAGGTTTTGCTGGGGTTGTGCATCCCAAATATTTGAAAGGAAAAAATGTTCTTAAAATAATACAATAAGAACATAAACAAAAAAAATAAACTTGCGAGTGTCAACAAAAAAATGTTTTTTATTGTTCGATTCAATTTTACACGTTCTAGTATACCATCTTTTCTTTATTGATCATTATTACATTATAAAGTTTATTAATATAAACACTGATAAAAAATTTATTTTTTCAATATGAGATAAAGATGTTTATAGATATCTTTTGTTTATAGAAAATAAGTTATGTTTTATAAAGAAACTTCTAAAATAGTTTTATTATTTAAAAAAGAAAGCTTCCATTTCTTTCTAGAATTTCGGGAGTGAAGTTACTTGTGATATCAATTAGTTCCCATTTCATCTAAATTTGGGAAGCTGCTCTCGGATGTTGAGTCATTGATAGCCATCGCCTGAATCAATTTCTCCCACCGCATGTTCACCGCCATCGATCCCTTGAGTTTTGATGGTATGAGAACATTTTGATTAGCCCTAATTCTATAGTTGCCTCTTTATCTGTGTTCATCCATCAATTGTGTTTTTATATTTTCAATTCAATCAATCTATCCTTATAAAACCAGATAAAAATGTATAGATATAAGCTGCTGCTGAGAGAGTGTATACGAGACGGTGATGATGATGGTTGATATTTTATATTAAAAAATATTTTTTATTATATTTAATTGAAGTGAAATTTAATCTTGTATTGTCAAAGGATCGTCAGATAGTGTTAATGAGAAAAAAGAAAAAAATCATTTTTCTTATTTACATTTAGCATCCGTAAATACAAATATTTGAAGTCTAGTAGGTAGATGGCAACTTAATTGGGCCTTCAGCTTACTCCCCAGGCCACTACCTGATAGATCGGTTCTAATCACCTAACCCGTGATGATTGTGGTGCCAAGGTTACCACCAGGGCCCACAATAACACAGCCATCATAAGGCCCATTATTTCGCTTATTTGATCTGGCCCATATAACTTTCTTTCTTTTCTGGTTCCATAGGCTTGTAGGCGGAAGCAGTCCGCATGGCCATGGCTTCTCCTCTCTTTTCTTTTTGGCCGTTACATATCCCGTAGCTTTTGAAAAACAGTTGGTGGCGATTTAGTTCGGCATTAAGACTATTATTTTTTATTTTGGTTGAATAAGCAACTTAATTAATTATCAGCTCTCAACGGTGTAAAATTATGGAGTCCCTAAAGTTACTGTGTGAGCATTGTGGGCTCACATCATGATTCTTTAAAAAAGAGAATTTTTTTGTGCTTTTACTTTGGCAGAAACAATTGGTTATGTAATTCCACAGTGAAATGGAGACTCGAGTTTCCTTTCCCAATCTCTTTTCAAATACTGGCCCAGAAGTTTCAATAATTCCAAGGGGAAAAAAAATGACACAAGAAGAAATGATCTTGAAGCCAAAGCCTGATCATGTGGTTGGCAATATATATATATCAAACCCATCACAATATATCCTACCTTCGTGTCAAATGAATTTTAGTAGTGATACAATGTCTGTAAGGAACATTTTCTTAAAAAATATAAATCTTTGTTACTTTGCGGTCATCCTAATTGGTAGCTCTCAGTATTGCATGGGGAGTGCAGTGTTGGAGTCATAAGTTGAAAATTTCTTCAAATGTCCCGTTCATGCAATCCCTGTACATCATGTAGTCGTCGATTATTTCAGGCTTTGATGGCTCCATGCCCTCGGTCATGCCAATCTGTGGGAAATCCTTAAGTTCTAAAGGTGGGAACGGAAATTGATACTGCAAGCTCGAGCAGTTTGGCATCTGCATATCCTGCATCCACAATATGTTCTGTGATTAATAATCAGTCTCATACCCAGAAAAAGAGAGAGAATTCAGCGGGGAGGTGGAAAAAGCAACTCGATCCAACTCCTTTTGAAGATTATTGTTGAATAATTAAATTAAAAATGTGAGCCCAGCAACATGTTTTGAATTGGAGATGATTTCAAAATGTGTTTCAAGTGGGGGAACATGTGCATTGGAAATAGTGATATTTGTGGTGTCACATAGAGTAGACCCAGAGAGAAAAATCAGGAAGAAAGATGTTTGAACTTTGAATTATTTTCGAGACAGTCAAAAGAAGTTATTGAAGATGGTGAAAAGAAAGCTAATTGGAGTCAGTGAGAGAGATTTTTAGAAGGAAGCTTTAGGAAAAGACAGGGAGTTTCATGGCTTCCAACTTTTGCTGCTTTCAACTTAAGATCAAAAGAAAGAAAGAAAAACTCAAAGGGCTTGTGTCGTGGGCCATTCCTACCACATGCTGGCCCGAGGATTGTACTTTCATTCTCTGCGTGAAGCACAGCCACGTGGTATTCTCCCTGGTGTGAACATGAAGCTTTCGCAACAGGGCAGAATATCGATGGAAATGTGGTTTTAGCAAAGGAGATGATCGGAAAAGGATGGCTTGGAGAAGATGATTACTGCATGTGTATCTCGGCGTGGCCCATGCCATCAATGGCCTGATGTTTTTCTACTATCTTTCCATGTCACACCCATGTAGACATATTCTATATGCAGTTACCTAATATTTAGTTATTATTGTTACTATTTTTTGGACCGACATTAACTATATATCAGAAGATCATCAAGCCATCAAAAAACTAAACCTGCGTGTAAAAGGAACCTTGTTTAACGAGCCAGAATTATTGTCATAAAAAATAACAGTACCTGAATTAGATTTGACGAGAAATCCACGCCCATCGAGTAAAGGCTAGCTGATGAACTAATGGCTTCATCGGAGGGGAACGGAGGTTGTAAATCATCGGGTATCGCAGTTTCAATCGGAGTCCCTTGAGTGACATCCGAGGAAGATGTTTCCGATGGAAATTTACAGTAGCCATTGTTGAAGTTTTCATCTCGATGATCAGCATTATCTCTCCCTTTAGAACTTTCAATGCCGCTAACTGTGTCGTCCCCTAATAATTGCACTTCTGATACCAACGCCGCATCCTTCTCCTGATCATTTCCATTATTTTCTTCTAATTTCGTTTTTGGAATATGTATTGTTTTCCTGAAAACACGGCATAATGCATAGGAATCCTGTGGCGCAAGAACAGCCAGAACTTGTTAAAGAGGCAGTGACAAAGATCTGTAAAAGCAAGATCACAAAGAGCAGAAAAAGAAACAAGAAACCAGGCAAAGATAGCGCAAGTACACCTAAAGTCACGAAACAAAGACTCTTTCATCATCATATATGTTGATGATAAGGTATTCTTTATTAAAGAGAGATAACATTTAGTAGGAAAAGGAAGATCTAAAAATGATATGTTGGTGTGCAAAAACAAGAGCAAATGTGACAAGATCTCTGCTCTATATATGTGTTTGCATATCTGTCATATAAAGAAGCATAATCCTGTATATAATATGCTCTTAAAAATACTAATGTTTTTCTAAATCATTTGATTAAGAAGCTACTTGGAGTAGTAAAATTAATATTAACATTAATTAATTAGACATGGACCACTTTGCATTCATCTGTCATTGCTACTAGTAGGGTTTCCTGTGAGACCAAGAACTCTGATCTTGCAGCCGCGTGTGAATCCTATTGAAATATATATCTTCTACACAAGACTGGCAATCAAACACGTACGGTTGTCTTTTTGTAAACCCTAATTAATACCTCTCACTACTGGTCTACATATGAAAGCCATGCCACCAAAACCACCAGATCGATGGGGCAGATCCAGCTTCACCATGATATTGCATGGCTCATATATTGTTCATATATAATTAATTCACCTACATGACATTTCTGGACATAATTAATTATGCAGTGGGTTAATTAAATTTGTGTCCCTACTTGATTAAACTTCTGTACATGCATCAAATAAAAATCGTGCCGTAATTAAGTACAATATATACCTTTAAACTTGATGATGCAGCGCCACACAATGAGTCGATCAAGCGATACTCGTGCATTACCCAGTTGGTTCTAATGCCATGGGGAGCTCTACCTTTATAGTACACCAATGTCTTCTTCATCCCAACCGGCCGCTTCTGCGAGCTCACTGGTCTGTCTTTCCCTGTGGCTTTCCAGTAACCAGCTTTTGTCGCCCTGTTCGTTCTTGAACCATTAGGGTACTTCTTGTCCCTGGGGCTTAAAAAATACCACTCCAAATCCTTGCTCGGTAAAAACGACTTATCTGTCGATCGAATCATCACAGAAAAAAGAAGAAAAAAAGTTGTCAGGTGCATATATGAGGTGATACTGGATAATATCGATGTGGGTATGGGAGCTAATTGCATCTGTAAAGCATTTACCTGGCAAGTCCCATGGCTCACATTTATAGAGATCCACCTCCGGGATAATTTCAAGCTCAACTGTGCGGCCGTTGATTTTTCTATCGAGATAGTAAACAACGAGCTCTTCATCAGTTGGATGGAACCTGAATCCAGGAGGGAGGCTCACGGGCGCCATTGCTGCTATGACAGTAATTGCAGAGAGGTGGCGGGGGATAGAGGGGAGAGCGCCAAGCTGATCGAAGAACGTCTGGATCGAGGATAGCATGTTAGTACTAATATAGGACACACCGTTTTGTTATGACAGAGATGGTTGCATTAACTAGCCCTTCAACTTCTCTGTATATTACGTTGCTGCCATTCACTCAAGAGACCTGACATCTTTAATTAATTCCCCTGTCCCTTCCTTGCTACACCTATCAGGAAATTAAAAAATGTTTTCAGTTAATTTAGAAGAGGAATATTGTGGTGTGAAAAGAATGGTTAGATTTGGTATTTATGTTTTGATAAAATGAATTTGGGATACGACACTGCAGGTCCTTCGACTTTTGAGGATTCTGTGTGAAAACCATCGGGGAGGATAAGGAGCTTCCCTGCTTTTGTCTGCTCACAAACTGGCAAAAATCAGAGGACCCCTCGAGCGAATGTGGGGGCCAGCTGGACCGTCCATCTCCTACAACACGCTATACCAGGCCTCCCCTTCTTATTTAAAAAATACCACTGTATTATAATGATTTATCTTTCAATTTTTTTTTCATAAATGTGTTTTTATATTGTTTTGATATATTAATGTTAAAAATATATATTAGAAAGCATGAAAATATTTTAATAATTTTATAAATACAAGACGTTTTGAAAACAGCCACTGTCGTAATAATAATAAGAACTAAAAAAGAGAGGGTGGCAACCAGTTAGTAGCGTAAAAGAATCTGATCGGGAACAGGATGATCATGTGCCATTTACCAAAAAGCAACGTGATGACCAACTCATGTTCTCTGTTGCCTTGGATGCATACAGTGAGATGGTGTGTTTTTTGTAAGTTTCTTGAAACGTTGATTTCTTTTTTATTTATGCATCCTGGTTAATAATGAACAATTGTTAATAAAAACACGATTCGACTAGTGATTTTTTTTAATTTTGACGGTCCAAATGTGAATGCCTCTAATTTAATGTGAATTTGATGGGCCATGAGATGGGCCCGTTTGAAAATTCTCTGGCCTTCTTTTATTTCCAGATAGAAAGGAACACTTTTATCATTCAACAGTTTGATGAATTGAAGGGGGCCATAATCATCACCTTAGAAGATCTACCTGGCACACCGTCACAGCCTAGAGCCCTAGACTTATCTTTTTCTTTTTGTTATTTTTCGCTTTCTTTTCCTGCCATCCAAACTACTTGTCCTTTACTGTTTTATTCTGTTTCATCTCCCCCTCCCTTTGATTCCTTTCCTTTCCTTAAAATATCATTTCCATATGAGTAAAGACACACTTCCTCCTTTAATGATTGCAGACCCAAAATCTTTGACTGCGGTCTGGTCTCTCTCTTCTCTCTCACGCGCCACCGCAATATTATCGATCGATGCAATCCTATATACCAGCTATTCCGATCCCCCATCAAAATATATAGCGCGAGGGTACGTTTTGCATGCATATACACTTTTAACTCCACAGCTACTCATTTAAAATTTTAAAGCACGTCAAAACCGCATATTATCTAAGCTATTTCTTCCGGTCGACCGTAAAATCGTACGTGATCGGTAAATTATAGCTGCGCATGGCCAGCTAATTAAGATGATCAGACCCGAATGACCCTCTAGTTTTGAAGTCCGCCGGGTAATATTTAGAGAGCACAACGGGCCGGAGAAAACAAGCTAGTAGTATATATTTATCAAAACGGAAGTTAATAACTTTGCTAATTTAGGGTTCCTTTCTTTTGTTTGGATGAGTCTTTATGGTAGTTACGCTCAAAGGTGAAAGTAATTTGAATCAATCTCTGTGCAAGCCAATTACATTGAGAAAGAGAGAGTGATGTGGGGTTTCAAGGGTTTGCCGAAAGATCCTTTTACATTCTTTACTGGCTAGCCGCGCTCCACAATATTATTCACCACGTATTGTAGCACAGATATAGTGGCTAGCTTCACCCTGTGTATGAATCAACATGCATGAAGAAGAAGCTTTGGATTAGCGTAAAAGAGATTCCGAATTCTTCTTTTTCACCAATGGGATTGCAAAAACATGGTAGCTAGACGCTCCTACTTGTAAAAGAAAAGGAAAAAGCAACTTGATCCGTCAAGCTCGAACTAGAAGTAGCACCCACATTTTGATTCTCCTATGCAGTTGCATAACTTGCATTCTTTATTAATTAATAATTTAATATAGCTGTGTTTCTTTATTTTAGTTAATTTTTCCTTTTTCAAGAATGATAGACGGTGGTGTTTGTTATTATGTTAAATGGGCTCTAAAGCCATGCAACCTTTCACACGATCTGAGTGAAATAAAGCAATGGAAAACACATACAAGAGACCATGCATGGATCGATGCCTGGGTGTGATCGATTAATGTAGCTGTGGATCGATGACACGTAGTCAGCTATCCATAAAGAAGAAAAAGAGAGAGAAAGAGATTCTAAAATGTCGGCTCGATATATATATCTAGATGCCATTTCAGTCTGTGCATGCAAAAGACAAATGTTCAGATTCTTCTTCCATTACACGTAACATATATGAGGTACTGCAGCTTTCATGGTATAGCTGCTGGGTTGCCTGCAGTTCCCGAGGGCACGAATGTCATTTGGACATTAGTTTCTGACTTGGCAGTAGCTTTGAAAGCATCGTAATGACCTCCTCGTCCATCCTTTTCTCCCGAGCCCAAGAGTAGCCCTTTGCCAAACCTGGACCACGCGCGTCACTGGTGGGATTTGAAAGGGACCATGTTCATTCTTCCTTAAGAAGCAGCTGCTTCTAGTCAAGAAAGAATATATACGGCGAGTGGACAAGCAATCTAGTCAGTGTAATGATCTCTAGCAACTACAATGAGAACCTAGCTACTCGCAAAATGTGGTCATTCTCGGATTGTAGCTAGCTAGCTATCTGGAGTAGAAGAATTAATCCCCGACAAACTAGAAGTAAGAAAAGATAGCTTCCACAGTCTATTTTCTTATTCTGAAATGTTTTATGATGGGTGAAATAAATCAGTAAAGTGCTTTTCTGTATACAATGAATAGAAAATGTTTGATACAGTTGTTGTTGTAGTTTTTTAAAGTGTTTTTTGTGCTGAAATATATCAAAATGATATTTTTTTTATTTTTTAAAAATCATTTTTAACATCAGCACATCAAAATGATCTAAAAATATCAAAATATATTTATTTAAAATGAAAAAAAAAATTAAAATTTTTTAAAACGTAATTTGAGAAGATATTCCAAACAGCTTCTAAAAGTGACGCCTGCAGTGCATTTCAATCGTGGCAACTTTTATTTATTAATGAGTTGGTATTTTCCTCATTCTATTAGATAATTTCAAGTTAACGAGCATCGATTTCTATCCTGCCATATTTTCTCTTTCATTTGTATCTCCATTCAGATCCCAATGAGTCATTATGAGTATCTACCATTTTCTCTTTATATAGTGCATGCATCTTAAAAATATTTAAAAAAAATATAAATTCTTTTTTAATATTTTTGAATCATTTTGATATAATAATTTTTAAAAAATAAAAAATATTATTTTCATATATTTATAAAAGAAACACATTTTAAAAAGCACCATAAATCACAATCTCAAATGGAATTATTTTAATATATTTCAAATTGTGTTCTGAAAATATTTTGTATTTTTTATCTTTTAATGTGCTATGTCGAAAAAAAATTTAAAAATAAAATAATATTATTTTAATATATTTAAAAAAAATTAGAAAACAATTGTAACCACGATCTCAGACTTTATACCTCTTAAATGTTGCAGTCTTCTAATCCATTTTTATCAACCGTTGGATTTCAAACTATTTATCAGAATATTGTTAATTCAAGGAAAAACAATACTAGAACTAGTAATTTTATAGTCAGTTCTTTTTTAAGTTTAATTTTATTTATTTTAAATAAATAAAGAGATGCAATCATATGAAGATGTTTTTATTATTATTGATGGATCATATATTTTATATTTTTTTTTCCTCTTTATATATATGAAATAAAATAGGTTGTAGAAAGTAATTAACAGATAAATAAGTATTTATGAGTGTAGTGGTAGTTGTTTTTTAAAATATTTTTTGTTTGAAAATACAATCAAATAAAATCCTTTTTATTAATAAAAATAATATTAGCACATCAAAATAATAAAATAAAATATTTTTGAAAAAAAAAAGTTTTTTTAAAATGTTATTCAAACTTTGTCATTAAAGTGATCCAATAATCCTGGCCCACAAGTTAGTTGACATGTTTGCTGTCTGTTATACCGTGCCCAAAAATACCATGAAAATAATACTGGCCCAAACTAAATTACGCTTCATTCACTTGTCTGGGCCTCCCTATCTTCGCTTCAAACTGCAATGGTGAGCCCAGATAGAATTACTCGTTAAGTGGAGTAAAGCTTCACCCAGTCGAACTCGGATTGAGAGAGGGGGTGGAAGATGTCGATACTGTGGGAGAAGAGCGAGGCCTGGAGGTGGATAGTGAGGAAGACAAGAGACTCAAAGCCATTCTTCTTCACATTCGCTACAGTATGCGGTGTCGTTCCAGGTGTGATTGGGTATTTCGTGATGCAAACCACCAATTCCAGCAACCCCGAGCTCGAAGCCCGCCTCCGTCAGAACGCCCGTCCCGATTCCCTTGTACGTACGCTATATATATCTTGAATCACCATTGATTCTCTCCATAAAAACGTTTGCTATGCAGATTTTTGGGCATGGCCCACTGTTTGTGATTATTGACTTTTTAATTCCCAATTCTTCTGTTAAGTTGGTTATTTTAAGAATCTGACTCTGACTCTGATTCCGATGCTATATTTACAAGTAGTTTAGCATCGAATGCTAGAAAATAATATATGAAAAGTATGTTAATCACTCGTAGATATCAAGAGGAATAATGGAAGGGGGGCAAAGTTTTCTGAGGGAGGGGTACCACAATTAGCATAAAGTTGCAAACTAGTCACTGGAAACTTTTCATCTTGGTTAAGCTTCCATATTTCAATATATGGCAGATGGATTTCACAGCTAAGGCCACTTCTAACTGAATTCATCGTCTGGTAATCACAGGAATGAAAGTGCATTGCAGTGACCTCAGAGTAGCTGCTCTAGATACTTAGGCTAGTTCCTCTTCAGCTTGTCTCATGTCCTAGAGGTATATTGCCCCAAAATCCTGGATCATGGTTAAACAATCTTAAACTACTTTATCTTTACTTCAATTTAAGCAATGTTAGACCTATTATTTTGTGATGAATTCACATGGTAGAACTTGATTTTTAAGTAGTCTCGACATTGAAACGGGTCTTTTTATTTTAATAAACGAGTTTAATTCTACTTTGATTGTATAAAGCCTTCTCATCTTCAAATGGAACTACTTGTTGACAAATTTTGCTTGCTCGACTTTCTCAATCAGATGATGGGTAGAGTTAATCGAGAGAGACTAGCAGAATACCTTGGCGAGCTGCAGCGGAAAGAGGATACAAACGATCGATATGTAGCTGCTCTAAGAGGGGAGACATTTACAAGAAACCCATATGTAAGAATTCAGTCAATACCCAAGCAGAATAGCACTGAAGCTGACAGGGGGCAGAAACTTGGTAACGATCAAAAGAAGCAGATTGTTTGATGGTTCTCGCTGATGTGCCACTTTCTATATTTGGTATATCAATGCCATGGCTGCACAAGAAATGCAAAATGGTCCCTTTTCTTCTTGTTACGCAACAGCTTGTATGTAGCCTGTGTTTTATTTGGAATATCTCTGCTTTGGTTTGTTTTTCTTATACCCGCTGGGAATGACAACAGTTTATTTCATATTGTGATGTTTCTGATTTGCTTTTGGTTTTGCATCTTGAACCCAAAATGCTTCTCAGCTATTTGCAGCTTCTTGGTAGTTCATGGAAAAGATGATGTTAGTGCCAAGGCTTGATTCCAGGCCTGGCTTTCGAGGCTTGGAAAGAAGTGACATGTTTTAATTTCAAAGTTTAATGCCGGCAAGGAAGTTGATAAAAACAGAAATTCATACAGCTTTAGGCTAAAGCATCTGGGCACTTTCTTAACTTCGGTCAATAATGAGCAGGTGTTTCCTCCTTTTTGAAAAGCTTCGGCTCTTAGAGAATAAATATAAATTAGAATAATATAAATTATATTCTGGAATCTCATCTAATAGCTTAAGTTTTTAGATAAGATGATTCTCTAACATGATATTAAAGTTATATTGATCCAACAGTCATGAGTTTGAATCTCACTACTCATTCAATTTGATAAAAATCAAGTACATGGTAGAATGAGTCTGTGTGTAAATTTTCAAACCCAAAGGATTTTCACTTGAAAAGATATGTTAGAAAATAATATAAATCGTATTATATAAAATTTAACTTTTGACATGGGAATCGCTTCCCAGTGCTCTAAATAATATTCTAAATTTATTAGAGATGAAGTGATTCCAAAAGCTAAATTTTGCAGCATTGCAAATATACATCATTCTCAACCGAAAAAAGAAGTCCTGCATCAAATTTAGAAACAGAACAATATAAAGAGCAGAGAATCTAACTCTGCCTTCACACTCGAACACGCGCTCATGAGCTTACACAAACACATTAAAAGAGAGCAAGACAACCACATGTACAGTTCAAGATACAATTTCCTTGATCCAGTCGTTAAGCATACAGCCTGATACGACTGGTGATTGTCTGGCGGCAGATAGGGCAATTGGATACTCTCGGTCCACAGTCTCTACAAGTCTACAACCAAGCAACAACGATATTAGTATTCGATACTGTATTTTAAAAATATTTATAAAAAAAATTAATTTTTTATTTTAAATTAAAAAACTTAAGTTTATTTAGATCGCTCATCACAAAAATAAATTTTTAAAAATAAAAAAATATTATTTTAATATTTTTATAAAAAATACATATTTAATAACAATTGTAAACACACTCTTATTTTAAAAAAAAAAGTTGGCAATGTTTATAGGTGGCAGCTCACCATGTGCCCACAGCCAAAGGCCAAGTTCTTTGCATTAGTCAGGCAAATAGGGCAGGCCTGTAATCAAAATGGAAGATTGAAAAACAAATATTTCAAAGTTATAAATTATCGACGAGCTACAATGTTCCAGACAAAAAGACAGAATTACACGAGGTTATTTTCAAACCTGGGTTCTATCATCGAGGACCGGAGAAGAAACATGGGATGGTTCACGATCTAGCACTGGACGAGGGGAATAAGGAACTGGAGGAGGGCGTGGTACTACTTTCCTTGCTCGTCCCAAAGAACGTCTTTTCTCCGAAAGCCATTTGAATGTATGAGACAACACGTAAGAACAAATGGATGGTATGCAGAAAAAAATGGTCAGTGCATTAGGATGCTGGGAAACGTAAAAATGGAAACCCTTCCGTTGCTGTTTTCTCATTCAAAGTGAAAGGACAAGCAACCAATTTTATTCATACCCAGATTCAAAACTAAGACGTGCTGACCAGTTTTAGAATTGGCTCCACTGCTGATGGTTTTTATTTTGAAATTTTCAAATGCTGGCAATGCTTTAGTGTGGAGCAGTGAATAAACAAGTTTATCAACCTACCCGATAATACAAAGCTCATCAGCTGCTTTATACTGGATGGGAATCTCCATCAGAGCAGCTAGAGCAAAAGCAGTTTCTTTCTCAGAGATAGTTGTGTTTTTTGACATTATTGCAGTGAAATTAACGAACTGCACACAATACAGAAACATGTTGATAAAGTGCTAGTGTGTATAATAAATTAAATCAGAATGTTGGATGGAATTCGAGCTTAACATTCATTTTGTTATCACTATACCTGAAAATTGTCAAATTCACGTGCTGGGATTTTGTCATCAAATCTCTGCATGTCTTCCCATGGTCCATCACCAACTCCAACAAGAATTATTGAAAGCGGGTATGAACTGGTTAAGAATATCATAAGGTTACACATTGTAATAGCTTTTCATAAAAGAAATGGCAACACATTTCAGTAAAAACACGACATCATTTTCTGGCATTGTTAAAATCCGATGATTGATGTCATCAGATTCAACTTTGCACCCCCTTACTGTTGATACAGGTTTACTGACATGTTCGGACACTAAACAGGTAAGCTCGTTGCAATAAAATTATGTTCTGTGTGGACCGAGTGTTCTTCACATACGAATGCAATATCAGGCTGGCATGACAAACAAATAATTGAATAACAAGCTGGTTATGATGCAATATAAATCTGTATAGTAGTCTGTGAAGTAGAATGTCATGGCCATTTGAGTGGCAATGAGAAGTAAGACAGTAAATGCAAATGGGCTGGCACCCCAAGCGCTCTAAAAAGTAGTAGTTCTAATAAGAACCAGAGTTTGTCATTTTAATTAGATGAAAGTTGTCTTATGACAATAGGATATATTTTCTATGAAAGTTAGTCTGAGCAAGTATAAATGATTTGCATTTATCTTTAAGGCTCGACCTTGCATCAACAATTGCCCTGATTGTTTGCTCTTCTTGTGGACTCATTTCTCCATCGCCTGTATTCACACTTCTTGTGACCTTCACAGTAAAAGAGACTATTACTTCGATTACATATGCATCCATACATACAGAAACAAACACATGCAAGCATGCAGGAAAGGAGAGAGGATTTTAAATTTCAAACCTGGCCATCTGCAATGATGAGCAATACATGATATTGACCTTTACTTTTGTCCACAATGTCGATTGCAGCCTCAATCACCGGTCCATACGAAGTTGGCCCTTAAAACCAAAACATATATATTTGTGAAGATTTATTTGACTCGAGAAATAAGTAAAACACAAGAATCTTTGTAGAAGTAATGTTCAGCCATCATTCTAATTAAGTAAACTAAGGAGTTGATAAAAGACCAAATTCAAGCATCAAATAATCAAAGAGCAAACCTGAGAGTCGCAAGTTTGGAACAATCTTTTTGTAGCATGCCAGGACTTCTTCAAAACCATGGCAAGATGAATGATCACTGTGAAAGCTAAACACCTCTTGATCATGAGTGGTGGCTGTATAGATATAATAAAGAAATAAATAAATTCAACAGCTGGATTATAAGGGGCAAAACTAGAAACAACATTGTTAAAACTCAACTTCCAGGGACTGAACCTACCATCGCCAAAGCCAAAACAAGGAATTAAGTTGTCTTCATCAAAAGGAGCCAACGTCTTCCCAATAATAGAGATGGCTTTCTCATATGGATTAGGCGTGTCTCCGATGGCATGAAGGCAGCGTTTATTGAATGAGACTTTGCCTTTAAAATGAAAACCAACGCATTGACATCCATGAGAGACAAGCCAAAACACAAACCATTTCAAAGGAACAGAAAACACGAGGATATAATTTAAATAGCTTGTTATAACCATTCCAGTCCTTAGTATATGATTGAATCATTCTTCTATATTATTAGATTGCCTCCTTTTGGTTTTTAAAGATTGGTTTTTCAACTCTGAATACTTATTTCAACTTCACGGAAGTCTCAAAATCCAAATTCCTGAATAACTGATAAATTAGAACACAATGCTTTAAGGTACAAATCGACGATGGGATGACTTCACTTGCACATACCTGTCCATTCATTGCTTTTAGTGAAATCAATTCCAACAATGAGATTCGATGATTCCAGTCCAGCTTCCCTCAAGGCTTCCGTAACCTGTAAAAGAGGAGGGCGGGCGGGGGGAGGGGGACTGTGAGAATTCAACCAAGTAGCCATTATTATTCCTATACTGAAGCAACAAACTTCTGTTATGAAAATTACGTACGTTGCTAGCAAGCGATTTCCATGATTAATCAACAAGCACTTCAAAACAATACCTAAAGTTTAACGCTAGAACACATGGTGAACGTTTGCAGAAGGTTTACAGAAAGCTCTGCGTGTTTGAAGTCGCAACTTGCACCTCACCGCTTAACTAGTGACTCGACTAGTGGATTTTTAAAAAAATAAGGTATAGTGTTGGTCGGGTTAAAGAATAAAATCTGAATCATAAATTTCAGATAAAACACAAGGGCCATATCAATTATTTACCCTGTTTTTTATTATATATATATAAAAAATAAAATCAGCCCATCAATTACTTGAACTGTTTTCAGTACTGCCTGGGGTCACCAATAAATTTGATGAATAAAAAAGCTTGCTTTTCTTTATTATCTCATCCAAATTCCACGTTCCCGTTGAGTGGAAGAAAGAAACCGTGTTGACGACGTGATGACCTACAACGCGTTCGCTTTATTGCCAGTAGTTGTCAGTTATGGCCCTCTATTCTCGCAGGGTTTCGAAAAATCAAAAAATATATATTTTTATATTCTAATTTCAATTAAATTATTTTAATGTATCAATATCAGAAATAATTAAAAAAAAACAAATATTATTTAATATAATTTTAAAAACAAAATTAATCACGCAATTAAACATATTCATTAATCACGTGAGATAGTTATTTATCGAGGTAGCTAGAGGCCTAGAGTACAGTCAAAACTTTGAATACGGCCAATCTAAAAAACTTCAAGACTGGGTCAAATTAAGTGCATACATCAATATTATTATTTTTTACTGAAAAAATATATAAATATATATTTTTTATAAAATAAACACATTAAAATTATTTTAAAAAATATTAATTTAATATATTTTCAATTAAAATATATTTTTAAAACACACACAAACAAACTTCCAAACACCAAAATAAATAGTGGCCAAGTAGTTATATCATTTTTTTTTACTTTGGTTTAAAAAGATTGTACACTCACCGTGATGATTGGGAGTTATTTTAACAATGAGTGTTATTTTTATATTTAGTAGTAATTTAAGAGTCGGTCGGATTATTTTTTTCAAAATTTTGTTTTCTTAAAAAAAACAATTAATTTAATATTGTTTTAATGTTTTTTAGTGTTTAAGATGTTGACGTAAATAAATAAAAAACATTTCCACCCAAATTTTAAATGCATAATCTCCACGTCCAAAGATGCATAAGTCGTGTTTTTGTGTTTGAAAAAAAAAACATGTTTCATGAGTGATGGAGTGGATAGAAATGATTTTTTTAAATATATTTTTTAAAAATACAAAAAAATAATATGTTACCAGTTTGAGTAAAATGAAAATATTTTACAAACAAACTGTCAAATAAAAACTATTGTCTTCGATTTGAAGAAGAAGAAGAAGAAATATAAATATAAAAGCACCTGGCGATACTTTGATATGTTGAATTATAATTTTTGTTTGAATGACAACCGAAGAGTATCTGAAAAGCAAACGAAACTTTTGGAGTGGAGTCATGAGTGGAGTGTGCGAGCTGGTAAGAAGATTCCCCCGAGATGCCGTCAGAGAAAAGTCGAATCAGAAAAATTGACTAAGCTTTTTGTATTACGGTTTAAATTGACATCAGCGAGAATTTGAATTTTAAAAAGAAAAACAAATTCTAATTGTATCCGACTGATGGGGGGGACGGATATAATTATAATTATAATTATCTATTCTAAAAGAAAAAATATAAGCAAAACTTCCAGGAAATGAAAGAAAATAGTTATGAGGCTCGTACCTGTTCTAGGGAAGAGAAATTATCCGGGATGAAACTATATTTCTGCTTGATGGATTGCTTCTTATCCAATTTAGAACCAGCCTTTGCTTGACTTCTAGAATCACTGCCAGGGGCAGTAGCAGTATTACTCAGTGACGACGGTGGTTCGCTGGACATTATTCCTGGATGATACGGATACGAGGATGAAGATGAAGATGAAGATATTCCTCTTGTAACTCTGCTTCTATTTCCGCTTCTCCCACGACGGCGATAACCTCTCCGCCCGGACTCTACACGAGAAAAGACCCCACCCATATCATCTTCTTCAATCAAGAAAGGGGCGAGATGAAAGAAAATATAGTGTAAAAAATGTGATTCGCAGGAAAGATCGTGGAAGCACGGATAAGTGGATTGTTGCCAGGGGAGAATTGATGCTGTGTGCGTATACTGTGAAACAAAATCAAAAGGAGTCGATTAACTTGCTTATGGAGTCTAACGGGTAGATGCTTAAAAGTTAAAGCAGCAAAGGATCCTAAAGGTGCAGGATTGCGTGGAAAAAATGGAAGGCACAAGATGCGAAGGGAGAAGCCAAAACAAGTTTTCCACTTTTATTACACTCTTTAGTGCTGCTGAGGGGTAGCTATTGGATAAAGCTAACTCCACCAGACGGGGTTCCATTTATAATGATAAGAAAAAAACGTTTTGTGTTTCTTTTCACACATGATTGTTTACTTTTGAATTTTAAAAGTATTTTTAAAAATAATTAAAAAAAAACTGTTTTAAATTATTTTTTAATAATTTTAAATTATTTTAATATATTTATAAACAAAAAATAATCTCAAAGCAATCATTCATGTATTCTCTCACTCTCTAATGCAGTGATTGTAATAATTATTGTTTTTCTAAAAAAAATATATATTAGAATAAATAGTGTTATTTTGATATATATTTTTACTAGTAATATATTAAAAATATTAAAAAAATAATTTTATATTTTAAAAAATCATGAATTATGGAAATACAATATCAAACATAGCTTTAGCATGATTTTTTTTTTATAAGTATTTTTGAAACCAATTATTTTATTTTTTTGCTTTCAGTTAATTTTTATGTTTCATGTCATTTTAATATACTAATATCAAAAATATTTTTTAATAAATAAATAAATATATTTTTAATATATTTTTAAATAAAAAATAATTATTAGCCCATCTAAAAATATTGCAAAAAAAAGCGTGAGACAACAAGTTTGGATAGGTGATCGTACTTGGTGACCTTTTTTCCGACTAGAAAGAGTCGAGACTCGACGGATATTTTGAATTAATAGTTCAAAAAGGGCCGGTCATAGATAAAAAAAACCGGTCACACCAACAATACTCATGAAAAAAAAATAGATTCAATTCAGATCAAGTCGTGATGTTTCAAATATATATATATAATGTTTTTTTTATTTTACATTATTTTTTTATATATTTTTAGAGTATTTTAATATGCTATATAAAAAATAAGTTTTTAATAATAAAGATAAAACCAAAGCCCAGTCAAAATATAATTTTCATATATGATTTTTTCAGAATAATTTTTTTTTAATTTATATTTTTTTATATTTAAAATTATTTTAATATGTCAATATAAAAAATTATTTTTATTTTTCAGGATAAGTACAGAAAAGAGGGAGAACCGGAGCAGGTCACGCGGCTTTTCATGTCTTCGTTGTTCCGCGAGATTCTCGCGTGAAGGTCACTCTTTTCGGTAGAAACGGGCGATTCCCTCACCAGTCGCCAGTTGCTCGACTGAGGTAACTAGACATGCGACGAGAATGGATGGCGGACTGAGGTAACCTGGAATCCTGTAAACAACCTAACTTTTATTTCATAAAGAAAGTTTAATTCAAATAATGCTGTGACGTGGCCAGTTGTTACACGACCTGTGAAACAATCCAAGTATCCGGCTTTCTTTTTGTGATTAAAGTTTGCTTTCTAAATACAAACTAGGTTGTAAATGTCATTCTGGTCGTTGTTCTGATTTTTTTATTGATATAAAATGTTTTGGTTTCATAGCATTTCAGCATGCTATTTCGGGGTTGTTCCATTCCGGTCATTGTTCCGGTTTTTTTATTGGTATAGAATGTTTTGGTTTCATAGCGTTTCGGCATGTCATTTCGAAGTTGTACTGTTCCTATATAATTAATTATATATGTATATAAAAAAAATTAAAATATTAAATTAACAAGCATAATTAAAATTCAAGATAAATTAACTTTAAATTATACAATACAAACACAAAGTCAAACAAATATAATCTCAAAATTATAAATACAACCACAAGTTAATCAAAATAACGAGGAACGGTACCGAGACGTTCCGACCAGTATTTAGCCAGTATTTCTAGAACGGACCGGAATTAAAACCCAGATAAAAATGACACTGTTTTATATCGGGTTTTTTAATGGCACGGAACATTCCGGCCGGAACATAATGGTATTAACAACCATGATACAAACTATTAAATAAAAAGGTAAATCATATGTGTTTTTAACTCCATCATAATACTTGTAAATTGTAATAGTATAATTATTGTTTTGTCCTCGTTGCATAAAATTTTAACTTTTGGGCTTGGATGTCTTTCAGACTTTTCCACGTGACCAGTTGACATTCTCTAATTGCAATGAGGGTATTTGAGTCTTTTCCAGGTTTTTTGTACAGCCAAACTATTTTTTTACCCCTGTCAGTAGACAGTAAACATTTTACTATCCATGAGTATTTTTAATTTTTTACACTGTTATAAACAATAAAATCATCATATTGCCCTCAAATGCGACAAAAACAAAGAGTTGCGAGTGGAGTGTTATGGTATTTCAAATTTTGCTAGACAATAAAACTATGAATATGCCCTCATAAAATACAAAATTCAAGAGTTGGTTGTAGGGGTGTTTGGATAATTTTATATTTATTAATTATTCTTTTCTGCATAAAATAGTAGGCGTGTCAGACTGACGCGCCGACAGTTTTCTTCCTCACGTTTCCTCGAGGAGGTGTGTGCGATGTCTTACGCTGGTTAAAAATATCCATCTGGCTTGTCATTGGATGCGCGGACATGTCCACTTCCCCGTGGAGATGCGCGTGTTGTCTCATGGTGGTCAGAAACGTGGCAATGATCGGTTGATTTTTCTCTCTCTTATAGCCTAAATTACATGGAAGTCCTCTTGGTTTATGGTTTTTTTTCTTCTTCAGACATTGGTCTTTTGATTGTTTTTTTGTTCTAATTTTTGTTATAGAAATTTTGATTTGTTTCAATTTTATCCTTCAATCATTTCGGCCTTTATTTTTTAATTTTAGGTTTGATTTAAAATCCCTTAATTTTTTGGGTAAGTTTAGATTGTTTTCAATTTTGTTCTCCATTGAAATTAATATTTTTTTATTCTTCAGGGTAATTTTATTATTTTTATTATTTAAGCAATAATATTAATAATTTTAAGGTTCTTTTCTTGCTTGTCTTTGTTTGCAATTTTTGAGTTTTTTTATTCCTCTGAGTAATTTAATAAATTTTATTGTTTTAACAGTGATAGTGATAATAATTTTAGGTGTTATAATCATGATAATAATAGCGATATTATTAATCATAATGATAATACACAATGGTAATTTATTGTAATGGTTATAGTGCTTATGGTGTTAATAATAATGATTTTTATGGTAATAATAACAATAACTCATAAAATAGTATTAAAAATATCAATAATGATAAAAACAATCATGACAATGATATTAATACTAATTATAATTTAAATGATATTAATAAAAATAATGATATTGATTATTGTCATAATAATGACAACGATAATAACAAGAATGATGGTGACAGTGATAATATTGTCAATAATAATTAAAATATTATTTATTTACAATAATGACTATAATGATAGCTATAGTAATTGTGATAATTTAACAATTATGATAATGAGAATAATAATCAAAATAATTATTAGTTGATATTGTATTTGTTAAAAAATGATTTTTGAGGCTTTTTTATATATGATATTTCAGATCTAATATAACGTAGACAACAAATATTTGAAGTCGCACGTAGACAAATGACTGGAAAAATTGGGGCAAATAATCTATAATAAAAAATATACGAGTCACTTGCCCTGCACTTAGCCGTAGCCAAAACCAAGTTTTTTAACATGAAAAAAATGTCAAGGGTGCTAATTTTTTTTTTATATAATGATATACAATTGAGCGAAATAATCAACTTAGACAAAAATTTGATGAGGTTATGTAAAAAAACTAATCATATAACATTTTTTTGTTTAGTATTAATGTTAAATAATATAATTTTAAATAAATAAGGTAAACATATTAAAAACAAAATCAAGTTACTTGATTTTTAACGAATACAACATCGAATGATAAATTATTAGATTTGAAGTTTTATATATAGAGAAGCTATAAAAAATATTTTTTTATAAATACAACATCGAATGATAAATTATTTTAATTATTATCCTCATGGTTGAAGGAAACAAAATATTATTTATTTTGAAGAACAAATGAATATAGTTAAAAGGATAAAAGCAAAATTTGTATTATTATCATTATGAATATACTTATTACAATCATTTTGATTATAATAAAATTTGTTATTTAATAATAATGTTAAGTCATACAATTTTAAAGAAATAAGATAAAAAATTAAAAATATTATTGAGCTATAATATTTTTTAAATCATTAATCCGAGATATTAGATTTGAAACATTACATGTTGAGGAATCGCAAAACTTATTTCTTAATAAATACAACACCGAATGATAATACATTACTTTTTTTTAATTTCAAACTAATTTAATTTCATTGTTTTGAAATACTTTTAATATAATAATATAAATAATAAATCTTAAAAAATAAAAAATATATTTTATTTTATTTTAAAAATCACTTTAAACTAAAAATATATTGAGCCACACTTAGACAAAACTGATGAAAAAAAACATAGGGATAATAGATTACTAACAATAAAAAATATATGCACAAGAGAGAGTCTACTCTCATTTTACGTCACCAAAGCTAAACTCACTCTATCCTTTAATGCAAGCTAAATTTAATACAAAATAAATAATATTAAAATTAAAAATTAAAACTAAAAATATAGATAAATAAATAGAAACAAGAATAAAAAATATCTCAAAAAGATACAAAAAATTAAAGGGATCAACACTAAACTAAAAAATAAAAAAATCAAAATAAAAATAAAAAATTACATATATTAAAATGAGATAGAAAATATTTTTCTCCGTGTAGCAAAACACATGACAAATGACAAATGACTCGCGTGATCTAAAAAAGAAATGATTGGTTATTAACAAATAGCGTATATAGGGGTGTGTAAGAAAAAAATGTTTTGAAAAAAATAATATTTTTTGTTTAAAATTATTTTTTATGGTGTTTTTTTATTATTTTAGTGTGATTATGTTAAAAATATTTTTTTAATAAATTTTTAAGTAAAAAATATTTTAAAAAGTAATTATTGTAAAAAATACAGATAAACTTAGTAAGTGGAATCGCTTCGTCACGTTCTAGCATTCTAGGTGTCACGTGATGCAAATCATTAACATTCGATGAAGGTAGATTATTTGTAATATGATTGAAATTGTTTTTTGTTTAAAAATATATTAAAATAATATTTTTTATAATATTTAAAAATTATTTTGACATAAACACATTAAATATGATCTAAAAAATAAAATAAAATTTAATAAAAAATAAAAAATAAAATTTAAATTTAAATTTTGAAAAATAATTTTAAAATGAAATATCAAACATCCAATAGTATCTTCGCTTCAAGCACGTACTAAATTATTACAAGGCTACTATATATAAGAAATATTGAATGTTCATGTATTTGACCGTTTTGATCACAGACTAGTCATGGCACCTGCTATGGTATAAATTTAATTAGTTTTTTAATGTAAAAAAATACCCCAGTCATGCTATCATTTGTTTTAGTGGAAAACATAATTCGAAATTAAATAAGAAAATGTATAAAAACAATAAATAAAATGGTGTTTCACGAGGTAAACAAGGAATTCACTTCTCTTTCATTTTATTTTTCTGCTAGTCAACTAATAGCCATTGACGATATGATTTAAAATTATATTTAAATTGATATTCTAAATATAACATGATAAGTGAAGACCACCAAACACACGATGTTTTTTAGTTCCGAGAAAGTTACACAACAAATACCTAGTAGACGAATACGGACCCAGCTTGATCACATGACTGGAAGAAGAATAAAAAAAACCATCACACAGGGGTGGGAAAATTAAAAGGATGGGTATTTTTTTTTAATTAACTCGAGTGTCCGGACCAGTTTGGGTGCACTGCATCTCGATTAATCCCACGAGTTCTAAAATTAACGATCATGTAAATTTCAAGTGATCATCATATTAACAACCACACAGCTCAAATCTGAGACCACATCAAAATAAAACTCATTAATTCCAAGCTTTTTTAACACTAAATCACCTACTAGATTGTTTAGTATTTTCTTTTTAGTTGCCGAGCATATGGTTGAAATTTTGAAACTTTCAAACTTCTTGAAAACTACAAGGATGACGACTTGAAAACTACAAGGATGACGACGATAGATTTTAGCAACTATCAACCCAAGATAATATAGAGATCAAACCTCTTAGTCCCAAGTCACCTACTAGATTGTTTAGTATTTTCTTTTTAGTTGCCGAGCATATGGTTGAAATTTTGAAACTTTGAAACTTCTTGAAAACTGCAAGGATGACGACGATAGATTTTAATTTACAAGTTAATGACGAAGATAGATTCTAATCTATAAGTTGGACAGAGACATTTATTAAACCACGCAATATAAATAAAGTTTGTACATAATTTTTTTATATTGATATTAAAAATAATTTTTTTCATATTTTTTAGATTAAAATATTTTAAAAATCAATTACGACCACAATACTAAAAAACCATAAGCTCCAGTATGTCTGTAGTTAAAACAATGAACCCTGAGCAGTACTTGGATTATAATTATGAGTGACCATAGGAGTATTTTTTTTCACGGACTTAGAGTGTGTTTGACATTGCTTTTACTTTTGCGATTGAGGTTGAAAAAAAACAGTTTCAAAAAAAGCGCTTTTACTGTGGTTCAAAATAATAAGTGAAGTGTTTGGTTAAAACTGTGGTTGAGTTGGAGGTTGAAAAAAAAGCAGTTATGGGTGTTTGGTTACCAAGCTTTTCATATTACTTTTAACTTGTGAAATTACTTTAAAGGGTGTATATATATATATATACTTTTTTAAAATATTGTAAATTTAATAATTTTAATAATATAATGTAATTAATAATTCATAAAAAAACAAATATTATTTTTGATTCTCCCATCAAACTACTTGTAATTTCAACATGAACAGATATTTCCCTTCCATTATGTCTGATCTGTATCTACACATTTTTTTTAAATATATATTTTAAAAAAATGGGCTGGGCTGAGGGCAGACCAACCAAATTGGGCCCAAAAGCCCAACTTTGCTGGACTTGGGCTGGGTCGAGTGCAGCCCAACCCAAACCCAACTTCAATTTTAAAGAAGTAAAACGGTGCGCTGCACTGTGCGTCTTCTTCACAGTGCAGCGCACCTGTGCACGTGAATTATTTCACGTGCACAGTGGCTTCCGACCGACCACGACGAGAGCTTCAACGGAGGATACCTACGGGTAGAGGAGGCCGAGGTGGTTCTTCATGTGGTGGTGGCGTCTGAAAAGGTGGCCTGTGGTGGCCGGAGGCAGCGTTGAAAGGTGGCGGTACTGTTCACCGACCACGACGAGAGCTTAAACGGAGGATACTGACGGGTAGAGGAGGCCGAGGTGGTTCTTCTTGTGGTGGTTTCATTGTAAATGGTTGCCTGTGGTGGCCTGAGTCAGCGTTGGAAGCTCTCGGCTTCCATGGCTGTTCCGAGAGAGAGAGAGAGAGAGAGAGAGAGAGAGAGAGAGAGAGAGAGAGAGAGAGAGAGAGAGAGAGATGCACAGCGGTTCACGACATGCAAAAATACCAGTTTTTTTAATTAAACACACTGTCAATGGATCACAAGGGTTTCAACGGTACTAAACTGGGAACAAATGGAAAATGGAAATCGTGGTTTTTAGTTGCAGGAATCGGCAATAAAAAAGCATGTATTTATAGCTTTTTATGAATCGGCGTTTTGGATATATTTTGGTGTGGGTCCCACACAAAAAAAAACACTTTTTTTTTAACCAAACACTAGCATTGTGGTGCGATCTGCGAAACGCAGATCGCACCACAATGCCAAACACGCACTTAAATCACTATAATACAACGATTCCATGAACACTGCTAATAAATTTTTTAAAATATATCCGAGTGTGAAACAATTTTTATAAAAAAAACGCGCGCTGACTCGTTAGTGGAACCTCAATTTCAATTTCACAGATGAGCAAACTTGGAAAAAAATAGGTGAAATAAATATATAAATAAAAATGGGAATACCCGAAGATAATACACGAAGAACGGGGTGCAAAAAATATGGGCGATTTTAGAAGAATATAAACTTTAAAACAAATAAAAATTAAAAAGAATATGAATTAAAATAAAAAACAAAGAATATAAAAAAATGCAATTGAAGTCCATAATTATAAAAACAATAAAGTTTGCATAAAAAAGTTCAGATTAAATAAAAAATTAAAAGTACGAGAAATGAAATTAAAAAACAACAAACTAAGATGACAACTATATATCTCAGCTATTATAAAAAAGAGAAAGAGAAAAAATAAATGATCATCAGTGACAATTTGACAACCAAGATACTATATGCGCTGTCTATATAGCGTGAACGCCTCCTAATCACTAGCGTATTTAGAATACGCTTCAATAATTTTTTGATTTAAAAACACATTAAAATACCAAAACACTCTTAGTACCCCTCATAATTGCATAAAAACTATATGAAAAATACCAAAATGCTCCAAAAGATTTTTTTTTTTTTGTCTTTTATAAGGCTAAAATCATTATTTTACTGCGCATAAAATTTAAAAAACTTGAAACACCTTGTACAACAAGTCAATATTTTTTAATATCAAGGGCAAAAAAAACCCATAAAAATTCTACAAGTCAAAGACTTAAATTTTAACAACTAGAATATATAAAAATAATCACTAGCAATCAGTAATTTATATAAAAAGCTACAATCATTTATCCGCGTCATTTAGCTTTTGCTGTAATAATAGCAAATCCAAGTGCCAGTTAATCGTAGATCATTGCATAGGTGTTGCGAGGATTACTTGAGATATGCTTTTCAAGAGGCTTTGAGCGGTGGAGGTGCGGTCCCACGACAGCCGAGCTCGCACGAGATGGAAGGCTCCCGCGAGAGAGGGGTAACGATTGATGATTTGCTGCTGAATTTTTTTTTTTTTTAAATATATCAAAATGATAATTTTTTTATATCTATGAAAATATTTAAAAATATTAAAAATAAAAAAATGATTTTTTTATTAAAATACAATGCAAAAAATAACCTTTGTCCCCGTCATTTTCTTGAAAATTTTGTTGAAGGGCAAGGCATGACGAAGGGGTGTTAAAAAAGAAATCGATTTATTTATATTACTTGTATTATTTAACTCAATTTAAACTATAAAAGTTAATTAATATAAACATTACAAGTAATAGTGAATTAAATTTTTTTAAGAGTAAAAATCAAGATTTTTAAAATCTATATAACTTAATTTGTTATCATATATTTTGTTATTTTCTTACAATTAATTATTTTATTTTGACTGGTTGAGTCAATTCATATACCAGCCTGAATTATTTATTACCATTTTAAAAATATTTCAGAGTAATTTATTGAGCTGGATTCTTAATTATAACTATGCTCACTTCATCTAAACTCACAATATAAATTCAAGCATGTTTAATATTAATAATAAAATAGTTTAAGTCGTTGCATTTAAACTCGTTTAAATTCAAGTAAAAATTGAATATACTAGATTTACAATTTAAACAATATAAAAAATTAAATCAAATACAATAACGGGCCTAAACTTAACTTCATTTAACTCAATTATACTCATTATCACGCTATTTAATAAAATGTAATTGACGTGATTTGGAGAATATCCTGCTTTTCATGATTGAATAAATAAATAAATAAATAAATAAGATAAAAATAATACATTAACATGTTGCTGAACGAAAAAATTAGTAGAGGGCCATGGACCAATGATTGATAAATCCAACAACATACCATTATATTTGTGTCTGTTTGATAATGTGGTTAAAATTATTTTTGAAAATATTTTTTAATTAAAAATATATTAAAATAATATTTTTTGATATCAATAAATAAAAATGATTTAAAAATGCCAATTTTTTAAATTTAAAAAATAAAATAAAATAATTTTTATTTTATTTTTTTCAAGAATATTTTTAAAACACAATGCTAAACAATATCATCTCGGACATAAGAATTCAATAGCTGATATTAATCAAAATTATCTTAAATCACAAGTCAAAGGAAATCAAGGCAAGTTATAAAATTCTTAATTTCTTTAAAAAAGACAATCCAAATAAAAAAGAATAATAAAAAGACAATCTCTTGACCTCAACATTGTCCACTACACTTGCAGATAATTTACCTGTTTAACTTTGAATACATCTATCACTTGGAACATAAATATCAATACGAACTTGGTTTTAAGTCATTTTAACTTTAATTATATTTAATTAGTACCAAGACAAGTCCCATAAAGGGGTGTTTGGAAACCAATTTGAAAGGATTTTTTTAAAATATATTTTTAGTGTTTTGAAATAATTTTAATATGTTAATTTCAAAAATAATTTTAATAAATAAATAAATAAATAAATAATATAATATTAATACACATTTGAACAAAAAATATTTTTTAAAAACATCTTAACTATATTACCAAACACCTTGTCCACAACTATCATTGGTCTAGTTGGTAGTATAAATAATAAAAAAAAATCAATTAAGTTGGTATAATAATTAAGGAAGCTTATTTGATTTACTGATTTTCGGGTCTAATTGAAAAATCAGTGTCTAGGAAGATTTATTTATTAAAACTATACCTAGTTTTGATTGATTAGCAAAATGATTTATAAATTTCGAGGATAATTTTACGACTTTCCGGCTCCGAATATTATCTTACCCGACAAGCAAAGCAACCCGCCCAAAGTTTAGTTCCGATGAGAAAAAAGTGCTTCTCCCGATCACGCGCAACGCGCGTTCAGTTATCCGTCCACTACCCCTCACAGCGAAATATCATTTCCTGGAATAATAAAAAAAAACCGAGATAAAAAAAACCTTCTAACCCCCAACAGAAACCCCTTCGCGCCCCAATCGCCATCAGTTCCACTTCTCAACACCCACTCACCTCCCTCCAACCAGTAAATATCATATTATGACCCAGCCATCGGCACCACCGCCGCTGGCAACACAACCACCGCCACAACCTCACTCTGCAGGCGGCAGCGTCCAGGTCCGCTGCGCTGGATGCCGTATGATCTTAACCGTCGGACCAGGAATCACGGAATTCGTCTGTCCTTCATGTAAGATGCCACAAATGCTGCCGCCTGAGCTCATGAAAAAGGCGGTGGCTCCGCCGTCTCATAACAATAACAATATGCTCAATAAAATTACGTCGCCTTCGCAACTGCAAGCGCCGGCTCACGGTGTCGATCCGACCAAGATGCAACTTCCTTGTGCTAATTGCAAGGCTATTTTGAATGTTCCTCATGGCCTGGCTCGGTTTCAGTGCCCTCAGTGTTTCATCGATCTCGCTGTTGATTTGTCGAAGATTAAACAACTCTTTCATCCTCCTCCTGCTATTCCTCCTCCTTCGCGAGCGGTGCTTCCTCTTCCTCCTCTACCGCTACCAGTTCCTCCTCCCCCCGAAGAAGTTAACGAGGTTTTGCATCAATTGTTCTCTGATATATTTTTTTCCGTGTATTTATTTAAATGAAGTAAAATTTATTTGAATTGTAAAAATTTAGGGCTTGCTTCCGAGTGCCGTGTCTAAGCAGTAGTAGCTGTAGTGAATAAGGGCAACACTCATAATTACTAGAAATGTATGCGTGCTAAGTGCTAACAGAAGGTTTTTTAAATTTTTAGTAGTTGCATTGTAGCTGGCAATGTACTAGAGGGTGGAGGACACTGCCGTTTCACAGTTGGGTGACGTAGTGGATTATTTTGGTCTTCTACTTCTAAATTTCAACATCAGGAGTTCTTCGTTTCTCGTCCTTCCTTGTGAGGTTCTTGTACATAGTGAGACTGGGAATTAAAGAGAAGTGGCTGTGTTTTTTCATTTAGTTGTCAAAAATCCATTAGAAGTAAGTATAAGACCTTTTGCTCTTACAAGGTTCTCCGATGATTTTTGTTAGATCCTGAAAGAGTGATTGAAAAGTCAATTTCTGGGTTAATTTATGAGGAAAGGAAAGAAGAATACGCACAGTTAAGATCATTCCCAGGAAGGAAGCGTGACACTTTGTGAGCATGGAAAAAAGTTGTGAAGTTATTCACAGAACTTTCCAATGGAATTCAAGGATTACTAGCATGTTTATTAACAATTTCTAGCAAATATAGAAATAAGCTTGTCTCCACAGACAAATTGGAAAATTGTAGAAATACTCTGTTACTGACAAAAAGTATCATTACCATGACTGAAAATTGCTTGGTAAGTGCGAAATGACATCCATATTCAACTAGCTTTGTCATCATTCCACCAGATCAAAGCACAGGGTTTATAAACTGGCATCCCTTCTCTTATCTAAAACTAAAAAAATGTTTTTCTCACCACCATGTCAGACAAAATTCAAAATATCTCAGATGCATACCAGTGTGCCCTGTTGTGGGATGTCTTGTGGAAGCTGGTGGTTTGAAAATATGTTAACTTTCTTGTTCATGTTCCTCTATGTTTCATCTTTTTTGACACTAAAACTTGTCAGGTAGCCATTGAAGTGGAGAGAGAAGAAGATGAAGGTGGCACTGTGGGAGAAACTTTTACAGATTATGTGAGTATTATTTCTAAAAGCTTCACATTAGAAGTTCTGCTATGATATACTCTGCATTTCTGAACTCTTGGCTTGTGTATAGTTTTTGGTTATTGAGCAGTAGAATTTATGTTTACACGTTCCTTTTTGCAGCGACCTACAAAACTATCTATTGGACAACCTCATCCTGATCCTATCGTGGAGACTTCTTCCTTGTCTGCAGTGCAGCCACCTGAGCCCATTTATGATCTAAAAACCAAGGATGATTTAGAAAGTTCACGGGCTTTGTCATGCTTGCAGATTGAGACATTAGTCTACGCATGTCAGGTTGTTTTCTACAATAGAACTTATGGTTGATGATTACGAGTGCCACTACTTACAAGTTACTGTTGATTTGATGACAGAGACACCTTCAACACCTTCCAAATGGTGCCAGGGCTGGATTCTTTATTGGAGACGGAGCTGGTGTGGGTAAAGGTAGAACAGTTGCGGGCTTGATATGGGAAAACTGGCGCCATGGTAGGAGGAAAGCATTGTAAGTTCTGGGTTACACTCACTGATTTGCACGCAGACCTTCAATCTATCCTCATCCTCTTCACTTTTTGTGTCTATCTCTGGATCGTTAAGTTATTAATTTGCATTTGCAGCTAGGAAGAATGCTATATTTCAACCCATGTTCTATAATGTTTTTTATCCTCTCTAATGTTCTTACACAGGTGGATTTCTGTTGGTTCAGACTTGAAGTTCGATGCGAGAAGAGATCTGGATGATGTCGGTGCAGCACACATTGAAGGTAAATTCTTAAGTCTTTGCTAGCTTATGGGATGATTTATTGCAACAATAATATTATGTGTTAGCTATTCGACAGATGGGATTAATGATTGAAGTAGCATACCATTTGAAATCAGAATTATTTGTTCAAAATTGGGTTGGGAAAGGTTTGCTTTAATGTGTTGAGTTATTGAAATTTGGAAAACAAGAGTTTAGGGACCTGAGAGGATATCTGTCTTGCTTTGGTGGTAGAATAAATGTTTGTTAATTAAATCTTCTGCAATATTTCTACATAGATTAGAGGAGCAAACATGTAAATGTCAGATGTGAGTATATGTCAAAATAGCTTGAAAGATTGTCTGAATTTTGTGCCTATGGCTTTGATTTCTGTAACTCATATAGAGATTACAATGATGTATACATGGAAAGAAAATCAGCATAATCCTATACATGTAAACAATAAGCTGTCATATATACAAAATAAGAAATACATTAAAGAGGAAAATAATTGTGGATTTATAAAATAGGAAAGCTTGCTGGCAGCAAGCTTTCCGTTGACAGTATCCAGTAAATATATTTGGGTTTAGTTTTTCTCTTACTGTCACTATTATTTTTGATGCTGTTATTTTTCCACATTAGCTTTTATTTGTGCCGCCGAGCACTTTTGACCTTGCCTTGTTTGGATATTCTTAGTAGTGATCATCTCATTGTATGAATTTACATGAATGCAAATGTTTTATTCTATCTGTAAAAGCAGAGTAAAGTGGATGGAAAAGTTTCTCTTAGTAGGGAATCCATGTAACAGTAAGAGTTTTGATTAATTGCCTTCTCTTTAAGTTTTGATAATGAAAGTTCTCCCTCGTTCTGTTGTAATACGTGAACTATGGTTCTGTTTCAAGTGTTACTGGTGATTGGTTAGATGTTTATGCCATTTTAAATTGCAATGAAATCATTTGATTTTTGGAAAATCTGGTTTGAAATACTTGGAAAAGCTACAGGACAGAAAAATTATAAATATGAACCAAGTGCCTTTTTGTTGCTCAATGTTTTCCCAGTGAGCTGCAATAGATAGAACACTGCATATTACAAACTATCATAGTGTGAATTACTCGGGCAATGATTATAACATTCTTCTTTAACAAGGTTCAAAAAATGGAATATCGAAGTTCTGTTTTTAGTGAATTATTATTATTTTGTTTTTATAGTGTCTTTTTATAGTGTCAATTAATGATACTTCCCTAAACACGCAAGAAGCATTACACCATAAGGATGCAGGGAAAATTGCTCTATCCCATAACAAATTAGTGGAAGTAAGTCGATTCCTGAAAATTCTTGCATTTCTCTCCAGCCAAATCCTCTGAAAGAATGCATTCATTGTACAAATTCCATAAACACACCTCTGCCCAAATGAATGAAACCTGCAGAAAATCTTCCATCCCCCCTATTGGGATACCCCAAGACTCACCACCACAAGCCATCAATATTTGTCACATTTCCCAAACCACTGGACAAAGTAAAAATAAGTGACCGTGAGACTTGGTGATCCATTTCGCAAATATTAGGAGATAAGGTCTTGTGAGGTCCTCTAATCTGTAACAATTCATTATTATCACCTTGAGAAACAGTCCAGATGAAAGCATTAACTTTGTTGGGAAGTTAGCTATCCAGATATGATATAAAGGAAAAACTAATGAGTTCATTTCGGGAGAGATGACATGAAAACGACTTGCAAGGAATTATATCAGACCTCTCCAAGGATCATCGGAGTGAATTATATCAATAAAGTGTACTAAAGCTGGGTTGAATCATATTATTTCAACATGAATGATTTAAATGTTAAAAAGTTGCGTTTTTTGATGTTAACTACCTTTGTTGGAAGTAAGAAGTTTGATTCTAGTGATTTTGTTAATCTGTTGGCATGGTTGAGCTAGTTGGGGTGTTACAATGTGTAGATGTAGTTTGATAAAGAAGTGGCAGAGGATACCGGATTACTTAAAACTGAAACCCAAACTTGGGAGCTGCTGATAAACTCTTTTGCGACAAAATATCATTTGCTTATACTTGGCTTTTGGCTGCAAATTTGAGAGTTTTAAATACAATATGCTGTTATTATCTTGTAATTCATAAACTGGAAAACGAACATTATACTTCTTATTCTCCATGCAGTACATGCTTTGAACAAGCTGCCCTATTCTAAGCTTGATTCAAAGTCTGTTGGGGTCCGAGAGGGTGTTGTATTTTTGACATACAGTAGCCTCATTGCATCTTCTGAAAAAGGTCGTTCTCGTCTGCAGCAGCTTGTCCAGTGGTGTGGATCAGAATTTGATGGTCTTCTAATATTTGATGAGGTAGTCTACTTCTTTTGGAAGCTTGTCTTATGTTTGTGCTTTGACAGCCAGACCTTGCACAGTTTTTGTATTTGACTGACTCATTGAGTGCTGTGTTTCAATACATCCTTATAACTTTCATTGCTAAGGATCAATGGCTTTATTGTAGTGTCACAAAGCAAAAAATTTGATACCTGAAGCTGGAAGTCAACCCACACGGACAGGTGAAGCTGTTCTTGATATTCAGGTTTGTCCTTGAAACTGATTTCCGGAGAAAATATTTTCCTTGCCTGTTCTGCACTTCCTTTTTACAAGGTGTTTGAGATATGCTCATTTATGTCTCTGTTCACTGTAGGTATCATCATTCTTCTCTGTAATCTAATCATGTGGATACCTTTCTGGTGGTATTTAAGATATATATATATATATATATATATATATTTATAAAAAAATTAGAGGTTTCTTCTTACAGTTCTCACTTCCTTTAAATTAATTATAGTTATTTAAGCTATTAAATTTTCCTATATGTGAAAAGGACAAATGTACACAGGAAAAGTTTATGGTTATGACATGACCATGGAAGATGGGGTGTTATGGAAATTGTTATTCCAAGAAATCATGGAATAAGTTTGCAGTTGCCAAGTTTGTTTCACTCCTATTTTAAAAGAACTTTTGGTTTCTGTTTATGAAGGTGTAATGGGAACTATTAGGCGGGGAAGGAAGAAAGGCTTCCTTTTCTTCTTCTAATCCCTCCTCAGTTGGGGCTTATGATGGCCATCCACATTCAGACTGATGAATTCATAAGAATTATTTTCTTATGCTCTCTCCTAGGATTCAAATGCTAGAGGATAATGTGGGGAGCAAAACCACTTGCTAATCGTGTTAAGCCTCCAAGGATCTTTTTCTGTTTTGATGATTTCTTTAGTTGGATTGCATGCAATGCATTTCTATTCTTCAATGCTTCTATTCTCATGTGCATATGTGCACACAAAAAAGCTGACATGCTCAGGAAATCATGCTGGTGGATGTGCATGGACACGCCTATGGTCACACTTGCCATGTCATATATCACTCAAACATTCACAAGTTTCGTTGACGCTTCTATTTTTTTAAATATTTTGGAGTAGTGATCATGTGTTAGCTATGCTATTTGTGATGGCAATGTGGTTTTGGATGATTAAACCAGGTTTCCTTGGGATCTTAACTTTCAATATTCATGTTCCAATATAACAGGCCCGACTTCCTGGAGCACGTGTTATCTATTGCTCAGCGACCGGTGCATCTGAGCCCCGAAATATGGGTTATATGGTCAGGCTTGGTCTTTGGGGAGATGGAACATGTTTTGATGTTTTCCAGAAGTTTCTAGGTGTGATAAGTTTGTGCATTTTATTCTTAGCTCCCCTCTCTTATGTTCCTCTATGATTTCTGTATTCATATTCTCTGTGCCACATTTTCCTTTTTGTTCAGCTTTGGTAAGATGGTGTTTGAGTTGGAAGAATTCCAATTATAAAACAAAACTGGTTTTAGTCAGAAGCAGTAGAATAGTATAGTTGAGTAGATAAATGATAGAGGCCAATTGGTCACCCACCAAAAGGTATAGCTTTGTAATGCTAACTCTTATAGGAACATTATTCATAAATCATATTAGTACGTCTTTCCTTCTCTATTGGATAATTGAATCTGCTGTTGTTTACTTTGTTGAAAGGTTCTTATGCCCGTGTTTCAAGATCCTCTTTGAAAGGAATGAGTTACTTGCTGAACTCTCTCCCTCCTCTCTCTCACTTTCATACACGTGCCCATGCAGACATAAATAAATCTGTTTGACTGTCAATTGTAAAGGCTGTATAATTGAAATGCTCGTGTGCTCCTCTACATGTCAAGCTGAGGTTTAGAGGACTGCCTTTAGTAGGGAGGTTTTCTGGCAACAAAGCAATATGCTTTGTGCATAAGCCAGTACTTGTTCCTTTTAATCCTATAGTTGCTCGATCATAATTTTTAATACATGGAGATAGAGACTTAAGTAAGGAGTTATAATTTGTTTAGTATTGAATTAACCTTGAACAAAATGGACATATAACATATTGAACTTGAGCCACAAAAAGCTCCTGAGAAAGATTTCAGGATATCTGAAACAATCATCATAATTCCCTAGGTATATAACATTAGGTACAATTTCTAGAACACCACTGAATATAATGAAAAAGAATGAAGAAAGATCTAGCTTCTTCCATAAGATTACATAGTAAAGAGAAGTAAATATCTGTCATATCTAGAGCTATTTGTGTTTTGATATATTTGTGTCGGGACTCTGGAGGTGTCCATCAAAGAAAGTTTTTACATAGATGCTAGGATGTGTCAAGATACTCTACATATTATAATGATAATTAAGAACTTATAAGAAGAGAAAATAATTATAACACACCAAGATATTTGCATTTAGTTATCAAGAAATGTATTGTTGAAATTACTAGATGATTTAACCATAAATTTCAGAATCTGCAGGCTGCTGCTGATTGATTCCCTTGATATTATATGTTCATTGCTTCTTGTTCTAGAACTCATATATGTGCGTGTGTGTTAGGCTTCTATAAATCTCCACTAAGGGCATTTTCTCTGTGATCTTTTTGCTGCTTCTATGTCACAAGTTAAACACCATGTTCACCATTCAAAGTTGGAAAACCAGTTTTCTAAATAATATTTTTGCAGGTGCTCTTGAAAAAGGTGGTGTTGGAGCATTGGAACTTGTTGCCATGGACATGAAAGCAAGGTTGTTATGGTTGAAATGCTTTTGTAAATGAGATTTATTTTTTAAGAATTTATTATATAATTTGTCATCAACTTCTGATTTTCAGGGGAATGTATGTGTGTCGTACCCTTAGCTATAAAGGGGCAGAGTTTGAAATTGTTGAAGCGCCTTTAGAACCTGAAATGATGGTAAGAAGCGTCAATTGGCTTTCCATTATGATACGTAGGAATTGATGGTTGATATTGTTAGTCTTCCAAGGATCTATATGAGTTATGATTATTATTTTGAACCCTTTTTTATACTTCCTGGTATTCACTTAACTACAGTTGGTGTTTTTCTTCTCCACCTTTCCTTCTTTACCCATTGCACCACAGAGCTGTCCTGGTTTCTAACCCCTGTAACATGCTCACATAAAAGCACTGCTTATGGTATTTCCATGCCAAATATATTGTTTTGAGCAAGCTGATGTTTGCTCACCTTGAATATTGAAATTGGTCTGATGCCCCAGACCAAGATCTGCTGGATGTTTTCCTTTTACATTGCTCTACTAGATGTTTTAAATAGCTGGGCAGTTCGACATTGCTTGTTACTTATTCAATTTTGTTTGTTATTCTTAAATATGCTGATAGCTTGGACCCCGTAAGCAAATCATTTTAGCAGATGTTTTTTTGTGGTCAATTTTATAATCTCAACAAACCAAGTAATGTGGAAGGTATAGAGAAGTTATATTTAGGTAACTATGCTTAGGTCAATCAATCCCTTTTCTGGACAGAACAACCTTTGATTTGTTACCCTGCAAACTGCCCTGCTATTTTACCTATTTACCTGCTTGGTTCTGGTCTTTGTTCCTTTTTCCCAGCAGATTGACCCCGTACTGCATGTGACCAGGAATGCGATGAATCCACCAATTTTATGCACTAAGAATGTAAAATGACACTCCCATTAGGATTTGTTAATGCCCCCCCTGTCCTTTAACTGCCTTGTCAAATATTTGGGCGAGGCTGCTGTAGCATTGTGGAGAATATCTGTTTGTTAATATCAATTGATTTGAAATAGCTGTCCACTAAAAGTGGGTATTTGTTTAGCAAATTACTTTCTTATGTATCATTGTTGGCTTCCCACTTGTGGGGAAGGATGAGAACTTGTTCGAAGTTTCTGACCTCATCTTGGATGTGGTTTTTAAATGTTCCTTTCTGTCATTCATCCATTCCTTTATTTTATAGGAGCTTTAGTTTTTCCTCTGATCCATACTAACTGGATTCAAAATCTCCTAGGTTGGGGCTATAAGCACCCAATAAAGCATTGTTTTTTCCCTGTTTTTATTGCACCTGTAGTTTCCCTAAATCTCATGATTTTTCTCTTTTTTTTTTTTTGATAAATAATCCCTCGAATTTTCTCATAGTGGATTCTGAATTGGTTAGGATATGTACAAAAAAGCAGCAGAATTTTGGGCAGAGTTACGAGTGGAGTTGCTTTCAGCAAGCACCTTTCTCACCAATGACAAACCTAACTCTAGTCAATTGTGGAGAGTATATTGGTCAAGCCATCAGGTTTGGCCTTCCCTTGTAATTTAAATGTTTTTCATTGATCCTCTTTTTGTAAAATGCTTATTTTATTGCTTGACAAGTTATTCTAATTCATTTTTATTTATTCATCATTTTCTGGCAGCGCTTCTTTAGACACATGTGCATGTCAGCTAAGGTGCCTGCTGCTGTAAGAATAGCTAAGCAAGCATTGACAGAAGAGATGTGTGTTGTTATTGGACTACAGAGTACTGGAGAGGCTCGAACCGAGGAAGCTGTTTCAAAATATGTGCGCATGCCATTTATTCATTGATGTGGTGCACACATTTCCATGTGATTCTTCCATTTGCATCATTTAGTTTCTTATATGAATGCCATTTATACTGTCTTGAACAGGGTTCTGAACTTGATGATTTTATTTCTGGTCCTCGAGAGTTGCTGCTGAAATTTGTGGAAGAAAATTATCCTCTGCCTGAAAAACCAGAGCAACAAGGTAATTACGTGGTTATGATTTGCGTTAATTGTACCTTATGCATTACAGCTTATATGGATCATGGAGTTCACTTTCTTGTTTTATGCAGGAGAGGAAGGTGTAAAGGAACTTCAACGGAAGAGGCACTCAGCAACCCCTGGTGTTTCATCAAAAGGGAGAGTCAGAAAAGCTGCAAGATGGAAACCTGAAAGTGATGATGACTTTGACGAAGGGTTTGGAAGTAAGTTTTCTGAAGTCTGACATTAATTGATTTATTGCAGTTAACCATGAACCAAACATGACTCTCTCTTTTGTTATATCATGGGTTTGCAAAATGATGCTTCCTGCTTGCATTCTTGGTACATGGCTGATCTTCATTTGTTGAAACAAAAAGAGAAAAAGAATATAAATCTAGTGTCTGAACCTTTTAATGCTCTCATATGGTTTTATTCTTATGCGTCCTGTCTTTTCCTGTGAACTTCCTTGTGTCCTTGTCAAGTGCATTACGCTTTCCTTATTTAATTAACTCACCAGCCAAATTTATTGATGCCATTTTTTATAACTTCCTTTTTAGCAATATGGGGCTTCACAGCTTAATCAGGAGGCATTTTCTCTTGTATGTGATGATGCAAACTTTGAAATTGCATTTTTTACCCCTTATTCTTTATTGCCAATGCAGCTGATTCTGGAGGCGAATCCAATGGATCTGATGATGAGTTTCAGATCTGCGAGATATGCAATTCAGAAGAGGTAGTTTCTGATTATTTTTTTGTGGTTTTGATATCAGTAAGGTGCTATTATTTATAAAATTTCAACTGTAGGGAAGGAAGAAATTGCTCCAATGTTCTTGTTGTGGACAACTGGTCCATCCTTCATGTTTAGTGCCACCTGTTACAGATGTAGTATCTGAAGACTGGTCATGTCATTCGTGCAAGGAAAAAACAGAAGAATTTCTGCAACAACAGCATGCCTATCTTGTTGAACTTACAAAGAGGTAGCCTATCTTGCGGAAGCTAATTAGTTTTTCATGTTCCTAGTAATTTTATTCCTTCTACGATTACTTTCCTCATCTGGGCTGCTGATGGTCATGGTGTTTCTAAATCACCAATTTTTAAAAGCATCATTATATAATTTATGATCTTTATATTAGGTATGAAACAGCTTTGGAACGCAAATCAAAAATTTTGGAGATAATTCGATCTTTGGATCTTCCAAACAATCCTCTGGATGATATTATTGATCAGGTAGTGACCACATTCTGACTCTCCTCTATCACTAATACACACTCAAACCCTACTTGCATGTATATTTATGGTGAGCTGTATGTAAGCATATACCTGCATACATTACTGATTAATAGTTACCCACATTCAACATGTTGTGATAGTTTTTTATAGCTAACACTTACTTTCCTGACAAGTTATCCAATCCTGTAAAAAGTTTTAATTTGTAAGAATGCTTTGCTTTTATAACCAAAATCTCCCCTTGTATTGGGCTCTGGGGGCATGGAGAGTTACAGCAAACTCTTCTAGTGTATTTTTATTGATGTAGCATTACTAAATGGGCACCAACTTTTGCTGTGTTGCTGAGTCACAATGCAGTGAAATTGTGCTATAGTTGCAAATCAATATCAAATGTTACCTTAGTTATGTAGTCTCATGTTAATGGTTTTCTTCTCCTGTTTGTTATTTTTGTTTTTTACCTTCTGGAGATAAAAGGAAGTGCTTTTTTACAAGTGTTATGCTTTGTAATTGCCTAAGAATATATTGTTTCCTGTAACCTGTGGAATATTATAGGCTCACAGATGTTTTCAAATTACTTTACATAACTCAGCAAGCTTTTCCAATACCCTGGTTGATATGTAAATCTGTTAGGAAGCTCCTTTTTTTCTGGTTCTTTTATTCTGTTATGGATGATGTCTTATTCTGCATGTTGCAATCTTCTTTTCACTTTGATCTAATAATATTTTCTTCCTTTGGCAATAAAGAAACCCTTGTTGACTATGCATTTAATATTGCAGCTTGGAGGTCCTGATAAAGTTGCTGAAATGACTGGTAGGAGAGGCATGCTTGTAAGGGCCACCAATGGAAAAGGTGTAACTTATCTGCCACGAAACTCGTAAGTTTCTGTGCGTTTCCCCTTTCACTTATTGTTTGATTTCATTCCACTTGACTGTGTTTTTGCTTCTTTTTTTTTTTTTTAACTTTAGAAAGGATGTCACCATGGAAATGGTCAACATGCATGAGAAGCAGCTTTTCATGGATGGTAAGAAATTGGTTGCTGTCATTTCTGAAGCGGGATCAGCTGGCGTGTCTTTACAGGCAGACAAAAGAGCAAAAAATCAGGTGTGCCCAATGCTCTGAATTTTTTTTCTGCCTGGTATTGCTCTTTGACAATCTCAAAAATTGATTTTTTTTTTGCATGATTCTTTGGCATTTCTATCCAAAGCAAAAAAAATATTTCTGCCTATGTAATTTGCACAATTTGTAAGTAATTGTCCCATTAAGTGCTATATGACATTTCTACCAACAGAATAGAAGGGTTCATTTAACTCTAGAACTTCCTTGGAGTGCTGACCGAGCAATTCAACAGTTTGGAAGAACACACCGATCAAATCAAGCTTCTGCACCCATGTATAGGTAGGTTGGGCCATGCATTTTTAATTCTCTTTCATCCCTTTGATTTGCATCATCAAACAAGTGTAAGATTAAATACTCAACTTTTTGAATTATTATTTGACTTTATTTTGTTTTATATTAAATGTAAAATTCCTAAGCTTCCTGCCCTCCTCTTTTTTTATAGTTGTCACGTCTTCTAGCCATTTGGCTCTTCAAGAGTGAATGATTTAAAAAAGCATATTTTTCTTAATTTTATAAATATTAAGATATTAGTTGGGGACTTGGGGATCTTTGGGTGTGGGCTTAGGTTAGTTTCAGTTGAGAAATATCCAAGCTCAGGGAGGAGGGTTGGCATGGACTTCAAATTAGGTAGGTGAGGTAGTAAGTGCTTATAAGCTATGCTAATTTGTCAGAATAGCAACTGGAGAAGCCCTCTTCTGAGCTACTTGAGGTGATTCCCTTTTCATACATACATATGACTACATGGTGAGTATGAAGCTGGGAGACTTATTGCAGTATAGTGCTTGACAATGCGCACAAAATTACCCATGGCATTATGATATATTAAATGGAGATCTAGAAGGAAATTATGAAATTGTGTGTGTGTGTGGCAAGTTAGAGGTCATATCAGATGACAGAAGATAGAAGTGGCTAGCAAGGGACTTTGTAGAGGTTGAATGTGTTACCAAAACAAAGACGGGACAAAGTTATAATCTGGGTGAAGCCTTGAGAAAGATTGTTATTTTAGACAATGGATGGGTATAAATTAGGATTCCTTTGGATAGGGTTAAGCTACAGTTTCCGAAACCATGGTTATTTGATCTGATCATGATTTTTTTGTCATTGCTGATGTTTGTTTCCAGAACAATAAAACTGTTGTCTTCAGTTTTGTTTGAAAGTAGTAGAATTAGCATATGGATGCTTAAAAGTTGCGAAGCATAAAGTTGACATCATAAATTGTTGAGCCAAAGACATACCTCTTTCTCTCTCTCTCCCTCCCCTTTGGCAGGCTATTATTTACCAATCTTGGTGGAGAACGCCGCTTTGCATCTATTGTCGCCAAGAGATTGGAATCTCTTGGGGCTTTAACACAGGGAGACCGCAGGTAACTTGGATATTTTATCCTCTGGGGAACAATAGCAATTATCAATGATGTCTTTTACTTGATTTTATGCCTCACTATGTGTAAATGCTTTGCAGGGCAGGGCCTTCATTGAGTGCTTACAATTATGATAGTGCGTTTGGGAAAAAGGCTTTAATGGTGATGTATAGAGGGATTATGGAGCAGGTGTTCATCACCTTTTTTCTTGATAATATTTTATAATTTCTCTTCATGCTAGATTTATTGTGGAAAAATGGGGTGCCAAGTATTGTTGGGAATAATTAAAATTCAATTTTCAGGATACTCTACCCATTGTACCTCCTGGATGTTCATCTGAAAATCCAGAGACAGTTCAAGATTTTATAATGAAGGCAAAAGCTGCGCTTGTGTCTGTTGGAATAGTTAGAGACTCTGTTCTTGGTATTTTGTTTTCTTGTGCATTATTGTTTCACTACTTTTTCTTGAATTGAACTGTCAGAATATACTTTCACTAATTTTATTTTCGTTATTATGCCATCATTTTTACTTTTTTATCATTATAATCATCATTTTTTATGTAACAATTATAACTCTAAATTCGCACCTTTTTTATAGGTAATGGGAAAGACTATGGAAAGTTGTCTGGACGTATAATTGATTCAGACATGCACGATGTTGGGCGTTTCCTCAATCGGATCTTAGGACTGCCACCAGATATTCAAAACAGGTTTCTATTTTGTTGATTGAGAAATGATTACTTGCTGCAGTCAGAAATAAATTCAATCTGCTAAACCGCATTTCATTGCAGGCTGTTTGATTTGTTTGTCAGTATCCTAGATCTTCTTGTTCAGAATGCGCGCATTGAAGGGAATCTTGATTCTGGGATTGTTGATATGAAAGCTAACATTATTGAATTACAAGGAACTCCCAAGGTATACTTTCTTGTTGTTCCTTTACTGGCTTTACTCAACCATTGATTTTGACTTTTATCTTATAGACTGTTCACATTGATCACATGTCTGGGGCACCAACTGTTCTGTTTACTTTTACTCTGGACCGTGGAATCACATGGGAGGTGCTTTTCTTCTTTCTTCTGTTTTCTTTGTGCATGTGATTTAACTCTGAATGGTGAATGCTAGATTACATATTGATAAATATCTCTGAAATTTGTAAATGTTCATTAATGCTAGTCTGCAAGTACCATGCTTGAGGAGAAGCAAAAGGATGGGCTTGGTTCTTCGAGTGATGGGTTCTATGAATCCAAGAGGGAGTGGTTAGGAAGACGCCACTATGTTTTAGCATTTGAAAGGTATTTACTAGATTTAACTGCACCTATATGTTTATATTCGGGTGTCTGTTTATTATTTGTGAATTGTATAGTTTTTACTATGTGAATCCTGGATTTTTATGACACAAATCAGTCGATTCCCTTGAAAACATTACTTCTTTAATTAGTGAGAGGATGAAGCCAAAGAGGGCAATAATCATGGGCAAGAATCCAAAGTGCAGTAGTCCACTGAGGTTTAAGGAAATCAACTCTAGCTTGAGTTTCTGGATGTTTGACCACTGTAGCTTGGAGAGGAAATGATTTTCAATGAAATATTTCCAATTTAGCTCACTATAAAAAAGATAGGAAAAGGGGAGAAATGTAAATGAAGGATTGGAATGGAGGCATTAATACAAGTCCATAGTGGTAATTTTGCCACTAATTGAATACCAGCTTCTCTGATCTCCATTTCACAATGCTAGGACACGTGTTTTAGAAACTTTTGCTGCAATTTTGTTGACTGGAGGCATTAATACAAGTCCATAGTGGTAATTTTGCCACAAAATGAATACCAACTTCTCTGATCTTCATTTCACATTGCCCTAGGATACAAGTATTTTAGAAACTTCTGCTGCTATTAATATTAGGTGCTTTGCTATTTTATTCTTCTTGTATTCATCCTTTCAGTGTCTTTGTTTATTTCATTGCTTCAGCTCTGCTTCTGGAATGTTTAAGATCGTCAGACCTGCTGTTGGGGAGTCGGTAAGGTATCAAATACTACCAGGCTTAGTCAAAGCTTATATTGAATCTGTTGTGTTAACTAATCCCTTCTATCTCTCTCCAGGGATATGCCTCTGGCAGAGTTGAAAAACAAATATAGAAAATTGCTGTCGTTAGAGAAAGCTCGTAGTGGCTGGGAAGATGAATATGAAGTTTCGTCTAAACAGGTACAAAAAGGTGTTGAATATATGTTAAGATGACATCCTGTTAGCATTGGTATTTTGAAATGTCAAATATAGCATAACTGCAAAGCTAACATGATAGATTGACTGTTGGTGAAAAATTAATTGCATTTTATGTTTGTGATCAACCATTTTAGGACATGGAAAGATGAGTTTTGTTCTTTGATGTGGATTTTTCTTCATCTTATGTGCTCAAATTGGTAATGAATTTGATGCAAGCTTCGACTTTCCACCTTCAGTTTCAGCAGTTGGAGACAAGTTTTGTGTGAATATTCAAATTAACTTCTTCCTTGCAAACTTTCCAGTATGTGATGTGTTCGTACTTAAATGGGGAATTATATACTGGAGTTAATTGATAATACCATGTGGAAAGTTTAGGACTCTGAAATAAGGGAAGTGACTTAGAGAATTTGGTGGAATATTGTAACTCTGAATGATGAATGTTATCGATAATCCTTGCTGATAGTATCCCACTGTCCCCTTGTAATGTAGTCAAACAGAATCATGCATAAGTAAAATGTGCATGTCTTGTATATTCTCCAACATATTATGTGACTTCTTGAATCCCATTTTGGTTGTGATGCATTCATAATTGTTTTGATCAATCTGGAATCTAAATAATTTTCTTCTTGGACTGACTATTTCCTCCATATACACTTGGTGCATAATTTTTTTGCTAATTCTTCAGTTACCATGCAGTTCTTACCTTAGCTTACTGTTATTTTTCCTGCAGTGCATGCATGGCCCCAACTGTAAGCTTGGAAACTTTTGTACAGTTGGCAGAAGACAGCAGGAAGTAAATGTTTTGGGTGGTCTTATTCTTCCTGTTTGGGGCACTATTGAGAAAGCGCTTTCTAAGCAGGTAATACAGGGCTTCTTAATGATTTCCAATTCCCATGACTATGATGTTTGGTAAATGCTACTTTGCTCATTTTTCAATTTTGTCCTTTCTGCTATAGACCACGCTTGAGCCAGGAGTGCCAGTTTTACATATATAGATACTCTTCAAGATTTTTGACTTTGTGGCACTTTATCACTGAAATCTAAATTTTATAACTGCATTCTACTAATTATGCAGTTGCTATTTTATTCCATGAGTTTTTCTCTATGGGCAACACTTTTGAATTTGCAAGAAGGTCGTTTATTATGTAGTGCTGAAACTGCTTATGTTCGAGTTAGGCACTCTCTTGATGGATTTAGGTTTGATCAATAATTTGGAAAATGCTCTATTAAGTCTGATCTACTTGTCTGGACGAGAGATATACATCAAGAATGAGGTGGAAAGATAGGTTAATTTCTTAGTTGATGTGTAGCTTGGGGCAGTTTTCTTCCTTTTTTTCTTGGATAACTTTGAAAAAGAGTTGTTGGTTATGAAGTGGATCTTTTCTAGGTATTACAAATATATGCATGTTAACTCAACTTAGTAATGCTTCACATTGGCGACACAAGTTCTAGAATGTAGAGTGGGAAGAACCATAAACAATGACACTGAAGTGCGCTTTGATTTCCATGCATGGTCATTTCTTTATTTTACTGCCTTGTGTTTAAATTAAAATGGAGATTTTATGAGAATTGATTTTTTTTATGGGACTTCTACCAAATCATTTATTGTCAGGATTTTTTACCTTGTCCTTGATTGTATTCCACAAAAAGAAACCGAAACTTCATTTTGTTTCCTTTTAGCATTGCCTGTTAATACAAAGGGGTATTTTTATAAAGTGTTCAAAGCATGTCACTGCAATTAGTACTTGCAGCAAAGAAATGTTTGATTAAGGAATCAGCTCATGGAATGAACTATCAATCTGATGTAATTGCCATTGAGATAAATTGAAACCTCAAGCAATATTCTCTTCAGGCTCGTCAAAGCCAAAAGCGGCTCCGTGTTGTGCGATTAGAAACTACTACAGATAACAAGCGAATTGTTGGGCTCCTTGTCCCGAATGCGGCTGTGGAATCTGTACTTCAAGGTCTCTCTATCTCTCTACCTTCTCTCACACATGCAGAGTCTTATCCTGCCTTTATGCACACATGCAATTAGCTGCCTCACCTCTCTCTCTCTCTCTCTCTCTATATATATATATATATATATATATTTATATGTACAGGTGTGGATATAATTTTTTTTTGTTGTAATTTACATGGATCTAATTCTAGTGTGATGTCGTCTTGGTTGCAGATTTAGCGTGGGTCCAAGAAATTGATGATTAAGATGGTGCAATCTTTTGTTCAAAGATGCGTGTGAGCAATTCGGAAAGTTAGAATGGTGCTTTGGAGACTTGAGAATGTGATTCAAGTCTGAAGATACAAGCATGAACCTCGTAGGGGGGGAAAATTGAAAGTCATTCCCTGCACCATGAAAGGAAACTGTGCAGGCTCATTCATACTTGATTTTTTGTCTTTTGCTTAAATGCTCCATTTTTTTTGGCACATAATTTTGTATATCTCTAACAGTATCGCAGAAGGCAGTAAGTTATAGGTGCCATGTTGTACGAGTCGTAGTTCTGCTCGAACTAATTTGTATAAATCTCTATACAATCATCATTCTATTGCTGATAAAGAAATCCTTCTGTGTTCATGTTGATTTTGTCCTCTATTATGCCGCTTTTTAATTGGATGGCCAACAATAAATGACATTTACCAATTGGACTACCTGCTGTTACTAACTGGGCTGGATCGGCCATTGCACCATTGTTATGTTTAATGAATAGAGGGGCACAAATCAGGATATGAATTTCCGGCATCGCTGGATGTGAGGGACTCCTTGTAGTGCAGCTTCGTTACACTTAAAGCCCTCATTAATAAGTTATTATGGAAAGCAGGGTGTCTGGATAAATTAGAAGTGTCATCTTCAGGCGACCGTGGTCGTGATGCGGTGGGTTCCTCTTCTCCATATGCGAAGCACAGGCAAGAGCTTCATTTTATTTATTTTTACCTGTAACTACAATTTATGCAAGTTATACGTTCAATCTTCTTTACTATAACAAGCATGTGAAGATTGTGAGCGCACCGATGCATCATTTTTTATCTTTTAATTTGATTTGCTTGACTTCTAAGACTTCTCACCGAAATCCATTCTCACTGCCGTTGGATAAAAGGAAGGTCATTTTGGATAACATATTAGGAAAAGAAAGGGTTGACTCGGCAGTATGGTCTATGTGATTTGTTGCAGCCTGCATCAAGCTTCAGGCGCCATAAACCTTGAATATTACCATTTAGGTCCAAGGATTTATTGTTCAGGCGGAAAGCACAATAAAAATCAACAGTCCACTCAAAAATACACGCACACGCACACGCACATAAAATTTATTTATCTCTTGGTACTGGAGAAACCATTCAGGTCAGCACACAAATGGAGCTTCAACATGATGGTCGCCACAGTAGAGGCCAGGTCTCTTGGTACTGGAGAAACCATTCAGGTCAGCACACAAATGGAGCTTCAGCATGATGGTCGCCGCAGTAGAGGCCAGGTCGCTGAGTGAAACCCTGCTTCTTCAGAATCTTCCTAGCCCTCAAAACAAGCTCCTGGTTAGAAATGTCACCATCCGCCTCAGCAAGTATAGTCTGGATGGCATTGCTAAGAGCCCCATATGCTTCGGCTGAATTTCCTCCTGGACTGGCATCAGCAGAGGTTTGGTCAGTTTGGCAGCCACTGATCAAAATCCCACCATGTGGTAGTGCACGCTTAGTTGCTCCAGCATAAACTTCTTGCTTGCTACCCACCTCCGTCTCGAGGGCAGGCTGAGCATACCCCTCATCATTCTCCAGTTTTTGTTTGAGAAATTCCTGAGCCAGATTCCCAACCATTCCAAAGAGTCCACCACCTCCACTTTCCCCACCACCAAGTTGGAGTTTATCCATGATAACCTTCATGAACTTCTTCACCTTAGGGCTTGCATCTTCTCCAAAGACATCAAAAAGGGCTGGCCTCAGCTTCCCAACTTCAATGTCATCTTTACCAGTCTTTTGCTTGAGTATTTCTATGAGAGTTGAGAGAGGCAGAGATCTACTTTTCACGTACTCTCGCTCACCATACTCTCTTTCAACTGCCGTGTCATCAAAATCTTCCTCCTTGCCATGCCGTCCGCGGCTCCGTCCAGAATGGATGTGAACTCCACGAGATTCAAATGCATCTTTCACAGTCTGTTTCAAGAAACCTTTAAATCCAAACCCAGAAGATCCTTCCTCCTCCTCCTCCTCCTCCTCCTCTTGGCGCCTTGTGCTCTCCCCTATCTGCTCTTTAGTCTCATCAATGAGGCCACCACTATGACATGAATCAGATACAATTGTTATGCGGCAACCTTCTGGGATCCGATCCACAAAATCTTTGAAATCATCATCTGTTCACAAACACCCGAGTTGAAAGTTAGAATGGAATTTGCTTAAGCAGCATTTAAGACGAATCATTCTAAGAACTATGCAGTCAAGGGAAACAGATAATTCCGTAAACTCATTTCCATTTACAAACAAGTTGTCGAGTCTTATCAACTAGATTAATAACAACAGATACAAGAGAATCAGATGGTCAGTGTGGTGTTCAGAAAACAAAACGAACTATAAAATCCCCTTGGCTCCGATGTTTTAATTATTTGGTTGAATAATTTATGGTGCATGCTCCTCTCCCATCAGTAATACTGTTTGCCAATGAATTGATTCTCTTTCAACAAATGTATGGACCATCTCCAAATTATTTCAGAACGCAAAACTGGATTATGTCCTATAAACACTCCAACATGGGAACTTGTAATATGATGTAAGATCATCGTGCCAAGAAACAGTCAAAGAAACCTATATTTATCAAAAACCTCATGATTAAAGATCCAACAATTTGTTTTTGCTATAACAAAGACTCTGCGTCTATCTTGTTAGGATTAAGAGGCTACACGAATTATATCTTCAACAATGCCAATAGCTTTGAACAATAACAGCTCCGCCACAACATATATTAAATGAAAAGGTCCAAGACAGTTAGGCAATCAAGATTTAAAATTGACAGTCGCAGCCATAGAGATCAAGAGCCAAGACATTCCACTGACAACAATCAACAAAACCCAAAAAATAAAACTAGTGTTATTTTCTTAGAAAACCAGTATAGCGCGGCTCCTTAGAATCATTTCCCCAGAAATCCAGCCTAACAAGGAACAAAGGTGCTTTTTTCCCCTTCAAATTTCCTATCCACAAAAAGATCTAAAACAACCCACCAAGATCGCAATTAAAAAAAAAAGAACCCCCATAAACAAATAAGGTCAACCACAAACTGTTTTTGATCAAATCAATGAAAGAAACTAAATTGGATCACATCAATCAAAACCAATCTTGAGAGAGAAGGGGGGGGATGAACCACAAAAGACAGGAGAAGATAAAGACAGTACCAGTGATAAGATTCATATCACAAGGGACAATGCACTCATCGTAACCAGTATCATCATCCTCTCCAGTTTCAGCTGGCAACCTTGTCCCGTGTCCGCTATAGTGGACAAACAAGAAGTCTCCAGGCTCGGCAGAGCGAACCAGATCCTTCAGCGCCTGGCGCACGTTTTTCCCAGTTGGTTGCGTGTAAGAGTCATCCGTGTCTATCAAGATAGTGATGTTATCTTCAGAAAAACCATAACGATCAACAAGACACTGGTACATCCTCTTAACATCATTTATACAGCCTTTGAGTTCAGCTTTTGTTGCTGGGTAGTTGCAGCCTATCAACACTGCCTTCTTTGTCATGGTTCTCTCTTCTGTTGCTGGCAACAATCAACTCAGTGAGTCTCAATCTGATTCGGGATCTTCCGGTTTCGGAGAGATTTTCTTTTCTATCTAATCCTGACCTTTTGGACTCTGAAAAAAGCTGGGATTGTCAGAGAAATGGTAATGCTGAGTTGTAAGGAGGATTTATTTATTTATTTTTGAAAAAAAAGGTTTAATTCAATATTAATAGCTCCCATCACTGTCGGCAACAGTAAAAAAACTTGGATTAATATAATTTCTCATTAAAAATAAGGAAAACAACCATAAAATTCTTTTTTTTGTTGCAAAGTAAAGTAATTAGTCCAATATATAATATTCGTAAAGTAAATAGTATTAAATATTTATAAAAAAAATTGATGATTGGTGTCTCGGATATATGTTGATTTACAATTCGACTCAATTATAAATGGATGGCAAAGGAAGAAGAGTAAAAACCAAGCATAAAAAAAGGAGAAAAGAGGAGGATAAAAGGGTGGGCTGACTTGAATGGAGCACCACAATTACAGAGGACGGCCCCATCAAAAAAGAAGAAAAAAATCCCGATTATGTTAAATTTTTACAAGAGATGCATACTCTGACTAGAATTCAAGACTCGTTATGCAGATTACAAATCTTGTCATTACAGCACACTCCTTGGGAACTATTATTGTTTTCCTATTAATTCTTTACTATTTTTAGTAAAGAATTAATAGGAAGACAATAATAGTTTCCACGGAGTGTGCTGTAATGACAAAAGATTCACATTCTACAATTTTGAAATATCTTTTTTTTAATTGAATATGCATCAATGTAGAATATATTATATATACAGATCCACAATATTTTATTTGTCTATAATAATATTTCCCCCCATGAATAAGCATGTTTTGATTGAATAATTGCAATATAAAATATATGTTGAGACAATAAAAATAATAATATAGATCGTTAATTTTCCAATATATATCTTTTAAAATACGGATCAACAAGCATCGTTGTTATTGTTTTTATTTAAATTCAACAAAAACATAAGAATAAAGATAATTACATTAATTAGTACAGTATTTTAATATTATTATTATGATAGATATTTATCTATTTATAAATACTCCAATTACCAAAACCCAACTGCCCTACATCACGAGAGCTTCGCTAAATAATATAGTTTAAGAAATTATAGAATGACATATAAATATATAACTTTGTAATTGTAAATATATTCACTTTATCATACAGTTAATTATAAAATAAATTATAAATGATTTAATTTGAGAATCTACTACTAATAATAAGTAAATTCTAAATTAAAATAAATAAATGAATGATAATTGAACACCCATCCATCATGTGGGCCATAGACTTTTAACAAATTGACAGGTCAATAGTGGGTGTAATGATTAAGGTACGTGAACTCCTTAAACATTTAGCCGAAAGTCACCCATTTTTTGTACCAATAATCTTTTGAGATATTTGTTTTTTTTAAAATATTAAAATAATATATATTATTTTGCAGATAAAAACGATATAAAAAAAAATATATTTTTTAAAAAAGTTAAAACTCACCCTTTAGTGTCGTTCGACATTGCGGTTGTACCACCGGTTGCCCAAAATTTATTTATTTTTATTTTAAATAAATTTTTTTTAGTGTTTTTAGATCATTTTGATGTGCTGATATCAAAAATAATTTTTAAAAAATAAATATCATTTTGATGTGTTTATAAACGAAAAACATTTAAAAAAAAACCCGCAACCACACTCCCAAACAGCCCTATTAGTCTCGGCAGTCTCGCATTATTGGCTTACACATCGAACCGTTTTGTGACATTCAAGAGTGTGTTAAATAATCTCTCTTATTTGAGCATTTTCAAGAAAAAAATATATTTAGAGAAGTTAAATTAGTAATATAATTTTTTAAATAGTATAAATATAACTTATTTTATATATATATACACTCCAGTAAAAAAAATAAAAAAACTAATTTTATTTTAATATATATAATATTAATATAATTGTTTATTAATAATAACTAACTATTACAAGTCTAATCAAAATTATTTTTTTATATAGAAATATATTAAAAAAAATATTTGAATTTTTTGATAAATATATAGAAATAGCTTTTTTTAAAATTTAGAATTGCTATTTTAGCTTTTCAATATACTTTTTTTCTTGAAACTATGGAAATAAAGAATAAAAGCTTCCTTTTTTTTTTTGTCTTTTTTAAGGTTTTTTTTTTTTAGCTATTCCCGTGGAGTCTCTATTAACAATGGACATTTGGTCAGCCATCCACTTTGTTTTCTTTACAAATAGGTCAAATAATGTCCAAAATTATAGAAAAATCCACAAAATTGACTTGCAATAAAAAAAAAATGGTAATGTCCAAAATTACATAATACAAGCCATCATCATTTATTCATTAAAAAACTTTATTATTTTTTTATGCAAAACCCTGAGCAAAATCATTAATAAGCAAATAGGCATTTAATAACAAATCGATCTTGAAATCCCAAAGTCAAGAATGGAGTGGTTGGATCTTGGAAGGATGATGGAGTGATGACAATGGAGGTTCTGTAAGTCGTGTTCCATTTTATTGAGAACTCAAGCCATATCAGCCATTTATCAGTTATGACAGTGAATCCTTATTTACCAGCTAACTCCAAACTCCCAGGGGATCAAAGCACAAGCAGGGAGTAAGGAGCATGGCATCTCTATCTGGAATCCAAAATTACAATTCATGGGGGGCGAGAAAATAATCGATCGAAATATAATTAAGAGAATTATCTTGGATAAAACTGATCATCGTACACTCTACTTCTTCAATATGCGAGACAAATAAGGCCGAGTATCAGTTTATTTAAATAAAACCAGAATCATTAATTGTCAAGAAATAAGAACAGTGAGTGATTGTAACTGCGCCGAGCTGGACAGACATTAATTCGTCGCAGATTTACTTAACTCCGTCGTGGTGGATTGGCCGTCTTGCGAGGTGCAGGATTAACGTAATTACAGTTCAGTCTGATCTCGCTTTCACTTGGAGCAGTGTAGAAAAGAATGTTTCCAAGGTTCACCATCGACGCAGCAAACTGGTTAAAGAAAAGATCAGGCTGCTGACTTGTGAATGCCGAGACGAATGGCTCTGTTCTTGGATCCGAGTAGAGTTCTTGATCTGTCGACAGCAGTCCCATTTTCTTGCCAAGGTTGTTGTAGTACTCCATGTCAAAAGTCTTTGGAGTCGTTGTATCTAGATAGACCACGTCAGAACTCCATTTGCAACTTCTTGTCAGGTTCCTCAGGTAATTTCTGTCGAGGGTAGGATCCGGCTGGCCAGTTCCCTTGTAGTTAGCGAGTCTGTGCAGGAATGAACGGCAGCTGCTCCTTCCAATTGTGTGTGCACCTGATAGAACAACCAGATCAAGAACGTTCAAGCCTCTTTCCTGGAAGAAATCAATCAGAGCTGTGATATTTTCACGGCCCTGGGGAACAAGGTCAGCCTCTTTGGCAATGGAAGTTTTTCCATCTTTACGCCCATATGGGACTTCCCAGAACGGGCCGCCAAGCAGAAGAGTGGCCTCCCTAGCCGCGGCCGTGAGAATGTCCGCGCATGAGACAGTTTTTGGACACCTCCTCTCAATTTCTGCCTTAATATCATCAATCACCTGGAAACCTCTCAGTGTCTTGCTAGCATAAGCTGCCCTTTCACTGTTTTGATGGTTCAGCAAAATCGAGGCATCACATCCCTGCATTGCACGTTACCAATATTTTTAGTCTCATATGACTTATACGAGACTAGCGATTCTATAAAATTAGCTAAAAGAAAAGGTAAAAATCAATAAATGACCATCATTTGTTCATCAATTAGTGCTTACCCTAATAGCACAATCATGGAAGTGCAAGCGAATGATGCTAGCTGCCAAAGTGTAATCCTTTCGAAACCAAGCTGTCATTTTTTGGTTAATTATTTCTTCAGCAGCAGGGCAAGTTTTATGATAATAGCTAAAAGACAGGAAATCTTGAGGAGACAAGATCGATGGAGCTCCTACTAAATCCTTGACAGGGTTCTGTGGTAAAATGGCTGACACCATATACAACTCGAACTGAGCAAGGAGGAGAAAACTGAAAAACCACCGCTTCATGTTGCTTTTTTTGATCTCTTGTCAGCACTGGCATGTCACACTGACAAAAATTGTTTTGGGTACTGACCGATTGTGTTCTCCGCATTGTTTTATACTTGATTCATTGTTGATTTTTATATGTTGTAATGAAAGAAATACGTGAGGAGCACTCTCTAATTCACCATTTTTATGACTTGCAAGCATGTTCAAGCAGGGACTCTCAGGTCAGCGACACGTACTCTGTTCCAGGGTTAAAATATCAAGGTCACTTAGAAACTGGGGAAGAACCCACCTGGGGTTTGGGTCTCCTGATCAATTCAGGGAGGACATCCCTTCCCCCAAGCTCTCCAAATTCATATCCTCCACTTAATAAAGTCTATACCGGCGTAATATAATATATATATTTTTTATATCAGTACATCAAACTATATAAAAAATAATTTAAAATAAAAAGAATAAATAACGGGTTTTAAGCTGCATTTAAACCCCTTTTTTTTATCACATTATAAAATAAAAATAAATCCAATAAAATGGGATCCCAGAATTGACCTCCACCAGTCAATAGCGCAGAAAATCCTGGATTTAATAGTGGCTATATTTAGCACAATCCTAATTGGAGAGGAAAGAAAAACATTGACCTTGCTGGGTCAAGTCATGCATCGGCAAATCTGGGCCCTTAATATAGACAATTTATCCAGCTCAGAAAGGAGTGCTGGACACGTCCAGGTTTCAAATGCTGCATCATATTGTAAATACAAGTACAAAACAATTCACAGCATACGTAACATTCATCTTCTCAATCACACGACAACACAGAATCTTGAAACAAGCCAGAAAAAAAAAAAAAAATTTGCACACCACCTAACTACAACAAACACAAGATTTAAGCCTTGCAGCAAATAAAACGACCTAATCCTTTGGAACCGTGTTTTTCACCATCATCTCCAGAAATTTCTACGGCCTTGCTCTTCGGCTTCGTTTTCAGTTCATCTTTAGGCACTGTCACCACAAGAACACCGTCATGCATTGACGCCTTAATCTCATCAAGTTTAGCATTTTCGGGCAATCGAAACCTCCTTGAAAACCCGCCACGTGGCCTCTCTTTGCAGTGCCACTTGTCTCCTTTCTCTTCGGCTTCTTCTTTTCTCTCTGCAGCACTCATTTGAAGCACTGTCCCTTCATGAACTTCAATCTTCACGTCCTCTTTTGTAAAGCCTGGAAGATCGATTTCGAATATGTGGGCACGGGGAGTTTCCTTCCAGTCCATTTGGGTTTCTGGGTTCTCGATCAAGAAACCCCGAAATGGATCGAACAAGCTGTTCTGGTTCAAGAGAGAGTGAAGGAGAGACATTTATATATATTTGGCTGTGCTGGAAAGGTTTTTTGGTTTAGGAATGTAAGAACGTAGTGTTAGCTAAAGACTTCAGATGTTTTGTTTGCTTAAGGTTTTGCCATTGAAGGTATTTATATTGGATTATGTGGCAGAGATTGGCGAGTTCTTGAAGGTTCTGGTGATAGATTTCGCAAATTATAAGGATTTTGACTCCCAGGAGAATAGTGTCGGAAGAGATCATGCTCAATTTGTCAGTCAACACAAGAAGGGAAGTTTCTGGGGGAACCTAGAAATAGAAACAATTTTTTTTATTTTTTATCAGTGCGGTATTAATTAATCAATTAATAAATCAACTAATCACAGACGTGGATTTTTATTAGAAAATTGTAGAACATACCCAGCAACAAAAAACTGTGATTTGACGAAGTTTCTCGGGGGGTTTCTAGAGCCCCACAACATTGGTCTGGGAACAGATTTGAAGGGAGATTAAGAGGTGTTTGGTCATTTGTTTTTTAAAAAAAAATGATTTTTTTTAAATTAAAATGTTTTAGTATTTTTAAAATGTCTAAAATAATTTTTAAAAAAATAAAAAAATATAATTTTAATTAATTTCCAAACAAAAATTATTTTAAAAAACAATCACACTTCTAAACTGATACTTAGGCAATATTTGCCACTTGTTTGTAATTTTTTTTTTAAAAATAGATTGCTTTGATAATTTTTTTTAAAATAATAATATTATTTTACTATAAAAATATTTTAAAAAATAACGTGTTATACTTTAACTTAATTTTGTTTGACATTATGATAGTATTTTTAAATTTTATTTTTTATTTTAAAATATTAAATTAATATTTTTTATAATTATAAATCTCTTCTTCTTCTTCCCAAAGAGGGATTTTAGAAAGCACAGGAATAATTGATCGTTTCCAGGGGAAAAATAAATTAAAGATCGGATTTATGGGTAAAAATATATGGGATAAATCTGATTGGTTTCTAGTTCTATTTGTTACTATATTTCAAAAATATTTTTGAAAAAAAAATTAATTTTTTTATATTTTTAAATTATTTTCATGTGTTAATATTAAAAATAATTTTTAAAAAATAAACTAATATAATTTTGATACATTTTTAAACTCATATTTTAATATTTTTATATATTTTCATGCTATTAGAAAGGTTTTCAATGACTACAGTCCACAGTAGTTTTTTGGGTTATGGCAGATTGCTGTAGAGGGATCCAGACACATACTGGATCATTTCACAGGCCCATTTTCCGTTAATTATATCCAAAAAGGTAAACAATAAAAGCCCGCCTCAAAAATACAAAATTACATTAATCACCCAAGACTCGCCTTCACGTTCAAGTGAACTCTACAGAAAACCCCTTCTATATCCAACATATTTTTTTAAGCCCCCCTAACATCAAGGGTGTTTTGGGTATAAAAGAGGAGTTTTGACAATATTTTGAGACTTAGATTGCCGTAATGATTTTAAAAACAAACAGCACGCGTACACTACGCATCACACATGGACCAAGGAAGCCCATGCCATGGTCCGGCTTCATTATGAATTCATCGAACAAGAAGAAGAAAAGGGAAAGGAAAAAAAACTGAAAATCAAACGTAAAACTTTCAATTATATAATACATTAATTTATGAGCAAGAAGACAGGGTCATCTTCGTACACATTTCCTCGTCAATATTGCTCGGGGGATGTCCAAACCCTGCCCGAAACTAACTTCATATCGTCTTACTCGTATTGCTAACCAGCAAGTTTCTTCCGAGGCCGGGAGTTTTCTCCATCGGATTCCGACCACTGCTCATCGAGTTTACAAATCAAGCACTAGCGCATTAGATCCACCTCAACCCATGCAAATTCTTTTGGAACCTGACATAATTCAGAAAGATTAAAGAGTTGTAGATTTCTTACAGAGTTTTTAGTGAGAATAATATAGCCGTTGACTTCAGGCAATCACACTGCATGATCATATAGCATGAAAGACTCCATCATAGCTTCAATTTGTAAGAGAACTCCTTGGCGATCTTTACATTCTAGATTATTATTTTTTCCTTTTTTTTTTTGGATAAAGATATGCACATTTGTTGGATCGAGAAAAGGGACAATGGCAAATGCCAAAATTACAACCAAAGGCCAAGAAAGGGGAGAGGTGCCACGTAGCGGACTCGGCCGAAAGAGAGAGCGAATCGAAAGGAAGCCGGCCAACGAATCGTTAGGCCAGACCAGAAGGCTGCTGACTAGAAGGAATGCGAAACCCACCACATGGCAACACTGAAGCTCGACCAATTAAAGAGAAGCATCTTTAAAGTGGAGAACTTATTTTTATTCATGCAATAATAGATGAGATGTGTACTGTGATATATGATATTTTTACACGTGTTTTTTATTAAAAAATATAGAAAAATAATTTTTAACACCAACAAGTGAAAATTATATATAAAAAAAGAGTAGAAAATATTATTTGAAGACAGACAAATTTTAAAAAACATTTAAAAACAAAAGCTAAATAATATCCTGTAAGCAATAACTCATCGTTTCAGATCTGATTTTGATAGGGTGAGCCGGGATTTTGATTTTCTTTTTTAACTAAATTGTTTTACCTCTTAAAAAAATAAAATAAAGGTTAGGCCGCGGTCTAGAGTTCTATGTCCATGAATACAATTCTACAAAGATTTTTTAAAAAAAGAGTAATGAAATTAATTTAAATAAAGGTTACAGGCTTCCAGCATCCTAAAATCTCTCTTTTTAGCTGCGAGAACAACTTCGGCACGCATGTATTTTTGTAAGTGTTTTTCATTTAGAAATATATCAAAATGATATTTTTTTATTTTTTAAAAATTATTTTTAATATCAGCACATCAAAATGATCTAAAACACTAATTTTTTTATTTAAAATAAAAAAAAATTGAATTTTGAGCAACCGGTACAACCGCAGTGCCAAACGAGCACTTAAAGAGCTTCATGCATGATTGGACAATACAGTCAATATATATGTATATACTGGCCATAAATTTGAATTTGACTTAATAATTTAATTTTAAATTTTGAATTTGATTGAATATTTATAATTTTCAACGTATAATTTAATTTATAAATTTGAATTTAACTGAATATTTCTAATTAAAAGTTTACATTAATGTTATAGTGCTATTTTTTTTATTTTTAAATTCATTTTTGAGATTAACACATGAAAATGATCTAAAAATATTAAAAAAAATTAATTGAAAATAAAAAATAAAAATAATTCAATATTTTCAACCTTCTAACTTATCTTTTATTTTATTTTCAAAGAAAAAAAAAATATTCTCGTGAGGTTTTGTGTGAGTGAATATAATGTGTACACACGTGAAGGATTAGAAGCCTCTAGGAAACGAGAGAATCACATGCGCGTGTGATAAAAAAGAAGATAGCAATGGCAGTAGTAACAAGAAGACATGTGCACAGGTAGGTTGCGATATTACAAGTCATAGTTGCCTGATTTTGCCCCAGTTGTGTCCGAATATTGGCTCTAAACATTGATTATAGCGTCGGTTGGATCACATGGGTTGTCTCTCTCGTGTCATAGAAATATCAAAATATAAACCATTTAATATGTGATCCAATAATAGTGATAAAAATTTAGAATTAAAAGGTTTATTCTATATATAATATTATGGTAGAGTTATGTGATTGCTAATATGATGATCACTGGAGATTTATATAGTCGTTAATTTCAGGACCCGTGAGATTTATCGATATACATATAAATTATTCCGGATACCCACGTTAATAAAAAATTAAGATATAATCACAAATAACGATTCCAGCAGTGAAACAATTCCAAAACTTGAAGAAGAAAAAAGAAGATAGTTCGATCCACCCAGGAAAATGGGGAGTTGCCTCTTAAGTTGCTCAATCAATCATTCAAAACGCGAAAAATCAAGAGGTGGTAGGTGATCATTGATCAACGAGTGCACCGAGCTATCATGAAAGTGAAAATGGAGAGTATAAGTTTCAGAAACGAATTATATATATATATAAAGAAGAAGCAAGATGCCACGAATGTTTGAGAAAAGGGTTTATATATCTGACTGCACAGTGGAACTGCAGAGTCTCTCACATGCATTGTTGGCAAGTGGTAACTCTTTTTTGCATGTGGAATGTTTCCTTTGTGCGAAATCGGAATAACAATCAATCAATCAATCAATCAACATTAAGGGATGATTGTGTTCATTTTTACTGTAATGGGATTAGATAGAGCATAATTCTCAAAAAGAAAATCAGATAGAGCATCTTTTTTTTATGTTCAATGCACTTGAAACAGTTCAATCATGAAAAGACTGTTCGAATCCTGGAATGTTAAGGGAGAAACAGAAACTAAGTAGGTGAGAGTTCACAGAACTTGTCTTTACAAGGGACAAGGGGTTAGTTAGTTCACAAAATTTGTTACCTGTAATATTTCCAACAACAAGGCAAAGGACACGGCAAAATCGGATTGAAATTACAGGGCAAAGGACGAACTTGCTGTGATTTAACAGTGTTATGCATCAGGTTTTACTGTCCACCAATTTAACAGCAGGATCCTCTTAATTGTTGAAGAAAACTCCCATTAAATTTGAAAAATGAATTTTCATCCAGTTCAATTTGGTTTTAGATTGCTTTATGGGTGCACCTGACAGCTGACATAGAACATGAACGCTTATGACTCTAATCAACTGGTAAATGAGACATATCCCAAAACTAATATGTTTCACTCTCGCATGAGCTGTGAGATATTTCTGGCAATTTTATGCTACAAGGTTCAGTTTACAGATTTTTGGGCGGACAAAAGGAGCAGAGTTATATGTACTCATTTCTTTCTTTCGGGGATAGCATAGCCTGCAAGTAAGGTTTCCAGCCTGTGACTCTGCAACAGTATTCTGAGAAGAAGAGCTCAGTTGAGGGTCCACATTCCACAACACATGAAGCTAAGGATCAGAGTCAAGGAGAAGTCAGGAAAGGATCCATTATCTTTGAGGCAATCAAAATTTGCTGACTACAGAGAGCACAAAAGCAATCAATTCCAGCTAGCCACCAAAGTGGCCTAATAGAATGACTTATCAGCTGTCAATAAAGAAATTTTCAACAGTTACTGCTTCTATCGATGATAGCACTTCTTACCATACTATCATGGTGGATGAAGTGGCAGTAGCTTCCCCTTTGTTCAGATTTCACAGGAATTAAGTTAACAAAGAAATACATGTGAAGTTCAACCTAAAAAATATGCAATCAATGGTTTTATGAAGGTTGGATCAGGGAAAAAATTATCAGGAAAGTTTGCAGTAGGGGAAACTGTAGAATTGTTGCCAGGTAAATCATAACCAACCGAGTAAGGAGTCTACTGGGCTAGTGCTTGCAGGTGCTTCAGGGGTTAAGCATTTAGTTACTATAAAATGTGAAAAACAAGGGGGGAAATAGGGAGAGCGGGTTTCAAATTATTGGTGCTCTTCTTGTGTTGGAAAATATTTACTTGGGATACACTGATGATGGAGACCTCCTAAAGGGAAACAGATGAAGTCCCAAGCGGCATGATATGGTGGCGATATGGTGGCAAAGAGTTTTAGCTCTGCATTACAGGTTTTGAGTTCAAGTCACAGTTGAGTTTTACTAACTTTCCCGGGCCGGCAAAGAGTACCTAGAGGATGAAATTTCCTCGCATCCAAAAAAAAAAAAAACAGATGCAGTACAATTTGACTGAACCATTTACATGACAAGCCACTGCAAGAGTTTGCATAAACATGTGAGCTATTGTTATATTAATTTCATAAAGGTCTTGAATGGACTTCTAATCCTTTTTGTTTTTGATTGGTTACAGCAGCTAAATCATAACCAAAATCAACCTCTAAAAGGTTCTTAATCTTTGCTCACAGCAAAAGTTTTGATTCTGTGCTTATAAACTGGAAAAAAAACTTGCATGTTACCTTCCAATATTCAATCACCAAAACAAGGTGAGAGAGAGAGAGAGAGAGAGAGAGAGAGAGAGAGAGAGAGAGAGAGAGATTCCCTCCAGCTAAAAAGAATAGATCAATGATTGGTCTTTTTCTTGCTTTGTTACCTTCCTTATCCACCACTCCAGCCTGATATCCTGCGAGGTGTGATCATGTATTTCCAGTTATGCATCGCCAATAAAGTGGCACTAGGGGAAGTTCCAAGAAAAAGCATTTCTGTATATTTTGCATGCCATCTCAACTAAAAAATCCCCCCCTTTGATTCTTACAATAACTCATTTTTAATATAAAATAGCAGCAAGTACTAACAGAGAGATTAGATTAATTAATCAATGGCAATTGGCCAAGTCAGATGCGTGTGTCATGGTCACCCTCGTGGTCTAGTTAGCAAAAAGTAATGCCCTTCGCTAGAGTTTGTATGGCAGACCCCAACCTCGCCATGTTACAGCTTATACTTTATATGTCCCCACTCCTTCACTTTTTCATAACCTCACATCCCTTCCCTTGCCCTCCTTCAATCTCTCATCAACTCTTTCTTTCCCATCTTCATCGACTACCCCTCTTTGTTCCAATTTTTTCAGAAGCCTCCTGCCACTTACCATTCACACATTAACTTGGCTAAAAATCCCTATAACACGCATTTTGTAGAAAAATGTGCAGCTCTAACGCTAAGGTGACCATGGGAGTTGAGATAACACCAGCAGTGGCTAGGATCAATGGCCGCCCAGTTCTTCAACCTACATGTAATCGTGTTCCTACGTTTGAAAGGCTTAATTCTCTAAAGAAAACAGCATCAAAGCCTCTTCCTCCTCCTCCACCACCACTACCTCCACCAACTTCTGCCAATAAGACTAACAAGGCCTCGCCTCCTTTATCACCAAAGTCAAAGTCCCCCAGATTATCAGCTAGTAAGAGAGGAAGTGATGCTAATAGCTTGAATTCAAGTTCTGAGAAGGTCGTGATTCCAAGAAGCAATACAAAGACACCAGCTTTAGAGAGGAAGAAGTCGAAAAGTTTCAAGGAAAGTAGTGGTGGGAGTGGAGCACTTTCTTCTTCTATTGAGGCATCATTCAGTTATTCTTCTTCTTTGATCGTTGAGGCACCGGGAAGCTTTGCTGCCGTGAGGAGAGAACAAATGGCACTCCAAAATGCACAAAGAAAGATGAAGATTGCTCATTATGGAAGATCGAAGTCTGCCAGGTTTGAATCTAAAGTGGTTCCTGTTGATTCTTCAATCACAGCGAAGACTGACGAGGAAGAAAAAAGATGCAGTTTTATCACAGCAAATTCAGGTAAGGAAAAATACGAAATGAATTGACCAAATGTTTGTTAGGTTCCTGTGGTTGAATTTGGTGAAAATAATTTTAAACTTGAACGAGACATCCTTTAATCATGTTCCAAACTTCCAATGTTTTTGTGCTCAGATCCCATCTACGTTGCATACCATGATGAAGAATGGGGAGTTCCAGTCCATGATGACAAGTAAAGACTGTGCCTTGGCCTCTGTCCCTTCATTTCTCTGTCTCGTTCGATTGCAAACGAATAAGTTTTTTAACACTGCTAAATTTCTTACAGGATGTTATTTGAATTGCTAGTTCTAAGTGGTGCTCAGGTTGGTTCAGATTGGACTTCAATCTTGAAGAAACGCCAAGATTTCAGGTGGGTTATTTTTTATAAGAAAAATATACACTGGAATTCATTTGTCTCATTGTTTCTCAGAATTAGCATAAGCTAATGTTTCCTCTTCTGCAGGGATGCATTTGCAGGATTTGATGCAGAGATTGTGGCCAACATTACTGAAAAACAAATGCTGTCAATCAGTGCAGAATACGGGATAGAGATTAGCCGAGTTCGAGGTGTTGTGGACAACTCTAGAAGAATTCTTGAGGTAGCCAATTAATCTAGCATCAAAATCTGCAAATCATCTTGTCCTTTTCATAATCCGCTCCGGTCCTTCTTTTCATGGCATCCCTGTTGCATATATAAACGTTTTCTTGCATTATTCGAACTTCAAAAGAACCTTTTTTTAATCGGTTTAAAAAGAACATGTTTAAGATTTCATGATCAAGAAAAGATGCAATTTCTTGATTAATGTCAACAGCTTGCTATTTAGTCTTCCCTTTTTTTGGTGAAAAGTAGTTGGCAAGCAAGCTCCGATCTCTTCCCGATTTTAAATTCATGGTGTACCCCACATTTTCTGTTGATAACCACGTAACAGAGGGACCCTTTGTTATTCAATTAAACTCTTTTTAAAAAAAAATTGATAGTCTCGACTGCTAAAAACCATGGCGTTGCTAAGGTTTCTTGACTTCGTTTCCTTACAGATCAAGGAGGAGTTCGGGTCATTAGACAGATACATATGGACATTTGTGAATAACAAGCCTATCTCCAACCGATACAAATTCGGGCACAAGATTCCAGTTAAGACATCAAAATCAGAAACTATAAGCAAAGACATGGTAAGGAGGGGGTTCAAGCTCGTTGGTCCAACCATGGTTCACTCTTTCATGCAAGCAGTAGGGTTAGCTAATGACCACTTGATCACCTGCCATAGGCATCTTCCGTGCACCTTAATGGCAGCCCGCAGGCCTGCCGGGGCTCAGGCTGATCAATAGACTCAAACTGACATTTAAAGGGGAGGGGGGTTACAAAAAACTTACAATGCATATGCAGTTAAGCTCATTTTCTAACTTGGAATGGTTGTGTATAATAGCAGATAGGAAGAAATATTAAAAGGGTTTGTGACTTTGCGAGATGCTGTGAGATTTTTCTTTTAAATTTGTTTCTAATTACAGTTTGAGTGTGATGGAATAGATCAGAGAGAGGAGAGGTTGGCGTAGTGCGGTCGTGGTGGAGGAGACAGGCAGCATGTGCGGGTTGCCTCTTACTTTTGATTCCATGTGACCCGTCGGCTTATTCGAGGGGTTTTCCTTTAACAGGCTGTATGAGATCCACGTTGAAGGAGCACCTGCCATCATCGCCTTCCTCCTCTCTTTCCATGTGTTTTGAGCTATAATTCTCCTGTATTTCCAGTTAACCTTTTTAGCTTTTGAGAGAATATTATACTCCAAATGTGAAATGTATCTCTTGGATTTGGTGTGCCATTTTTAGTGTTGTTCGACCCATTTGTCATTTGCCTTTCAAATTTATCTGGCCAGGGATTGGATGGGATGTCTTCTCCATGAGCCCACTGTCTATTTCACACCCACTAACCAGTACTATGCAGAGAAAGAAAAACGGCGTCGCATTGAATAGATACACCAAGCCATTCTTGAATATAAAACAGGGGAAAATTTATGAATACAGCAGGGCAATGAGGCCCTCGTTTATTACAAGGAAAGACTGTGCATGATTTTTGAGTGCGGATATGTTTGACACGGTTTTTGAATTATGACATTTAATTTAAAGTTATATGTAATTAAATTACGATAGAATAAGTTAGAATGAATTCAACTTTAATGTATTTGGTAAAAATGACTCGTTCTAACTTTTTTGAAGAAGGAAACGTGATTTATAAATTAGAAGTTAAAGATTTTAACTTGTAACAAATCTTGATTCAAGATTAAAAAAAATTATTTCTATTTTTAAGTTAAAAAAAAAATATGTTAGCAGAATACTCTGTTTCGTATAGTAGACACTGATTAGCAGCAAAAAGGATACGAGGTTTAGGCTAACTAAGCGTGCGTCGGTGAAGCTGAGATTAGCGAATGAGCCACAAACAGCAATTGCCACCACAGAAGTAGATGAAACACCTCAGCTGCTGTGAATTTAGCAGAGAAAGGAAGGCAGAGGGCTATGCTGAAACACGGTGGAGGTGGAGCTCCAGCAGCGCTTTCTCCTCGAAAAACTAGGCCGTGGGAGAGCTCTACGTGCTCGACCAGCACGTGGACAAATTCCCAGTCAACAGGGTTTTGATTTTACATGGTTTTATTAAACCCGTTTTGCCGTTAATGGGAATTATTCAGGAAGTAGAGATAGGACCGAAGCGAGAGTGAACAGAATCACATAGCCTGGGATAATTTTGTATGAATAGCAAGCGTGAACACAAAAAGGAGCATAAATATAGAAAATCACTCGCATTTTGTGAAGGATTAACAGATTTAGCCACTACCAAAAACATCCTTAATTCTTATTTACAATTTCTTTTTTTTTCTTTTTTATTAATGTAATAATCATTCCTAAATATAAGCCTACCCAACTCTTCACCACTTAGGAACCAAATCCCAAGGGCATAACCACATTAAGAATTTCCATCATTTTACAAAGGGTAAAAAAACCCACAAGAGAAAGGGACAAAAACTCAAATAGAAAAAGAAAAAAGAAAAAAGAAAAAAGAAAAAAAGAAAGCTACATAAAACCCCACTGTTAGTGGGGGATGGGCTTTCTCATATGATGCAGACAAGGAACCGCTACTGGAAGAAAAGAAAAAAATCAACTCTCAGTAACTCACAACAAAGGATCTTCGTTTTTTTTTTCTCCCTGAACGTTCCCCATTCAGGTGGCTTTTGCATCAGCAGCATTGGCAGTATTTCCACAGCTCCGAATTCAACTGCTGTTTTTTTTAACAGGGTTTAACGGGCTTTTAACCGTCATTCTGTTTGTCTCCAACTGGAGTGTCCACCTTGTTTTTTGTAGCAGATAGATCTATCGACTGAAAACCAGTGATCAATTCATTTGTTTTCTGCTGCCAAATAGACGAGGAAATCACAACATTAATAAACCACCACTATATCGAATGAAAAATCATGTTAGAATAATACAACAAAAAGCGAGAACATGTGTGCATGTCTGAAGGAGAAGAAAACTCGGCATGATCACAGCACTTTCAAGAATAGAATAAAGCCAAAGTCCCAATTTCAAAAAAAAATTGGCATAACATTGTCCACTAGCTTGTTGTATGGAGAACCACTCTTTATTTCACGGGAAGAGAATCAGATACAGAATCATAAAATGCACAACGTCACGCTATTAGCCATTGATTTTGATGGCAAATATGATTCTCGATCCTCCAGATTATGATGACAAGATGGTCTACTAATGAATGCACTGAACAAAATAATCCATAGAATATGAAAACACTATAGAGAATAAATACATAATAAAAAAAGGAGCAACGGTAGGACGCTAACCTGTTTGTGATCAAAATGGGATATCAATGGCCTTGGTCTTTTCTCATGCATCTTCTGGCGACTTTCATAAAAATCGAAGTCATCCAATATTGATGTCTTTGAAACATGGTTCTTGAATATGTTCAGAATTTCAATACCTTGAGGAAAGTTTACCTGAAATGGGAGAGATTTAAAATTGGTTTAGAGGGAGCACAGGATTCACACAAGTACAAAAGACCAGCAGCGAAAAATGGTCAGTCAAGCACACCTCCTGTGTATCTCTGCTATTTGTTACCGGCTTGTTCTCATTATTTTCAAGTATTATATGTCGTAGATGCAGGTTTGGAACATCCTTAATGATATGCCACTTGACTGGGAAACAACCATTCCACTTGTCCTGTTGCCAGAAATCCATGCTATTATTGAAATCAACACGACCAATCATTTCTGCAATTCCACAGAACTGGCCACTTGCATTTACCTAAAATAGCCAATAAAACTCAAATAGAAATGCATTAGTACATTAACAAGGACAAAATAATGGAGCACAGAAGGTAGTGCCTGAAACGCAGGTGCCAAAATTACAGTAAAATTCAAGTGTGTACCGAAAAGAAAAGAAACACAGGGCAACTGCATCCTTTCTCTGCTATCTTCAGTTGCGAATCTAGATATGCATTATCCAGCCTCTTATTTCCATTTGGGGTACTGGCCCACACATTGTACTTGATGCTTTTATGAATATCATCTTCACTGTAAGATTTGATAACAAAGAAAAATGCATGATCGTAGGTGGTTGGAAAGTCAGGATGGTTATACTGATCCCTGCTAATAACTGAAGTTATGCTGTTACTGTTTTTGTTCCCATCAGGAGCCAAAGATTCAGCAGCATTACCTCCAAATGCCACAGAACCTTTTGCATTGGTTGTCCTGGGACCATGATTCTGCTCATTAAGCAATGCATCATTGATGCCATTCATCTTGCTTCGTGTTTTCATCTTTTCATTGCTTCCCCAACCCCTTGCATTTGCCTTAATAGTGTTATTTGGATAAAGCATTACACCCTTCTCTGGATTATAAGATGGAAACTTTGAAAACGGAAAATACCCTTTGCCTAGTACATCTGACTGGAATGGGGAGGCATGCTGTGAAACCTGAAAGTAGAGGGAAAAGGAATCATCAAAACAACCTCAAAAGGAAAGGACACAAGGATATACTACAAAGCATAAAGAACTGAAATACCTTGCCCGGTAATTTTAACTGGTTGTGCATGCCATGACCAGATGAGACATCCAGTGCTGGAAGGGAAGTCTTTGTTTCTAACGATTTGTTTAAATTGGAAGGCAGTGGCTTTTTTGATTGATGACCACGAGGGTTACTAGGTGAAGACCTGTTAGGTTTGGTTCTAGGAATTTTCAGTACTCCACTGTTGCCATAATTCCCTAATGTTCCATCTCCAGCAAAAACAGATGGGTCCCATAAGCGTGGTAAAGACTCTCCATAGTGAATAGGTGTTGGAATATATCCAGGGGAAGGAATAGATGGTTGGAACATGGCGCTTGGTGAATATGGTGATTGAGCAACAAATTGTCCGTCAGCGCCAATCATGCTTACATAAGGGCCATAAGAGCTGTAATTATGGTGTATCCCTGGCGTGGAATAGATCAAAGACCCATTATCTGTTTGCATAACCTAGGTTAAGCATGCGTGAATGTCAGCTAACCTGCTTGCATGATTTGATAAAAAAAAAAACATAAATGACACATTTGTTGCCCTTGAAATGATGCTTTCTATGCTCAAAAAATCTCCAAAAATTCAACTAACCACCTTGACAGTGATTACCAAGTAGGAAAAAAAAGAGACCTAATTAAAGAAGATAATGAATGATAGTTTCCGTATCATTAATGACCAGTACAAGGATTAAAATTCCTTACCGGGTAATGAAGTTCTGTTCCATCACCAGCCACGTAGTATACTTGGTCATTAGACCCTCCTCCAAAAGTAGCATCATAACCTGGTAAGAAGCTACCGTAAGAAATGAAAACATAGATGCATAATCAATAGACATACACAAAAGCAACAATTGATTGTACTTCTTCATCTTTTGAAATGAACAAACCTGGATAGTAATATCCATGGTAGTAGTTCCCAGCTGGATATGGCAAGGCCTGATCTGTAGCCAGGGGATCATGATCAGAAGACACATCATCTTCTTTGACACTCCCAGTTGCATCTCCTGCCGAAGAAATACACGACGTTGCATCTGATGGTGATGGGCTTCGGTCCTTTGAAGGGACCTAAATTAAAATAAATAAACATACAGATTCATAAATTATTTATCTGGATCGTTATTTATACATAAGAATTCAAATTCAATCAAGGCAAACAAGGGATGGGGAAGTAGGCATTAAATTACCGTATTGGATTCGGATAGTTCTAGAGAAGGATCAACCTCGAGATTCCTCATCATTTCTTCAATTGCTGGTAATCATTAGTTAGAAGAAGAAAAGGAGTCATAAATTAAATAATTAACAACACAGCAGTAACTACCAAACCCATATAATACAATATACAAAATTCCAATGTCAATTATATATATAAAAAATGCACTCAGATTTGCACAGTTATTGAACACTAAAAAGAGCGAGAAACACTTGATATACAGCAGGCTGTTTTCAATGAGTCCTTTAAAAATAATTTAAAAAAAAACAGATAACAGAAAGCATAAAAAAAAAAAAAGCAAATTCATAAACTCGGTTTGATATCTTTTTTCTTTCCGGACAAAATTAATTAAATTTAAAACTCATAACTCTATCATAATCCGACGAATACAATACAATACACACATGCAGAGAGAGAGGATTACGTTTATGAGGAGAATGCTGCTGCTGCTGCTGTTGTTTTTGAGCCATAAAAATTGAAGTCGATAGCAGGAGCAGTGAAACGGAAGGTCCAAACACAGCCTTAAAAGGCAAGGCGGCCTCTTCCTATATACCAGAGATCCTAAAGTGGATAAAAGAAACAGAAACAAACTGGAAAGATAGCAAATAAATCGAAGGACCGAAGATCACGTTGTGTTGTTCGAGCGGACTCTGGTTTTTGGATATTTTTACTGGGCGGAAATATCGGGATTATGATTGTACTCTGGTTCCTCTTTTTGCAGAGCAAACCCGAAATATCGGGCACCAAGAATACACTGTAATGATAATGGGAGAGAGTGTGCTGAAACGGTGTGTTTTTCCTGTGATGATTGACTGCTTGAGTGAATGAGAGAGGAAGGCGAAATGAAGGGAGAGTACAGGAATATTAGTAGGGGAAGGAGACGGCGGAGAGGATGACACGTCAGTTATGGGTCAGATAAATCGAATTGACGGTTCTTTTTATTTTAGTATATAGTATAATATGCTATTATTTCAGGCATTTAATTGTTTGAAAAGTGTAATTTACCTATTTTTATTTGAAAAGAAAAGGACTATAAAATATATTTTATTTTTATTATTTTGTTTTGATCATATTTGTCATCTTTTCTGTCTGGGCCCTGTCATTCGAGCACGATTGTTAAGAACTATCCCATGCTCTCCCCCACTCAGTTTTTTTCATGCTCGTTTTTTTAAGCGCTCATCCTGCTTCCACTAAGGGCCTGTGGAGGGATGGCAATGCCCATCTCTAATGAGACATCGGACCAAACAATGTCCTAATGCCTATGGTCAATAGAATATATAAAAAGATATTTACATTAAATATCCTAGATATTTATCGAGATTTTTTATGAAAGTCTATATAAATTAATCTTTTTAAAAGTCGTAAAGCATAAGAGAATCCTGGACTTGTCTCTCTGTAATTCAGCCTAATGCAGCACAAATTCAATACATGGTTTAAAAGAATATTTAAATCTAAAAAATATTTATTTTTAATGTTGTAGAGCTAATCAAGTTTTCCGGGTCCCTCCACAAAAATCACCCCCATCTTTTTACTGAGATATTTTCCAGCCTCGTCGATTGACGTCGTTCACCAAAACTAGACAAAGAAAACTTGTCCATTCTAGACGATTAGGGCTGTTTGGGAGTGTGATTGCGCTAGTTTTTTAAAGTGTTTTTCTTGTCGAAATACATTAAAATAATGTTTTTTTATTTTTTAAAAATCATTTTTGACATCAGCACATCAAAATGATCTAAAAACACCAAACCATATTTATTTAAAATGAAAAAAAAATTAAATTTCGACAAAATACCGATTGAAACTCACAGCCAAACGGGCACTTATTTATCCCAAACAAGAGAAGCAAATTGAAAACGTGCCGTGCAGCAATCCTAGGCTATATATATATAGCTAGAACTTAGAAGAACATACAATTATAATAAAGTTCTGGTCATCGTTTAGAGGTGAATTTAAAAACGGCTTCCTTGAACGTTGCCAATGAGCTTATTGGCAACCCTTTGTTCCTATAGCTATCAGGCCCAGGCAGAGTCGGTTTAGGGCTTTCCTGAAAGCAAGGTGCATGATAAAACTTATTTCTTATTTAAAAATATATTAAGATAGTATTTTCTTAAAATTATTTTTAATATTAACGTATCAAAATAAAAATAAAAAAACTTTATTTTTTTATTTAAAAATACCTATTAAAATTCATGAATTCTATCAAGTTTTTCCTTTTCCTTTCTTCCGTGGGAAACAGAGAAACTTAACCATAAAAGATGCGGGAATTAAAATTTCTTTCACCGATCTGGCAAAGCTCTAAGAAAAACTTCAGTTTGACTACCTTTCTCAGTTACCCCGCCTCGCAGTTCGCTGATTACGCGTTAATAGCTTTACACAGTTTGATCTTCCAGCTTGTACGGCGGATAAATATTTAAATTAATTTTCAATATAATAAAAGGACGTGTTAGTACTTAATATTGTGGATTTTTTTTTAAATATTATAATATAATAAAAGTAGGCGTTAGTATTGTGGATATTTTCTTTTCAAAAACACCTTGCTTTCTTCAATAAAAAAACATACACGTGCTGTTTTTTTATTATATCTAGAAGATTTTTTTCTTTAACTAATAAAAAAATAATTTTATTTTTATAAAAACATCATGAAAATAAAACTTATAAATTTGGATGGAAGGAAATACATTTCAAGCGATTATCTAATTTTCTTACTTTTGACTTTGAAGATGTTTGACATTTTTATTTCAAAATTATATTTGAAAAAAAAATTATTTTTATTTTATATTAATAATTAATAATTTTTGATGTTTTTAGATTAAAAGAACATCGTGACTCAGTACGAGTGCCAGTGATTTACGTTCGCATGTTTTGTTTGTTCCATATCAGTGTTCCTTGGTTTTGTTTAATGACATGTTTGGAGTTAATTTGTTCGGTTAAAAAGCCAATATTAATCAACTGTGCATCGCGAAAACTGGGCTGTGCCATGGCAGATTCAGTATGCCATCCAGCAGGCATTAAAGATGCGATGCAATGATAAGTCGCTGCATCGCCCCTGTGATTCTTACGAGCAAGATAGCCTTAAACTTTGTGGAAATTCACAGATCAATGTTCTTTTTTAAAAAAAAAATCGGACATTCTTAAATTTTGAAAGAATCAGAGAGGGGGCAGGAGTTGTTAAGACCATATACAGAGCACAAGTCTGTCCGGAATAAAATGATCATATGTTCATCAATACTTTTTTTTTTGGATTATGAGGAAATCTCACCCCTCGGAAGATGTATTTTGTGGACCCAGATGAGTGAATAAAACCATGGCTGTCTCAGGCTCTTACAAGGGGTGCACGTCTGTACAAATCACAAGTCTTTTATCATCCCGTGGGCCAATACATTAACAAATTATAGCAAACTCTTCATTGTCAGCAGTTCTTCACAACTCAATTAAGGATTTTACTGTGCTAACAAACAAGCAACTCCAATAATTTACAAGACAGCACTTTGAACATTTAACAATTGCTTGTGAGGATTTAGTGGCAGCAAACATCAAGATCAGCCAGGATGCATGCTACTTTATATTCTCTGCCAATTTTAAATAGGCATGAAGCAGTTAGAGCTTCTTGAGCAAAGCCTTCAGATGTGGCTGAATACCAGTTAGGTTGGTAGCCATTTGAACTACATATGATAAATCTCCATCAACCAATTCAAAAACTCGTGTTATCTCCTTCACCTGCCAAGGAAAAACGAAGGAGATTCTCAATTGCTTGCAATAAAAAACGACCAGAATTGTTTTTTTAAAACAGAATCCACACAGTGCTAAAAAAAAGAACACAGACAATTTTATTTTTTATGCTTCTTTAAAGACATTGCTTTATAATCCTCGTATATTCTCCTAAGATCAAAACATACAACATTTGCACAATTCCTCCTTTCTTCAATGGGACAAACTATGCTTCCATACCTCAAGTATTCATTTCTAGTTCTTACTCTGTAAGAATTGTTGTAATTCTGTCTTTCAACCCGTACATGCTAGAATCCTAATCCTTGTAATATAATTAAAATCAATATAAATGAATAAGCTTGGTATTACCATTACTAGAATAGTGACTCGTGAATGTCTATCTAAAGATTTTTCTTTTGCTCATTACATGCTATAGCAAAAGAAACCGTTAAATGGTTACATTGCACAATGACAATATACTTGTGTGGTATAGGAATTCAAGCCAAGGCTTCTCTAATATCTATGCTGAGATCTGATGATCAAATGCACAAATTTGAGGTAGCTTTCGTCTAATGATCAGGAGAATGAGGTTTACACTTACCATGACAAGAACATTCTACCATCCAAGTACTAATGTTTGCATAAATGCAAGCTCCTGCGCATCACAGAACAAGTCCGCTGGCATATAATTTGAAATATAAATGAATTTGGTTTTGTCTTAGGACCACGAACCAGCTAATTATCAAGAATGCAGCCAACTAGTTATTCTCCAAATCCCACCTTAATTTTGTACACAGAAACAGAAAATTGGCAAGGGTAATGGATACAGTGTCCTCTTTGCAGTACTAGCGGCAACAGAAAGGAAAGTTTCATGCTTCATAGATCAATAGTGAAGTATTCTTTAACTAGTAATGTAAAGCTAAGCAAAGGTTAATGTTGAGAGTGCAAATAACCCATCGAACAAACAATATGAATGGTCGTGAAAAAGAAATATCACCTTAGAAGCATTGCCCACCATTTGACTCTGAAGCTTGATCGCCTTATCTTGTATATTATAAGTCCCTTTCTAAAAACAAATTACCAGAATATAATTCACCTGACACCAGTAATTAAGGCAGGAAGCCAGAAAAAATAAATAGATCCATACAGTTTTTATTTCAAAAGTAAGACATGAAAGTGTGATTTTTTTCTTAAAAAACCTGGACTTCAACGAGGCCAGTGCTCTGAGCAATGACAACTTCAATAGTACCATCAGGCTTGGGTCTCCAGTAACCACTCTCGGCATGCATAGGCTCCCCAGAATTGAGTTTCCAGGTCTTTTGAGTATAAGCTATCACAGGCTACAAGAGACACTGTACTTAGAATTTGCTGATTTATTTTCCATCTTTTAGCGGCGGGTCAAACTCAAAACTAAGGGGAAAGCAATATTGAAGCTATACCTTGCCAGGATTGGAAGAGAAATGGAGCTCTTCTCCATAAGCGAAAGAGTTGATGGTGGGATAGCCACCTTCTCCTTGCCCCCTCCATGTCCCCAGCAGATATGAGAGTGGTACGATTACTGGATGCAAAGCTACTGCTGACGGTGGCGTGACAGAGTCCATCCTCTACTACCGCTACCTTCTTGATTTCTCCGCCGAAGACTTTTTTAACTGTGTGGTGCAGTGGACAAAGTTATGAGGAGGCAGGGAGTGCCAGGCTGCTCTGCTATCCCCGCCTTCAGTTGTCTCCAATCCACTGACATGGTCATGGACGGGCTGTCTCAGGCCCGGATTAGAGGGTGCAAGAACCATGTCCACGGGCCCTTTTTTCCTGCGCAATATTCTCCGTACCTTTATGGCCCATTTGTTTTGCCCACAAAAATCCAAACTTGTTTTGTAGTTCCGTCTTTTACGAAAATAGAAGGGAGGCGGCAAAATATAATTTTCAGGTTTAGATCGACAGTGACAGAAAACGAGATAGCGAAATATCAAGGAAAGTCTCGACAGGAGTTTGACATGATCACAAACGATTTGTGATTTATATAGAAGATTTTGAATTTCGAGTTTCACTCTTATAATTTTTTTTTTGGTAAGATTTTGGAATAGTTAGAATTTTATTTATTTATTTATATTCATAAAATATATTTTCTAGAAAATAGAATTTCATACTTTAAAAAAAATATAAAAAAAAATCAAGGAAAACTGAACGGCGTAATTCATTTTTTATTTAATTTTTGTAGATATCTCTGTTTTTAAAATTGTTTGTATTGATTATTATTATTATTATTATTATTATTCTTATTATTATTAATTTTATTTTATCTTATCTTAGAGCGATTGAAATGTGAGAGTTTTGCTAATTTATTTAGTGGGTTCTCTTTCTGACGTGATTGAAAAGCTGAAATGCAAGGCTTCTCTTAATTACTATATAATCGAGGGGTTGATTTGAGATTCATTCTAAAAATTATTTGGAGCTGAAAGTCGCGTGTTAGAAACGTGAAAATGAAACGCAATTGTTGATGACGTGGCAATTGTGCGACTAATATTTTTTAAATATAATTTTTGGATTTATATTGAAAGAAAAGAAGACAATTAAAATGCGTCGAATGCAAGTTATGAAGTTAAATTTAAGATTTAAAAGCTATCAAAGCCACGTGGTTGAGTCTATACTAATAAAAATAATTAACTAGTTTTAGTATAATTTAAGATTATTTATTATTTATTATTTATAAGAATATTAAATACTGTAACTTACAAACTTTATAGCTATATATATATATATATCATGGTTTTAAGGAAAACATTCCAGGGTATAAGAGAGTTGAAACATGTTTCTAAGAAGAAAACATCATTAACAGCTAATGTTTTTTTTTGATGAATTAAGAAGGCAGGCAGTTTCTTTTTCACTTATGATTAGATAAATATTATTTTAAAAATTATATTATAATTATAAACTATTAATTAAATTAGATTCAACTGGTAGTTTAATTTAAAATGTGCAAAGCATATTCCATAGAAGAAACAATGGTAGAATAAAAAACAAGGCGAGGGTAAAAGTGTAAGAGGACAATGAGTCAAAGATCCACAAACAAAGCTCCATTTTTCAAAGCTTGTCCGTTCGTTTCAGCTTCGTCTCCAAAACAGAAGAGCTTCCTTTCTAACTCCGCAGAATCACTTCACAGATGGGAAAGAAATTAGTGAAATACTTTGTGGTGGACGCATTCACTGAATCGGCTTTCAAGGGAAACCCAGCTGCTGTATGTTTATTAGAACATGAAAAGGATGAAAAATGGCTACAAGCTGTGGCGGCTGAGTTCAATATCTCCGAGACATGTTACCTGACACCAATCACTACTGATGTCGCTGTCACTTCCAATCCTAGGTTCCGTCTTAGATGGTTCACTCCTGTTGCCGAGGTCAACACTTTTTTTTCATCTTTTCTTGTTAGTTTATTTTTATTTTTAACGTATTCTTAACTAGTTAGTGATTGATCTTTTTGTGGGTGATTAATCTTTATTGCTGTTAGTTAGTGTAAACTACTTCTGGATCAATCAGGTGGCGTGGTTTTGACTATTTTTGGCCAAATCGATGGGTTCATTCATTTACAATTTTTAGCTACAATTTGACTAACTGTATTGTACTGTTTTACGAATGCAAGTTTTCCTTTTTGTATTTTGAGGTGGATGATTTATAATATAGATGGGTTCTGAATTATTATCCTTTCCCCATTTACAGGTTAAGCTTTGTGGCCATGCAACATTAGCTGCTTCACACACACTATTTTCAAATGGCCTGGTCAATTCTGACATTATTGAATTTGACACGCTATCTGGGATCCTAACTGCTAAGAAAGTTCCTGAGAGTGTCTCAAATGGTGAAGCGAAAGAGAGCTTTCTTATTGAATTAGATTTCCCAACTGTCCCAGTGACGGAGTTCTCCGTAGACGCCTTGTCGATTTCTAAGGCACTGAATTCTGCTCCAATAATTGATCTCAAGAAGACAACCTCCGGTGACCTCATCGTAATACCTCCAATTCCCTTTCTCTTTCATGTTTTGTTATTTACATTTATATGTCATTTACATCCTAGCATGAATGGCTCGAACCTTCCATGTTTGTCATTTTTTGTATCTGGATACGACACGAAATGTATTTGATTGAATGCCGAGTTCATATGTGTACCAAAAATAATAGCGTGTCCTTTTTTGCAGGCTGTCTTCCCTTCTGGCAAAGATGTTACAGAATTCAATCCTCAATTTGACGAGATACTTAAATGTCCTGGAAGGGGGGTAATTGTTACTGGAGTTGCTCCACCAGAGTCTGGATTTGATTTTTATAGCCGTTTCTTCTGCCCAAAACTAGGGATTAATGAGGTAATTTTATTGGCATTTTGTCTCGTTCATCAGAATGCTCATGTATCTGTGAATACTTCCTCATGTTACAAGTTTGAATTCTTCAGGATCCTGTTTGTGGGAGTGCACATTGTGCGTTAGCACCTTATTGGAGCAAAAAGCTTGGAAAGTGTGATTTTATGGCATATCAGGTAGTCCCTCCCCTTCCTCTCTCTAAGATAGTAGCAGTCCTAGAAAATCATATTTTGCTAACATTGTTTATCTTCTTCAGGCATCTCCTAGAAGTGGGATATTGGACATCCACTTAGATGAGCAGAACCAGAGAGTGTTGCTGCGGGGGAAAGCTGTTACTGTGATGGAAGGCTCTATACTGGTTTAGATTTGACGTTGGATTCCGTTGTGCATGTATTGGAAAAAAAATGGCAATTACTGAATTGAGTATTTCCTCTGTAACTGGTATGGTGCCTTTATACTACACTTATTTTCTCCTGAAGTTTTGATGAACCAAAACAATGTTGATAACAGAGGTAAGAGAGTGCAAGATGCACTTTTTGATGCTCAAAAACATGGAATCGATCTGGATCAGCTGGCTCAACTGCAAAAACTCGCTACGAATAAAAGGTTGAAACTCTTGGTGCTAAACCAAACCAACAAAATGAATGGCCAAAACCCACCTATGAGTACATTTGGTCAAGGCCAATATGGTAATATCGGTGGTGGGAGCAGCAGCAGAGGTCCTGCTCCCTATGGTAATGGTAGTGGTGGATGTGGTCCCACAACGAAAAATTTACATCCTTGCTGCCATGCTTTTGAGTTCAGCTGTGGTGGCAATGGATGGGGTGAGGAGAAGGCTCAAAGGCCTCTGCTGCCACCCAACTGTAATCCAACTGGTCCCATGCCACCATACAACCATGGTCCTTACGGTGCACCACCACCAAATCACCACGCTCCTCATTGATCGCAACAGGTGAATACCCTACACGCAGACGTAAACTGTGGCGGGGGTCATAAAACTTGCGGGGTGATGTGAGCATTATCTTGTGTTGCAGGCTATAACAATGTTAACAAATAATAAACCATGTTCTGCTGTTGCAAATCCACGCGTGAATTTATCATTGACGATACATTATTTCTTACAGGGAAGCAATTTCATTATAGTCCCCAATATTGGCAAAGAGTAGCAATTTCAACTTATGAAATTAACAATGTTGACATATTTTTTAAGCAGAGCTGCATTTTTGTTTACTTAATCGGGTTGTGAAAACAAACGTTGCCAATGAGGCAATGACGATATAACAGCAAATCTCAATTAGAATGCAAAGCTGGAGAGTAGTGGTGGGCAGAGAGGATGTGAAATGAAAAGGGACCTCTATTTTCCCTATTTTTCACAAAACAACAACAGAGGATTAAACGGAGATCCACCCCTTATTCATAGCTATGACTGTTTCCCCTTCTCTTTATTTCCTCTCCCCACGTCCTTTAGTAGTTACAAAGATTGAAGAGCTAGCTAGAATAGAATATAGTGCTCGGGTGTTCCTTTCATTTTATTTTCTTTTATATTTGCTTTATTTATGGGAATTTGTTTCCACAAAACTCTCTGTATCTTGAAAAACCAACACTGAAATATTCAAATAAAGACTAACAAAATTCACTCCTGCTATGTTGATGATGGCGATGAGTGGTGGTCCAAATAAAATCCAACTCATTCTCATTTGCTTTCGTTTTTACATTTTAACTTTCTAACCACCACCACCATTTATTTATTTAGACAGTTTCTCTCTTTGTAGATTATCTAATGAAATAACCATTTTCTCTTCCATCTCAAGCCATATGCAATCGTAAACAATAACATGTTTCTTTTGATAATGAAATTTTGAGATTCCTCTGGTTGGTCTGCAACCTCTTCAATCTGTATTTTCATTTGAGTTTCTTTTTGTCATGGAGTTTTCATTGATCCTTTGTTTTGTTTACAATCCCTTTGTTCCCTTTTTATTGTACATTGTGTCATCCTATGCGACAGAATGTTGTTAATCCCGCGTTGAGATACATATATTTTAATCGATGGAATATTCAATTGAAGATCGAGTTTGTATATGTTGTCCCATAATACGTGCACACCACACACAGATTATTGGTGCCTTGATCGTTTGTTATGAGCTGCATATATGCTATGATATTCAATGCAATGCAGCCTTTAGGATCGAAATTGAAAATTAACATTTAAAAATGTACAATTCTGTAGCAGCTCGCAGAAAAACTATTGTTTTAGATGGTAACCGTCTACCATTGTTCCAAGAATAGGAGAGGGTTTCTTGTTTTTGTTGTTGCTGATGTATGTCTGAGAATCAGTTTTAAAGCATTGGTCTATTGCATTGTGAAACTAATAGATTTGCATTTCTTTTCTTTTCTTGGCAATCAGGAATTCCTGTTAAGGGGTGGTCTCGTGTATCGCCATCAATGTCATCTAAGTCTGACAAAGGGCCTGACTCATCCGAGGTATGTTTAAGCTCATAATTGTTGTACTTGCGGACTGTGATTTAAAATTTGGCAGAGTTTGCGAGTTTTTGTATCTCGTTGCATTCTTTTGTGATTAAAACATCATTCTGTGTACTTTTGCAGATGAGTTGCATGCCACCGAAAGTAGTAGAAAGCGAAACCAAGAAGATGGAGGGGTTTGGCAACAGTATTGATGCCAATATAATCTGTAACAATCCTCTATACCAGGAACCCAAGAAAACGGATCCAATAGGAAAACACAGTGCAAGTTCAGGTTCTGGTTCACCAAGGGAAATCAGATTTACCAAAATTACTGAAAATGTAACTTTTAATCGTCACTTGGATCCCAAAAAGATGGATCCATTAAGCAGGTCTGTGGGAAATTCTAATCAACGCGCGATTCAAAGCCCAAGAACACCTTCAAAATCTCAATTTTCGACCACTCCAGCAGCAGGAGCAACAGCAACATCTGCATTGCCTGCAAACATGAAGACAAATGAAGCAAAGACTTTTAGCTCCATTACCAACCATGCCAGTTTGAGTGGCAGAAGCTCTACCCGTTCCAACAGTTTAGAGAGCTCCGGTGGGTCAAACAAGCCCCACACAGGGGGTGATTTCAGATGGGAAGCCATTCAGTTTGCCACTGCCAGAGGTACAATCGGTCTTAGCAACTTTAGGCTTCTCAAGCGCCTTGGATATGGTGACATTGGTAGTGTATATCTTGTTGAGCTTAGAGGGACTAATGCCCATTTTGCTATGAAAGTAATGGATAAGGCTTCTCTTGCAAGTAGAAACAAGCTATTGAGGGCACAGACAGAGAGGGAGATTCTTGGACTTCTTGACCACCCATTCTTGCCCACTTTATACAGTTATTTCGAGACTGATAAGTTCTACTGCATTGTCATGGAATTCTGCAGTGGAGGTAATCTTCATTCTCTTCGGCAGAAGCAACCTAACAAGCATTTTACTGAGGAAGCAGCACGGTGAGTACTCATTTTCTGCTATGATTTTTCTTTCTATCATAAATAACTTGTGATATTGCGCTTTGTAGTTGTATCCCAACAACTGTTATCTGAATACTGGCCTCCAGTCTGCCGGTATGATGAAGTGTTAATTATATGCTGATATAGGATTCTGCCAATTTTACAATAATGGAGGCTTAGGTTAGATCAGCAGCAGTTAGGGACCTTACATTCCAGCATTGTTCACAATCTGTGCTCGCTGGTTTTTATTTTTTACATAATCATGCTGCTTCTTGCGTCTTTATATTGCATAATTGGACCTAGAAAGTTACATTTTACAAGGTATTTCAGCCACAGTTGAATGGAAAGATGTTGCTGTTAAAGATTGATCGACTACATGATTATCATAATTCTCCAAAATCCAAGCCCTCACCCCTTCTCCATTTAAAATGGATAGAAATTAAACCATTACCCTTGACTTCGCGGTTGGTTTTGATAGCGATTGGATACATAAAATACCAATATCATAGACATTAATATCAAGAAAAAGAAGAAGAAAAACCATAGACATTGTGGATATTCTCCTTCGCCCTTGGTAGAGAAATGTTTTCTATATTTCTGACATGTTCATCAGATGTAAGCCGATCAATGGTGTCTTTGATCTTAGATTTGTTGGGAAAGAAAAGCTGAATCTTTTCTTTCATGAATCAAATTATCAAAATTGTGCCCCCCACCTCTTTTCATGCAACAAATTCCACAGTTCTTGTGCAAATGGATGTGAGATTTCCTATGTTATTTTGCTGTTAACAGATTTTATGCATCAGAGGTGTTGTTGGCACTTGAATATCTGCACATGTTAGGCATAGTATACAGAGATTTGAAGCCAGAAAATTTGCTAGTAAGAGACGAAGGACACATCATGCTCTCAGACTTTGATTTATCGCTTCGTTGCTCGGTTAGTCCAACCCTTGTCAAGTCTTCATCCGTGAATGTAAGCAGCGGCAGCGGTGGTGGAGGCATTTTGGATGATGAATCAGCAGTGCAAGGTTGCATGCAACCCTCAACATTTTTCCCACGCATATTGCCTGGTAAAAAGAGCCGAAAATCCAAATCAGACTTCGGACTCTTCGTTGGAGGGTCATTGCCAGAATTAATGGCAGAGCCTACAAACGTACGATCGATGTCATTTGTTGGCACACATGAGTACTTAGCCCCTGAGATCGTACGCGGAGAAGGCCATGGCAGTGCAGTCGACTGGTGGACTTTCGGCATCTTCTTATATGAGCTATTGCATGGAACAACGCCCTTCAAAGGACAAGGAAACAGAGCCACATTATTCAATGTTGTTGGGCAGCCATTGAGATTTCCAGAGAATACACAGGTGAGTATGGCGGCTCGTGATCTGATCAGAGGTCTTCTGGTGAAGGAACCCCATAAAAGAATTGCCTACAAAAGGGGTGCCACAGAGATAAAACAGCATCCATTTTTCGAAGGAGTTAACTGGGCTCTGGTCAGAAGTGCCCTGCCTCCACACATACCGGAATCCGTCGACTTCTCGCAATATGCTAGCAAAGAAGCAGCCCCAGCTGACAAGAAAGGGCCAGGCGTTGGAGGTGATAAACACGACGTTAGTCCTCCTGAAAATAAAAACGAATCGTATGTAGAGTTTGAGTACTTTTAGGAATAATTCCATCCCATATTTTGGCCGATCCATAACTTGCAATCTCTGAGAGAGAGACTGAAATTGTACAGAGAAAATGTCTTGAGGGCCTGTCAAACAAGACCTTTTGTTCTCCAAAGTTGCATTCATCAAAGTTAACCTCTTTTCTTTATCTTCCCCTCTACCTTTATAATTTAGAGAAGGATTCCATTTTGTATGATTTTTAAATGTTTTTCAATAATGATAATGTCAAAAACTAAACAAAAAACATAGTTATTATATTTTTAATTTAAAAGAACTTTTTTTTAAAAAAAATCCCACAAAATTATCAAATACACTATTATCTTATCGTATGATTTGCCCACCAACATGTTCGAAAAACTAAACTTATGGCAAAGACACAAACGTGGTGACGTTAATGCTTAGCAACCAAAAAAAAGATACTTGCTAAGACAACAAAGAGGAACAAGTGTGCCACAAGGGAGAACCATTCCTCACTCTGTAACCTAATTGTCTCCCCAGTATCCTTCCTCTATTTTTTTTATTTAAAAAAAAAATCATAAACTTCTTGAGTTTTGTGTTATCAAAGCATATGGCTTAAAGATTGTCAATCATTAAATAAAAAAAACATATCAAGACAAGCCATGTGTCATTGTGTTTTAAAAATATTTTTGAAAAAAACTAATTTTTTTATATATATTTTTAAATTAAAAAAATTAATGTTTTTATATTATTTTTATGTGCTGATGTCAAAAATAATTTTTAAAAATAAATAAAATATATAATTTTAATTCATTTTTAAATAAAAATTACTTTAAAAAACAATTTCAACTAAACTTTTAAATAGGAATTAAATTACAATGATCAATAATGAACAAAACAAAAAAATTACTAGATTTTGTATTTTGCACCCACATGACATGAGCCGCATGACCTTCGCTCGATGCGATGCTCCACAATGAGAGCAGCCATGCAATACAAAACAAAAGCAGGTTTGGTGGCTTAAAGTGAAGAGCCCGGTGGGCTTTGGAAGCAACTAAAATCTGGCAGCTTTTAAATCATTCCTCTTTAGTGGCAAGAGCACCGAGAGAGAAAAACCAAACTCACTCAGGCAAGGCCACGATCAACCCAACAATCATTTTGCCTCGTTTTTCCTGACGTCTCTTAATTTCATTCAAGTAGTTGTAGTTGTTTTATGATTGCAGTGATCACGCAGAGACAGCAAGTGAAAATGGAATTCGATAAAATTAAGGTTGCCAATCCCATCGTTGAAATGGACGGTTTGTTCTCTTCAATTTTCTTCTTCCTCTTCTTTACATTCTTTGCGTGGGATGATGTTATAACTATCAAACTGGGTGTCTCAATTTAAAAACCCAGTAATTCTTTTCTGGGTTTTGATTATGATTTTCTGCTATCACCCACTTCGGATCACTTTGTCACTTGACTGACCATAATGTTAAGTTGGGCAGGTCAGCTTGTAAATTTTGAAACCTTGGTTTTGGAATTATAAATACATGCTTGTTATGATCTCCTTTTCTTATTTACACAGGAGATGAAATGACTAGAGTCATTTGGAAATCAATCAAGGACAAGGTTTTTTTGTCTTCTGAGTACTTTTTGTTGTTTTTTAAAAAACCACATGATGCCATATTATTTTAATCCTTTCTGTTTTTGCAACTTGGATTTCATGTTTTACAGCTTATTTTCCCATTTTTGGATTTGGATATCAAGTATTTTGACCTTGGCCTGCCTAATCGGGATGCTACAGATGACAGAGTTACCGTAGAAAGTGCTGAGGCGACTCTCAAGTAAGCGATATTTCTTTGGTTTTTTGTTTTTATGAGTTCATCGTCAACAAGATTATGCTTTGTTAACTACCATCACCATTCTTCATGTTGATGTTATTATTTAATCTTTTTTCATACCTACTAGCTAAATCGACTCAGAATTATGCTAAAGACTGAAACTTTTTTCTATTTCCCCCCCTATTTGCTGTAGATATAATGTGGCAATTAAGTGTGCAACAATAACTCCAGGTATACTGAGATTTTTTTAAGGATCGTGGACAGGCTTCTACGTGGTTTTTGTCGTTGATCATTGCTGAACTTAAGGTAGCTTGCTTTGTTGTCTGATAGATGAAGACCGTGTTAAGGAGTTTAACTTGAAAAATATGTGGAAGAGTCCAAATGGGACAATTCGCAACATTTTAAATGGTGGATGAACTTGCCTTATTTATGCTTTACTGCTTCTTTAATATCCAGTATTTTCTATTGATTGCAACTGGGCTTAACTTTTATATATATATTATTTTGGCTATACTACAGGTACGGTTTTTAGAGAACCAATTATCTGCAAAAACATTCCAAGGCTTGTTTCAGGTCTGCAATGACTTTTTGATTTTCTGTTTGATTTGGGATCATAATTCTATTGATTGAAAAAAATAGAAAAATCAACTTTCTATTGATTGAAAACAACACTGCAACACAAGCTTCTTCTTCTTTTTTCCCTTTCAGGTTGGACCAAGCCGATCTGCATAGGAAGGCATGCCTTTGGTGACCAGTACAGAGCAACGGATACAGTTATCCAAGGACCTGGCAAACTGAAGTTAGTATTTGGTAAATTTCCTGTTTCCAACAGCTGGCTCTCAAATTCACTACTTCTGGGTTCATGCAAATTGCATATTATTTTCGCTTTTGTGGGAGACTTGCAAAACTGCTGCAAGTTTACATATCTCATCATGTCAAGGTTATTGCAATTTATGCAGTACCTGATGGACACAATGAAAAGACAGAGTTTGAGGTTTTCAAATTCAAAGGAGCTGGAGGTGTAGCTCTGTCCATGTATAACACTGATGAGGTTCTGATTCTTTGTTTCTTCCTTTTCCCTTTGTTTTTCTTTTCTTCCTTTTCCTTTAGAAGTCATTAACAACTGCTATTGTTCCATTTGATTTGGAAAACAGTCCATCCAGGCTTTTGCGGAAGCTTCAATGAATACTGCTCACTTGAAAAAGTGGCCACTTTATCTTAGCACAAAAAATACAATTCTTAAAAAATATGATGGAAGGTAATATGTTGGGATGGATGATTTAGGTCATGAATCTTGAACTTTCTTCTCTTTATGAGAAATTACATGGTTGGCTTTCATCTCCTTTATTGACATTTTCCTAATATGACTTTTCTGAAGATTCAAGGACATATTCCAGGAAGTTTATGAAACTCAATGGAAATCCAAGTTTGAGGCTGCAGGAATTTGGTGAGAATTTTCGTGCAGATAGTGGTTAGTTTGGCCAATTTGAAGAACTTGTCATTTACTCACATTGTTGAATTTTAGGTATGAACATCGTCTCATCGATGATATGGTTGCTTATGCTCTCAAAAGTGAAGGAGGTTATGTATGGGCATGTAAAAATTATGATGGAGATGTGCAGAGTGATTTCTTAGCCCAAGGTTTGGATCACATTTGCAGATTACCCTATCAACAGTACCTACCTATCTTCTTTTGTTGCCTTTGTGGTTAGCAAATTGTTCTGGAGGGTTGACACCTGAGGAATTCAGTGCTTTGTTGAATCTTTGTAAACAATTTTTTTTTCCGGTACAGGATTTGGATCTCTTGGGTTGATGACTTCAGTATTGGTATATCTGCTGTGCTTGTTTTTATCTTTTTATCTTTGTTTAACTTTCTTTTATTGTTTTCATCTCCTCTCATTTTTTTATATAAAAACTTCATTTGGATTCCAGGTGTGCCCAGATGGAAAGACAATTGAAGCAGAGGCTGCCCATGGTACAGTTACCCGCCATTACCGGGTTCATGAAAGAGGAGGTGAAACCAGCACCAACAGCATAGCATCGATTTTTGCTTGGTCAAGAGGTCTTGCACACAGGTAATTTGATAATGCCTGATCAGACAAAACAGTGCTATGCTGACTATATTGTTTGCATTTCTAAGAATAGGATTATCTACAGCCCTTGAAACCTTGGATGACAAATTGACCTTGATTATATATTATCAGGGCAAAGTTGGATGGCAATGCCAAACTATTGGATTTTACTGCAAAACTAGAAGCATCCTGCATTGGAGCTGTTGAATCAGGGAAGATGACCAAGGATCTTGCACTTCTTATTCATGGTCCCAGGTAAGGAACTAAAAAAAAAAAGGTGATTATATTTCAAAGTTTCGCTATCGCTCTTGAGCTTTCACGTGTCTAAAAGTCTTGTACCCGTGCAGAGTTGGCAGGTCTGAATTTCTGAATACAGAGGAGTTCATCAATGCTGTAGCTGAGGAGCTTAGGGCAAGACTGTCAGTCAAAGCAAAGCTGTAAAATTATGGCTTCCAACTTGGCAATAATATTTACGTATGTTGTTCTTGTTTTTTTCCTGCCCTAACCTATTTCCTCATCCACTATCTATGTTCTGGGTTCCTGTTTCAATGCCGCATGAGGGAATGGGATACAATTAAGTTTTGACATTTCTGATTGATTGTTCTTACAGGGCTGGAAGGAAGGGGCTAGCAAAGACTGGGGGGAGAGATTGAATGGGGTTATTATTTAACTTGAAATTATGTTTGAGGTGAATTAGAATAATATCTTGTGAGAATTGATGAATGCTCTTGCGGACACTGCTACTGTTACTTCTATGAATTGAAGTTTCTTAAATTTCATTTCCTTTGGCCGAGAAAGGACATGCAACTCTTCTTGCCTTGGATTGTGCGATTATCTTTCCAAGCAATTGCTTCGGATAGCTTATATGCTTTGAGTTGTCATTTTGTTTCTCTGTTTGGGAAGAACTGCAAAAATATATTTTTAAAAAAAAATTGGAATTGTTTTTTATTTTGAATTATTTTTTTAGTATTTTTAAATTATTATGTTAAAAATATTATTTTAATATATTTTTAAGTGAAAATTACTTTGACAAATAATCATCATATATATATATGATGATTAACACTTATAAGCAATTATGTTTTTTTGTTTAGGATTTATTGTAAATATTTAAAAATATTATTGATTTTTTTTATTCAAATTCTTATTTTTTAACATAAATCGAGAATAATATAATTTAATAAATTCATTCAAACAATGATTCAGGGGTGTTTTGAAATTACTTGCTAGTGATTTCTTATTTGAAAACTTGTTGGGCAGCAAATCTTTTAAAAAAAAACGTGCTGTGATTTTTTATGCTGATGTAAATGTGTGTTTCAAATTATGTTGCTAGTTTTTTGAAATAAATTTTTGTTTGAAATTGTATTTTTTATATATTTTTTAAATAAATACTAAAAAATATATAAAAATCACATATTGAGTCTATATTTGGTAATGTGGTCCAGTGGACTAAAATTTGAATTATTAAATTATTTTTAAAATGTTTTTTATGTAATAAAATATTAAATTAATATCTTTTAATTATTTTTTGTTTATATGATATATTATTAATAATAATAAAATATTTTTAATTTAAAAACGTTTTCGCAAAAGCAGTTAACACTAAGGGCATATTTGAAAATTAATTAAATAATAGTTTTTAAAATGTTTTGTACTTGAAAATATATTAAAATATTTTTTTTTAAAAATAATTTTTGGTATTAAAGCTCAAAACCATAAAAAAGACTTATTTGAAGAAATGTTTTTTCCAAAAAAATAATAAAATAATAATTCAACCATAATATCAAACAACCATAAAAATCAAATATTGAGTCTGAGTGTTTGATACTGTATTTTAAAGATGTTTTTTAAAAAGAATTTTTATTTTATTTTTTTACTTTAAATTAATTTTTTAATATTTTTAAATCATTTTCATGTACTGATATTAAAAATATATTTTTTTAAAAAATATTTTAAAAACAAATTAAACCACGTAATCAAATAAGCACTATATGTTTGGTATTGCGGTACAAACAGAAGTGAACTAAAAATTAATTATTATTATTTAAATTATTTTGATGGGTTGAAATTAAAAATATTTTTAAGAGATTAAAAAAATTATTATTTTAATTTATTTTTAATAAAAATAGTCATTACCCTATTTATCTAGGGTGACCCGAGCACCCAACCCTAACCCTAGCCCTAACCCGTGACCACCACTACTCTACCAGGAGGAGGATTATTTTTCCAATTCTCCTTCACACAGCCTCATTATGATGAGGGACCATTAACAATAGGGTAAGATACTAACCAAAATATCAAAGTGGAAAGCGAGACCCACAAGGGGTGGATGAGCTTCATATTGTACGGTTGACCCATCGAAGAGAGTGAGACGGGATAATGGTGTTGCAGTGTTGGAGCTCTGCTCCTAACCTGACAAATCCAAATCTAAGTACTCTCTTTTTACATTCTAAACCTTACAATTTTCCTCGTTTTAGAAAACCCAGAAAGCCAGCCAAACTCACTTGCATCCTCAAACTTGGTGTCGAGGATATTGCGGAAATAGCTCGCAACAAGGCACTTTCTTCTGGCATAAAAGTTTCTTGCTTTTTTTTTTGGTTCTCTTCTTATTTGATGATGTTTACGTTAATGTGTAATACAACACAATATAGGTAGTGATTGCAGCTGGTGTATCAGCGGCCATTGGTCAGCTCTCAAAGCCATACACTTGTGTGCTTTTATATGGCAAAGATTTTGATTTCAAGACTACTTTTCAAGCTGGTGGATTTCCTTCAACTCATTCCTCTGTATGTTCTTTTCTTCTTCTTATTTTACCAATACTTTGTTCTGCTTGTTCTGGGGGGGTTATGTTTTCCTTATTTTGCTACAATTTTTGTGATTTATAGTCAGTGGTGGCTGCTGCCACATCTCTTGCTCTTGAAAGGTGATTAATCAAATCCCCTTTACTGCCATTGCGTTTTTCTGTTTCTAATTTCTCTTAATTTTGTGAATGGATGCACGCTAAGCAGTAAAGTTTCAATTATTTGACTACAGGGGCTTCTCCGATTCGATTTTTGGCCTCGCCGTGGTTTATGCCTGCCTTGTCATGTATGATGCACAGGTGTTCAGTTGCTCTTCTTTCTTTTTTCAATTACTTTTTGACTGAATGCACTCAAGTTTGAACTATAATCTAAAACCCTTGACCTTATGAATAAATGAACGGTGTTTTGAAAAATGTTATTCTTTATCATTTATTCAAGATTAATGTGTAAAATATGGATCAGCACCCAGGTTCTTTTTGTTTTTTATGGCTTTCACTTTTGAGAAATGATTTTCATTTGGTCTGGATAGAGTATAGGTTACAGAAGTCTAGAATGCTAGCCATGCATTTTTCACAGTATCTTTTAGCATACAAATCACACCATGGAACATATCTACAACAATTATGTAATCAAATCTTGATTGATGGTTTCATGGAGGGCCTATGAGGTAATCCCCTGTAGAAGTCATGGGTTGTCGCAAAACTAACCTTATGTCAACAAATATTTGTTTACCCTATAGACTGGGATTGAATCTCTCAAGAACTCTGACCTCAAGCGTCCATTTTATTCTGGTGGAGATATATGCTCGATAGCTTAGAAGAAAATTCGATGGTGACCAGAGCAATTGTTTCTTGGTTGTTGATGTTCTGGATGTTAATTGAACTTATGCTTTTTAATTAACCATGAGGACACCTTTTATAAACTTCCAAATTAGGGAAGCAGCTATGACAAATTTTTGCAGATAATTTACTGAAGTCAAGGTGAGGCTTATTTTAACCCAATGATGGATCGGTTCCTTTCAGCTTTGATTTTTGTAGGATTCCTCAGGATCGAGTGTGCTTTCAAGAATATTGGTAGTTTCTCAATGGATGTCTACAGTGGTGGGATGAAACCTTTCTCATATGCTAACAAGCCTATTCTATCTGACCAATCGTTATTGCAGTGGATTATAAACTAGTCTAGCATATAAACTAGGCAGGAAATTTTGGTTGAGGGTCTTACTCAAATGAACTGATCTCTGACCAAACACAAGCTTTCGATTAGGACCTTGTTCATCCATGAACCATCTGGGTATAGACTTGAGGGGAAGAAAACATTTGCTACGTTTGGATTCTTGATTTGGGATTATACCTTTGCTGAGTACATTTTACTTCTAAACAAATGTTTTCTTATGCTGTGGATTCGGCCTCAAGCTGTTCTTGCTGCTGGAATTCTTTTCACTCTCTAGTCTTTAATTTTGGTTGAGTTTGGGCTGAGACTTGGCGTTAAGAGTGCCTTTGTTTTGTGCTTCTTCCATAAATTGTTTGTGAGGGAAAAAGCAAATGAAAACAGGGTGACACCCCTGCTATCCGGCCATTATGAGGCTAATTTTCTCTGTGGTCATTTTTTGTAAGGAATCAATTTATATTTGGATCTTTTTTTATAAGTCATATATATATTTAGAACATCACCTGTAACCTTCTGCAAAATCATTCGAATTACAGCTGATTGGTAACATTTATTTGAATTATTTCCTAATTCGAACATGCAAATAAACATTTACCTTTCCTTTTTGAGTTCTTTTTTGCAAAAACTTTAGACCAGTTGAATTCGTTGCTCCACCTTCAGTATGATTTGTATCTCACCGTCCAAGTGGAAGGAAGGGTGATGAGATTTTTGTTTTGTCAGAAAACGAGGTATACTTGTTGGTACTGCTCAAAATTATACCCAGTTCTTGGAGGACCGACTTCATTTGTTCCTCCATGATTTCTTTTCTTTTCTTATCCTAGGATCTTCATTTGATTTATAGAATAATAATGTGGTTGGATTCAGAGCTTGATCTGAAGATAGATGCTTTTACTTTTGCAGGGGGTGAGAAGAGAAGTTGGAAATCATGCGAAAGCACTAAACAAAATGCTACCCAAGACTGAAGTCAACTCAATGGTTTGCAGTAGAGATGATCTGATTGAGTCTCAGGAAGGACCTGAGGAAAACCTCGGAGCCCTTTTATCCAAAGAGGAAAGGCCTTTTTTGTCAGATTCCACGAACTCTCCTGTATTACTTGAAACAGAGAACAAAACAAGACAATCTAGTCAGAGATTGGCATTTTCGAGCTTAAAAGCTTCTGAAGAAGCAACAGAAAAGATCCCCTTTAGTTCAGCTCCTCTGAAAGAATCAATTGGCCACACAGAGTTTGAAGTTATAGCCGGTGCTTTGTTAGGTTTCTTTGTGAGCGTCGCAGTTCATACTATTTTGTGATATCATCATCTTGTTTACATTTCAATCCATTGCTTCATTCAGACATACTGCTAGAAAATCATCTATATTTACTAAGATCATAGTAAATATGTAACATTATGTTTTTCCTCGATGGAACAGCATCTGTAACATTATCACCAATTGATAACAATTTGAAATATAATGTGCTGATGGGACTCAACGCTAATGCATGCCCTAGTTGATCTAGTAGATATCGGACTTGTGTCGAGTGTTGTTAATGTCTACAAACCTAGAATTAATGGCAGCCTGATCATTTTTCTATGAAATCTTCTCGTTTTATCAAAAATAAATAAAGATTTAGTGGTAACTTGGTGCTATAATGATCTGGGTATACTGCTGTACCCTCTGTTTATCATAGAAACAGGATCACGTTGCATTAATTCTAGGTTTATTGCTGCTCTCTGTGTATTTTGTAATGGAGTTGTATAAATGGTTAGATCTGGATGCAAGAACTCAAGAAAACTAAAGCACATTGCTTTACAGAGCCAATGGCAATCTGTTATTTCATAAAAAAAAAAGAAGAAGAGATAAGCTACAGTTGGATGAGGATCATCAAAATTTTGTTTCCATGTCTTTTCTATAGACCCATCACCCAATGAACATGATCTAACGGTAACCCTTAAGAAATACAGAAGCCTATTAACCCTAACGGTGACACTGATGATCAAATTTGGCTATCATTAGATGGGAAAGAATAGACATCAACCTTTAAAATCTCTGCAAGAATCCACTCAATATCATCATCAATTTCCCTTTGTTTGCAAGCTGCTTCGAGATCTTCTACCAGATCAGCCGTCAATCCCTCAAAAGTGACGCCTTTGGAGCCCTTAGATAACCCATTATTGATCTTGGACTCGTCAACAGTTGAGTCTGTGTCCATCAAACATTTTTCCATGTTTTCTTGATCTTCTTCATCACAAGGAGGTAACGCCAAACGGAAGGGACGCATTGATTCTTCAGCGGGGACGTCGGCCATTGAAGAATCTATCGCTTTCTTGAATAAAGAAAGTGGTGGATCGATCGATTTGGAAACTTGGGTTGCAAGGAAAGACCCGTACGTGATTAGGGAAAACTGAGAAGTAGGGTTTGGTTGATCAAGGGCTATTGCATTATACTATATTTATTGAAGTTTAAAGGCGGTGAGTGTATACTTCATAAACCGTTTCCAATATGGAAATACGTTTTGGATCATACGATCATTATTAACGTTGGGGCGTTTTATTGAACATTTTACTCATTAGTAATATGATATGTATATCTTATTTATTGGATTTGGATTTCAGGTGTGTGTATATATATAATAATAAATATCTATTACCATATGTTTTTAGTAAAATTTAATAATTTTAGCAATTTATTCACGAGTTTTTATATAAACTAACTTCACATTGCTTTCTTTTATGTGTTCTCTAATAAAGTGAAATCGAGTATCAATATAGCCGATGCTTTGTTAGGTTTCTTTATGAGCGTCGCAGTTCATGCTATTTTGTGATATCATCTTCCTTGTTTATTTTTCAACTCATTGCTTCATTCAGATATATTGCTAGAAAATCATCTATATTTACTAAGATAAAATTGAGATTGGTTTCAAATTAATTTCACTACACGTACTAATTCAGTGCAAGCATGTTTCTGTTCCTAGCTGTTTTAAGTTTGAAATCCTGTCGCATCCCTATAATTCTTTCAGCTACAAGGGCATTTCCAACGGGGAGAGCCATCAGGGCAGGCAAAGCCAAAATTTTAAAAATTTGGCTATTTTTGTTAAATTTACGTCTCCAATGGGAAGAGCTAAATGGAGAGCCAAAATGGCTTTTCTGTCGATGGAGAGCTATTCCTATAGATATCCCCTGCAGAGTCAAATATCAAATATTACTGCTGGAATTGTACTGTTGGAATTAAAACACACATCAACACAGCAACAAATCACCACATCAACACAGCAACAAGACAAACAATGAATTGAACAATTGAAACAATTCAAAAAAACACAGTGAAGAGCAATATCAATTCACTGGAGAGGGAGGCTGGCTGGCGAGGGAGGGGGGCGACACAATTGGAAAAATGTGAAGGAAGATAGGGTTTGGGTGGGTGGGTGGGGTTTTTTATATTAATTATTATTTTATTAATTATAATAAAATTCATTTTTTTAATTTAAATATAAATAAAAAATAATAATTTTATTGTTGTAGGGTTTTTCAAAAAATTATTTAATTATATAATTTACTCCTTTTAATTGTATAATTAAACTATATACAAAATAATTGAATTTTATTTAAAATAATATAAAAAAATGGCTCTCCAAAATGACTTTTACCATTGGAGCACATCATCAATAAAAAAGCCATATATATACTATTCAAGGAACCATTTTAAAGATTTGGCTCTCCAAAATGGCTTCCGCCATTGGAGATGCTCTAAGTAAACCCCAAAAGGAGAGAGTGAGCTTTAATGACAACATTACATTTACGATCCTTGAATTAGCAGATAAAAATAAGAGGATTTAATAGAGGATAATATAAATTATATTATAGGGTTTCATATAATAATTTAAATTTTAGGTGAAATGGTTTTTTGACATGGTATCAGAGATTTGTTGATCTAGTAGTCACGAGTTCGAATCTTATCATTATCATTCTATTTGATAAAAATCAAGCACAAGATACTATAAATTTGTGTAAGTTTAAAGTCTAAAGAATTTTTATTTGAGGAGGGTGTTATATAAATTTTATTTTAGGACTTGAAATTAGAATGTATGCCAAACGCGATTATCAATGGCTTTCATAAATTAACATCATTTGTGGCAAGCCGGAGACCCTGACGATATGCTCTTGCTCCTCCCCTCTTGAGGTGAGTTTGATCCTGACGTCAACAGCAAGGCTGGTGGTGCCAGGTGGTAAAATTGCAGGTGGCAGAACGGAGTGCATATTTGATGGGATTGGTGGCATGCATGCCATCTGGCCTCGCTTGTTATAGACGTGTTTTTATTTGGTTGGACCTCCATGTTTGTCAAAATCCACCAGACTTCTGTGTTTATGAAGACGACGTCGTGCCGTCTTAGTGCATGCATATATAAGTTCTTGACGCTGCTATAACTGCATCGAAACCTCTCAGAAAGAAGACCGAAAGAAAAGAAGGCAATAAGAAATGTCAGGGGCACAGGGAGCAGAGCCGCCGGGCAGCACAACAGCAACAACATACGAGTCAGTGCCGGGAGGAGAGAACAAGACCAGAGTTAAGGTGGACTCAAAGGAGGATCAGGGCATGATCCAGATCGACAAACTCCAGGACAAGGTTCCTGATGCTGCTGGCAAAGGAGGCCCTGTCTTTGGCGCTGGCAAAGATGAAAATAAGAAAGACTTGGGAGTTACTGGCACTGGCTAATAGCTAGCCTAGCTTGGTTTCCCTACAAGTTGCTGCCTTCGTTTGTTAAAATCGAACTTGTGTTTCTTCTTCTTCTTTTCGTTGCTTTAATTTGCATGGATACTGAAGTGGGCTTTTCGTGTATCAGTCATGCATGTAATTAATGTTTTCCCCAAGGCAGGCACGTGGCATGATGTTAAAGATAGGATACTAAAGGGATTGCAATTTGTTTTGATTTCGAGTGAAGTAGTGTATATTTCTAAAAATTTAAAATAATTAGAATTTTATTAGTTTATCTAAGTTTATAAAATATATATTTTTAAAAATGGAGTTTAATCGTATTTTTTTAAAAAAATTAACGCTTGTACCAGTAGGCCTTTGGCCAGCTGATCGCGACCTCTATGTATTTTGAACCGTATCCCCTGATCCCACCCTAGAACAAAGAGCCCAAATAAATAAATAACACAATGCCGGTGTTGATGTAATAATGATTAATGTATGTATGTTTGCTATGCATGTATGAACATTTGGGGTGTATGCACATGCAATTGAACTTCGCTAAATCCCTGCTACCTCACTTTCTTATACATTATCGGCATCATCCTAATTCTGCATTAATTTAAAGAGATAGATAGAATGGCGAGGGCGACAGAATTTATAAAAATCGGAAGTCAAATTAAAATCTAAGGGTCAGCGCCAATAGAATCACCTACTCCCATGACTCCATTAGCCTCTCTATTTTTTGAAAAATAAATAGGATGCTATTCACGCGGCAAACTATATTAACCAATTTAATAATATATAGTAAATTGTTTTCAATAAAAAGTTGTGGTACAAATTACAAGGTGAATTTAAACCAGCAATAAAAATCTTACAAGGACATTAAATTCTTCAAAATTAATCTCATTTCGTTGTCGGTCCATCAATATGAAGCAAAATTAACTCAATAATATTAAAAAGAGAGAGTATATGATATACATAGAAGTATAAATTCTTTATACTTGATAAAACAACTAAGTACATTTCTATTTATATCATAAATACCTTGATAAATCTTGAAATAGTTTTAAAAACCTAAAAATACACCAAAAAACCAAAAACCTTTAAGATTAACACGTAGGATTAAACATCTTTCTTCTCCAAATCCCCCCTGTATCTTTGCCAACTCCTCCTCGTGCAATTTCACCCCGTCCATTCTCCTCTCAACAACCTGACATCTTGCTTCCTCTGTACCAGGAACAACCTTGTTATTCTCAGCGCCCAACCCAGACTTCTGCATCTAGCTGTCTGGCTCCCTCTCACTCTTCCTCGAGGTAATAATCACTTTTTTTCAGCTTCTCTACTCGCAGGAGGATCTTTAAATTCATAGAATTACCTTTTCAATTCTGGACGAGGACAAGCATAAATTCTAATCCCAGGATATTTGTCGATCCATACCGACACAACATATCTAAACTCTCACATTTCAATTTTGGTAGTCGTCGATTTGCAAACGAAATTATTTTTGTCGAGGATGAAGAAGAAGAAGTGCCCCCATATATTACCGCATATCCATTCTTCTACTCCAACTACCTAATTAGAATGGAAATAAATAAATATTGGCGATTTACCTAATTGAGGTTTAAATTGTTTTCTGGTTCAGAGAATTCATCGAAGTTCGTTTTAAAAATATATATATTTTTTAAATATCTTTTATTTTATTTTAAATTATTTTTTTATCTTTTAAAATCTTTTTTATGTATTGATGTAAAAAATATTTTTTAAAAAATAAAAAATATTATTTTAATACATTTCTGAACAAAAATCATTTTTAAAAATAATTTTGGGGTGTTTGACACTATGTTTCAATAACGTTTTTGAAAAACAATATTTTTTTTACTTGAAATTATTATTTTTTGATTTTTTAGATTATTTTTATGTTAAAAATAATTTTTGAAAAATAAAAAAAATATTATTTAGATTCATTTATAAATAAAAAATATTTTCAAAAACAACTTCAATTACATTCTCAAAAAAACAATTCAACCATACTCCTTCACAAACACAAACCTTTACATCTCGGTTAAGATTCAGTTAAAATATATATAAAAATAATATCTAAATTGCAATTATTTTTCGGTATTATTATTAAATTCATTATAGTAATTTAAATATAAAATTTTACAATTTAACTATTTACTTAGGTTAAATTAAATTAAATTATAAAAAAAATTCAAAAACAAATCATGTTAACTCTAATTAACTGTCAAACAATCAATTCAGTTAGAAAATTTATTAGATCATTTTTTATGATTAAAAATTAAAAAATATTATATCATTGATTTTAAATTAAAAAATAAAATTCAATTAAAATTTTATATTAAATAATATTTTTTTAAAAAAACTAAACGATGAATAAACCCCAAAAACCAAAGAGCCAAATTATTATTTTTTTAATTATTTAATCATGCAATAAAAAATATTTATTACCAATCAAATAATAATAAAATAAAATTGTATAAAAACATTATATAATTGAAAAAAATAGAAAAATAAAGCAGTTGTGTTTCTAAAAACTTTGTTTTTTTAATATTTTAATATCAAAAATAAATTTTTAAAAATAAAAAATATATATTTTAACATATTTTACAAAATAAATACTTTTAAAACTAATTGGTTAAAAAACGTGTTAACCTATTTTCCGCTTAAAAAACCTACAATTTCCAGTACACGGCGAAAATCAACTGGTAAAATATTATAAAAAATTAAAATCATCACAAAACAAACAAACGAAAACAAAAAGAAAATTGTGCGTCACATCGGGATTTCGATAAACGGCCAATTACCTCTACGGCTACGGTGGCACAGCGACAACGACATCGGCTCCCCGTTCCCTAACTGGCACGTATCTCACCGACTCAGTCTTGACCCGATACTCAGGCACCGGGTCAGGCCCTCTATCTTCGGACTCTTCGAACTCGGCGAGTTCCTTCATGTATCTTAAACAGAGAGATATCGCACTCAAATACTCGGTCGACAGAGGTGTCGCCTCAGCATCTGCTGCAACTTCTCCGCATTTGTCGTATTGGCCACCGCCGCATGGTGTTGATGTTTCTTCCGCCGTTGAATCGCTTGTTCCTGGCCTTAAACGCAGTCCTGAAGGTTAGTTTTAGGGTTAAGGTCTTCTCTTCTCACTTTCTCTTTCATTTTTATTTTATTTTTTTCTTGTCGTTCTGCTCTGTTAGCTTAGTATAATTAATTTTTTCCCTGTTTCCTCTCGTTTGCCACAAAAATATAATTTAAACTCAAGTTTCTTCTTTTTTTTCCTCTTCTGTTTGCTGTATGGATTTGTTGCTTTATTAAGATTTTATTATTTGCATATGCTATTGAATTTTTTGCATCTGCAATGCTATTGAATTTTTTGCCTCTGCAATGCTATTGATGCGAACTTCTCTTATATTTAATCGTTAAGCTCGAGGAAAAATGTGCAGAGATGTTCTGATTATATTTTATCTGCTTATGCATCTGTGTGGTTTTTGTTATTTAAAATCTAACTTGTGTTTTGCTGTTATAAATGGAAAACAAGCATGGCGTGTGCTTAATACATCTACGTTGTGTAATGGCTGTGAAAATCTTTAGGTGTGCATTTATGGTGATCTAGTTAAATTATAATTCCTAACTACTATAAAAAAAATATATAAGGAATTACTTTAAAGCGAGGCATTTATTTTATGAAAAACACGACTCGGGAAGTTGCTTGAAACTTCAATCGATGTATGACCATATTATCATCTTTAGATGTTATCTGGCTCTAATTCTATTTGCTTTACTGCTTTTTGTAAAGCAGGCTTGTGGTGCTATATGACTGAACCATCAAGGGGCCATACACGCATACACTGTCATGTGTAGTTTGGCTTGAAATGTGCCCTTTTCTACTTTACATGATAGAATGAGGTTTAGTCATAAGTTAAGTTATAAATTAGAGGAGATCAATTTCATCTGATCTGCTGTTTATAAATTTTGGCAGATGCTTCACATTATCCAATACATGGGAAGTCATCTCAATAGCTTTAGCTGTATATTTAAAACTATCACTGTAATTGCTGAACAAGTTATTTTATCACCTTGTAATTGATCTGACTTGCTAATCTTAGATGTGTACAAGAATATCATAAAATAGAAGCTTTACAATATTTTATCTTCATTTTGTTTGTTATGAAAGTGTTATAGTATCTAATCTTAATATTAGTTTTTTTAAAGTATGTTCTTAGTCCCAAAATTAAAGTGTTAAGCATACTTATATAGTAACTATAACTTCCTTCCTCTTTTGTGTATGCTTGTACTACTATTATAGTGCTCTATCATCCGACTCTTTTGGGTGCCCATAGCATGATTGGGCAAAGTGAAGATTGGTATTCTACCAATTCTTTAGCCAAGCGTGTTAGATTCAAGACTACAAGTCATTTTCCTATATATCCACAGAGACCAGGGGAGAAGGATTGTGCCCACTATATGCTCACCCGAACCTGTAAATTTGGAGATACCTGCAAGTTTGACCATCCTGTTTGGGTTCCTGAGGGTGGAATCCCAGATTGGAAAGAGGTGACCATTTATTGCTATCTTAATGTATATAATATGATTATCTTATAAGGTTTCTTTATATAAATATCATTATGCAATACAGTGGTATCCTAAATATATAATTTGATGGGTATGAGCATAAAGGTTTGGTCATTGACTAAATTTATAAGGTGATTAATTTTCTTATTTGTTACTTTAACATGTGAACATATTCTTTATAAAACTATTCTAGCTCTACCTGTTACTTTTAGTTTGTTCTACATCTTAGAAAAATTCTAATTTTTATAAGAGTTTCATTCTTGCTGTATGCATATGTTGGATATAATTGATATACTTGCCCCTTAATTTTTTTTTAATGAATATGATATGATATATCCCTTTAAATTGTACTATTCTTTTTGTACCTATGAGGGGCTCCATTTCCAGTCTTTGGGAAGTCAGTTGTATTTTCTTTAGACTGCCTTTATTTACAATATTTTCTCTATGAATATTCCATATTTAAATGTTTATGATTTGGTATACTGTTTATAGACTTCTCTCCTCTATTAATAAATTCTTCTATTGTCTAGAAAAGGTTCATAATACTGTTTTTCATTTATTACATAGCCTTTTCCTAAACCATGCTATTTTCTTTTTGAGGTTTTCTATTTTGTATCAAGGGTATTCCTGAACCACAGAATGCTTATCGGAAGATTGACTTGCCATTGTTATCTGCATGGATTGGATATTTTTATATCAGACTTTGACTTACTATGAAGCTTATCTTAGAAACTTAGTAGTTACTTTATAATTATTTTTGTATCTGTGATTCATTTACAAGCTAGCAACTAAACAGTCTGGTAATGTAGAATGGTTTAATATAAGTTTCACCATAGCTTGCTTATATTTCCCTATATTAATCTCTGCATTCGTGCATTTTGCATGGCCAAAACCTCTGTCCATGTTCAGCATGATACTTGGATTTGTGCTCACAAATCTTTGGTTCCGGGTGTTGATTTCATCTGACATACAACTGACATCTATTGAAAGCTTTTTTTGCTACATGATTGCTAAATTCTAGACCTTGTCTGCTAGGAGATCAAATTAGATCATATAACAGATGGTGCTCATGTACCATGTGGAATATAGTTTGCATTGTTGAGGCAGGCAGTATGGAAAGATAGCCAACTAGAATTATAAACTCCAGTTAACAAAAATTGACACTGATATTTTTATGAATGTGTGTAGAAAGAAGCAGTGTATATTGGTACATGGCATCTGCATCTACTCTGCTTGTTCAAGCAAGCATTGTTTCTCATGTTTTACCATTTTGATGCCTATTTATTTGTTTTCCTATTTACCAACTTGAAAATGATTGTTACATATAAGTAATGAATGGTATCATTGTGCTTCATTTTTTTCTTTGTTGTTTAGATTCCCCTCATTGCTACAAGTGAAAATTTTCCTGAGAGACCAGGAGAACCTGATTGTCCTGTAAGTTTTATCACTGACAGTCACTTTTCGTGCAATTTTCACTAAATTAATTTAAGCACTTGATATGTTTTCTAATGATGTAGTGTGGTTAATTATCATTGCAGTACTTTCTGAAAACTTATAGGTGCAAGTATGGTTTGAACTGCAAGTTTAATCATCCCAAAGAAAAGTTGTTTTTGGTATGTGTTATTATCATCAAATTCTACAAAACCTTTATTTGGATAGCACCCAGTTTATAATTAGATGCCTTACTGTGGTTCCAGGGTGCTTCAGAAAACTCCAGTGTTTCTGCTTTGCCAGAGAGGCCTTCTGAGCCCCATTGTGCAGTAAGAAGCCATTCACCTTTTTTCTTTTCTTTTCTTGGAGCATTACTGTCTAAAACTGTCTTATTAGTTTGGTCATCTGTCATCCTGAATATTATGGTTCTTGTACAGTTCTATATGAAGACTGGGAAATGCAAATTTGGTGCAAGCTGCAAATTCCATCATCCAAAAGATATCCAGATATCCTTGTCAGGATTAGGGAATGATAATGGAGTGCAAACTGACTCTGTAGTTAAGAATGAGGAAATAACTGGAGATTTCAATATGATAAACTCCCCTGTTACCCCAGCCCTTCTTCACAATTCCAAAGGACTTCCAATAAGAGTGGTAATGCTGCTTTAATTCTTGGTGAAGGGTTAGTTGATGTGATTAATGAGGCATTTAGCGTTCCTTTTTGTTTCAACCATTAATCAGCTTTGTGTGACTTTGGCAGGGTGAAGTGGATTGTCCCTTCTACCTGAAAACTGGCAGGTAAGCATGCACCTATTTATGCATAACTTCTGTAATAGTTTGGTAGGAAATGATCAAACATTTTACTTAATTTTTCTTTTCCAATCAGTTGTAAGTATGGTGCCACATGCCACTATAATCATCCTGAGAGGACGGGTATGCAAACACACTTGTGTTTTTAATTTAAAATTGAAATTCCTAATTCAAGTATTTGAGGCCTTATCTTCCAGACTTAAGCTTTATAATCTCATTTCTGCTATTCTTTTGCAGCGATCAATCCACCTGCAGCTGCAATAGGCCATCCAATTATTGCTCCTTCTATGGCAAATCGGAACTTTGGAGTTTTCAATCCAGCTGCCTCTATATATCAAACTATTGACCCCAGATTGTCTATGGTAAATAAAAAATTATTCGCATGCATATTCACTTCACATTGGCTTATGTTTCTTTAAAAGATCAATATAAGACAATTTGTGTGTGACTGTGTGAGAATATCTGTGCATGTTGCCAAGGGCCTGGCTGGAAAGGTTATTTTGGTTGAGTTTATTAATTGTGATTGCAGTGTAAAGAGTGCTCTCTATCGTATCTCATGGTGGTTTAGTGAGAAATGAAGCCTTATGTTTGGAAAATGTGTTTGAACTTTGAAGATAGCTGTGTTTAGGCTGAATTCATCAAAGAAGCTTTCTGTTTGCGCTTATCATTTGTTTTTTAATGTGCTTCTAAAAAAAAGTTGTTTGTTTCACTTAACTATAGTTTTGCAGTTGGTGTATTTTGATTTTGAAAGATTCTTGACCTTCTATATGATTTATTTTTTACTGATTCATCGGTTATGAACTATTATTGTCAGATTAGATTAACATTATTTTTTTGCGTCATTGTTGATGTAGAAGTTTATTTACGGACACAATACACAATAGCTTTCCCTGGTTTGTGGAGATAACTTTAACTTATGCTGTTCGCGCTGTTTCTCCCGAGAAATCTCTTGGCATTCTTGTGGTTACAGAAAGTATGGACATTTTGGTTTAGTACTGATGCCTTTTATCTGTTTGCTACTGCAGCTGGGAGTGGGACCAACCTTCTACCCTCAACGACCTGGACAGACAGAATGTGATGTGAGCATCTATCTCAGCTTGTTCTTTATTTTCTTTACTTCATTTGTAGAGTTGAAATTTATTTACTGATTTTGTTTTAGAAAAATCTTTTTAACCACCATTACATGAAACTAACTATTTTTACTTCTTCATATATGTTCCTTCAATTTTTGTTGAGGCAGCTTGTTTCTTGGTTCAAGGAATCCTTGATATTTAGGCACATTGAAGGTGTTATGTTTTCCATTTTCAGTTCTACATGAGGACTGGCGAGTGTAAGTTTGGGGTGAGATGTATGTATCATCACCCTATTGATCGTTCTGCACCAACAGAAAAGCAAAATCAACACCAGACTGTAAAGCTCACTCTTGCAGGATTGCCTAGAAGAGAGGTATGGATTGTTGCTAGAAATTAAGCATGGCATATTTACATTGTTTGCACTGAAAGGAGTCTATTTCTGTGAGAAACAGTGTGTTGTCCTCCTTTCTTGTATTGTGATGCTTATCCTTCAAATTTAAACACTGTTTGCTCATTTTAAGGTGCTTGTTATGATAGACTAACATGTGAAGCACATTAAGATGGTTTTACGTGGTCTCCTCTTTTGGTTGAGGATATTATGTGTCGTATATTACGTGACTTGTGAGAGCAAGCTGCATAAATTGATTTGAAGAGATGGGGGTTCTGTTTCCACATTGTTCTGGCCACTAACAGCATGGCCTGTTGCCAATTTCACCTTGTCCGGAAATGAGAAATTTCTTAATCTTTGCGTTAATTCAATATTTAGCATTGGACCTGCCATGGTGTTTAGATTGCTTCATTTCGTATTTACTCCATCAGCAGTTAACAGTTCTGTGCATGAATGCTGGCACTTCAAGGTTCTCTTTTTTCCTAAACCCACCGATCGCAATTCTTACTATTATTTCTCTCATAATCAAAAACCTTGGCTGATTGGTTACCACTCGGCTAGCCAAGATGTTTCTTGTGATGTGCATGTGCAGTGGTATTTATCTCTGGTGAAACCTTTGACAGGGTGCGGTTCACTGTCCATACTATATGAAGACTGGGACATGCAAGTATGGTGCTACTTGCAAATTTGACCACCCGCCTCCCGGAGAGGTCATGGCAGTTGCCACATCTCTTGACGAGCAGCAGTGCTAGGAGCTGAGGCTGGAATTGCCCATGCGCAGTGGAAGGGAGGTTCCAGCAATGGATAAAAGGGAAGAAGATCCTCCCACCGGCCTTTGTTCTCCGCACCAAACCGAGCAGAATATGGTGAAAAACAGTTAGTGTAATTCAAGTGTTCACTAATGAACTAGAGTAGCTTTGTTGTTGTATTTCAGCTGTATGGCAAGTCTTCACAAGTTTGAGTGGTTTTTAGGCGATCATAATCTCTAAGTTCACGTTGGAATATTATTTAGAGTCTGTTTGTTGGCAATATTTAGTTAGGCCCTTTTTATTTATTTTTTTCAATTGGATGAAAGAAATGGAGTAGAAATCACTGGGGACCTTTGGGTCAGTGGATGCGTTTCGGCGGGATCCTCTCACTGCCCGGATACAGGCGGGTTTTTTTTCCGGTCTCCTTGGACTCAGCCCGACCCGTATAAATTTGGTATTTGTTACGCTTATATATTCGTTGCGGAAAAAAATTCGTTCTTCCTAGTGAAGATTGAGATGAATGTAAAAGAAAAAAACTGCATGATTTTCCTTTTCCTGTGACTTATCTTTAGCCTGGGAAATCTTGCTAGTTTTTTCCTAGAAAAAGTATTCTGAAAGCAAATAAATTCGATCGAAAAATAAATAATTTAATCTAGGAAAATTGGTTAGATTTATTTGAGAATATTAGCAGTTATTTTGGGAGAGAAATAGCTGTCGTCGAGTTCATCTCCGATGGTGCATAAAAGTTGATCGGAGGTGGAGAGTATTGACAGTTGAAATAGAATAAGCATAAATAGGGTGGTAAAAAAATAATTCGTATTGGTGAGATGGCAGATGTGGAAGAAAGCAGCCACGTGGCATGACCGTGATCGCCAAAATTAAGCTTCCCTTGCAGATAATTCAACAATTTAATTTAACTTGTTCATAGAAGCGTGGTGGAAACACCGAGAGCTCGCACACACACCACCATGCATCCCAGAAAACAGAGAGCCGTAGAGGCATAGTATAGGTAAGCAGAAGTCACAGTTTCGTGCCCAGCAAAACAAAGAGAAAAAGCCATAACAGAAACTTGTCTGCAAAACCATAACGGAAATCCCCCGAATAAAGATGACAATGACGATACTGCTAGACACAAAACCGCTCGCGCTCTTTGTCACTCCCAAGAAACCATATTATACCTCTGCTAATAACTTCCCTGTTGTTCAATTTAGTATACAAAATCATAATTATTCGTCCGCGATGCCTCCTCTCAAAAGGAAAATAAAAGGCTACTCTTCAAAAAATTGGAATTTCAAAAACAGATTCAGATCTGCTGCTGCTTCTTCTGCCTCTGAGTCGACAAAACTAGAAAAGGTAGCCGAGAGTTTCAACTATTATTGTATACGCTTATTGAATTTAATGCTCTCGTTATTGTAACTCTGCAGGGGAGTGATAATGGTGACGGTGATGGACAAAGAAAAGTGCCAGGGCTGAACACGCTATTTAGAAGATTCTGGAAAGTGGCTGCACCTTATTGGTTCTCGGAGGACAAGGAGCCAGCTAGATTGCAGTTGGCTGCTGTTTTTGCTCTCACTTTGGGTACGACTGGTATTAGTGTTGGTTTCAGTTTCCTCGGTCGCGATTTCTACAATGCGCTTGCCAGTAAGTGTAAAAAATTACTAGAGTATTCGCTTTTTTGGTGTGATTATTAATGCTAACGAGAGTGTAATTTGATTAACTAATTATGGATGGAAGATAAGGATCAAGAACAGTTTACGAAGCAGTTATTGTACTACCTTGGAGCCTTCGCTGGAGGAATTCCGGTGAGCTCTCAAAATATAACATTTTAGGTAATAGAACTTTTGCTGGTCTTTCATTTTCTTGATTTTGTCATTAGTTATTGCAAATAACACCAAAGCATTGTTGATAATGGGCTTTTTATTGCTGTGTTGTAACTTGTAATATTCAAAGGAAAATAAATGGCGAGAGAAGGTTTTGTCTTAGCGATAGAGAGTAACTATTTTTCTCTTCTAAGTTGCCATTGGTATTTAATTATTTGGTTAATGTTTTGTTACACCCTTGTTTGCAGTTCTTTGTATTGAGAGATTATGCAAGAGAGATACTTTCTTTGAGATGGAGGTCTTGGATGACTAAATTTTACATGGAGCGTTATCTGAAAAATCAGACGTTTTACAAAATTCAATCCCAATCTATTATTGATAATCCGGATCAGCGCATTGTTGATGATCTAAGTTCGTTCACGGGGACAGCCCTTTCCTTTTCGTTGACACTTTTCAATGCTGCTGTAGACTTGATATCATTTAGTAACATCTTGTACGGTATCTATCCACCACTGTTTGTTGTTCTCCTTGTGTATTCTATTGGTGGGACAGCTATTAGTGTTTTTCTTGGAAGGGTAAATTCCTTGTCTTTCATAGCATCATAATCTGTGTGATACAGGAAAAAGAGAAGACAGGTTGAACCACAAGTTTTTCTATTTTCATTTTCAGGAATTAGTGACTCTAAATTTCTTTCAAGAGAAAAAAGAAGCAGATTTCCGTTATGGGCTTGTGCGTGTTCGAGAAAATGCTGAATCGATCGCTTTCTATGGGGGTGAAGAAAATGAAATTCAACTTCTGCTGCAGCGGTTCAAAAGTGCCTTTGAAAATTTAACGGTAAGGATATATTTTGATTCACTTCTTTACATATTTCTCGTTATTCAACTCTCATGTGGTCAAATGACCTCGAAACAAATAATGGTTGCTCTTGAAGCAGCTGCTTTTATTCAATCCTTTGAGCAGTGCTGTCCCTTGAAATTCAATGATACCCAAAGAGCTGAAGTTGAGTGTGAATCATTTTTGCTTATAGACTGAAATGATAGTATGAAGAAAAAAGGATGTTATTGGATAGTCTCAAGCGATGATTTTCCAATTTAATAGTACAAATGGTGCACAGATGAACTTAAATTCTCAAGTCTTGAAATGTAGATCCTTAAAAGAATAAAATACATCACAGATACAGTTTTGCCACAAGCTCAGTTTAAAACTTTTGAAGACCTCAATTTTTTGTCTTCCACATGTGCCCTGATCTAAAGTTTGGCTCTTATTGTTAATACATTGAGATGTATCAGGCTGACTAGGGCAGTGTTATCAACCTTTGAAGTGATGTGGCTATGATAAACGAAACAAAGATGTTTTGTTCTAATCATTTTGAAATATTTTTGTTCTCAGTTATTCTCCCCTACCAGTCCTGAAAAAAAGGGTGCAGTGCCTTATTTGACAGCTTTATTTTGTGAGATGCATTAAATGATGCTGCCTGATATTTTTTTGGTTATTCTACATGCAAGTTTGTCTCAACATAAAATTTAATAAATAAGACCTAATATCTGGCATTTTTTTTTGTTTAATTTTCAGAGGCTGTTGATATCTTCTAGAAATCTAGAGTTCTTCACAAGTGGCTACCGGTACCTTATCCAGATTCTTCCTGCTGCTGTTGTTGCTCCTATGTATTTCTCAGGAAAAATTGAGTTTGGTGTCATTAATCAGTCTGTATCTGCTTTTAATCATATCCTTGGAGATTTTTCCCTTATTGTGTACCAGTTTCAAGCAATCAGTGCCTTTTCAGCTGTCATTGACCGGTTAGGTACTTTCTCTGTCTTTTCATTTGAACCTGACCATCGACATTACATGTGATTCTATAAAATTCTCATGTGTGTCAGATGTCCGCTTACCATTTCTAACCACTGTTCATTGGTTCTATTCCGTTGACATATGAAACTTCTTATACAAAACGTGTTTTTGTCTGCATGTTTGTGCTGAAATGGTTTTAATACCCTGATGAAGCGAAAGAAATCATGTTGCTTTATCAATATCCTTTTTGTTATCTCTTCTTGCTGCTACATTTATTAACAAAAAGTATAGCTTTGTAATTGTCACGTGAATGTGATGTGCCCCATCTCTTACTGTGTCATGTTTCATGTTTCTGTATAAAGTTGTCTATCTGGCTTTCAATAATCTCCTTTTCCTACTTCATAAATTTATTTGTGGTTTCATAATATGCTTCCATCTTATGATCGGTCATGCTTTGCTTAACAAAACTGGATAAGCAGATCCTTGATGTTTTACCGAGGAATTTGTTTGAATTTAACACCTACTGTGTGCAGGTGAATTTGATGATGTTTTGGATAGCAGCAGCTCTAAATATCTTTCCAGCTCCGTGGAAGAGATTTCTCTTACATACTGGAATGAGAGAAGTTCACTTTTATTGGAGTCTAATGGTTCCATAATAATGGACAGGTGCCAAAAAGTAATGGATATAGAGAATTTGACTCTACAAACACCAACAAGCAAAGCTACACTGATCAGGGACTTGTCGTTGGTTATTAACAAGAAAGATCATTTACTTGTCTGTGAATTAATTTGTATCTTCATTTCATTGAATTTAACTGGTAAGCCTGTACTGAGAAAATAAATCTGATGGTGTTTGGATGTATTGGCAGGTAACAGGACCTAGTGGGAGTGGTAAAACATCTTTGTTGAGAGCTCTGGCTGGTCTTTGGAATACTGGACAAGGGAAAATCACTTTCTATGTTAATGAGAGAAATGATCCTCAGGCACCCACTTCTTCAGAAGGACCTGCTCTTAAAGTAAATACTGCAGATGATACAGATGAGGAACTTGAAGGACCCATTAACAGAAACGACAGAGGCATATTTTTCCTTCCTCAAAGACCATATATGGTTTTGGGAACACTTCGTCAGCAATTGCTTTATCCTACATGGGCTGATGATGTAATTCCTACATCAGATGGTGGTGATCCAGCTGGTATGTTTTTTCTACAATTTTTCCTTTCCACATCCTCTTAATTATTATTCTCTGGACTGGGGTTCCATGACCATTGTTTTTGGGAAACCATATTCAATATTTTTAAGAATTTTGAATGTAGTAAGCAATGTCGTAACTTCCAGGGTGCACTTCAATTTTGTGACTTGTGCCATAGCTTTGCCACACTCCAATAAAAAGATGTATTTGTTGCCTGTCACGACTCATGACTATGAAAGTTCCTAGTGATCCTTTTCTCTTGATAAACGAAAAATGGTATTCTTCTAGAGCTGATTTAATCTATTGGAATAACTATCAACATCTGTTATTTTCCTAGAAATGCTCAATGGAGCAAAGTTTACTTCCATTTGTTGGCATTGAGTATTAAAGCAAGAATATTCGGGAGCGCTTTATGGGTCTTAGAACCAGTTGAATCAATGCTACCTAAAAGGGTCACAATTTAGTTTTAGGTTGAAAGTGATGAACATACTTCAACCTTATCTGGACTGGGAGAGTGGTTGATTGAAGGTTCTTGACCAATTCCAAGACTCTTTTGTATGATTTAGGAGAAGGGAAGTTGGGAGCAAATTTTGGAGCATCTCTGGGGGAAGATCCGGCATCATTATAGAGATTGTCGGCTCTGATGTGTCAATTGTCTTTTGTAAAATATTCCAACCTGATGATGCAAGTTTTGATATTTATATGAAATACCAGGTCATTTGTTCCTTAAGAAAATAGGATGGAGAAAAGGATTCCTAACTACTTTAGGACTGATTCAAATGAGTTGATTTGAGTTTTTTTAGATTTAATCATTAATGTTAAAACTCCCAGTGATTTTGAGTAGTTAGTTCATGCCACTTATTAGCATTCTATGCCTGTAGTTTCTTGTGCATTTGCACTCGTAGGATTATTGATATTGCAAAATCAGCAACTATAAAAGTCTGCAAGGAATTAGAGCTAATAGATTTATTTAACAGGCTCGGTGCCTTTCTTGATGCGGAATTCAAGCTCTGGAACCAGTGGTGGAAAGCCTATTAAGCCCACTACAGATGATTTAATACAGGTTTTAGAGAATGTCCGGCTTGGCTACATATTATCACGATTTGGCAGTCTGGATTCAACAAATGAATGGTCTAGTGTTCTGTCCCTTGGTGAGCAGCAGCGCCTTGCCTTTGCACGTCTGTTGCTTTCAAAACCAAAAGTGGTTCTATTGGATGAATCTACTAGTGCTTTAGATGAAGCGAATGAGGTATTTTTTTAATACAGATTCATCTTTATCTCTCTTTTCATGCTTTTGTAACCAATGTGCCGAAACTGAAACTGCTATACACTCTATTCAAGTAACAAAACACTCCTTTTGCCATGAAAATGCTCTGGGTACCTCCAAATAAAAGCATTCAACTCATCTAACAGCATAGAGTAACCACTCCACTGGCTAGACACTTGGAAAGGATCGGAAGAAACAAGCATACAAGATGTGAATGGCATTTGATTCTAGTATTATTGTCCAACCTTGAGATCCAAAGCGCACTTGGTTCTCATTAATGGCTGTTATTTTGCATTTGCTAGAAGCAATGATCATCAAAGATGCTTTCCCGCATATTGTTTGATTAATACTGGAATTGCTTGTTTCGAGTTATAATTTTATGGCTCTGGTGTACTTCTGCAGGAACATCTGTACAGGCAAATTGAAGCAGCAGGTATAACATATATCAGCGTTGGCCATAGGCGAACACTCTATGACCACCATAACAGGAACTTACATATAACCACAGTGGATCCCAGCAGCAACGAGCGCAATTGGCATATTGAACCCATCAATCGTGATTCCATGTATGACGTCTTGAATCGTTAGTCAGAGCTAATGTGCTTTAGCTGTCATAGAATCAAATGCGATGGTTTAGCTGCATGTTTTTGTAAAGTCATCCTTTTTCTCCACATAGGAGAGTATAGGGACAGAGACACGGTACGCATCTTGTTCAGAAATACTTGAAAGCGCATTACTAATCTACAGATCATGATTGCCTGAAATATATTGCTCCACCAAACCCCCACCTATGTTTCTTCTGTAGCAGCATATAGAAGCACTGTCCCACAATTTCAAGTGTTTCTTGGAATAAACTGATGCCACTGCTTTACTACAGCAAAATGTGAAGCTTGTAGATTAATAGTTCATCAGCAAAAGCACTCAGTCAATTCCACTGCATGAGGTGCTGGCAAAGTGCTAGTGACTTTTCATTTCCTACTGGTGCTTAGAAATCTTGATTGTTAAAGATGGCAATGCTTGAGTAAGTAGCTGCTTTTGTTGACATAAGAGTATCCATTTGGAAATTTAATTTCGCAGAACTAGACCATGTTGTAATGCTTGTTAATCATTACAAATAATGTCACCTCGTTTTAAACGATGAAGATCAGTAACCTGTTGCCTGATTGATAGTTGATAGTGGCAAGGAAATGCAGATGGATATTAAAAGCAGAAACAGTCTCACTTCTCTCGAAAATTGTAGTCTAACATGTAAAACGATTATACAACTAACCTGGACGAATTAAAATTTAAAGAAGCTCCGGACATTCGGAGGAAAACAGGCCGAGGAAAAAGAGTCACATAGCTAATGTAGCTACATGTTATTTAGTACAATTATTATTAGTTTTGTTAAAAGCTTGGGTGTCCTGTGATGGACATAATCATCAAAAGCAAGAAAACTCACCAATTGCATTATATATGTATGTATAATGCATTCACTGAGATACAATGCATTATAAACGAGAAAAATATAATTATCCTTTTGCTTTTCTCCAGACACAAAATCACGAGGCAAGCTACTGGGGATTTAATAAGGACCAAATGATCATTATTAATTGATCATTGTGTTTGTTTTTGTTTTTGTTTTGTGTTTTCACACCATAATGTAAAGGGTGACAAGTTAAAAGGACGAGGCAAAGTTAAGCCAAAATCAGACACAAAAATAATAATAAAGAAAGCAATGGGGATGAGGGGAAAGTCTTTGAATACCCCCGGTTTCAAATTGTATTTTAAAAATATTTTTTTGATAAAATTAATTTTTTATTTTAAATTAATAAATTCTAGTGTTTTTAAACTATTTTTATATACTAATATCAGAAATAATTTTTAAAAATAAAAACATATTATTTTAATATTTTTAAACAAAAAAACACTATTAAAATCAAATTTAACCACACTGCTAAACAGTAACCTAAACTAAGCCGGGGATAATGTAAACCAGCGATAGAAATCAACATCATCAACATCATTCAAAGCCCAAAGCCGAAGGGATATAAGCAAAGGAGCAAAAGTCCCAGTTGAACTCGGTCGAAGTTTTTAAGCATATCACCATGCCCTGGTCCTGGCATGTTCATGCATGCATGCATAAGACTCAGATGGGGAAAAATAGTACAAAAACTCCCTTAAAAAAAGAAACTGCAATGGAGGCTGGAGATTACTTAGATTCGAGTGCCACGTGCTGCTTTCTTTTGCATTAAAAAACCCCTAAAATATTTTTTTTGTCATTTTGTATTGGGTGATAGTGAGTCCACGAGCATAGCCATTCCTCTCTTTTTTTTATTCGTGTCATTCAACGTAGAAAACCTTTGATAGAAACTGTAATTCAGAGCAAAAGATTCTCTCTTCTTCCTTTTCCCCCTCCTCTCTCCATATCACCCCGAGTGAAAAAGGAGCAGGTAAAGAAAACTAAGGGCAAGAGCAGTAATAACCTTAAAGATTAAAACTACATTTTTAACGGAAATAAAAATAAAATACTATTTCTACATGATATAAGGAGCGGAAAGAACGCCTCTCAAACCCGCCGGCCCTGAAGAAAAAACAAGAGAGGAGAGAAAGCCCTTTGGTGGGTTTAAGGAGGGAAGGCTTTATTGGCATCCTTCTTTCTTTCTTTTGATTTTGATTTTGATTGTCTCTATAATCCCATTCGTGGGTTTTGTTTGATTTGAAAGAGAGAAAGAGTTCTCTTTTGATCATATCTTTCTTTTCATAGACCAAGAAAGAAAGAAAGAACACCAGCATTATTCGCTTAAAAGCAGAAGCAAATAAAAAGAAAAGAGGAAGTGAGGGTTGGCTTTGTAAAGACCGTTATCGAAAACAAGGTGGCTTTCTCATATTCACACCAAAACCCACTTTGGCACAATATATGTGTTTCTTATCTATTCACCTTTCATTAACCTCTCTACTTTTTATTCTCATTTATCTATTGGTTTTGTCAGTACTAAGACGCCCTTTATTTCTTTTTTAAGTTTCATTTTTAACCATTCATCCTTGCCAGGTTCTGCTGCTTGCTTTCTGGTGCATTTTTGTGTTTCTACTTCTGTGAGTTTTTGGTATTCAACTACAAAGTTCTGTTCTTTGTATCAGAAAGAGCATTGATAATGAAGTACGTATTGGTTACTGGTGGTGTGGTGAGTGGACTTGGCAAAGGTGTTACAGCCAGCAGTATTGGTCTTCTCCTCAAAGCCTGTGGCCTTCGAGTTACCTCTATTAAGATTGGTATATTTTGCTCTTTAGTAATTTCTTGCTGATTGAGATTTTACCGATTTTATGTTGGTTTTCCATTTAAATTTGATTAAGTTTTGGATCGATAATTGTCCTTGTTTTTTTTGGTTTGTTTTTAATTGATTGGTTTAAGGTTTTTATGTTTGCAAGTCTTGAAGCTTTTTAGATTTTGGGCAAAGGTTTTCATTTGTGAAAGTTGGCCTGCAGTTGAAATTTTGTTTCTTTTTAACACTGCCTCTGAACTTGGCTGGATACCATTGTAAACTATTCATCTCACACCTTTCGTCTCTGATCCTCTAGTCTTCGACTCCCAATTCGAATGAAAGAAAAAAAAATGAAGGGTGGTCGCATTGTTTGTTGAAGCTATCATATGATTCCATCTTGGAATTCGTTATCATGGGATCCCTTCAATATCTTTCGATGTTGATGTTAGTTGTTTCAATAACCTTACCTTGTGCTTGGTTATATTTCCAGACCCTTACCTAAATACTGATGCGGGCACAATGTCTCCTTTTGAGCATGGAGAGGTCTTTGTCTTAGATGATGGCGGCGAGGTAAGTTCACTGAATGAATTATTTTCCACTCGGTATTTCTTGACCACTCTCTTCAGTGTCAGTTCCATACTACCATTATTAACATGCTTTTCCTGTAAAGAAGATTAATTACTTCTTTTTTATGTAAAAGGTGGATTTGGACCTTGGTAACTACGAGCGTTTTCTAGACATTAAGCTAACCCGTGACAATAATATCACCACCGGAAAAATATACCAGGTAATGAATGTCTCCAGGATTGTGAATAAAGTGAATTTTATGAATCGAATGCAGCCAGCTTTTATCTAGTTTCTTGCTATCCTGAAATTTGTGTCTTTGATTAAACAGTCTGTTCTCGATAATGAAAGGAAAGGAGATTATCTTGGAAAGACTGTGCAGGTCTGTTCCACATTCTGTTGTTCTTCACTGAAGTCTGTCATAATTTACCATGAAGTTAATTTTTTTATTTTGATTGTTGTTCTGCAGGTAGTTCCACACATCACAGATGCCATCCAAAAGTGGATAGAGCGTGTAGCCTTGATACCAGTGGATGGAAAAGAAGGTCCAGCTGATGTTTGTGTCATTGAACTTGGTGGAACTATTGGTACTCAAATTCCTGTTGCTGCGGGTCAGATAAGCTGTTTCCTTTGGTATTTTGTTTACTTAAAATGAACCTTATTTCATGCAGGGGACATTGAATCTATGCCTTTTATTGAGGCACTTGGCCAGTTCTCTTATCACGTGGGTAAGTTGATGTTCTCTGGGACTATTTTACAGGTTTATAAAAAGAGATTTTTCTTTTAGATGGGTTTCAGTACACATTTAGCTGCTGCTTGTTTCTAGGCCCTGGAAATTTCTGCTTGATCCATGTCAGCTTGGTACCTGTTCTTAATGTTGTCGGCGAGCAGGTACTTATAGAGTTTTGTCTTCCTTAACATGGTTTTGTAATTTTATTTTTTTTGGTTTGACATGCATGCAGCTGACAACAGCACTTTCTTATGCATTGTATTGACTTGTAAGTTGTTTGGCTCTAACTATTGCCATGTATGAGTGTTGACTTGTAGAAAACGAAGCCTACCCAGCATAGTGTTAGGGGACTTAGAGGACTTGGATTGACACCAAACATTCTAGCTTGTCGCAGCACAAAGGTTCTCCTCACATTTCTCGTTGCTCATTGCTATTTCATACTTCCTTCGTGGTCTGTGGTGTGGGTGCCTGACTCTGAACTTTCTTTAACAGGCACTCGAAGACAATGTTAAGGCCAAACTATCCCAATTTTGTCATGTGGCAGTAATGCAAGATAAACACTTTTATTGTTTTGCTTGGATTTTATTTAACACAGTTTCTGGTTTTGACAATTTGGCTTTATGTGCAGGCTGAAAACATACTCACCCTATATGATGTCCCAAACATCTGGCATATTCCTCTGCTACTAAGAGTGGGTAGTTTTCTGTGGGGTTTCTGATTTTTTTATAATCTTATTTTGGTGTACTGTTCTTCAAACAAGAACTTCCTCTGATTTCCCCCCTTAATTCTTGTCTTAACATAATTAGGATCAGAAGGCACATGAAGCAATCTTAAAAGAACTGAACCTTATAGGGTTGGTGTTATTAACTCACTATTTGTTTCCTATATAATTTCTTTTGCTTTTCCTTTGCTACATGATATCTCTCTCTCTTTCTCTATGTTCATGATGGTAATGTTGTTGCATCATCCTTGTAGTATTTTTAACCAGAGTGTTGACATTTCAATAATCTTTAGTGTTGCCAGGGAGCCTGATTTACAAGAGTGGACTGCTAGGACAAGAGTCTATGACATACTGCATGAACCTGTGAGTCACAAAGATAATCCCCGATGTAAATTGATATTTTCATTTGTGTTCCATCTTACCATGCTTTTGTTGGGTATCATAGGTTAGAATTGCCATGGTTGGAAAATATACTGGACTTTCAGATTCTTACCTCTCTGTTTTGAAGGTGAGTTATTTCGTACCTGTTTTTCCATTTTCTGGATCATATTCTCAGTTACAAGCTTTTTCTGCATTATAAGTTACAAGCATGTTCATATTATTTCCAGAGCTTAGGAGGGCTTCAAACATCCAAAGATTATATGTGCATTATGCTCTTTGATGAACAGGCTTAATCTCCATACTACTAATTATACTGAACATAGAATCTATTAGAAATGTTATGTTTCCATTCCTCATTCTAGAAGAGGAAGCATCACCCACACCATTTATGATAAAAAAAAGTTGTTTTAATGTTGTATTCTGGGTTTTGTTATATTGCAAGGACAGAACTTATGAGATATCATATCTTATGTTTTGGGTTATTGTTGCAGGCTCTTTTGCATGCTTCTGTTGCTTGCCGGCGGAAGCTTGTTGTAGAATGGGTTGCTGCAGGTGATCTTGAAGATGTTACTGCTAAAGAGGTCAACAAAAATCCAACTTCTGCATTGCAATCTTAAGATCTACTCGCACCATCAACCCCTCTCTTCAAAAAAAGAATAAAAAATGATTTCTTTTTAATTAATGAATATAGAACAATAATTTATGCTGCCTGTTACAATTTAGTGCTTGCAGGATTTGATTTTTGACTACTGTTTTTCCTTGCAGGCACCTGATGTTTATAAAAATGCTTGGGATCTTTTGAAGGTGATCTTAGATCTGTGTTTTAAGTTGGTACTCCACTGGTTGGTTTATTTTTTGCTCGTTTCTTATTTATTTTCTTAATTGGTTTTCTGAGGTTGTATTCAATGCAGGGATCCGATGGTGTTCTAGTTCCAGGAGGGTTTGGTGATAGAGGGGTTCAAGGAAAAATTCTTTCTGCTAAGTATGCTCGTGAGAACAAAGTTCCATTCCTGGGCGTTTGCCTGGGGATGCAAATTGCTGTTATTGAATTTGCACGATCTGTTCTTGGTTTGCATGATGCAAACAGTACAGAATTTGATCCTGAAACTTCACATCCTTGTGTCATTTTCATGCCAGAGGTATTTAGTGCTACGGTCCTGACTGTACTTGTGGAACTTGGTCAGTTGTTGTTTTGTATGTTGAAGCTATTTGCTATAACTTTGTTTTATTTGTCAGGGTTCAAAAACCCACATGGGGGGAACTATGCGTCTGGGGTCAAGGAGAACTTATTTCAAAGTTCCGAATTGCAAATCTGCAAAGTTGTAAGATTTATGACTTCCATATTCATGAATGTCCATCACACTGCATGACTTGATTTAGAGTATGCCACATATATGCGTTCTTCTTAGTATTATCTTCCTATGCACAAATTCATATTTTTATTTACTGAGAAGACTTCATTAGATGTTGATGCACAACCATGAAACAGAAAAAGGATGGATGAATAAAACAATCTTTTTTCTTTTGCTCTAGCTCACCTGACTGATCATATGCACGTGTTTAGGTACAACAATGACAGTTTTGTTGATGAGCGCCATCGGCATAGATATGAGGTAACTGTTTCCCATAGGCAAATATGTGAAAGTACCTGCCCGTCAGATTCCTAATATGTGAAAGTACCTGCCCGTCAGATTCCTAAGAAATTGTTTTTTTTAAACAGGTCAATCCAAACATGGTACCACAATTTGAAAATGCTGGTCTATCATTTGTTGGCAGAGATGAAAGTGGTCAGCGCATGGAGGTAAGTTTCTGTGAAAGAATGGCAAGTGATGTATTCTACGAAGTTTGTATTCCATTGGGTGTCAAATGGTTATGAGCATTTTACTGTCATTTTGACCAGATCATTGAACTACCGAGCCATCCATACTTTGTTGGCGCTCAGTTCCATCCTGAATTCAAGTCAAGGCCAGGAAAACCTTCGGCTCTTTTCTTAGGTATTATATCCACTCATCACAATTCTGTTCATTGGCATTTTATAAAGTGTTGTTTGGCATTAGATGGGATGTCAATAAATTATTTGACCTTATGTTGGCTGCTCTTATTCCTGATGAGCGTCTGTACTTTAGTTGATGATGCTTCCTGCCGGAAGCTAAATTTTGAAGGGTGCTGTCTGGATGTCATTACTGCAGCCGGGCTCAAACTTGATAACAAGTTCATCAGAAATTATTTAATCTAGGGGGGAAAATCTTTCCTGTCTTCTCCTTTTGTTTCCTCTTTTGAGAAGTTCTATTTTAGTTTTGATACCTAATATTGTTATCAACTTCCAAGGTGATGGATTAGTCACCACCATCATTTTCACCTCATTATTATTGTGCATTTGGCTTGGGCAATCTGAGCACATGGAATCCATTCTATGCCATGCCTGGTCAAATGCATGTTTGAGCATCTTCCTACTCGGGTATTTCTTAGTTCCTTTTCCATGTCACATGCAGGACTTATAGCTGCAGCAAGTGGGCAATTGGATGCTGTCCTCCAAAATTATGGTAATGCGAGCAAGCTATTGCCAAATGGAATAGGCAACGGAAAACCAACAGTGAAAACCTATCAAAACGGGAATGCCATTAAGTCTCCCAATGGATCACTAAATGGTGGTGTATATAGCAATGGTAGTGGCAATGGCGTCCACCATTAAGGAAGTGCTCTTCTGATTATGGTTTCAGGTTTTGAAGGGCTTTCAATAGTCTTCGTTTTTTCTTTGTACAGCCGTTGAGTATGGGTTAGATTATTTTAGCTTTCAAGTGACTTGGCTTAGGAGAAGGTTGTGGAGTCTGAACTCTAAAATATGGGCTTGAGTTGCAGCATCACCCTCTTGTTGGACCAAGTGTCTTTTTTAAGTGGGAATTTTGGCTGTTTGTTTTTGAAGAAGGAATGTGTTTTTTTAAGTCGACCCTTCTATCATCAATATAGGATTTGATACTGGTTGCAGTGATGCACCATGACCGAACCAGCATCTCCGGTGAAGACTTTTGGCAATCAGTTGATTGGTTCTCACCTCACGCATCGAGCCTTCCCCTTCGTTTTCGGTCGCCCTTCTAGCTGTGGAAGGCAATGGATGTGTAAACTTCTGTTGCTGGGAGGCACTTGCAGACTTTCCATTTTCCTAAACATCTGTCTTGTATGACACGGACAGGTTTGATGTTTTTCAATAGTTTTCCCCTCAATGCTCGCAAAGACTGAAAGACAAGGAAATTTCATACTTATGTTGCCTTTAAGCATTCGAGCATGACTTTTGCAAGGATGGATAGTAGATATACTGTGTTTTATGGTCTATCCAGGTCTTATTACTTTCTAACTCAAGTGAATTTGAAAGCCATTCTTGTATGATATCAACCATGTGATGATGAACTATTAGGATATGGCTTTATTTTACTCTAGCAATTTTAAATTTCATCGCAAAGTGGTTCTCCTTCTCACAATTTTTCTCGATGAAATAACCTTTCTGGCTCTTACAATCCGAGGCATTCCGAACTTTCAAATTAATAATGATTAATCCGGTCGAGCAAAGTCTTGCTTCACTCTGGTGACCAGCTGGTTTAGGGCTATTATTGGTGTGCATCTCCCAAATATTAAAGCACTTGCGTTCAAAGTAAATTCTCGGCGAGTCAGTGATTTCAGAATGTTGTGGTCCGCAATTTTCCTGAATTGATATTTATGTACAGTGAGCTCTTACTAATTGATACCATAATGTATAGTTTTTCTTTATTCTGTACTGAAAAATCATTTCAGTTTTGAAGTTGCGATATGCATCTATCATATGCAACCTTTGCCATGTTGCCAATTATTCCTACATTATTTTACACATTCCGGACCTTATACGATAAAGATTCTAAAAAATGTTTTTTTGTTTTTTTCGAGTAAACTTTCTTTTTAGAAAATATATTTTGTGAGTACAGTGAGTAAGTAAAATTTTGACTATCAAATACTCTTACGAGAAATACATGTTCTAATTTAAACTCGAAAATTATTCTGCAAGTCACGATGATTCTAAGAAATGTTGCATTGCAATATTTTAAACTTACTTCCGGTAAACTATTTCGTTTGCTGATCACATATTACGTGCAAGAATTCATGCTGTAAACTACTTGATGAGTTGCTGTCGGTCACTGATAGGAATTAGGAGGGGGGTTAGAAAACTGAGACGAAAAAAATGTTTTCTTTTATCTGTCCCTGATTAATTATGCTGTAATTTCAAGAACTGAAATGTCGCAGTTTATCCAAGAGGATGCCTGCGTTTAAGACTGCTGTGTTTGTGTGTTAAGATTATTTTATTTTATTATTGATTGAAGGTAGATTATTTTCTTTGCTTTGACTTATATATACTATCTTTTTATTTAAGTTAACTTATTAATTAAACATTAAAGATATTCATTAATAAAACTCTAGCCTCTTTTATTATTTTATTATTTTCTCTTTTAATTGTTTAATAATATATATCCACTAGGTCTTAGGTTAAATCCCTTATAAGATAAAAGAGTTTAGGGGTTTGTAGGAGGACCCCCTTTATCATGTTTTGTTGCAGGTAGACCAGCTTCATTAATTATATAACTCAAGATTTGTATGAGTTAACTCTATCTGTATGAATTAAAAATTTCACGATTTGCATCTTCTTTGTTCTATGTTCGAGTTCTAACATGTTAGATTAGATAAGAGTGGAGGGGGGAAGGGAGTTGTTTTCCATCGGTTAACACTCATTTTCCTTGACAAAAAAGAAAAGAAGGCATGCAATGCAAATTGTTAAAAAAAAAAAAGGATAAAAAAAGGGGGGGGATAATTGGATGAATTAAGGATCTTGTCCTGAACTTTCTGTATATACATTTTAATAATAAAAGACCAGCTCATAAAATAGCAAGAACAGAATTTCAACTACATAATCGATATGGATTCCTCATCCCTATTATGATTAAAAATATATGTTCCCTCCAGTTTAAGAGACAACGTACGGCTAACGACTTAGAACGTCACAACTCTACTTGGAAAATCTCAGAATGTCAGAATCAAAGCCAAGGTATTGAAATGGGAATTTCTGAGTCGAAGTACCCACATGGCCAACAATTTGGGATGAAGAATTGCCTTTGTTTTGGTAGTGCTGATGGTGATCCAGGTTCTGCTGAGAAGCAAGAAGCTTGTCCAGAAACGACCAATCACCATTGAACCTCCCTGCAGGCTGCACGAGTCCACAGCCAGTAGAAGTTAACCTCAGCAAGTTCTGTGAGCACTCAATGTCGTCCATGTTGTTCAAAGAGAGAGGTGACACAAATGATGGGGCGACAGCTGATTCCGGACTGAATAACTGTGGGAGGTGCATGGACCCATCGAAGGTGTAGTCATCGTATATTGACTGCATATGGTTTTGTTTTGGCTCCGGTGGAAGAGAAGAAGCGCTAGCCTTGATTTGAGAGAAGTGTTCTTCTTGAGAAACTTCTGGGAGGAAACCTCTAGCTTGACTCTTCTTCTTGAAAACCCTACAGACAACCCAGCCATCTTCCTGAAAAAATTGCAAGAATCTGAGATCCCATTCATCTTTTAGAATAAACTTGTCTAATAGAAGGAAACCGAGATCTTGGGACAATATTGGTGAGCTGTACCTAATATTTTCATTTTTATTGAAAAAAGAACTCTTGATCCTAGCTGGTGTATTATATATTTACCTGAACCTCAGAGTTGTCATCATCCAAGCGGTATTCATGCATGATCCAATCAGTCTTTTGACCATGAGGAGCACGTCCAGTGTAGAAGACTAGGGTTTTTCTCATACCAATCCTCTGAGAGTTGCTAAGATGGATGGCCTTATCCCTTCCCGTTGCTTTCCAAAAACCTGCGGTGGTTGCCCGATTTGTTCGAGTTCCGGTTGGATATTTCTTGTCCTTGTGGCTGAAGAAATACCACTCATTTTGAGGACCCGAACCAATCCTGCATTTGTCTGTATTTCCACGAAGAATGATGATTATTGATTTGGATCCGATGGGATCGGTTTCATACTGTAATATTACAGCTCGAACTTATAATTACCTAGCGAACTCTATAACCCTTATAAACTCATAATCATGTCAACTCACCACTAATTAAGTGAGTACGTGGGTCTTCTTTTTTTTAAAATAAATAATCATTAGATTAAAAAAAACTAAAGTTGTAAGATGAGGTTTTGATGAAATGTTTTTACATTGCTTACTAGCAGCCCCCGAACTAGCTGCGTGGGGATTCTTAAGTTCAAAGTGTTGGGTTACTTCATCGGAAACACCCAATATTCACAACCTTCACTTGTAATTAATGCCAGAAAAGTCATTACGCGCGTGTGTATAAAATTATTCAGGGTTCCAACTTATCAGTACTCTAAACTGCATGCAAGGAGAGTTTCAAGCTGAGCAAGAAGAAATAATCGTCTAACCTTTGAGATCCCATGGCTCAAGTTTATTGAGGTCCACCTCCCTGATAACATCCAGGTCAATGGCTTCATAAGAGACCTTCTTCCTCAGATAATAGTACAGAAGCTCTTCATCTGTTGGATGGAATCTGAAACCTGGAGGAACTGATAGCTGTCCGTTTCCTGCCATCATTCTCCCTTAAATCTAGTATCTGTTGTTGCGCTGAAATTTCAAAAGCATGACAGTAATTAAGAAAAATGTTTTTGTATGGGCAGAAAAGGACAGCAGATCGACCAAACATATAGAGGACATTTTAAGGTAAATAAAAACCCTTAATTAGGGTTCCTGTAAAAAAACAAAAAAGACTTAAGATACCTTAACCCTAAGTCAAAGATTAGGGAATATGTTCCATGATAAACCGTGGGAAATACTTAAACACGCATGGTGGGCCGTTAGAATCGATCACCTTAATCAGTTAGCAAGATCCATATCAAAAATAAGCAAAGAAGATCCATGAAATATACATATCACGGCTCATCATTTCTCTGAAGAAGGAATTTATAAGAACGTATATAGCTTCTTAAATCTTGAGATCAGTACGAGACTCAGATTCCTGTCTATATCATTGTAGGTAAAAGGAGCATATCAGATCAGATCAGATCAGTGGCTTTATTTTTGGTTATGCATGTAAACCCTACTTTTTATGGTAGCCTTTTCTTCTTCTTTTCATTTTACATGGCAAAAAAGCGTTGCTTCTTCCATGACAAACTATGAAAACTTCTTTTAGTATAAAACTGAACAGCAAGAGATAGGTTAAAGGCGCGCGGGATCAGCGCATGAGTTTTCTTCTCAAACACATCACAACTGAATTCTGACCGGAAACCATGCACTACAAAAATGCTCCTTAAAAAGGAAGAAAAAAAAAACTTCGCAAAGGTGCAAGAAGATGAAAGATGACGGCAATAAAGGAAACAAGAAGGCAAACAAACCAGACCTTAATTAGCTGTTGGAAATTAAGAGCTCGATCGATCTGTCTGTGACAAAGGAAAGAAGACAACCTAAACGGCAAAAAGCAAGCGGCGGGGGCGGCCAAGTCCTTAATTTACTTCGAGGGCAAGGTGTATGTATGTATGCATGCGCGTGGCTTTTTAAGAGACTTTGAACTAGCTAGAACGATGAAGAGATACAAATTAAGAGGATGTGTGGATCGGTGCAAGGGTTAATTAAAGAAGAGTGGTCATCAAAAACCTCAGATGGGAACAGAAATAAAGGAAAAACAATTAAAAAATGCAGAGCAAGAGAAAAAATGAAGAGGGTAATAGTATGGTGGCCATGTCTTTTGTGATGAGAGTACGATAAACCTCTGGTAAATGTCCTTTGAACGGGAGACCTTATCCCCAGAATTGCCTCATTAAAATGAAGAAAATCTGCTAAACTGTCAATCGCTAATACCAACAGATTTTTTAATGCATGATCATCCCCATGTATCTATTTGTCAACAATTGTGCACATAAACACATGCACGGAGTCACGAGTCAGAGAAAGAGAGAGGAATGAAGGAGAATTCTGCTTCTATTCCTGTTTATTCCACCTTCTATTCTTCTATTCCTGTCCGTATGTCTTATTTTATTTATTTTACTTTTAAAATAATGATTTTTTCCCCTAAAAAAACCCCAGCTAGGTATCTGAGCTGAGAGCTTCCAAAAGAGAGATCAAAGTGTCTTCCGCAATAAATTATTATAAAAGGTCACATCTAGTGTAGCTAGCCAGATTATATATCTACGTGAATCCATTTTTAGGCATCTTGGCATTTTGTTGTTGAATGATGACCACCTTTTTCGTTTGAACACTATTTATTTATTATCGTTTGAACAAAATTTTATCATTTTCGTTTGTGTTAACAAAGAAGATCGCGATAAAAAAAGGGGGGTCGAGATGGAATTAAGTGATTGAGAAAATGAGAGTTAACTAAGCACGGTTAGCATCCAGTCCAGACTGTGATAAGAAATGGAGTATTATTTAAAAAATAGAATTGGGTTCATTATTTCTGAACAAATTCCAGTCAACTTAGGGGATAGATTCCACGGCCCTTGAATCACGTTCAATGAAGTGTGGATTTGCATCAAATTCAGTGCAACTGAGGGTCCCTAATTATTTAGTTCTTCAAAAAATGTGAGTCAATTTATTTTCTAATTATGTAATAATTAACACATTTCTCTGTCTTAATTAACATATTGTAGATTTAAGTGTAAACTTTAATAAAGTAGTGGAGGTTGTTGTTTTAAAATATTTTTAATCAAAACAATCTATGTACATGTCAAACTCAACTCCATTTCAGATCGGGAACTCCAGCTATTCACTACTGAAGAGATCATTTTTTCACCCAGGAGAGAGGGTTCGTGCTCGTTTAAATGCACGGAAGACTTAATTGTTCAATTTTATAGGATAATAAAAGTTATTTTACCACTCCGATCCCTTTGAATTTATCTTGACAAGAGAGATATCTCGTGGTTATTTTTTTCATGAACCGCAACCTACTCCTCCTCCACCTTGAAATTGGTGCTGGTGGTGGTGGGGTTAGAGCTCCGTTAGCGGGAGATTTAATTGTGTGATCATACTTCATGAAAAAGATGTAATTTTAAAAAAAAGAAAAAGAAAAAGAAGCAAACAAATCACACAATACTGTACAAACTAACGAACAGGAAATCTTTCAGGAAAAGAAAAAGAAAACACAAGGGGCAGAAACATGAAAAAGGTTCAGGCTTTAAGCCGGATATAATGTCAGAAATAGACAGCATTAGTTGTAAATGTAAGATTGCGTGGATGCTGTGGCCCATATGAAAGCATGTACTAATAATAATGTCAATAGATGAGCTTTTCTTTGTGATGAATCGGGTGTGGAAAAAATGAAAGAAAGGGCAAGCAAAACCCTGAAAGTCCGTGGCATTTACACGTGCTGATCCAACACATTTTACTCAATCAATGCCTCGGTTCCATTAATTTATTGCGAAAATCTTCGGATTTTTATTGCATTATTTCACTCCCATATGGATTCCCACGCAATCTCTCTCTTGTATAATTAGTAAACAGCATTTACACAAGTGCATACTATATATATATATATAGAGAGAGAGAGAGAGAGAGGAGGGATTCCTGGTCAAACACGGTGAAGAGGAAATACACCAACCAAAATTATAATTATGGCTCATTGTAAGCACATTAATTTGCATTACATCCATATGCATTTATTTTTTTCACAAGTTTACCCAAAAGGAATATGGTTAATTAGTGTGCCGTTGCCTTTACGAACACTACAGCTTCTGCTGCACTTACAAAACATTAATGTGCATGGGGGTGGCTTCATCGCGAAGGGAATCCTATGCATCTCTACGAGTTGCTTCAAAGTCAGCACCACTCCATTTTGATATTTCTACGTCCATTCGATACTCATAATTACCGAGTTCTAATTATTATTTAAAGGTGAGGTTATCATCGAGTTAATTAATTCACTGCGAAGACTAATTCATTGGATTTGATTAATTATGTTTTTATGTGGTTTGAGATTTTAAAGCTCAAATTTTATTTTGTAGCTTCCAACCTTTTGACTTCCAAATAACTTTCCAAAGTCAGAAAAGCTTCTAAAATTTTGCCAAATTCTTTTTTTTTCCCGGCTCTGGAAACAAGAGCCCCGAAAGAAAAACGAAAACATATAGATCGACCTGGCTGTATAGCAGATGTACGAAAATCTTATACCCCATGTTTGTCTCAAGATACAGCACACGTCACTACAATTAGTTGTATAGACCTAGCTGCAGGGTGCGTGTGTTCTGTAGCTATAACTCTATACACCCTAAGATTTTACGAAACTATTAAACTCTATCACTTTGGATGATGAGTGTAATACAAGAATAGCTAATGTGATTCGAAGTAAAAACTATTATCACCTTCGTTTTTCTCTGGGGAACGCACGTGTGCTTGTGCACACAACAGAGGGAGTTCAACATGTGAGAAATTATTATTATACCCTTTACAACACGTCCATTTCTGCTACTATATGTATTTAGTATTCGATTATATTAAGTCGTATAGCAAGCAAAAATTATAAATTCAACCACTCTAATTCTTTTGATGATTCAAATCCCTTCGTGACCCTTAAGGCAGAAAAACGTGCATGCTCATACAGAACCTGAAGCCCCCAGTTAGGTTGATAGATAAGAAAAATGGGACCGGGGCTTTCGTAACACAACGTTACCGACCGTGCCAATATTGGCAAAACATGGTTACTCTGATTTTTGCCTCAGCAATTAGATTGGAGTCTCGATAATTTCATAGAGGTTATCTAGTCATTCTTATTTGAGGAGTACTTAATTTGTTGATGTAAAGCAGTTAACGCGTAACCAGATAACTCAACTTCGAAATGAAAAAACTTCTCAAAGTGCGTTTCAATTTTTATTTTTATTTCATTTTAAATAAATATATTTTTGTGTGTTTAGATCATTTTGATGTACTGATATCAAAAATGATTTTTAAAAAATAAAAAAAATATGTTTTTGATATATTTCAACACGAAAAGCACTTTGAAAAGCTACAACAATAGCTGTCCCAAACAGGTCCTTCATCATCAAGCAGCTCGTGTTCTTCTAGCAGACTGCTGATGGAACAGAAAAGAAGTCGCCACTCGTATACTAAGACTAAAGGGAAAAGGCTGAGAAATCCACAATTTTGATATCTATGATATTCATTTGAATTGCATATCCTGATTACCCTTTTATTCAACCCTTGATCATTATCCTTCTGCTTGTGCTTCCTATCACACGAAATATGTGACAGCAATTAGCTTGAGCAGGCCTCTAATTTATTTTGCTAAGCACTAAGGTCACTGGACATGGCGGCAGGTATCCTGTGACGTTTCAAAATTCTAGAATTGGCTACTTTTGCAGGCTGATAATTCAATGCAATTACCCAATCATCATCCATATCAAACCTCAAGCTATCTTGACCACAGTCTTCTGCAAGTTCGCACCGGTGCTTCAAATTGTCAATTTCTAGTCCATTGACTTTCTTAACCTGCCCTTCAACAAAGTTATTTGTCAGCAGGTATTTAAGCATCAATAACCATTGCATTTAGTACAATATTATTATTTAACAGATAAAAACAAATACGACCACTACCCAGTTATGTCCTAACAGAAACAGGACCGTAGGAAGAAGAGACAGCCCTTCACTTCATCATTTTTGCACGAAGCGATTGGTCATAATAACCGAAGCAGATACCTAATGATCCATAAATAAAAAATTGTTCACAGTGAAAGCATATTTGCATCTAAATTGGAAATGTGATGGCACCTGTAGTTCTGCAAGACGCCCATACCCTGTATTTATATTATCCCTGAGCACCTGAACCAGAAAAGTGCTTGTCAGTAAAGATGCACTAGATTCAATATACAAAGGACGTCCTGGCTTTATTTTCCATAGAAGTCTCATCAATTTATAGCACCATAAATTTTCCACCAAGAGGGAAGGGAAAACATGATGTCATTCTGACCCAATTCAATATGTTAGTGAGCAAGGTTCTTGAGTTTTAACTGAATCCAATAACCTCAAAGCAGATGGAAGTCAAATAACTCTTAAGAAGGTTCTCCCCTCAAAATTACCAAATTGCCTTGATAGTAAGAAGCAGCAATGCTTCCAAATTGCATTTGGTACCAAGAAAGGTGCGAGCATACCTGAGAAAGAATAATGAGTTGTTGGCCAGCATTTTCAGGCAGCTCCTTCAATTCCTGTTCACATACTCGACAAGGCGATGTATTACACCATTCTTCTCCATAATCGTGAAGATATGGTCGTTTTAGTGGAACAAAGACCAGAACAGCAAAAATGCAATAACTAGGAAGTTTATCAAATTGATGAACAGGAACTAGGAGCTGCAACTGCAAAATAAAAAATCAGAAATAAACCCAACATTCAAGAATTCAATCTGTATTGTCATTAAAAAAGTATGATCTAAAAATACAAGAAAGAACATGTCCATTGATAATCCAAGAAGTCACGACAGAAATAACTACAGTTTTATTCAATGAATAGAGCTCACCCAACCTGATAGGTTCTCTAAAGCCACACAAGCAACTTCATTTCCCATTATTGCTGGACTACCATTATGCCCTGGATTTATGGCGGCATTAATCTGTATTGCCATTAACTGGGATGCTCCGCTATATAATTATCTGCTTAACGAGTCTTTTCTGTGTGCATGATCACATAAAATAAAACAGCTTAACCATGTCAGCATAGCAGCCACCGGCTCAGATGGTTCCCTATCATTCCAGTGGAAGGCTTCTGTAAACTTCAAAGATTGAAGGTTTGGGTAGTAAAAAAATAAGGAGTTTTTAAGTGTTTGAGCCAGGAGACCAATAAACTTTTAGCATATGCAGAAGAGAGGAGTTTAAAAGGCACTTTCCAAATCGAAGTAGTGAAGCATAATGTTGTTACCTTGAGGATACCCAACAACTGAAACAACTTCCTGCAGAAAGGGGATGTCTCCTAGCTCCAAGAAATCCATACCCTCCCAGAACTCTTCATTTTCAACAACTAGAATAGCTAAATCACATTCATGACCAACAGCTTGAATTTCAGCTCTGTATTTGGTGGGGGGGCCATGTTTTCTTACAAGTACAAATATATGATCAGCCACTGCATGATCATTTGTAAGAATTTTTTTTCCAGCAATAACAAATCCTACCAAAAAAAAAACAGAAATAAAAAACTATGACTTGGTGGTCAAGGAGCAACTTCTTATAGCTTTTGATTAGAATTTAGAGCTGTATTCATCAGCTTCCAAGTTTTACCATGAATGTTTCATGGTTTAGTAAGAGAATTTCTAATTATGCATCAAAAGTTCATACTCAATCTAGAAGAATTTGAAAGCTGTGACAAAAATATTGATATCATTAGTGACATTAAGAATGACCATCAATTCTAGCCACGGAAGAGAAATTATATTCATAGGATAATAGTAAACTTGACGCTGAACACAGCTTGTATCTCCGAATTTCAGCAATATGATCAGGGATTGCAGTTAGCAAATGAAATGAGAAGAATTGGGCTAATTAGGGATTCTGTGGATTTTGCAAATAAGTTAGAATCGATTATCATTCTTAAAACACTTCTGCAAATTCAATCACAAATTAAAAAAGAATATAAGTTTGTTTACTACAAATAGAAGAAGAATTAAGAATTCAAATAGAAAGACAGTGGAAGAAAGACAAAAGCAACACTTCTAGTTGTTCACAAATTTGCTATTAAACTTTAACGGAGAATCCTAGAACCAAACTTGGTAAACATACCATGTTGCTGTCTTAGACATGGCAAATGGCTAGCTTTTTCCTGAACACACTTAACAGGATTTACAACTCTAAGAGCTTTCATTGTCTCAAAAAGAAGACTTTCGCAACAAATACCCAAGTAACAAAACATTTTTGCTGACACAAACATGAAGGAACAGAAAATTGTAACTTTGAAGAGAAACCCATTAACAAGGACGGTAAATTGATCCATATAACTGGTAGAATGAGCTTAATGGAACTATAATAGTCTACTATGGTTCTAAATAGATAGAAGACAAAGGGCCAGAATTAAATACCAGAACCCATGGTTTCACGCTGGGACTTATTTTGCTATGGAAGGAAGTAATCGGTACTACTTGAAACAGTAAGAATCTTGACCACTGAATCCAATGCAAGATCTATTGCAGAATATGCATCGCTCATTTTTGGCTGTGACGCCTCCTCTAATTAATAGAAGCTTCTGCTTCTGCGGCTGATGTTATAGCTGCTGCTGTTATCGCAGGAGATGGTGCAACTCTTGTAAAATAGACTGAAAAAATATTGCAAAGGAAAGGAATGGCTCTGTGTTGGGTTGTTTTCGAATATAATTTTTAAAACTTGGTGACACAAAAGGGGAAATATATCTTTCTCCAAGCAACAAGTTATGGTTTCTACAACCAGAGGCGATGATGCAAGTGGAGGAGGAGTATAGCTTCCTCAATGCACGAGCTGATCAGGATAGCATAGTTCCTGCTTGCCCTCTGCCGGGCAGCTGCAATCACTGCCTCTGCAACCAAGTTTTGTCCCTGTTCAGAGAAGGGGAAAGAGGTTGTCATAAATGGTTAAAGGTTTCTTCTTTTTTTCCGATTACGAGAGCTGATGATGGTTTGCGGCCCAATAAACCAAGACTATTGAGCTGTGCACAGCTTTTTTTATTTGAGCCCGTTTTATGAAGCAAACCTATTTTCCGAAAGTGGGCTTGTTTGAGGGCCATATATATATGGGCCAGCCCTTCTCCCCTACTTACTTAGTTACATACATGTCATTAAAATTCGGTTTATAAAAGATAGGTTGTTTTACAAGAAATAATACATTATTCATATGTATAATTTGAAATAATGATTTTAAATGAGACTAATTAAATTTAAATATACTCCAAGGGGGCTAGACAAATGGCTTCTCTTTGCACGACCCGGCCCAGATCTGTGAAAACAATTTAACCATAATTTTATCATCATAAACAACTACTCTACAGCAAGTTGGACTGGCATGTTTAATTGTTCTATAATAGGCCAGTTCATAGTAATCAACATTCATCTCAAGTAAAAGTTATACCCAAAATAGGTTCAGAATATAATGTTTGGGATTATTTTTCTTGCCATTTTGGGATTATTTTTCATTTTCAACTTAACTCTGTTTAGCACCTCTTTAAACAGTTTATAACTTATTTTGAGAATAGTTTAAACAACTCTTAACTTAAAAAAAAAAAAAAAAACATAAAAAACAGAACCCAGAAATAAATGAAAATCAGATTTGGGAAATTATCAAATCATATCGAATTTAGTTCGAATTACACAGAGAAAAAAACAAGATTATATTAAATTCTCGTTTCCATTTGATGAAAGTTTTTTTTTTAATCAAAGATGTAGGTTGGCAATTTTGAAAAATCTAGCTGACAGTGAGAAATCTTTTTTAATGCAGGAGGACAGCATAAAAAATGTTCCTTTGAGATCATTGGCCCCAATACTATCCTCAACGTAGTTTGACTTTCTGCAACTAATGGAATCAGATTCAACTTGGGTTGGAACAGGGATTCAAGTGTCTGTTCTCATTTCATTTTGCCCGTGTGTCTTTTGGGTGAGGTCACGACATGATCCTATAGATTTCTAGACTTGAATGTCTCAAACGGGGAGAAAAAAAACATGAATCAGACCAAACTGGGCGGCCGGATGTTTCCAATTACCCTCCTAACATTCCCTCATAAGTACAGTGAAGTTACACAAAGATGCCAAATGTATAGGCTGAAAGAATCTGATAATTCAACCTCTCTCGAGGGTATGTTTCTCTTGAATTAGTAAATCAAAAGAAATTAAATAGTATGCCTATATCTAAGACAAATTGAGAACTAGTTTTCTTCTTGGATAGGAATTTACAGTCATTATTATGACATTGTGAAAATGGTTTGAACTGATTGTTTTTCTCTAAGCTCGCAACCATTTCTAAAATCTAATGTTTCATTTATAATTAAGCATTAGTAATCAAAGCGATAAATGATTTAAAACAAGCTGTACCTCTGCTGTGACGAGTTCGGAATCATTATAGTGTTGGCTTTCAAGTGATTAAATGTGTTTTTCTAAGCAGTTTGCAGACAATTCAGAGGCATTGAAGAGAAGTACTGTGACAGTAAGGACTCCAAATTCAAAACCTAGTAAGATCCCTCAAAGATCAGTGACCCCAAGTCCAAAACAAAGAAACTCGTCATCAACTGAAAATAAGAACAGCAAGGTAGCAGCACAAATTCTGAACCAGAAAATGGCGCCCCAATTCACAACAGATTCAAATGGGGGGGGGGGGGGGGGGGGGGGGGAATGTGCTTGCAAACTCGGCCAAACCCACTAACCAAAAAGCAAGTCTAACAGATTTCCTGTCCTCGAACCTTTCCAAGGATATAAAAACAAAGAGTGAAACTAGAGGCGTCTCGCCTTCTTTGAGGTCAACAATTCCAGCTCAAATCCCAGGATTTTCCGAGGACAGATCGCGCTACTTCTGCAACTAGGGGCAGACCTGTTGCAGCCAATCCAACAGCGTCAATTCGTCAAAAACAAGACCCCACTCGAAGGCCAAGATGGCAATCCTGCTCACCAAGTGTGACAAGGGGTACAAAAAAGAGCAATGAAGAAAACTTGACATCTTCAAAAGGGAAAACTGTAACAGGAAATAACGGAGCTCAAATTTTTGGAAAGAGAATGGTAGACAAGGTAATGAATGCTAGAAAATTTGGAGCTGAAGACAGAGAAGCCAGGCCAAAGCAGCGAAGTGCTAATGCAAGTCCTGGTCAAGGTTTTGGCAGGATGATGATGACTAAGAGTCAAATGGACATGGCTTTCAAGCATATGCTATGGTCATATATCACATGGCAGGATCTAGTTCTATCTCAGGCAAATCCATACTCCGTAGACTAATGTAATAATTTGTTGGTTTGCAGGAGATAGCAAAAGATCGGATCAATTCTCGTCACCTTGGCATTACCTATGGAAGAAGCTCTGGCCAGAATGAGCTCGACTAAAACTAAACGTTTGCTATCTGCATCAGTATATGTAAAAGCTAAGAAGACATGCAAAACTTAAAGAATTATGAGATTTTAGGAGAATTTTTTTAAGTACTGATATACTTTACAAAGCTTTTTTTTCTGTAATAAGTTTTCGGAGCCCTAAACTTTTGTTTTTCCACAAATCCATGAAACATTTCATTTGTGAAGTGAGTTTTGTTGCGGCAAATATAACCTTCAAATTTTGATATCAGTTGCAAAATTCATTTTGTAATCCGGATTACTGCCATGAAATCACTTGTGAGTTCTTGAAATAGCAAAAGAGTAGGCCTAATAGCTTCTGTAAATCATCCCTTCAATATAAATTTGCCTACTCGATCGTGTTCCTGTAGTCATCAATTGATGTGCAGTAGCGACTCCATAACAAATACCAAAATCCTTTCCCCCCTTATTTTCTTTCCTTTTCACTTTATTTTTGTATACGCCAGAAACAAAATCCAATTAAATGGCACGAAAATCATTTTGATTTAACCAAACAAGAAAACTGCAGAGATGCATGAGCATAGATATGGGAGTTAAATTCCAATCATAATTTTTTAAAAGTAATTAGAATTTAAGCCACAAAGAGCTAGTCTTCTCCCATTACACATTGAAATCACAGAACTCAAACCTATTTCCATTGAAAAAGTATCAGATATGTATTTCATCAAAGCTTTTTTCTAATGGCTAGCTACCACTTTTGTAGAAAAGATTTTGAGAATCCCTCCTCGACGAGGGTATAAAATATACAGTGGAGAAGAAAGAAAATGAAAGGCCTGTATATAAAGATGGGGGTGGATGATCAGTTGACATCATTTATTTAAGATGATAATAACACTTAGTTCATGTGCAGTGTGCTGCTGTCTGTAGTTTTGCATCATGATACTGTGCGAAGGATCTCTTACGTAAGAGTACCGCTTCCCCTCCTGCTACCTTGCTGCAACCCCACTTATTTATTAGGAATTTGGGTTTAATTATTAAAAACATATTCATAATAAATTGCCTTGGAGTAAAGAAAAATCATTATGTTATCTATTTGTTTAGATTTTTTAATAAAATAATTATATTTATACTGATTTCAAGTTTAAAAAGCTTTTCTCGACAATATATAAAAAATAATATAAAATCAAGATATATCTTGTTGATCAATTAATCATGAGTTCAGATCTTATTATTTTTATTTAATTTGATAAAAAAATTCAATAAAAAATGAACTTATTTGGTGAAAAACAAAATATAATTTTATTTTACTCGATTTTTTTTTATAATAGAGATAAATTGATCAATTTGTCCTTTTATTCTCCCTGTTGATCTCCAACAAGTACTGGAGTGTGAAATCATGCGATTGAATTCTTGTATGTTCACATATTCTCTAATAGTCCTTTTTTGTTATTTCTTATGTCAAAGATGCCCCTCGGGGTTATACCAAACAAAAAAAATCTAACTTTTTTTTTCAAGGGTGTTTGATTTTTTTTATGTTAGGAAATTCTATCTCCTAAAAATATATTTTATTGATTCAAGTGAGCGAATAAAACCCCGATTGTTTCAGGTTTTTACAATGATGTATATCTTAACTCAAAATCGAGATCTGCTATGCATATCAAAGCTCTCTATCATCACGTTACATTCCTTGGGTATATTTTTCAAAAAAAATTCTTTTACATTTTCTTGTTTTCCAAAGTGCTTTACCTTTTCTCGGGTTTTAAAATGGATTTAGGGTTTATAATTAAACATACGTACAAAAAATTCAATGTTTGATTTTAAAGTTTATATATATATTAAATTAGGATATAGGGTTATAAATTCAACTTGTACATCGAGCAGTAAATACACACACCCTGTGTGCAGGTTAGTGATACTTGGTTTGAATTGCTATCTTGTTCTCCTTCTCCTAGCTGGGGACCATGGCAGGAGAGGGAGCAAGGTAGTCAAACTCGCGAGTCAACTCGCAAACTCGTACGAGTTTGCGAGTTGGCTCAGCAAACCTGGTTGGACCGGAAAGAAAAATCGAAACCGGTCAAACTCGGTCAAAATCGGGTTGACTCGTTCCGATTTTACGCGTTCGGTCGGCTTTGAGTTTTCATCTTCAGATTTCAATCTTTCTGTTCAAAATAGTCATTGCAGATGAAGATTGAGGGAGGGCGGCGGCGTGAGAGTGAGAGAAGAGAATTGGAATCCATAGGGTTAAGTTGGGGGGGGGGGTGGCTTTTATATTACTTATAATAATAATAAAAAAAAAAAGCAGGTTTCTACTTTCTAATGGGGGGTCTACGGGGGGATGGGTTATAAATTATTATTAATAATAGTAGTAGGTTTATACGGGGGAGGGGTTATGATATTAATATTAATAATAATAATAATAATCATAATAATTAGCATAAAAAATAGTTAGCATAAAAAATAATTTAAAAAAAATCCTATTAATTTAAGATAATAAATAACATTAATTAATTTCAAATACAACAATCATAAAAAAATATACAATTACTTGAAAAACATAAAATAAGTAGTTTAAATTTCAAATCTCAAATACTGTGGGTCTTTTAATTATATTTAAATTCATTTTTTAAATTTAAATATAATTAAAAACAATAATTTTATTGTTGGAGGGTTTTTCAAAAGCAATTATTTAATTATATAACTTACTCCTATTAATTGTATAATTAAACTATATATAAAATAATTGAACTTTATTTAAAATAAGATAAAAAAATGTCCATAATTATGCTATTTTGTATTTAGAAATATTTTACATACGATTTTATGATTTTGCTTCTCACACGATTTTAGCTGTAATTTTACGATTTTTGTACGGAAAAATTCGGGTACGATTTTACGATCCGATTTTTCGGAGCCCTTTCCGATTCGTGTCAAAATCTTGATTTTTACTACCTTGAGAGGGAGGCAAAGTCAAGGTACGTACATGTAAATGTACAGATTCTTTGAAATTCTTCTCTCCTTTTTCCGCCATCATCAAAGATATCTTTTAATGGATTAAAACTATGAGAACTCTTGCAAATTATTTGATGTCCCTCAACATTTTATTTTGATAAATACATGTTATTTTGAGTAAAATACAATTAAATTTATTATAATAGTGAAATTAGACTCCAATCTCTCTTTAATATATGAGCTATCAAATACACTATGAACCAATACTTCAAGCCAAGTGTTCATGATTCTTTTTTTTTAGGGTTTGCGGCATGTGTATTTTCAGAGTTTATTTATTTGAAATATCATTATACTTTTTCTTTTTACAAAGTTATTTATTTTATTATTAGAGAATCTTCATATCCATTAAAAAGGATTTTTTTTATATAACATAAGTGTCCGACTCAGCTTGTACGCCCTTTGATTGATTAAGCATCTTGAACTTTAAGAATTGTCACTTATATTATTTAAAAAAAAACTCATTAAATAACTAATAATATGCTATGGATTGCAATTGTGGTGTATAGGGAGTAAATAATGATATTTTATTGACTACTCTATGTTGTGATCTACTTTGAAGAGAAAAATAAACACAAAGAGAAGAGAATATAAAATAAAATATATAATCCACAAAAAGTAATAATATGATATAAAATATATCTTGAGTGTCTCTTCGGATTATATCTCTTTAGTTTTTTTAAAATAAGAAAAAAATACCGATAGTTATTCCATGATAAACAATTGTGGAAAATGAGGACATGATGTCTAAAATTAATTAAATTAAACCAAGTGTGTTGAGTCAATGAAGCTATAAGGGTGTTTGGGAATATATTTTTGAAAAAAAAAAATTTATTTTTTATTTTAAATTTAATTTTTTTAGTATTTTTAGATATTTTGATGTGATGATGTCAAAAATATTTATATATATATATATATATATATTTTTTGATGTATTTTTTTAAGAAAAATTAATTTCAAAAATAACTTAAACCATAATCCAAAATGGCACATGGTGTTAAATTAAAATTTTTCAACCAATCAGCTGCTGCTTGACTTCCTATTTGTTGAATATTTGGCTTAAGCACAGAGATGATTGGTGCTTAGCTCAGCCTTAAAGGCTAGCTAGCTAGCTACTGATAAAAACTCCAAAAAAAAAATGTTACTGGATACTGGGAGTACACTACAGAGAGATTTAAAGGTCATGTCAAAACAACACAACATGCTCCAAATGTCTGCAACTAGTCTGAGTAGGGCTGTAAGGGATAGTGGTGAGGGTAATCATAACAACAAACAAACAGTCCCTCTCTCTCTCCTCCTCCTCTCTCTCTCTCTCTCTCTCTCATAGCCAGTTTTGCTTTCTCTCCGTCTCCTTAGCCTCTGGTTCTGGGGGACCTTCCCCTTCTTCCTCGCTGATATCACCTCCCACACACCACTCTCTCTCTCTACTCTCTAGCTAAGTGTAAGACTCGCGCACACATGCTCTCTCTTTTTCTTTCACCCCGGCCCCCGACACCTTAGCCGTGCTTACGTACTCATCATCGTCATCATCATCATCTTTATATGCATATTGTTCATTTGCCATTTGTTTCCGGCTAAGAAATTGAGAAGGATAAAGATCCCAGAAAAGAAGGGAAATGTTATTATTTCTATCTTATTGCATTAGCTCATCATTTTAACTACAGGCGTGGTAGGAAAATACTCAAAATGTGGGTGTAACAGCTTGGCTTGGAAAGATCATTTCTCTTCCCCCTTTTTCTTCTCTTGTATTTGACAGGGAAAGATCGATCATCCTCTTCATCCATCAATGATGGCTGTAAAAGGTTAAAGAAAAAAAGTTTGACCGAAGAAATCGAGGTCACGCACCCATAAGCAGTACTAGTACTACCCTCCTTTACTTTATCAGTCATGTCATATGCATCGTTTTCTCTATCTTCTTTTAAAAAATCCTCTATGAATTGAACTCCCTAGACGAAGAGAATAGAATTAAGGAAATTCTTCATCCCAAGATCTCCCACAGTTGGAGTCAGAGTATTTTATTTGCTCTAAGCTAAGTCTTCCCATTTATACCTTTATCTTTCCTTTTCATCAAATATGTATATATTTCATATATAAGATGATGCTTTACAATATATAGTATTGCGGGTTCATCCCGAGATCTTTCCATACCTCTCTCATCCTTAAAAACCACCATTCATCCTTCAGATGATCAGAAGGTGAAGACGCAAGCAATCAGAAGCTAGAAAGACTAGAATATGATATATAGCTAGTATTTGTATGAAATTCAAGCGAGATCTACTCGATCCCCAACCTTTCCATCGAAAAGAGTGAGACCCAAACACTTTACCACACGAGATCCAATCCACGAAACTCAACTACTAAAATGAACCTTCCCTCTTTCTTCCTTTCTTCCTTCCCATCTGCCCGGCCCCTTTCGGCCTCCTTAAACCCTTCAAACCTCCCCTTAGACACCTTCTCTTTTCTCTCTGTGCAATATTTGCATTTGCTGATGCAACCACATAGCTAGCTAGGTCCTCTGTGCAGAAGAAGAAGTGTAAATGTATAGGCATAAACTAGATAGATAGATACATAGATAGATACAGAGAGATATATAGGAGACAGAAAGTATTTTATTTGGTAGCCGTAATTTTCTAAACTAGAAGATTCCGTCAGCTGCTTAATTTAAGCTGATAGACATATTTTGACCACATATATAAGCTATTGTGTATATTACACACTGGCCTCTTTTAGCCAGATCTCTGAATCTCCAGCCAAAAGCAGTAGGATTGTTTCGATTCCTCAATCAGGAGAGTAAACCGGTAATTACAGGGCACAGATCGAAAAGGGTACTCTTTCCATTTTCAAGAGTCCTATATGCAGAAACTTTGTACCACCATATTTATGTGAAGCTGTCAACTTACCATTTCTGGTGTTCTTCTTGCTTCCTGTTTTGCTGCTTTCCTATTTAAATTTTTGCTTTTCATTTTTTAGATCTCGTCGTCTAAATAAGCACACCCCAAACCCTAATATTAGGCATCGCAGCCGCACCGCTACTTGTTAAGATTTTATTAATTTGCATTCCATCATCTAACAGTTTTTTTTTTTTTTCTAGTCAACAACCTTACTGGGTTGTTTTTTGTGCTCCGCCTAGCTTGATACTAGGCTTAGGCTTATTACCTTTACTTTTTCCTGCATGCTTTTGTGTCAAATTAAGAACAAAAGACCTCAAATTTCTCTAGTTGAGGTTTACAGATAATTGCTCCCTCAAGCCGTACGTACGTCATGGTATTTAATATAACTTGTTGCGCGCACAGAAAATCACACCTCTTCATTCTTCATTTCTTCATTTATTTCTCATTTTATTTAAGTACCAATGACTTTTGATATTTTGATGAGTTTTTTTTTTCATGTTTTGGATGCATTTCAGAGGAGAAGGTGGAAGATGGCTTCGTCGTCGAATTCCCCGTGTGCTGCCTGTAAGTTTCTGCGCCGGAAATGTCAACCTGAATGCGTCTTTGCTCCCTACTTCCCACCTGACCAGCCTCAGAAATTCTCTAATGTCCATAAAGTTTTCGGGGCAAGCAATGTTACGAAACTTCTCAACGAATTGCACCCTTCTCAGCGTGAAGATGCTGTCAATTCCTTGGCCTATGAGGCTGACATGCGCCTCCGTGACCCAGTTTATGGCTGCGTTGGAGTCATTTCACTCCTTCAACACCAACTTCGCCAGCTGCAGATAGATCTAAGCTGTGCAAAATCAGAACTCTCCAAATATCAGAACTTGGGCATCACTGACCATGCTGGCCTAATTGCGGCCGCAGCAGCAGCGACAGCCACAGCAACAACAAATCACCGCCACCATCCGCAAAACCTTGGGATCAATTTGATTGGAGCCGGAGATGGAAGTAGGGATCACCACTACCACCACCAGCTTTTTCCAAGGGATCAGCAACAGATGATGAGAAGCTTCGATGCTGGGAATAACTATGAAGGAAGCCTTCTTGCAATGAATGTCTCTGCAAGTATTGGACAACTTAGTCAGTTCCAGCAAACTAGAACCGCTACTGGGGATGACCGCCGCACCATTGACCCCTCTTAGGGTTTCTCTTCCGCAGGTAATTAAAACTTTCATTTGCCTCCTACTTCCATGGTTTTGTTTTTCCTCTTCCGTTTTATCGGAATTTGTGGCTGCTAAGTAGTGATAATAATAATTACTAAATTAGGGTTGCGAGTTTTTGAAATCAAACATGAAACTAGGTTTGGAAAATATTCATAAATTAGAAGTATGGTTTTAGGCTGACTTGGAAATTACCTTCAACCGCAAGTTTTGAAATTTTGACTGAGTAAAAGGCTGATAAAACAGAAAAATAAAAGGGGTAATTCGCTGAGAAATTGAAAGGAATTCCCTTCCATCTTCACCTTTTGTCGGTTCATTACAGGATTCTAGTTCTCATAGGATTATACTTAGTTTACAGGCCCTTTTCATAATTAATTCTATGCTGCTCTTCAGATCAGATACTATTTCGAACGTTAAGAGAAAACTGCAAATCATTGAAAATTGTTTGATTTTAAAACAAATCTTCCCAACAGCTTAATTTATTTATTTACAATCTAAATTCTTGTTTAACTGAAATTAAAATTAAATCGTGTAGAAATGAATTGATATAATCCAGTTAACTTTAATGATCCAAAAATAACATGGGATATTGTTAAAAAAAATATACAAGGAATAAAATGAAATTTGTTTTTGAAGGAAAAGAAGGGAGGGAGGGAGGGAGGGAGTGTCTTAAGAAACTGTTTATATGATATGAAGATGCATTAAGTTTTTTAGGGTTTTTTAGTGTAGTAGGATGAGATAATTAAAATATGTTTTCCCGACAATTTGTCTTTTAAGAAAGTACAACAATTCTGGCAAGACATAGAAGTATTTACTTACGTAGTCGTGGTAAAACATTTGGACTTTTTACTGGGTCAGTTTCTTAATTTAGTAGAAAGATCATGATTCCAACTGGATTTTTACTGAACAAAAAAAGACATGGATTCACAGGAGCACACACTATATACCCTCCTCTGTTGACCAAGTTTCCAGCCAAGCATGCATCGTTTCTCCACTGCAGAAACGATCGTTATAGCTGTCAAATAATGTTAATTTGATTCATGAACACTGTGTTTGGCCCACAGTACGTTCAATCTGTAGAAGTCTCAGACTTGCAGTGTCCTACTCCAGAATAAGCCTCGTTCATCATCAATCGCACACACATTCATCTCATGGATTTCGGATTTGACACCACATATTCATTCATCCCATGGAACGAATTAAAATGTCAGGACAGGCAATGTTTTGCTACCCAGTAGTCTACATCAGGCTCCCCTGTTCAACGTTTTTCTTTTCTTTTGGCTTATATGCAGGGCTCCACGTCGAAGGGATTTACTCTAGAAAACAAAAAAGGGATAAAAAGCTAGAAAGTGACGGAAATTCTATCTCGATCGATCGAATGAATACCCCCTTTTCATAGAAATTTTCGCTACGCTTGTCTGATCAGTTCATATGTGTGTGCAACCCTCTCTCCCATTCCAACCCTTCAAAGCAAAATATATATTTTTGCCATGCCATAAATGGAGGTGCTTAATTCTTCCATCCTCACACTAGTTAGCGTCATTAGTTCTCGGGGGTGCATGGTTTCGCCTCTTACAGTGTGCCATGGCAGGCAGGCATGGTCTACTTTTTGTTTCCATCCTTTGAACCTTTTTCTATCTCTAAACAGTGAGCACAGCAGCGATATCTCTATATATGTAATTTTAATCATGTTTTTCTTTACCCTTTTTCTTTCTTTTGTCTACTGTTTGATGCTGCTATCATGAATTATTGCTGTACATGGTTGCTTTAAGTGATGACTTCTCGATTTCAGCTAGTTTGGATTCCCATGTGAACCTCTCGTACTTGAGGTGATAATGAATTGAAAAGGTCGCTGTAAAGATTTTATATAAGTTAACTTCGATGAATATTTTTTTCTAGCTCCGGAGGAAAGAAAGGGCTGCGAGATCGACGAATTCGTTTTCCATAAAGCAGCTATGGAAAATATGAAAACCATACTAATTTTGATTGTAAATTAATCGATATAGCTAATTAAATAAATATTGAGTAATGGTTTTCTTCGTAAAATTATATATATATATATATATAAGAAATGTTATCGTTACGAACATATCGCTTGCAAACAAACACGTATTATATTTATTCTTTTCGTAATGAACCAATCATTTAATTGATAACTATGAAACTCACAATTCTTCAATTATCAATTATTACATTAGTATGATTTATATATATATAATTCTTTTTTTAGTGATGTTATACAAACTCTTCATACAGATATTATGTTAGTTGTCACCAAGAAACGTGGCATGATGATAAAGAGCTTGTGATATATATAGCAAGTTTCGAGTTTGAGTCATGAAGTGTTCTCTTTGTAAGAGATTGGGACAACTGGGATTTTACTCGCTCACCTGTGCTTACAAAGTGTGTTTTTTGAGGGTGAGGTTTCTCGCATAAAAAAAGTATTATGTTAGCTACGTTTTTATTATTATTATTGAAGATTTTTTTTATCATTTGTTAATTGATAAATCAGTTTTGTATAAAATTTTATTATCAGAAGTTTGCAAATTATTTTGTACTAGGCTATTAATGCCATATCGTGCATCATTTCCGATCAAGAATATTTTCCTTCATCAAACGAAAACAGTTGCCGAATGAACAAAAGTTAAATAAGATATTAATAACATGAATGAAAACATTGTTCAAGAGAATAGTGTTTTCATGAATTTATGGTTTGTATTCAAAATAGAAATCTTTTAACAACACTAATTAATCATGACCGAATTAACTAGGGATACATATTTAAATAACAAAAATTTCATTGGAATTATGAAATTTATGTCAAGGGGATTTTTTTGTATTTTCATCATAGTTTTTTTATTATTATCATGTGAGTTAAGTGACATTTTGGTATTTGACCAAGCATTAAAAAAACACATTTAAACCACCAAATACTCTTAAAAGAGAGAGAAAAAATAAAAAAATTAATGACAATTTTTTCATATTTTCTCATTATTAATCCTTATTTTTTATTGTTTTTTTTTATATTTTTTTAATTTTATCATTCAATTGTTTGCAAATTGAGCATGATGTCTTTGGCTTATTGACCAGTATTGCCAGTTAGAAAAGTTATTGCAAGTTGACATTGTTTTTTAATGGGATTTATGATTTTCATTGTTTTTTTTTTTGTTAATTCGATCTTATTATCCGAGTCATGGATTTGAAGGAATAACTTGGGTTGGCTCGGCCTTGATTGCTAGTGTTACAGCCTTACAAGTTTATCATATTATCTTGAATTGACCCGAGTTTCTTTTCTTTAGTTTTTTTTATATATATAATTTCATCATGTCATATTTAATGTGCACAATATTGAGTTCCATTATTTATCTTTTTTTTTAAAATATATTTTTTCTAGGTTATTATGATTATTTTTTCTTAAATTTGATGCATTTACTATCATAGTTTTTTAGCATCTAATTTAAATAAAACCAATTTATTGCAGCACTTAAACATTATTGTTATAAAGAAAATAGGCATGCAATGTATCACGGGTAAGCTAGTTTTCACTAAAGTTGCATTCAAGTTGCAATCCCTTTTTTCCCAATTTTTTTTTCTCACTTTTCTCCACATGTTAGCCTGGTAAAGTAATCTAATAAAATGTTGCTTATGTTTTTATTTTTCCTTTTTATCTAACGTGGTTAAATATGTCTATATATTCAAGGATATAAAGTAAATATTGTTAGTTTTTAAAACTAAAAACCCCCATACTAATAAATTATTAAAAGTCCAAACACCTAAATAGAAAAAATAAACATATATACTAAATAGAAAATGTAAAAGCGCACGCACTCATGATTAGTGTATATTTGATAATGTGGTTGAGATTGTTTTTATTAATATTTTTCATTCAGAAATGTATCAAATAATATTAATTTTTTTTAAAATGATTTTTGACTTCTGAACATGAAAATGATGCAATAACACATAATTAATATTTATCTGATCATAAAAGGACATTGCGATAAGAAAAGGAACAATTTATTTAAGGGGGTGTTTTTGAAAAAGAATGAATTTTATTTTTTTATTTTTTACTTCCAATTATTTTTTTTGTATTTTTAGATGCTGATATCAAAATATATTTAAAAAAAAATATTTTGATGTATTTCTAAACAAAAAACACTTTAAAAAATAACTTAAACCACATTTCATTTATGTTAGTATAAACAAAATGATGTTTTTGGGTAGCTTTTGTAATGACAAATTCGGTAGAAAACCTTAGAAACAAACTATGCATCTTAATGTTTAGGAACAGTTGTTGCAATCACCGAATTCTTTATTTTAAAGAAGAAGAAGAAATATTTAAGTGATACATAACAGAGAAAAAGGCATTCTAAAAAAATAGATAAAAAGGAAAATGGACAAGTCATATAAAACACAAATCCTACTTCACTGTGGAAGCAACCAAACTACAATGAGAAAACGAAATAGATTTTAGTTAATTGTTTAGAAGATTTTTAAAACTCAAGAGACTGCTACAACTACACAAACATAATTAATGGAAGATAAGTACGTAGATTACGATGAGAAGACTGGATGTGGGCGCTATCAACGGTGCAATGGTGCCAACAACCAACTTCCCCGCATCAGGTTTTGCCTGTAAAATATGAGATTGACGGTAGATTACCACATATCATCTCAATTCAAGGGTTGCGTGAGGAGATCTGAGGAGATGAGGCGTGAATGAAGATGGATTCGGCGGACAGTAAATGAAGAAGAGGGATTTAGACGGATGGGTTAATTATTTGATTTGTTTTTCTTTTTAATTGATATCTTAAGCGGGGGGTGATGAGATTTAAAATAATTTTGTAATTAGTATCACATAATCAGATGCAAGTTTTCTTAATTGCAGATTTGAATTAATTATATTTACAATGAATTTTCTGTTGTTAAACATAATCCGTTGCTAAATTAACAACAACATTACTCTGTTGCTAAAATTCATTGCTAAATATTATTTTTTTAATTATCTATATATTATCCGCTATAAATTTAAAACAATCACATCTGCAACAGATTTTCTATTATTAAATACATTCTATTATTGATTCGTTGTTAAATCACCAACAACATTATTTTGTTCGTAAAATCCATTACTAGCAGCACCGACCGTTTTTTAGGAGCGAGGATGGTGTGCACAAGTACCTCTCCTGTGACAAAGCTAGCACGGCAAGTGTTGAAAGAATTTCCAGCATATACAATTGGATGTAGAAATGGCATTCTATACGTTGAGGATCTTTGGCGAATGCTCCTCACGCGCATGTTGTGGAGGACTAGTACTGTAGTTAATAATAGATGAACTATCAGAAAAGTTGAGGTGTATGATGAAATATCGTTCTCTATAATGTTTGACCTGATACTGCATGCAGACACCATTGATCCACAGTATTATTACCTTAGCAGTTGAACGGAGCTGGCAAGGCGGCAGATGCATCGTGCCAAGCCCGAAACAAACTAGCCAGTCATGTGCATTGGTGCGTGGGACTGAGGAGGAGGAAGGGTACAGCTTGATATTTTGGAAGTGAGAGAGGGCCGGAAGGTGGGGGGACAAAAGGCACGTAATTAAGGTAGGGAAGGAAAGGAGAGAGAAAGGGGGCATGGTGATGTTGCCACTTGTTTTGTTCCTCTCTCTCTCTCTTACTGATTACTGAATGTATGAGTGTTACAGAGCATGGGGAAGCGTGAAAATGCCAAACTCCAAGAAGGAATAGAAAAAAAAATAGTCAAGAGAAGGGCACAGTCAAGTCATTCTCTCTCTCTCTCTCTCTCTCTCTGATTTGCTCTGCGGGATTCATAAAAGGGGTCATGGTGTTGGCGCTGTCAAATAAATGCCATGGCGTTGAGTGGGGCAGATCGCAGACTTCAATGCTGTGTGACGGATGGATGGTTATGGGGATTTGGAAGAAAGCTCAGGCGGACGACAACCCGAAATAAATGCTAAGGCTTGTAAGAGTCTCTGGCTGCTCTCACTAACCCAATTTTGGTATCGTTAGGCGTGCTCCCCCTCCCTTTAAAACCGTCCCTTTCACCTGCTGAAACGCCTCCTCCTCTCCTCCTCCTCATCTACTCCGCCCTGTGAGTTTGGCATTGTTATGATCTTTACAATTTCATTCTGAAGAAAAAAATGTGTTTATAACTTTTTTATAATTAAGATTTTAAGAGCTGTTGCGTATTTTGATTTTCAAAAAGTTATAGCGGCAACAAAATATAATTTCAGTAATATCCCACCACACTATCAGCCAAACGAAACATTAATGCACTACGCTACTATACTCTTTTGGTATCTCTCTCTCCCATCCCAGTCAACTCCCCTCTCTTCTAGGGTTTTCCTTTTCCTTTTCAGTAAGGCAACAATCAAAATCTCCACCACTAGCTATATATATAAAAAAACCTTTCTTCTCTCTGTCAATGCTTGCTACCTTCTTGTAATAATGGTTAATTTAGCTGTGCAAGTTTGGTGTATATCGACCATCTATGCAACACGTGTTCGATCGAAAAAGATTACCACTGCATGACCAAAATACTGATGTCATGATAATTAACAAGTCATGGTTCATCATGGGAATCATGTGTAAACACATAAATATCTATGTCCAATCACTCCCATATGCATGCGTCAGCAGTTCTTGTGCTGAATACGAAGGAGAAGGACAGGGAGCGGGGACTGGGCAGGCATTAAAAGGAGAAGCCATCATTGCAAAAGCACGTCATCATTGTCAGTACAATTTTATGTTTGTTTCTTTCTTTCTTACTGCGGTTTTCAAAATCCACCACACGGCTGACTTGATTGTTAAAAAGGGTTAAAGCAACTCTGCAGTGCTGTTTGTCTACTTGAATCCATGGCTTCTCTGTGCTTGATGATCTGTCTGTGGCTCCTGCGTTGCGGTATGAATAAATGGCTCTTTTTTATCCATCGACACTTCCCCTGCAAACGGCCTTTCAGGATTCAGAGAGAGAGGATTTTATCTAGCTAGGGTTAATTTCTCACCTCTCGTACTCTTTCCTTTTTGTCTTATCCAGTTGTCTTCTGTTTTTGTCCGGGAAATGACTTTTGCTCAAAAGCATCCATAGCAATTCTTAACCAAATCAGCTCAAGCATCTACTTCTAGTCTGCTATACACATACATAGATGATGGAGATATTATATATGATTTTTTTAATAAAAAAAAACAGCACAGTTCAAAGAAAGTTAATAAAACGACGCAGTTGTTTGGTAATTGTTATTTAGAATCGCGGTTTTAATAAAATAGCGATTCAGAAATGCAGTTTCATAACAAAACCGTGATCTGGGTTACAACATATACATTTATAAATTCTCTTTTTTTTCTTTAGGGTCACCGCTCCAGTGACAAAAAACACCCTATAAACATACAGGGATTTCTTTTAGTGGGTGTTTGGCTCCGTGATGTGGTTTGCGGTTGAGACTCACCATGGAGCCAAACACAATAATACCAAACAGGATTCCAGATTTTTTCTATAGGTCCCACCTAAATACTGCGATTTCACCCGCTTTTTAAAAAGCATCTTTTCGATGCTTTTCAAAACGAACACAAACACATGTAAGACATGAAACGAGAGCAACACGAGCTGCGTATATATTGCGTTCAATAATTCTACCATGTCATTTGATCAGACCATCCCATTCAAAGTTGTTCCAGTAGCTGGTATCACCCCAAGACCAAGTACCAATTCCAAGCCTTGTTCCAATAGTTGATATCTGCCATGTCCATCGCTGCATTGACTAGTCGTTGCCTTCCTCTCATCGTTGACGGGCCTTCCTCTCACTCCATGGCAACTACCTCCCTCTCTCCTCCATAGTCACGACCCTATCTCTCTCTCCACGGCCACAACCTCCCTCTCTCTCCTCCACAGTCACGGGCCTATCCTCTCTCCACGGCCACTTCCTCCCTCTCTCTCCTCCACAGTCACGGGCCTATCCTCTCTCCACGGCCACTTCCTCCCTCTCTCTCCTCCACAGTCACGGGCCTATCCTCTCTCCACGGCCACTTCCTCCTTCTCTGTCCTCCACAGTCACGGGCCTATTTCTCTCTCCACGGCCACTTCCTCCCTCTCTCTCCTCCACAGTCATGGCAGCTCCCACTCTCTCTCCACATTCACGGCAGCAACATCATGTGCTAACTTCAGGCCCTCCTCCCGGCCACCACATGGAACCATTTTCGACACCACCACCATAGGAAGAACTACCTCAGTCTTCTCTACTCAACGGTACTGGGCGGTGACCCTCTCGTCATAGTCGGCCATGTTACTGTTCACGTGTTACGTGAACAGTAAATTCGTGAATTAATTCACGAAGAATGCAGCGCACCGTTTTGCTGAATCTGTTTTATTTTTTTCACTTTTAATTTTTGGGTTGGGCTGCTCTCGGCCCAGCCCAAGTCCGGCAAGGTTAGGCCTTTTGGCCCGGCTTGACTGGGCCGACCCATTTATTGGGTCAGGCCCAGTTTGATTTTTAAAAATATATATTTTTAAAAAAACAAATGTGTAGATAGATATTAGTCCTGATGAAAGGAAAAGGCACGTGACTTCGTTTCACTCCACAATCCTGTTGTTTTTTGATTGATTATGAATCAGAAACTTGTAACTGGATTTGGCCTTAGAATTATATCTCTACAATTGGATCGCAGATATTGATACTAATTATATTGTTACTAGATGTTGTTCATCCATCAAGTAGCAAGGAATCGCAAATGCATTTACGTATCGATTTAGTTCGTGATGAAATTGCAAGTAGTTTGATGGGAGAATAAAAACAAATATCTAATTTACTTGAATTATTAATTATATTTTATTATTATGATTATTAATCTACAATATATGTGTGTGTGTGAGAGAGAGAGAGAGACCTTTAAAGTAATTTCACAAGTTAATATCAATATGAAAAGCATGGTAACTAAACACACAAAACTGTTTTTCATTAAAATCAACCTCAACCATAGTTTTAACCAAATACTTCAATTTCAGTTACAAATCGCAGTTTAAAGTGTTTTTCATGAAATTGTTTTTTTTAACTTTAATAACAACAGCAACAGCTGTGCCAAACATACTTTTAGTTATATGAAAACGTTCCACTTGGCAAGGGAGACGGAATTAGAACCTGGAGTAAGATGACTGTAGTTTCCGGGGTTATTTTTTATTATTATTATTATTATCATGAAGCCTGGATGATTAATTTTAAAATTAGAGTTATATATAGAGTAAAGAGACGGTAATATGTTTTACAAATTAATCGCAAGATGTTAGCAAAACAGGTTTCGGTAATGACCGGGAGGAGGGGCGCCGTTGACCTCCACAAATGTCAAAGGGGTCTTGATATTATTACATTTATATGAGAAAATACAGGATTATTACGACTAATTAATAACCCCTTCAAAGGAAAAAAAAATACAATGAATGGTTTTCATTTCATATTAATTTATTCATAACCGATCATTTTTCGAAAACATGTAGGTCCGCCCGACTACGAATTGCATATCTTTTTATAACATCTATAATCTATAAATTATTATTTTTATAAAATCTCATGTTTATATTTATTTTGATAGTTAAAATTGGAATTTTAAATTAAATTCAATATTTAAAATAATACAAAAACAAATCAATATCTCTGATTTACAATTTCAAAACATATAAATTTAATGTTAAAGTTATTTTTCTCAAAATACCTATCTATTTTTTTTATATAAAAAAAAAAGACCATTGAAGAAATAAAATAAAGATGATGTAATAGAGACTGCCTGCCTCACGGTATAGATTAGGGCTGAGATGGTCGCGGTGGCGTACAATACGCGAATTGAGTGAGGCTGGCATTCGAGATGTTCTTAAGATCGGCCCGGCCTGCTTTATATATGAGCTCTGTCATTGGGCCTCAGATAGTCAACAACAGTCAAGCACCTGAACCTTTCTGTCATTGGGCCTCAGATAGCCTTTACTAGTGTTAAATTGATAATCTAATTATAGATTTTCAACCACAAAAAAACGAAACACTTTTCCTCTTCAAAACCAATATACTATGCTGTTTATTTCAGTTGAACAAGAGAATCATTAAACAAATACAAAAATATCTATTGGGACAGTCCAGTGCAATCTCTGTTTTATGAGCCGGCTTCACTAGAGAGAATCTCTGATGCCACAAACTATCCAAGAATATATTGCTCCATATTCTGCTTTACAATCTCAAGAACCTCGCAGCAATGTATAAAGGCTTTACCTCCTTTTCTCTGACATCGATGAAGGCAACAGTCAAGAGGGGCAAGCAATGGTCTCTCTATGTACAAAATAACATCAGGTATAAACCAATCACATTTCTTCATACCCTGCTGGGTTTTTATTGATTTCTTTCCCACAGTATAGACTGCCAAACACATTGCCTTCTTTTGATTTCTTCACGTAACCACTTTTACTACAGTTTTTCACTCTGTGCTCACTTTGACAGCAGTTCCACTCTGATATGCATAACCTTTGAACTCGGGTTAGAGATAACTTGAATTTCTGCATCCTCTCCTGCCCCACTATCATGAAATTGCCACCCGTTCTCATCACTGAAACAAAATGTGCAACTATATACGAATAAGCACTTTCAGGGTGGGTTCAGTGGGAAATCAAGAGTCTGATCGGGTTGCTGTAAATGATGAAAGAAGGCCAGCTGCTTGGACGGGTAAAATATCACCAAATGTTGACATGGCAGCTGCTGATCTGTCTTTGAATATGCCTACTTGCCCATCAGTTAACATAGATCCCAATTTTAAGGTGCTCTCCCCAAACCTGCTTCCTACCTGGCCATCGTGAGGGAAATTGTTGTCAGAATGTTAGCTTCTCAAATAAATTATGAAACATTAAGCTATGTCTGTCCACCAAATTAAATCAAGAAATGTCCCAGCAGTGAGACAAAGTATGCCATCCCTCAAATTTTACATGACATCATACTTGCTAGAATCCAATCTAGGTTCACTTACAATAATCAAATAAAGAATATAAGCATTGGTGCTACCATCATTGATAACCTTATCTGTTGAACTTGTATTAACTACAGAACTTTGAGAGAGTTTGCTTAACTGATTAAATTAGAAACTCTTTCCAGTCTCCCTGTCACGTCTTATATGGATATTTATCTTTCTCTACTTAACTCTGAATGCTACTGCTTTCCAAATATCCAAAGCATAAATTCTAATTGCAGGTCCCGGGGCTTATATTGGTTTTGTGTATGTATTTTAATTGCAAGATCAGAAAGTAATGTCAGAATTCTTCTATCCTGAAGTTTCAAGCATACTCTTATTGATCATGGAATTGCCAGTAACCTAAATAAGACTTCAAAGACACCAGCCAAAAATCATGCTCCACCTCATAAACTCTTAAAAAACAGCACCTGTTTGTCGGGAAGGATGGATATGGGGGAGGGATAGAAGAGTAAACTGAGAGGAGAAATGATACATGCTAAACCATCAATCTAGTAGCTTGGATAACAAAGGAGGGAGAGGATTGAGATCAATTCGCCCAAATTGGAGAAAAAACTGAGGAAGGATCTTTCCTTTCCTTCCATAGTTCTCCTTTCATCGTGCCAAACAAGGAGTTTATCTCATCCATCCCCCATAGTTCTCCTTTCATCGTGCCAAACAAGGAGTTTATCTCATCCATCCCCCAACCATCCCTCCTGAAAAACAGACATGAATCTGAGATAAGAGTTTTTCAACCCCCCCCCCCCCCCCAGCCCTGCACAATTGGTTTTTGGAAATACCTTCACATAAATAGCTTAGTCATCTCCCCAACCTTTCCTTTTGCACTCATGCAACTAATTAATTACAAATATAAACCAGACTACATTGGTTTCTCCACAAAAGCAGTCTGATCCTTGTTCTAATCGTATTAAATCCTAGAAAAAGAACACCAGGGTTCTTTCAGTGCTTTGGCAACCAAGTGCCCAGCCAGAAACTGCAAGTAAATGCAACTACATTTCTGAGTTAGAATTTAAAAAGCCCTAAAGTCAATCTTTGAGCTTTGGATCCATAGAACCTATGTGCATCCTAACCTCAGTTGAGCATACAGGATACTGTTGACAGCACCACCAATCATCTACTGCCATCATAAATTAAACCAGGTATTTCACTATTTTCCAGAAGGCAGATATTTAATTCATCTAACATGGTACTCTGCCATTATGTCAAATTAACTTCAAGCTTCAGCTCTCAAAATTTGATAAAGCTTTATTTTTGTTCAGGTTTCTGTTCATTGCCAATAAGGAATAGTCTTGTTGATTAAGAAACTAGGCTTCTTTTCTTCCTTTTCTCAATAATCTAATAATTGGAAGGAAGAATTCAGGGACATTCATCTTCTGAATCTCAGACCCACCAGGCCAAGATATGAAAAGAAAGGATGAAAGCTGTACCTGCATAAAAGACTTCAAAATGGGTGTTGCTACACCAAAACTAGTGTTTTCATCCAGATCAATCTTTTGAGAAAACTCTCCATTGGTATAAGCTTTCCAAGAACTTCTTGAAGAAATATCATCTGCAGTTCCTTGAAAGGATGTCTTTGTTGTCCCTCTTGAAGACAATGCTGGAGCACTGGACAATTAAGATAAAATCAGTTGCAGTGGACAATTAAGAGACTAGCAGTGAAAAATATCATGTACAAATGTTCGGTAGACAGGTTTTCAAAAAACAAATGCATGTAAAACATTAACCTGATTGGAAGGTATTTAAAGCGCGGAACAGTAGAGCATCTCATGATATTTGACTCTGGATTAGAAGGTAGTTTCTGCACTGAACCAGTGTACATCCGGTTTAGTTGAACAAAGAACCCAAAAAGGACAGCATGCCGTAAGTATGACTGCCTCTCATTCTCCCACAGGTATGGTTCATAACTAAACAAGTAAAAATACAACACAGAATCATTAATTCAGAAAAAATAGATATTCAATTATACCGTAATTCACAACCACAGCCAAAGAATGAATGACTGTTTCAATAGTTCAAAATGCAAATTGTAAGTAGAGATACAAAAGGAAAGAAACATGTTTAAAAGTGACACCAGACAACTATATTGGATCATTACTTCACAACTTTTTACTATTATTTGAGACCTTAAAAAACCTAAATAATTTATCAGAGACCAGTTTGTATTGCATTATGGCCTCAACAATTGACCTAACATGGAGAATACCTACCATGACTCCTAAGCCATAAGATCATGACAATCCCCATTAATGGTAATATCAACTTGACCTAATAAGGAGAATGTCAACCATGACTCTTAAGCCATAAGATCATGTCAATCCCCATGAATGGTAGGGTCAAGGGCATGCCATGTGCAAAGAAATACAACCAACCTCTAGCACTAGAATACAAGGTTGTACTTATTAAAAAAATCAATGGTTTTGTATTATATTAAGGATGAAAAAGACTCACGTAAGCCAATCTATTGGATCAAGCCTCTGTGAAAAACGATTGATTAACCCATCAATACGCTCTCTAGAGACTGATTTCAACTGGCTTTGATCCTGCTTCCGTCTGAAAGGAACTTTCACCTTTGGATTTCTAGATATCTCCTCATTAATATTACAATCACCACCAGAGAGAACATCAGCAGAAAATCTTAGGTCTAACAGAATTTGAAGAGCTCCTTTCTCTGACACTTGAGACTGATGAGACTCTCTAGAGGAAAGGAAGTCCTCGTAAATTTCAATAACCTGCATGAGGTATACAGTCAATACATACAAAGACAACAGAAAATGCAAATGGTCAATTTTAAACTAACTCATTTTCTCCTAACTTAAGCTGCCACTGAAAAAATAGCCCATAAGAAGAAGAAATAGACCCAAAATGAAGAAGCAAATTGGCTAGTTACGGAATTCTAACTGTGCTGGTAATCAAGAATGTTTACAATTTACAATGAGATCCAAGAAAAATGAATGATCGGAGGACAAGTGAAGAAACTATTGAAAGGTAAAAACATTGCAAATTAACACTGGCATATGAATGAAATACCAATCTGAGATTGCTAATGAGGAAACACTGCACTTTAAGATGAAGAAATGGCCTCATAACTTCTATTAAAAAAAATCAATAAAATAAGCTCAAGAATAAGAATATGGCAATAAAAATCAATTATAGACACACATACATCACCCCATGAAAAAAAGAATTTGTGGAACCAGTAAAGTCAATTGTCCAGCCAAGTTGCATACCTTCTCCAATAGTCTTGAAGCAAATTTTTGCAGAATTGATTTGTCAAGTACATGACCTCCAATTCTATGGATTTCTTCACATGCCCGAAACAGAAAAGAGATGATATAGAGCGAAGGCATGGATGGGAGTGAGATTTTCATTTCAGCTTGACTCTCATCAGATTGTTCTTGCTTGACTACTGTCTCTTCCCAGCCCTGCCCCACATTCAGCGGATGACAAAGCTTAGTATGCTTGTAAACCAGATAAAGATACCATGAACAGCAAACACAAGCATTATTTTCTATAATAGCACACATCTCTTTAAGATGCTTAACAGAGATACCGAATATTTTAAACAAAATACAAGATGAGAAATATAAATTGTTAAACAAACACCACATACCCTCAATGGGGTTGTTGCCGATAATCCATCATCTTTTCCAAGATCCCGGGCAAGAATGGCTGAAAGCTCATCAGATAACCAGGATATCCATAAGTTGTGAGCTCTGATGCAAAGATCCTTCATGATCCTGCCTAATTCTTCAAGTTTAGGGCTTGCACTTTCATTTGCTCCACGCAAAGCAGCACTGGCAGATGAGCTCTGCCTTTTAGAGCTGGTGGGAGATTGCCTGCCAGGACTGTCAGGGATTGGATACTCACTCGCAAATCTAGATTGCCTCAATACCGATGGTAACTTGTCAAAAACTGCAGCCATAGTATCTTTGGCCCAAAACCTTGGAGAGCCCAGTATCACTGGAATGTGTTTTGAGTGGTTTTGAAATGCAAACAAGAGTCTCCCAATGTAAAGAGATTTCTCAACAACTATGGAAGGAGGCACACACTGACCAACATTGTTGGCATTCCCCATTGCAGCATATAAACTATCAAGCTCCCTCTTGAGTTCCGTCAATATGGTCGAAATGCTCTCATAACACTTTTCCTGTAAAAATGGTGCCAGATCCTTTATCCTGAGAGCTGCCTTTGGAGATTCTAAGAAACTGAGCAGGTCATCAAGAACACTTTGACAACAACTGTCCACTGCATCTCTGATTCGACTGACTTCAGGAGCAAGGTATGCATTGAGACAGCTATGAAAATCATTTTCTTCAGGCGATGCTTTATGACCAGGACCTAGACCAGACTTCTTTGTATTGGGTTCGATAAACCAAACCCCACCTCCTGTAGATGGTCTGTTCAAGTATGCCTGAAAGTCAATCTGTTCACCAGGAGACCCCCCGGTTGCATTAATGGACTCTCCCAAATTGATAGCGCCGACCAAATCCTCAAATCGTGATATGATAATAGTTTTCATCCTCTGAACAAAAGCACCTTCAAAAATCTCATCCCAGAGATCCGAGTCATCTTCTAAAACTAACTCTCGAGTCCTACTCCAAGGCAACTCAATCTCAGACCCGAAAACACTCTTGAGCCACTCCAAACTTCCCTCCAATACTTGCTTACTGTCCATAGTCTCCCTGATCATCTTCTCGGCCACTGCAAGCTCTCCACCAGTAGTAATCGCATCAATCAAGAACTTCCCATTAATCTTACTCACAATCTGTCCACCACAATCCCTCAACCAAGTCAAACAAGTCCTAGCAATATATTCTTTATCGAGAGCAGCATTCACAGACTCGAGCTTTTCCCTAAACAGTTTCCACAATCTCACTTCCTCATCCGGATTCGGGATCCCCCCAAACAATTGGGATGCAGGAGGAGAACCCAAAATAACTTTATAAAACAAAGGCATATCATTCAAAACTTGCAAAAACAACTCCCCTACCTGTCCTACACTAACTTGAATTATCTTTAACCCTTCACAAAACAAAAAAACGACAACCTCAGCACTGACATTATCATTTTTTACATCAACCCCACCAACACCCCCTATTTTTTGCAAAATCCATGACTTTCTACTATCAAGAAACAAACCCAAAACCTGATCAGGCTCCAATTCATCAATCACTGCTGCCGCGGCCAACGCATCAGCATAGCCCCCAATTTTCAATCCTTGATCTGACAACCTCTCGCGACTCTTCTGCGAAATCTGCACCTTAAAACTCTCCACAATCTGCCATTGATGCTGCAAGAGTGGAAAATTCAACAAGATCTGATTGTAATCCCTAATCATCAACTTACTCTGTACGTGCTTTGCACGTGTATACCTCGCTGCAGCCTCCAAAAACATAAATTCGTCCAAACATCCCCAGATATTCTCCGGGGTATCAACTAAATACTTGACCCGACATGCGATCCCATAGCTGTTACCACGGGTAGAGTTAGGGCTTGTGAGTTTGGGGGTTTCTGATAACGAAGAAGCAGAAAGAGAGCGAATGTTGGTGTGAATCGACGCGATATTGCGAGAGATTGATTCGCAATAAGATTTCATGCGAACGATAGAATCGGCCGAATCAATTAGGTCACGGTAACGGTTACCGACTAATTGACGAAGCTCTTCTTTCTTTTCTTCGATTTGTTGTCGCGTTGCCGACTCAACATTGCGAATTTCGGAGGTTGTTTTGGTACGGAACAGTGATTCGGCGTCACGGTAGCCTCCGCCGCTCAGCGTGGCTGCGCGTTCGTCGGTTACGGAGGGGGCAGATCCTCTCATTGTTTCGAATAAAATTTTAATTGATTTTACATGCAGGGAAAGAAGCAGTCTCTAGCGTGTGAGCTATAGGAAAGACAGAGAAGGGTGGTGTTTTTTTTTTGGGTTAGAACTTGGATCTGGAGGGGAGATGTGAGATTTAAGAATTTAGTTGTCTATTGTATTTATAGTGATGGTAAATTTACTGAACCGACCCTGTGCTGATTTAATTCCCTCCATTTATTATATTTTCGTTTGTGATGTGATAAAAGAAAATGAAGGAGAAAATAGATTAGGAGTAGCGATGGATACTCTGCTCTTTCTGCCTGGCGTAAAACATAGAATTCATTAATAATGTTTTTTATTTATTTATTTATTTAAAAAACAAGAAGACCATCCTTGTGCTTAGAGATAGTATGGACGGTCAACTATTGAGTATCCATTACGGAGATGAGCTGACTCGATTCCGGTTATTTTAAAAAATAAAATAAAATATATCATGTATATATATATGAATCAAGTAATAGCAATAAAAATAATAATAATAATAAATATTAAGTTGAGTATAGATTGGTGAACCTCTCATCCAGTCAAAATAAAAGGTATTTTAGATTTTATTCCTACTACGTTTTAAAGGAAGAATCAACCTTATAAAAATAGTTTTTCTCCTTCCATGACACTATCAACATTTATTTACTTCAATCGTATCCTACTATCGATTCTACGAGTTTCGTTCATCAGGGTCCCTGGTGTTCTTCTTTAGTTTCTAGTCATGCTATTTATATTCATGTTAGATAATAATATAAATTATATTCTAGTTTAAGTTTGTAGATGAGATTATTTTTTAATATTATATTAGAGTTTTGTTGATCTAAAAGTCACGAGTTTAAATTTCATTATCTCTATTTTATTTAATAAAAATCAAGTATCTAGGTTTGTGCAAGTTTCATTTGTATGTTTATGTACACAATAATACGGCAGTGTTTTGTGCTCAGACTCAGACTTCTGTTACAGGAACTGACATGAAGTTGCTCTCTGTGAACAGAGGTTAAGTTTTTCAGACGAAAAACCGAACCTCAAGGAAAGTTTCATCTGCCAAGTAACGTGGTGGAACTCGACTAGTTCATGGGCCGGGCTGGGACTTTGATTTTATCAAATTTTAACTGGGTTCGGCCTTAACTCCGATAGATTTATCGAGTCCAAAAAATTGATTTAAAGAATAATTTAGGGCATTAGTCAAATGTTCATAAGTATCTTCAAGAAAGATTGCAGCTAAGAGAAAACGATAAAAACAATACATTTTATTATTTATTTTTATAGTTTGGAGAAGAGAACTAAAATAATATTTTTAAATCAAAAGGTTATTATTATATATTGATCAAGAGAGCTACAAATTATTTAATATATTTTTATGTAAGAACATAGTTTTGATTAGTAAGTTACCATTGCTAAATAATCGTATTAAATTTATATTTATTATATTAAAAATATTTTTTTATTGGAGTATATCTATAAAAAAAATATTATATTTATACTATTTAAAAAGCTATATTCATTGTTTCACTACTCCAAGTAACTTTTTCTATTAAAAAATAATTTTAATTAGAATCATATTAGTTCATTACTATTAATAAATAATTATATATATTGAAATGTTTTTTTTATTGAAGTGTATCTATAAAAATAAATATTATATTTATACTATTTAAAAAGCTATATTATTATTAGGTTGACTAATGCTGCTACTTTTTTCCAGATGCTCTTGCACAAAACATTATTCCCGGCAATCCCAGTTATTACGGATAAACAAGGCTCCCCCAGTGATGAACAAACAGGCGATCCTATTCCATTTTATTGAGTCATGATTGAAATATTTTATTTATTTATTTATTTATTTATTTCAACATAAATAGAACTGGCGACACTCTGGCACTCTTCATACATTCAATTAATTTTTTTTATTTGGATACGAGGAATATTGTTCTTGAAAAATATATTTTATAATTCTAAATAAATAAGTAAAACTATAATTATCGTAAATTCTTATAATATATATATATATATTTTTTAATTTGAACTCAAAGATTTATTATATAAATTTAAAATCTTAACTGTCATCACGCACACCAGGAGTGAATCTTGTTTGCTCGAATGTGAATGCATGATGTGATACAGAAGATAATCTCTCCATGCAAGTGACAAATCTACATCATTGAAGAATTTCTTTCTGCTGAGGTGCATAAATTAGTCAAAAGTAGGACATCCCACGTTCTTACTTGTTGGTCCGTGACCATGTTATCGTAGCCTTTCAGCACTATTTTTGCCCTATAACAGAGCAAGTGACTTTTTTTTTTCATAGGAGGATGGTTGATTAAACGACTGCATTTCAGAAATATTCTTGAAAACAAAAATTGTTATTTTAAATTATTTTTTTAGAATATTTAGAATATTTTAATATGTTAATATCAAAAATATTTTTTTTAAATAAAAAATATCATTTATATTTTGTAAGTGTTTGAGAGTGTGAGATTGATTGTTTTTCAGAGTGTTTTTTTATTGGAAAATATATTAAAATAATATTTTTTATTTTTTAAAAAATATTTTTATATCAAAATGTTTTAAAAATATTTTAAAAATAATATAAACCAAAGAAAATATTTTTTAAAAAATAGTTTTAAAACGCAAAAACTATCATATGAGTTGTTTGAGAATGCGTTTGAAAAACATTTTAAAAAAATATATTTTTTTATTTTTTATTTTAAATTATTTTTTTATGTTTTAAGATTATTTTGATATGCTGATATCAAAACTAGTTTTTAAAATATAAAAAAATTATTTTAATAAAAAACAATTTTAACCACGGAAGTTTTCCTAGGTTTGTTACCTTCCTTTAAAAGCCAGCAAGCCTGTAAGTGTTTACTGGGCATCCATTTCTCCCCTTCTTTTTTGACTTTAAAACTTTCCCTTCGATTAGTCTTTTTTTTATTATTATTACTATAAAGAGTTTCAAGATTCACACAAGTTGAAGGTTTACTTGTTTTGCAGCAGAAAACACAAACTTGTTGAGTGCTCCCTGAACACGCATTAATTGCTTGTTTGTGAATATGATTATGGTTATGTTTTAAAATATTTTTTGTTTATAAATATATTAAAATATTTTTTTTATTTTTTAATAATATTTTTAATATTAGCACAAAACACCATAAAAAAAATTTATAATTTTTTCAGGGCCTAAATCTTAAACCTTGTTTTTTCTCTGTCTCGGGTATTGGAACATGAACAGTCCATCTCTTAAAATACTCAATTTTCTCTTAACTAGCTTTGATCTATTTACTACACTGCCTCGTTCGCCAAAAGAAGCCATGTAATTTAATCATAAAACGAACCGGTTTAGCATATTAAACCGATGGAGTTATTTATATCTCATAAAGTAATTTTGCACGTGTATCCTCTGAATTAAAGTCCCAAGATCCAGCAGGTTTCGTTAGCAGAAACTAAAGTTAGTGGTGTTTTAATGTGCATAAAATCATTTTTTTTTTACTTTCAAACAAATCATTGTAGATTTGAGCAATAAGTTTTTTTTTTAAATCAATTCAATCACCAAACTTTCCATGTACAATTGAGCTTTTCAAGTTAAAATTAACATCTTTTTACATTTTTTTAGGAAGATATGGTTGAGTTAAAAGATAACTAATCGAAATAAAAACACAGGTAACATTAACGGTGATTTCAAAATTCTGCGAGATATATTTTAGTCCCGACGACAAATTTCTTTATTTTTTTAAAAACATAATTCTCATATCAAATTTTATTTTTTATTTTATTTTCAATCATTTTTTTCATTGGAGATAAGAAAAGAGTCATTGGATCCCCATAAAAAGAGAAATATCTTTATTGGTGACAATTCTGACAACAAAACATGATATAGTTCATGTCGATGGTTCATGCAAATGGTTTGCTTTGAGTGCCAAATCTCTATTTTGTTTTCCAAATAATAAAGAGAGTATGATGTGTAGTCTATCCTTTTGTTTTAAAAAAAGAAATACAACATAGACGATGGATTCTTTTATTAAGTGAATGACACGTCAACCAAAAATAAGTTTTTTACATAGCTGTGGACACGATTTTGGTTGTCCTTTTCATTTTATTTTTGTCTAGCAAATCAGACAATCATTTAGAATCAAATTATTCGAAATAAAAGTTTGTTGATGAAATTTTTAAAAGAAAAATGCACGAGGAATATATAGAGCCTGTTGGTACTGTGATTGCGGTAGCTTTTCAAATTGCTTATCGTATCGAAATACATTAAAATGATATTTTTTTATTTAAAAAAAAATATTTTTGAAATCATCACATCAAAATTATCTAAAAACACCAAACTACCAGTTTTTAAAATGATTTTTTTTTTAAATTTCGGCCAAAAACCGGTGAGATCATACTAACACACGTGAACATGTAAATGTGTGAGCAGTGCTTTGTCCACCGTAAAATGGGCACGCCGCTTACTGTTTTCTGTAATATTTAATATAATATGACCAGGAATGAAATGAGGGAGATGTTTTTTTCTCCCTCAAGAAGCTTCTCTCGCAATACAAAAAGGCCATTGCTCGCCTTCTGGTAAGCGACCATCTATACATACCCTCCTCTCTCGATCTCTCCCTGCCCACAAATCCATTGAAATCCCTTTTCGATCACCAAACCTCTCCTTCTCCCGCACCTCCATGCCCAGTCAGAACAGAAGAGAGTGATTCACTCGAAACAGAACCCCCTCCCCCACCCAAAAAAGAAAAAAAAATGCACTCGGCGAATCACTGGGGAGGATCGTTTGAGATTTACAACGGAGCAGAGTCAACAACCGACGACGAGAAGAGCCGGAACATGGAGTGGGACAAGGCGGCCCTGCAACCTCAACGCCATCATCTAGACGAGACACAGCAGAGCTGGTTATTGTACCGCCAAGAGAAGAAGAAGAAGAAGTTCGTGGACCTGGGTTGCGTAGCTTGTAGCCACAGAGCCTTGAAATGGGCTCTTTATGCATCTGTTTTCGTCGTTCTTGTCATTGCACTCCCTACCGTCCTAGCCAAGGCTTTGCCCAGGCACGAGCCGAGGCCTTCTCCTCCTGACAACTACACTCTCGCGCTCCACAAGGCTCTTCTCTTCTTCAATGCCCAGAAATGTAAGTCAAGTCAAACGTTTACCACTTTTCTTTTCCCAGAGGTTTAGTTTCGTCGTAATAAAGGGTAATTTATATTTCAGTATTTGCTTGCGCGTGTATAAAATATAATTGTCTCGTACACGAACAATGCAATCCAAGCTCTTAATTGGGTTTATTATTATTATTATTTATTATTATTATTATTTATTTATTTATTTACAAGCCATAAGAAAGCTAGCAATGAAATGGGGTGGCTTGCATTGCAGGGGGCTGTCACCCCACCTCCAAAAAAGGGGAGGGGAATTCGTACAATACACATGTTTTCGTAAGAAAAAAAAAAGATTTTCATAATAAAATGAAATATTTTTAGGGTGATGAGTAACAAAATAATAGGCTATTTTGCTGGAATTTAGGACTTAAAAAGGTTATAGATCATTAGATCGTAAATTAAATAAAAAAAGAAATCTATTTTTCCTAATCAAAAACGGAAAACACATCGTCACATCAAAGAGAAAAGGGAAATTAATTTAATTCTGTAATCTTACTTCATTTCAGTCAATTTGGACGTGACTATAACTTTTAAGTTTTGATAATACATATATATTTGTCAATATATTTATTATTTTTAACAAATTTACTTATTAATTCGATACTTATAATATCCATTTCATAATCATTTATGATTTTTTTTTCATTTTATCAGCATTTCTTTATTTAAAAAAAATAGATCTAGTACTAGAGCATAGCAAGACCATTAATATTTTCTAATAAATAATAATATAGGAAAAGAATTAAGAATCAAATGATAAAAAAAAAAACAATAGATTTGACGTGCATTTATCTTTAATTAATATTAGTTTCCATTTTATACCGTGTATAAATATACGGCAGCCATGGCCCCGACCAAAGAATTTTCAAATTCGGGTGAAGCGGAAGCTGCGGCCACTGGATGAGGTAGATAATGACTTTATAAGCCCTCGTGGTGTAGAAAGTTTAGCGCCGTGTGGGCCCTTTGCGTGTAGAATAAACTCGTTGCGTTTCCCTTCATCAACGCTAAATTGAAAAACACACTCTTAATTCTTTTTTTTTTCTTTTTTTTTTTCTCTCCTGTAAATTCCCTTTCTTTAATTTATACCAGAACATCAAAATAATATGAAAATATTTTTTTAATTTAAAATTAATTTAAAATACAAAAAACAAAGAAGGTATTAATTGATTTAAATTAGCTGTGATTTTGCTGCATCATCTCACGTTCTGTATCGATAGTTTAATTTTGGTCAATTCAAGCTGCGTTCATTTCTTAGAATTTCTCCATGCACACAAAATGCTGGCATCGACTGTATTGAAATGAACGTGATCTCTATCATGATAAGAAATTTCGAAGAGTAGCTAGTATAGAACAGTTGGATTTGTAATCAGCTTGCGGTAGGTTTTATAGTTATGTTTTACTATTATAGTTATAGAATTGACAAGCAAGTATATTAATCGGAGCTCCATGCATGGCGCAGCTGGTAAATTGCCCAAGAACAACGGAGTCCCATGGAGAGGAGATTCAGGGCTACAGGATGGAAACGATACTGATTTTTCTAAATCAGGTCTTGCTGGAGGATATTATGATGCTGGAGATAACACCAAGTTTCATTTTCCCATGGCATTTGCCATGACAATGTTGAGCTGGAGCGTCATTGAATACAGCCAGAAATACGAGGCCATTGGCGAGTACAAGCATACCAGAGATTTGATCAAGTGGGGCACTGATTACTTGCTATTAACCTTCAACTCCAGTGCCAGCAAAATTGACAAAATCTATTGCCAGGTAATAATCTCCGATCAAAATGAATTGTATGTGGATTTGACTGTATTTCCATCTATCAGGACTGAATAAGCACAGCTTTTGTTGCTTATTCGCGTGTTTATTTCCCAGGTTGGTGGATCTCAAAATGGCCCCAGGCAGCCAGATGATCATTACTGCTGGCAAAGGCCTGAAGACATGGACTATCCGAGGCCTTCCCGGGTTGTAAATGCGGGCTCTGACCTCGCAGGAGAGATGGCGGCAGCCCTCGCCGCAGCGTCTATAGTATTCCGAGACAACGAGATCTATTCAAGAAAGCTTGTAAAAGGTGCAGAGACAGTATATGCCTTTGCCAGGGATCTTGGAAAACGAAAACCATATTCTCGTGGGAAACCATTCGTTGAACCTTTCTACAACTCCACCGGATATTATGATGAGTACATTTGGGGCGCTACTTGGCTGTACTACGCCACAGGAAATATTAACTACATGAGATGGGCAACCGAACCAGGTTTCTCTAAGCATTCCAAGGCGCTTTACAGGATTTCTGACCTGAGTGTGCTGAGTTGGGACAACAAGTTACCTGCGGCCATGCTGCTGTTAACAAGGTACAGGATATTCTTGAATCCAGGATATCCATACGAGGAGATGTTGCATATGTATCACAACAAGACAGAACTTAACATGTGTTCTTATCTCCAACAGTTCAATGTATTCAACTGGACTAAAGGTACAGACATAAGATCTCACTCTTTAATCATGTGTTTTATATGCTTGTGTTTGCTTATGATCCAGTAATTTTAACTCGTTTCCCCTTAATTTTGATGTTTTTCTGACGAGTTTTCAAAAACTTGCAGGAGGAATGATCCGACTGAACAGTGGAAGGCCACAGCCTCTTCAGTATGTGGCCAACACTGCCTTTTTAGCATCACTCTTTGTCGATTATCTGAATGCCACCAGAGTTCCAGGATTCCAGTGTGGCTCCAAATTCATTTCACTGGGTGTGCTCCGGAGCTTCGCCACCTCACAGGTGCCCTTCTTCAAGATAGAATAACCTGCTAATTATAGCTGATCAATTTCCCCCATTGCCATTTCAACTCCAGTAGGCAGTCCTAGAGTAAGAATTGGTCAAGCCAGGGACTGCTGGCCTAAATAGCTGATCAGAGTCATGGATCATAGAAAACAAACTTCGGATTTTCCTATTACAATTAGATATGCTGGCCACTGTCTGAGTGGTACCCTGTTAGTTTTTGGGTAGGGGAATTTCAACTTACGGAAACCTTCTTCAGAAGTGAATTATAGTAGCAATAATGCTATGCCTCAGCCACAAAATATAGCTACTCTTCTTGAAATTGCCTCGTACACTCTTTTATATTCACAGCAGACTAATCTTCCCTTGATTTTTTTTCAAAACAGATCAACTACATCCTAGGTGATAACCCCATGAAAATGAGCTATGTGGTGGGGTATGGCACCAAGTTCCCCAGACATATTCATCACCGTGGGGCATCAATTCCCAGTGACAAGAGAAGGTATTCATGCACAGGAGGATGGAAGTGGCGTGACAGCCCCAGACCCAACCCTAACAACATTACAGGAGCCATGGTTGGAGGGCCTGATAGGTTTGACCGGTTCCGTGATGTTCGTACAAATGGCAACTTCACCGAGCCAACTCTAGCTGGGAATGCAGGACTAGTTGCTGCGCTTTCATCCTTGACAGGCAGTGGTGGAATTGGAATCGATAAAAATACGATGTTTTCAGCAGTTCCACCACTCTACCCTCCAACTCCTCCACCTCCTCCAGCTTGGAAGCCTTGAGCTGCTAAAAAATACATCGCCATATGCTCCTGTCCCTGAAATTTTGTTTTCGAGCTCTAGTTTATATATCATTGTACCCTCGATATGTTCATTTCTGTGCAACATCTGGATCTTCATGTTACACAGTGCACTCTTCTAAACAAACTGTTTCTTTGCTGAACTATCAATGCAAATGTTTCCATAATTCTTTAATTAATCAAAATCAATAATTTAACTTGATTTTTTTTTAAATTTTGCTTAAACATTAATTAAATCCTTAAGCAAGCTATAGTTTAATGCGAAATGGTAAATTTCAACAAAACAACTTTCAAGTGATTTATGATTTTTTTGGGTCAAATATGAAAAAAAAGAATTGACAGCATCACCGAAGGCACTCGAACTCCTTGGTGCTGTTTTTCTTGGTCAAGTCCCCTTTTCCTTTCAACCAGCAAGCATTTCAAAAAAGAAGGGACATTAGTTGGGCACTGATATGTCAGACCTTGTGAGGCCATTTTGGACCATTTTCGTTATCAATTGAACCAGAAGCAACCTGCTTACATCCAGGATGCATTATAGCATGTTCATTGCAAATGGGGGCAGTTTTGAATCAACTGAATTTGACCCTCAAGAATCATAGTTGTGTTTGTAGCCATTGTTGTACATAACAAGAACCTGGTTCTATGGGTGCTCCTCGGCCTGGTCCAACTGGAGGAGCTGCGGCCACTCCTCTTTGATTCAATAAACACCTGAACAGTGCTAGTGTTAGCAGCGATAATAACCATGTCTTAACTATGACTGTCATCAGGATGTAAAGGCAACAATCTCTTAAATGCTCAGAAACATCCCCAAAGCAGGTACTTGTATTGACTTTGTATTTTTTAACTAAATAATTCTATAATGAAATCCCTTAATTTCTTACGATGAACGGTTTTTAATACTATTCCTGTTTAGAGAGTTGTTGCGATAGTTTTTCAAAGTGTTTTTCGTACCGAAATACATCAAAATGATATTTTTTATTTTTTAAAAATCATTTTTGACATCAGCACATCAAAATGATCTAAAAACACCAAACTATATTCATTTAAAATGAAATTTTTTTTATCAAAAATTGCGGTACGACGGGTGAAACGCCGTGTCAAACAGCTTCTAAATTAAAATGTTGAAAAAAATAAATAATCGCGAGGATACCCGCCCATTTCCCACCTGATGGGTAAAAACCGAAACCCGACTCGGCATGAGCGGGTGTGGAAGATTCTAAGCTCGGCCCGAAATCCACTATCGCCAACCCTTTTTCAGCAAGTCATGGGTTGGGCTTTGGGTTAGATTCAAGATGGAGGGCTCGTCGTTACGCAGATGTACGTGTGATATAGAAATATTGGGCCTGGTTTAATAGGGGGTATTGGGTTTTCCAGGAGAAATATTTAACATGTGTACACTCACACCTAGCTTCACCTACAAATGGGATGGGATTGACCCATTAAACGTATGGAAAAATAATAATAATTACAGAAAATTATTTATGAAATTCTTTCAACCTGCACAGCCGGTGTCGTTGCATCATGTCATCGGTTCTCTTTAACCCTATCCCACCTCGACACCATCCCACTCTGTTCCCTTGACCCCGCCTCACCACCATTGCCGTCTCCCAGAATAATTTCCCCCCTCCATTTTCAACCCAATTTAATCCGACCCAGCCCGTTTTATTTTCTTTTTCAACGAGTCTGTTTGGTTGAAGAGAAAAATGGATGGTTGGTTTGGTTAAATACTTATCAAAATGCTCGTTTTCAACACGATTCAATCCAACCCACCCGTTTTTTTCTTCCGTTTTGTTGGGTTTTTTTCATCTCTGCGTATTTCCTCTTTGTTCCAGCAAATTATGCTTGTCAGCCGCTTGGAGTCAAAATCCTACAAATTCCAATCAATGATGAACTCGTTTCTGGTTTGACTTCGATAACTTGATATAGAGAGAGAGACACGTAACTATTTCAACTAAACAATAGAGAAATAGGAAGAAGTCCATGGGCAAGCAGCGGAAGCTTTCTTCATGTCGTCGTCACGATTCGAACCACATTTGTTCCGATTTTTAAAGATGAGGGTACAAGGTAAAGAGCTTGTGTTCTCATGTTCGTGCGTGTAAGCAAGGTTATTGTTTTTAAAAAATATAGAGAGAATCTTTTTGAATCGTTTTCGAGACACAAGACATTGACAACAATAATAAAAAAAATTTAAAAATAAAGGAGTGGAGGTCACTCCTTCACCCAACACTATTTACTATGATTTGTTTTTTATTTTATTTTCTCGGTCTCGCTATCCAAATTGGGGAGTTGAAAGTTTAATTTAAATTGATTCAAATTATTATTTTTCAATTCATCCTTTGTTTTTTTTTAAAAAAAATTAAGCTCAATAATTTAATTTTTATAAGATTATTATGGTTTTATAATTTAATATGAAAAATGACTGGTCAACCCAAATTATTTTAATATTTTTTTTCAATATTTATTAAAAAAATATCAATTTAAATTTATATTTCGAGTCAAATTATAATTTTATTGTTTATCTAAATGGCATTTAAATCTATATCAATAAAATAGTGATTAAAGATTTGACCGTCATAAAAATAAATAAATTAATTAATTCATATTAAAAAGAATATAGTTCGCGTGACTTCAAGAGGGATTATACATGAATTTGGAATCTTTTTTAGCACCCATAATAAGATGCTGTCCCTCTAGAAGGTAAGTGTCTCATTTAATGTAGATATCTTGGGATTAGATTAGATAAGTCAGTTCATATTAAAGTCAGCAGCCATCCATTAAACTTGTACGGCTGAGATTAAGCCAGCAACGTGAGTCTCTGTATATTTACATTGAAGCTATTAACACATAAATTTATTTAACACTGAAGAATTATTATTATTTTTAAATAAAATAATAAATACAAGCACCTCTATATTACTGCCTGGCTCAAGAGGCTGTTTATTTCTACTATATTTTATAATATTTTAAAATGATAATATTTTTAAAAACAATTACTAACAAACATTCTTACACAAATTAAGAAAAACAGCTAACAAACAACTGGAAGCTAAGAAGGGAAAAGGAAAACATAAAATCCGGTGACCACTTACCACCACTGCCGTCAGCTATCCTAGCAGTATTGACCGCGCAGTCCACAGTTGTAAAATATTCAAGCTCTCTATCCGTTCTTCTCTCTAATGTCTTAAAATCTCAAACCCCAACCTCATCACCCGGGTTTCCTCTCCCTACAGTCTCTCTTTCTCTTTTCAGTTCCAGGGGACCAACAGCAACAGCAACAGCAACAGTAGTAATGGACCCAAACGACGACGTTTTCTTCTCCGTCCACTCCCCACCTTCCCAAATCAACAACAACGATGAATCTTCTTCGTCTTCACCTCCGGTCCGAACGCCCAAGATCTTCGACCGTTACATTTCCTCTTCAATCTCATCACAGTCCTCATCCGACGACGACGATTTGCAGCCCTCCAATTCCATCTCCTCCTTGGAAGCCTCCAATAAACGCCTCGATTACATGATCCAATTCCTCGATCGCAAGCTCTCCACCACCACCACCAATACCTCAAACAACGACAATGTTTCCCCCACACACAAAACTTCCGGTTTACCCGAATTCATTGGCAAAGGAGGAGGAGCCGGAATTTTCCGTGTCCCGGTTCGAGCTGCGGTTCACCCAGACCGTCCACCGAGTCTCGAAATTCGGCCACATCCATTGAGAGAATCTCATGTCGGTCGGATTTTGAGAACGATTGTTACTAACGAGAACCAACTATGGGGTGGGAGAGAAAACGGGGCCATTCAGGTCTGGGAATTGAAGGAAATGTACGGTGGAAATGATGACATGGCGCCGTGCAAGGAGTCTGTGGCTTTGACTTCGGGTTCCGATGTTACGTGTTTGATTGGTGATGAAGGGAGTCGAGTTGTTTGGAGTGGGCATATAGATGGTAGAATCCGGTGTTGGAAAATGGATCCAGGTCCGGATTCGGGTTTAAGTCGGGTCAATGAGGTCTTGTCTTGGGTCGCACATCGTGGTCCAGTAATGTCCATGATCATGACTTGCTATGGTCAGTTCTCACTGTTTTAAATTATAGATTTTTTTTTTGTTGTTTTTGGATTGAATTTTATTTCTGTTTTGGTTTTCAGGGGATTTGTGGTCGGGATCGGAAGGGGGAGTTATTAAGATATGGCCATGGGAAGCGCTGGAAAAGGCCTTTTCATTGACGGCTGAAGAGAGGCACATGGCTGCATTGTTAGTGGAGAGGTCATATATTGATTTAAGAAACCAAGTGACAGTGAATGGATTCAGCAATGTGTTGAACTCCGATGTTAAACACTTGCTTTCAGATAACTCCAGGGCTAAAGTATGGAGTGCTGGGTTCTTGTCGTTTGCATTATGGTACGTGCTTTTTTGTGGTTATCTGACTCGAGTTTGATGACTGCATTATGCTTTATTCTCTGAACTTTCTCATTGTTCTCATTGTAGTTTAGAAACTTCTCTGAAATGGAATGGTTTTTAAAATACACAGTATGATTTGAAAATGGTCTTAGAAGGTCTAGTCAAATACAAAATGTCTTAAGAGTGAAACATGGTTTGGCACTTATACACCAGCGAAATAAAATTTGATCTATAATAGAAAAAAGCAAAAAATACAAAAATTCTGCTATACATCATCCTGAAAAAATACGCTCCCTGAATCCTTCATATGAACTGGGGTGGGATGTTGCGTTTAGCTATTTGGTTATAGAATGTTAACTCGCATGGCTCTATGTTATCAAACTAGAATTGTGATATCCATTTCCTGATGTGGGCATTGCTTGTCTTCATCAAATTCCCACGAATGATTCTTCAATCTTATTTTTGCATATAACATTGTCAATTCTGTGGTATTTGCATTTTCTCGTGAACAGAAGTAACAAATCATTTTTCTTTAACAACTCAACTAAACTTCAATACCAAATAAGTGACTAGTTTCAGTGATTGCTAGGTGTCGAGAATAGGATACATGCAAGGGGACATAGTGTATTATCAGTGAAGGCAGCCAAAAAGGCAGAAAGAGAAGAAGCATAACAGATGTATTATTTTGACTCTTTTCTCATGATTCTAATATCTGGTTTAGAAAGAAATTGTGAAATTCTACAACTGCTGGGTTCACTCAGTCTCGTCGTGTTTTGGGGATCTTATCTTTTTAGTAACTCTGGTTAGCACAGACTTAGTTGCATACCGGGAACTTTATCTGTTTCTTTCTATCTATTTATTTTTGGGTTGGAGGGAAGTTAAATATTTTTCTCATTATGATTTCATGGATTTTACTAAATAAGATTAAATTAAGGGGAGCCATCTATTTTACAGGGATGCTCGCACAAGGGAGTTGCTGAAAATGTTCAATATAGATGGTCAGATTGAAAGACTGGACATGTCATCAGGACAGGACCTTACCTTTGAAGATGAGATCAAGATGAAAACTGTTGCTGGTTCAAAGAAAGAGAAAATGCAAACTTCATTTGGTTTCTTTCAGCGTTCACGCAATGCTATAATGGGAGCAGCTGATGCTGTTCGTCGAGTTGCTGCAAAAGGTGGCCTTGGGGATGATAATAGGAGAACTGAAGCGCTGATAATAACTGGAGATGGAATGATTTGGACTGGCTGTGCGAATGGCTCACTTGTGCAATGGGATGGAAATGGCAATCGCTTGCAAGATTTCCAGTATCATCCTGTTGCTGTTCAGTGCTTGTGTACATTTGGTTTGCGAATATGGGTCGGCTATGCAAGTGGTATTGTTCAGGTATTAGACCTTGAGGGTAATCTTCTTGGAGGATGGGTGGCCCATAGCAGCCCAGTTATAAAATTGGCTGTTGGGGCCGGCTATGTTTTCACCCTGGCTAATCACGGCGGTATACGAGGATGGAATGTCATGTCTCCAGGACCCCTTGACAACATATTGCGTTCAGAGTTAGCTGGAAAAGAATTCCTGTATACAAGGATAGAGAATCTAAAAATATTGACTGGTACATGGAATGTAGCGCAAGGAAAAGCTTCACGAGACTCACTTGTGTCCTGGTTAGGTTCTGCTGCTGGGGATGTTGGCATTGTTATTGTTGGGTTGCAAGAAGTTGAAATGGGTGCTGGTGTGCTTGCAATGTCTGCGGCAAAGGAAACTGTAAGACATCTCCACTATTGAACTTGGCAAGTATGTTCTTAAGGATTTTTTGTTTCCATGGCCCCCCAAAGTGTTTTTTCCTAGTGCGAACGAAGGAACTTTCTCCCTCTTAATCAATTCTCTGAAATGACACTGATAACTCTACTATCTTGCTCAAGAAGTTTTTTTAACTCTCTTTTTTTCTTCAAAATATAGGAAAACAGCTGTTGCAAGTGAAATAATGATGGTGTTACTTTTAAGTTTTCACAAGTTGAAGATCTTTGAAAAAGTGAATAATTTTGGTCTAAGCACTAAAACCGGGTGGAAAATATGGAAAGGACATGATAAAATGAATAAAATGCATTAATGCTGGTTGGGCAATGAATAAAATGAAAAAGACACGATTTTTCCTATGAACTCACTCTGGGATAAGACAATGTGGGGTGATACTGTGCCATGCAGCTGTTACAATGAAAGTTGTGTATAATCTTTTTGATATATTGGTTGCAAATGATGTTATCTAAAGAAAAAAAAGCAAGGATAATTGGAATGGAAGCAATGCTGCTAAACATCTTGCATCAACATTCTCTTTTATGATCGCGCTTATATTATAATTATCTTTGCTCTTCTCTCTCCTTTTTGTTGTTTGATGTTGCTTGGGTTTTCTTTTCAACTGCAGGTTGGACTGGAGGGCAGTTCTGTTGGGCAGTGGTGGCTTGATTTGATTGGCAAAACATTGGATGAAGGGTCGACGTTTGAACGTGTTGGTTCAAGGCAACTAGCAGGATTGCTGATTGCCATGTGGTAAGTGTCCTTGGAATGATAGAAATATGAAATCAGGCTTATAGTGAGTTCAACATGTTATTTTGGCATATCAGCATGTATAAAAGAAATGTTCTTTCTAGAAGACTAGCATTTTAAGATTGGAATGTGACTGTTACAATTTTCTTTTTTATGTTTAGGGTTTTATTTATTTGGGTGTATACAACGAGGCTGCTTAATTTGGCCCTGAAATTGAATCTTTACAGTAGCTTGGTTTGACCTTTTATGTGACAGTTCTAGCTCAGGCATATACAGCTTTTCTCGTAAATCTCATTTGTCTCAGCCCTTGATGGCTATCTTGGTTCTGATATATGAATAAATGTATGACAGGGTTAGAAATAATCTTAAAGCTCATGTCGGGGATGTCGATGCTGCTGCAGTTCCGTGTGGCTTTGGGCGTGCAATTGGTAATAAGGTATGCCTTCCCATTCTTGGTTTCTACAGACCCTGACTTTGCATTATTTTCATGAACTGTGTTCCATAGCTTTGCCTGACCTGCTCATAATTACTTTTTTTAAGAAAAAAAACTTTATTCTTTGCTAAATAATTTAAATTCCTGGATTGAAGTTGTAACTACCTCACAAATCTATTCTTGCACTGATAGCTGTTGGCCAGTGTGTCTTCTCTAACTATTATTTTTACTGGTGTGACTAAATGTTGATTGTGCAGGGTGCTGTTGCTTTGAGGATTAGGGTATATGATCGGGTAATGTGCTTTGTTAATTGCCACTTTGCAGCACATTTAGAAGCGGTTAATCGTCGGAATGCTGATTTTGACCATGTATATCGGACAATGACCTTTGGCCGACCATCTAGTTTCTTCAATGCTGCAGCCGGTATGGTGTCATACCTGTTCTTGTCTTGCTGGATTGCCTGCTATTTATTTTGGCTTGCTTATAGAACTGGCTTGCCATTGCTCCTTTCTGTTGCAGCTGGCACTTCATCTGCAGCCCAAATGCTTCGCTGTGCAAATGTAAGTTTATACATCTAACGATGAGCAGCTATGTTTTCTTTAAATTGCTTTCTATATGATTCATTCACATTTACTACACATGATTAAGCATGAATGTGTGTTCAGGTTACGGCTGTTAACTCTCCAGATGGAATGCCCGAGTTATCAGAGGCAGACATGGTTATATTTCTTGGTGATTTTAATTATCGGCTTGATGGTATATCTTATGATGAAGCAAGGGACTTTGTATCTCAGAGATGCTTTGATTGGCTCAGAAAAAAGGACCAACTCCGAGCAGAAATGGGAGCTGGAAATGTGTTCCAAGGAATGCGAGAAGCAGTTATTAGATTTCCTCCCACATACAAGTTTGAAAAGCACCAACCTGGTTTAGCAGGTACAGTTACTGTAAAATATGGAAATTGACTTGGGTTATGTAGGTGGGTTTTGGTTGCTAATATATTTTGGGTGCTTTTTTAAGTATATGATCTGTGTCCTGTAATATGACTCGTGACTGTACTCTTTATATAACTCCTCACCCGGGGGGGTGCCAGCAATGGGATAGTGTATCCTTTTCCACCCACGAGTTCAAAAAGCACCAACCTGGTTTAGCAGGCAGTGTTACTGTAAAATATGGAAATTTTGTGGGTCAACTGACTTGGGTTATTTAGTTGGGTATTTGTTGCTAATATCTTTCGGGTGCTTCTTTAAGTTTATGATTTGTGTCCTGTAACTATGTACTCTTTATATCAGATTGGTGGCTGTACTCTTTAGATAACTCCTTACCCCAGGGTGGTGTATCTTTTTCCAGCTTTTACGTTGTTATGGGTTTTGAACTCTTAACTTCTGCAACTGTCTGCAGGGTATGGTTCAGGTGAAAAGAAGCGCATCCCTGCCTGGTGTGACAGAGTACTATATCGTGATAGCCGGTCAGCTCATGTATCTGAATGCAGCTTAGACTGTCCTGTTGTCTCTTTGATATCACAGTAAGTTTTCTTAGTAAGGTTTTCTGGCATGGATAGTGAATAAAGATACATGTGGAAAGATAAATTTGCTTCAATTAACCAAGACTCTTATTTTGCCTTGACTATGTCTGCATTTGCCTGAGCATTAGCTAGTGGATCCACAAATTAATATTATCACTTTAGTGAAAAGTGCACACGTGCATGTCTTTAACTTGCTGTCTATCTGATAGGTATGATGCCTGCATGGATGTGACCGACAGTGATCACAAGCCTGTTCGTTGCATGTTCAATATTGAGATTGCAAAAGTTGACGAGTCAGTGAGGAGACAAGAGTTTGGAGACATTATGAAATCAAATGAGGAAATTAGATACGCAATTGATGAGCTATGCAAGATTCCAGAAACCATTGTAAGCACGAACAACATAATCCTTCAAAACCATGATACAGCCATCTTGCGTATCACAAATAAGTGCGGGGAGAATTATGCTTTGTTCGAAATTATTTGTGAAGGCCAGTCTATAATTGATGAGAATGGACAAGCATCAAATCATCATCCAAGAGGTTCCTATGGCTTTCCCCAATGGCTTGAGGTAAGTCCCTACTTCACTGAAAAATAAAAATACCCATTGTTTGGACCATTTGCTGGATATTAGATCATAGTGGTCTTGATCCTTCAAAAAATTTGGAAGATGAAAAGGAGTGATTCGTTTCTCAACAACAAAGCCATGATCCCAAACTTGATAGGGTCGCCTGTATGGGTGGATCCTTCTGCTCCATTTCCTGCTATCATAAACCAAATCTGCCTACCAGGCTCAAGAGATGAGCTTCTTCATGTTCAACGTTGAATTTTAATATATTTTGTGTATAATGGATTGGTTATAAAATGTTGGCAGTGAAAATAGCAATAGGAGGGGCATGGTAAAGAAAAAAATGCAGTTGCTTGCGTGCATAGTACTAATGTCCATACATTTCCATATGAAACGTACACCCTTATACATATTCTAGGCAATTAAGAGTGTGCATCTCAAAATTTGTGCTATTTGGACCAGGTCACTCCAGCAGCTGGCATAATCAAACCAGACCAAATTGCCGAGGTGTCAATTCATCTTGAAGATTTCCCCACCCTGGAAGTTTTTGTTGATGGTGTCCCTCAGAATTCATGGTGTGAAGACACCAGGGACAAGGAAGCTATGTTGGTGGTGAAAGTTCGATCTACATGCAACACAAATGAGACAAAAAATCATCGGATTCGCGTGCGTCACTGCTGTTCTTCACGAACAGCACAGCTTGACACAAGACCAAATGGCTCGGGGCAAATCCAAGGAAATCTTCTCCGCCGGGCTGATTACCAGCATCTTAACAGTTCCTATGAAGTGGTTAATCACCTGCGCAATTTGCACAGTCCATGAATGGAAATCACTTGCCTTAGCTGAATGACAAAGCGCTAGATGAGTCACTGCCCCTTCTCCATTTTTTACAATCATCTCCATGTAAATAACACAAGCCCTCGTGCCTTCACTGCTTTTACAAGTTGAGCATTCGTCAATAGTTTTCCATTCGGTTAGACCCAATGCCACTGCAACTTTTTTATTTATTTTCATGCCATCGGTTTGTGAGGCGAGTTTGAATAGAACTTGTGATTTTTTGGGGGCTGATTGTCAATTTATAACTGTACAGAAGCGAATACATCAGCAGGTTTTTCATTCTTTCCATTTCTTTATTCAGTGTTAGTTTTTCAATGCCTTCTTTTTCAATTCGTGGGTAAATATGACTCTTTGGAGCGAGCAAGAGAATCATTTACCGGCTCAACAGTAAGGCCCAATTGTCATTGTCCTTGAATAAATAGTGCACAATAGATGGGTTTGCGGTGTTATTCTCGCAAAAATAAAAAGACTGGGCCCAGGTACAAATTATATATTTTAAACTAAGAGAGAAGACGGAAGAACATCGAAAAATCGTAGAATTTTTTTTTGGATGGACGAAAATATTTTTTTTGTATGACTTTTATTTAATAATAAGAATTATAAATTATTCCATCGTAATTTTAATGTGAGAATCAATAATAGATTTCACCAGTCTAATAATACGTCATTGATGAGGAGTTTTATAAATTAAAAATTTTAAAACCACACACATATATATCAAATGTATATCTAAAACACTGAGTTTTATAACAAATAAACTTGAAAATAATATGGACTTGGAGAAATACAAAACATTTGTGTTTGATAATTAATTAAATTTAAGCTAATATGAATATATCAAACTCAGAATAATTAGGTTTGACAATCAACATAATTAAAATAACATGAGTTTGATAAACATGTTATACCCAGAAAGAATATCTAGGATTGCTAATCAATCAAACTTAAGATAATATGAGTTCGACAAACATGTCAGACTCCAAACACTCGTGTTTGACAATTAATCAAATCTTAAATAAATATAAATTTTATAAAACATGTCATAATCAAAATAATTGAATTCAAAGATTATCAGGCTCTGCGACTATGTTCAAAATCCTGGATGAACTCATTGATTAAAAGTATTGTAGATGTTATAAATCATCTTGCCTCTTCATATACAACAAACACATAATTCATTTATGCCTGTGATAATGATCTCCCTTTACTCCTAGATATAGTGATCCACATCTCTAAAATTATTTATGATGTACAAAGATATTTGTCTCTCATTAATTAAACATATAAGATTTCAGCTCATTATTAATGCCATAAAAAATTAAAAAAAATTATTTCTTTTCTCATCCAAAAACTACAAAATTTAAGAGATATAAATACGCCTGAACTATTTACATTAAAAAAATTGTATATATTTGAAAACATTAATCATTTTAAAATCCAAAAAGAAATGATTCTGCATTAGTTTGTGATCCACTTGATTTTATTTTTGACATAAATACAAAATATTATCAGGACGACTAACATTTGGATTTATAATATGAGCTATACTTGTTTGGAGTTCATGTTACGTCGTATTTTAAAACTATAGATTTAATTTAATTTTGTGCGAGTAATTTTTATAAATATAAATATAAAGCTCAAGAATTGAAGTAAGACATACGGATACCAAAGTTAAAATAAAATAAAAAAGTTACCCCTGCAGAGTAAATTAAACATAAAGAAACACAGGGGAAGGGATCTTAATGGTAAAGGCAGTTAAACGCGGCGGATTGAATGTCACGCTGGCAGCTTTTCTTAGATGTATAATATAGATTGCTGGATTGACGATAACGATGACAAATAGATTGCCTCGTAGTTTCATTAAACTCAAAGGAATCAGATACTGGTGGCTTGGCCAGATGCTCTTCACCTGGCTCCTTTAGACGACTTGAAAATTTTCCCATTCTTATTATTATTATTATTATTATTATTATTATTATTATTATTATTATTATTATTATAAAAAGTCAAGATGACCAAATACGTGCACGTAGGATAACGAGTTTTAGGATTTGAATAATGCGAAATCAATACCTCTATTATTATTATTATTATTATTATTATTATTATTATTATTATTATTATTATTAAGGGAAAATGGAGTCTATATCTTAAGCCAAGTAATTACCCATCACCTTTTCTTTTGTCTAGTTTTTTTCATAAAAAAATAATTTCATTTTTTAGCGTCCAATTAACTTGAGTTTTGAAGTGGCCGAGGAAACGATAAGGTCACCAAATGAGTGCAGATAGCTGGGATATGACCTCTTACAATTTTGTAATTAATTAGTTAAATTTCATTTTTACTACGGATTTCTTTAGAAATCAAAATGAGGAAGAATATTTTATAATTGACTGATGAAGTGATCCCGTATTTGTCTCCGGAAAACATAATTAAATAACATTTACTTTTTCAGTTTAGTTTCCAAAATCACTATACGTACGGTCTTTGTACCCCCTCTTCAATGCCCGTTTTCTTCCATACCTGATGCCTGGCCTCTAGGGTTTGAGCGTGCGCCATGGATTCAACACAAAGCAATGCATGTAACAGGACAAGAAGAGTGTGTAGCCATTTCAGCTCCGGCGCAGTTTTCTTCCATCTTTTCACAGCTTCTCGACCACCCTAACTTAAACCCTACTACTGTATATATCTACCTATTTATATTCCATGTTTTAGCGTCTCTATAAAAATCTCTCCAAGTTCGGCATCAACTAAAACCCCCCTTCAACTTTCATAACTTCTTAATTACAGCCAACAAATCCATTCAAATATTGATCAAGATCATCTGCAAATAACATGGCCTTGTTCATGATGCGTCTAAATTCTCTGCTGCTCTTCATTTTTGTGGTCAGCTTAGACATGAACGTATCATCTGCCAAAATAAGCTATAATGTTCTAACTTATGGTGCCCGACCGGATGGGAAAACCGACTCCACCCAAGCCTTCCAGGATGCATGGGCCGCAGCGTGTGGCTCTACTGACTCGACTGTGATTTACGTACCAGAAGGAAGGTATTTGCTCGGCGCCGTGGCGTTTACAGGCGGTAACTGCAAGAGTCCTGATATCACTATAAGGATTGATGGAACCCTGATTGCTCCCGAGGATTATCGCATACTTGGTCGAGCCAGAAGTTGGCTTAGTTTTGAACGTGTTAGCGGTGTCTCCATTGTTGGAGGGGCTCTTGATGCTAAAGGATCGCCCTTGTGGGATTGCAAGGCCAAAGGAAGCAGTTGTCCTGCCGGAGCTACGGTACTGCATTCCTCAATTTACTATAATTCTCAATGAATAATTGATGTCGCGTTAATTATTAGATTTACCAGGATTATTTTTTGATCTTTTTCCGCGCATGGATGCAGACTTTGAGCTTCGTGAATTCCAACAACATAAAAATCGATGGATTACTGTCACTCAACAGCCAAATGTTCCACATTGTGATATATGGCTGCCAAAATGTGCAAGTTCAAGGAGTCAAGGTGATCGCTGCCGGTGACAGCCCAAACACGGATGGCATTCACGTCCAATTATCAACTGATGTTGTGATCACGAATTCTTCGATTAAAACTGGGGATGATTGTATCTCAATTGGGCCCGGGACTAAAAACCTGTGGATCGAAAGGGTCAGCTGTGGCCCTGGTCATGGCATCAGGTGAGAAATGATCACAGAGACCCTGTGATGATCAACTTGATTTTTTTCAACTTTGTGTTGATTAGCATGACGGACAATTATGGGATGTTGTTTTTCAGTATCGGAAGCTTAGCCAAGACGACGGAAGAGCCCGGAGTTCAGAATGTGACGGTCAAGAGTACAATTTTTTCCGGCACCACAAATGGGTTTAGAATCAAGTCATGGGCGAGACAAAGCACTGGATTTGTTCGAGCAATTCGATTCATTGGAGCCACTATGATTAATGTCAGAAATCCCATCATCATCGATCAAAACTACTGTCCGCACAGTCTAAATTGCCCCAATCAGGTTAGAAATCGGCAGCCGAATAGTTTCCCCCCCTTTATTCAACAATGGTTTCTCGATTAAACTTGGATTTTAATCGTATTTTGTGCTGCGACTTGTGGCTACAGGTATCGGGAATACAGATAAGCGATGTCATGTATCAAAGCATTCGAGGAACATCTGCCACATCCGTTGCTATAAAATTTGACTGCAGCTTGAAATATCCATGTACAGGTATAAGACTGCAGGATGTAAATTTGACCTACTCGAACTCGAACAAACAAGCTCGCTCAACTTGCACCAACGCAATTGGGAAAACATCTGGCCAAGTTCAACCAGATATTTGTTTGTAATTTTTATTTTTTCGTGAAGCAAATAGGTTGTAATTAATTATCGCTGGGATGCAATATTGGTGTCTATTTCCAGTGAAGTTGTGCATTGATATTCTTTTATTTTTCTTGGAATAATTAAGAATTCTGCCTGTGAAGTCTCAAGGTGTTCATCTAGTTTAATTTTCCATCGTTAGATTTACTAGATAGTCGCTTGGTCAGCTACAAATTAAAAAAAAGGAAAGAAAACGGTGGCGATGTTACATATACAGCAGAATTTATCGACATTACGTTAGAATCCATTTTCCAACGGTTGCTGCTACATGATATCATCATGGCCGTAATGGCTTCTGTATTATTTTAATAAATTTAATGTCAAGTTTTATTTTTATTTTTTCAAAAATATATTACACGCTATATAATCTTAAATACTATTTAATGGCTTAAATCTATATTAATTTGTATGGAAACCCACTGGTGGATTCACCTGTGAATTGAACAGTTGACGAGAGAGCCACTTCACCGGTCCCGCCGCCGCAGCTTTCTTTCATTTTGCGTTTTACAGTACTTCTTGACCTCCCTTAAACCCTACATCACTCCTCTTTATTAATTAATCAATACTAATCTGACCATATCCATGAAGATTGAGAAAAATATTTTCATCTGGGATTTGTTTTCTTAATTATATACGTCTTTTTCTTTATTTAAAATAACTAATAGGGTCCACTAGTTATTCTTAATCACCATAAAGTTTCTCACCAAGTTTTTCATTACCATTAATATAATCATTACAATTACTATAATAGATCATCGTATTATACACTCCCACTAATTAATTCCAGTGCCTCATTGAGCAAATAACATGGTAAAGTGTCTTAATTCTCCTCAGCTTTTTTTCTCCATCATCAATTTACATGTCATCTGCCAAAATAAGTTATAATGTGTTAGCTTATGGGGCTAAACTTGATGAACAACCTTAAGATGTTCGAATCTTCAGAATCCCATCAATGTCATTGATCGCCATTACTGCCATCCCAGCTTGAACAGGCAATAAATTGCTGCCATGAGAGCCTTTTTGTCATGTAAAATGATTGCCTCTGAAATTGTAGTTTCTCGATTAATCTTATATTATTTTAACCCACTTTTGTAATAACTTTGTGGTTTTAGGAGCAGTGATATCATTCACATATCAATATTTAAATATAAGACCAGTTTAGATGGACGGAATGTTCTTTATCTTTGACGGGATAAGGAGATGTATTAAGTTGTTCAAAAACAATAAAAAGGTTTTTAATTGGTACAGGCTGTATAATTATTAGCTGATCTCAATACTCTCACGACCCTGATGGTGGAGGCAGCAAGATTTATGGACAGGCTCTTTGTCGTTTAAAGATTTCTTTTTTCACCGGCTCGTCTCGCCGAGTCTTTAAGGTAAACTAACCCACCAAACTGTTTTGGTCTGTGGAAGGACCAGGAGCATTGCTGACTAAAACAGGGCCACAAAATGTGATCAGGGGTTAGGTAGAATGGTAGATAGCATTAAAAACTAGAGCCGAAGCCCATTGCTGACATCCGTTTCAAAAACAGTAACACGGAACAAGACGCTGAAACTGAGACACCGACCATTGATTATATATCATACAGCACTGCAAGGGATTATTGAGCTCTTGATGAAAATGGAAGGGGAAGCAGTGGATAACAGGCAGGTGATATTCAAGGGGTTTATAGACAGAATACCGAGAGAGACAGACATGGAACTAAAGATTGGAAAAATAGAGCTCAAAGCACCAAGAGGGTCTGGAGCTTTTTTAGTCAAGAATCTCTATTTGTCGTGTGACCCTTACATGAGAGGTCGCATGCGTGAGAACTATGATTCTTACATCCCTCCTTTTCTCCCTGGCCAGGTATATATAATTCTTTGAGAAGTTGTAAATTATTTGAGATCCAGATGATCGTGATTTGCTGCATCGTAATCTGTTGAAATATCAAGATCTGTTTTGTTACGTTCTTTTTTACGATATTCAGTTTGTGGGTTCATTTGATGGAGATGCTTAGAAAAAAAGGATTGGTTTTCTTGTATTGGTGTGTATTGGTCTTGTAGTGGATTTGCTCTGATTTTTTATATCAAATCGGGAGATATGATTCATGGCCCGCATTGCCCTAGATTAATTTAAGCTCCCTCAGATTATTCGGATAAAGTTACGAAAAAAAAGAGAGAGTAAAAGATAAGATTATTCGGATATTGTGTCACTCTTTCCTGTAGGATAAGGTTGGCTCCCCCGTTGAGATATTTTTAGGTGGTTGAAAATCATCCTAGGCCAAGTGCTTTTCAACTCATGAATAACACAAATCAGATGTTGATGAGTTTCTTTTCTTTTCGATTCCCCCCCTTTTTTGTGCTAAAAGCTGATGGATTTCTTACACTTGATGAATTCCTATATTAGTATCTAACACAGTATCCATATGGCTTCTGCATTGATGAATGATGGTTTGTTTTGATGAAGGCGATACAAGGATTTGGTGTATCAAGGGTTGTGGATTCTGATGATCCAGATTTCAAACCTGGAGACTTAGTTTCAGGGATGACTGGTTGGGAAGAATTCAGCTTGATGCGGAAACATGGGCAACTGAGAAGAATCCAGCAAGATGATATCCCTCTCTCATATCACGTGGGTCTTCTTGGTAGGCTATTCTTATTATTCCAAGCATTACTAATTCTTTCTCCTTTTTGGGTTTTTTTTTTTACTTTATTTGGTAATTCACATAATATGAAGAAAATCTCTCTAAGTTCTTTGCCTTTGGTCCCCAAGTTTTGTACAGGCTATATGTAATCCACCCTTAGATTGCTAAGCTGACTTATATTAGAATACTTGGGCATTAATTATATTTGCCAGAAGGAATGAAACTGATTTCTGCGGGAATCCTGACTCATAGCTTGCTCCTTACCACCATCTTGGCTAGTAATTTATATCACCTATTCTCCAGTTGACTGTTTTTGTCAATTTTGCTCCCCACCATCATGAACATATAACACCCATTATGGTGCCCAAGCCAGTCCTCCTTTTTCTAGTCGATTTGATGAAATGTTTGGGTGCTGCTCGGCATTTATATATAGCAAGTTGTTTTCTGGTTTTTTGCTTGCTGTTCTTCTGAATTTGTTGTTTTTTCCCTACTCAAAAGAGTAAAAGAGAGGGGGAAACTCTTCAGCTTCAATGCACGTGGTTCTGTATCTTCTTCACTTGAAAATTTTAACTGATGGAATTGTTTTTAATTATTTTCTGATGTTGATGTATTTAACCTTGGAAATTTAACGGAAGTGGGATTTGCATGTAGGCATGCCAGGTTTTACTGCTTATGCAGGGTTCTTTGAGGTCTGCTCCCCTAAAATAGGAGAGAATGTCTTTGTCTCTGCCGCTTCCGGTGCAGTTGGCCAGCTTGTTGGCCAGCTTGCCAAGCTACATGGCTGCTACGTTGTTGGAAGTGCCGGCACAAGCCAAAAGGTAGATTTCTTTTATGGATAGTGTTCTAATCCCTGAGTGATACTGCTCAGCTTATATAATTGACAACTGCTATTAGAACTGATACAAGAAAGAAATCTTGAATGGGAATATTAGGTTGACATTTTAAAGAACAAGCTTGGATTTGATCAAGCTTTCAACTACAAAGAGGAACCAGACCTGAATGCAGCTTTGAAAAGGTCAGCACTCAGTAATGAGGTTTCAAAGTTTAAGCATGAAAAAAGAACATGATTATCTGCCTGTTAACGAAGTAGCTGCTTCTGATTTGTCCATATTCCTTGATGCTCAATCTAAAGTCTAAAATCCGAAACAAATATCATGAGATCGCCCTGATTACCTTGCAACTTGCTTATTACTAATCATCCATGCTTTCGTGATGTTAGCTGCTGGCCTTTTCAGCATAGCTATTAAATCTAGCCTAGCCTAGCCTAGCCCGATGCTTGGCCCAGTCGAGTTTCATTTCAACTGATTTGGAGGTTGACTCAGCTAGGTCAGCTCCAAGGTTGATGTAGTTTGGTTTTTTTTTTTTAAATGTTCAAAATGACTTGTTTCATATTTGTTTGTCTTTATACAATGCTAAATGCATTAAACCTTCATATATCTGAGCATCTTAACTCAAGTTGTGGGTAGCCAAGTCAGACACATCCAAGATTTTATCAGCATCAACTAACACAAATTTTCCTCATTTATAAACTTCATTACGATGAGAGTTTCCCTCATGTTGATCACTGACAGAACATCCCCTGAACAGGTGCTTCCCTGAAGGCATTGATATCTACTTTGATAATGTTGGTGGAGATATGCTTGAAGCAGCATTGCTCAACATGAGGATTCATGCCCGAATTGCAGTTTGTGGAATGGTGTCTGCCCTCTCTGATTCCAAAGGGATTAACAACTTGTTCAGTCTCATAGCCAAACGCATTACGATGCAGGGATTCCTGCAAAGTGATTACTTGCATTTATATCCACGCTTCTTTGAACATGTTGTCAGCAACTTCAAACAAGGGAAGATTGTCTACATTGAAGATATGAGTGAAGGATTGGAAAGTGCTCCTGCTGCTTTTGCTGGATTGTTTTCTGGAAAAAATGTTGGTAAGCAGGTCATCTGTGTAGCCCGTGAATGATTTTTGATTAGCATGGTGTACCATTAAGAGTGACTGGATAGCTGAATCTTGTCCATCTTGTTTCCAAATACGAGTTTGTTTTTCCTCACTCCATCTCATGGCCAGTTGGCACGAAGGTTCGTGAGCGATACTTTCTTGTTGTGTATATCTTTCTGCAACGGTATAATTCCTTGAATCCCAACATAATTCCATGAATCCCAACGGCTCTTTTTTGATTTGGGAATGCCTTTTCGGCTGAAAAAGAGGCAAAATACCTCTCGGGATACCTCTCTTGCTGGAGAGCAGAAATTGAATAAGAACAGCCAAAAATTTAAAATTTTGGTTTTGGCTCTCGGGATGCCTCTCCCATTGGACTTGCTCTTTATGAACTTTTAAGGTAAAAGTATTGGAGCTGTGGTGGAGCTTTAGTAAAATCTGACTTGAAATCATCTGCGTGAATATCAGAAATCATTAAATTCAGGATATTCATGGATGATATCTTCAATTATGAGAACCCTTTCAGTTGAACAATACTGTCAATGCATGAGAATTTTCTCAACCCTTTCTAGTCATCATATTATTCACTACCTTTGTAGTGAAGAACATAAATTATTGACGAGAGCCTTGAAAATTCGCTTTTTAGCGTCATAATATCTGTATTATTGCATGGTTAGCTGGATTATATGCTTCATTGGTGTTCCAAAGACAACAGGTCCTACCGTTGTCAAGTTGGTATGACTATAATTTTGTATTCATTCCAGGTTTAGCGACCGGAAGTGTGGTTGAAGTTGTTTTGTAAAGTGATTTTTTGTTTATAAATATATTAAAATAATATTTTTTTAAAAATAAATATTATTTTGAAAATATCTAAAAATACTAAAAAAATAATTTAAAATAAAAATAAAAATAAAATTTTTTTATTTTTTTTTAAATTATATCCACCGTAACAAAAAAAGTAACTCAAACAGAATATTTATCCATTCAAAAGAGGTGTAGTCTCTGCATTTGCACTGATTCTTCCTCAACCTCACACATGCAGACCTTAGCCTAATAGAAGCTCTCTCGTTAAGAGTTCATCATCAAATCCCCTCCCTCCCAAACTGCTATCAAAATCATGTCACAGCATCCTCATATGCCCACAATTGAATGCATTTGCAGCACAGTCGTGCATCTATCTCAGAAGCTTCAATCCAGCAATTGTTGCAGCATCCAAATATGCCCGTCGCTGCAAATCTGTGAAATATGGTGGCACCCTGATCACACAATCTGTTACAGGAATTTCCACATTTGAAAATTTCTTGAAAATAGCATAGCTCCCATCCTTACTTCCACAGGTTTCGAATGGTAGATTTCAAAACCCTGCTTTGCATGCCTTCGCGTATAGGAAAAAATGTGTTTGGTCTGCACTTGAGGTCTTGGCACTCGGGTTCATTCTCTTCATGTATGCCTGTCACCCTGCGATGTCTTACCTATCCACTGGATTTATAAGGTGTTCAATGAATTCAGAGATTAGTTGTAATGTGTATAAACTGAACCAGACATCTCATAATCAAAAAATTAATAATAATAATAAAAAAAGATATGGAGTGGTTGAATCACTGCACAACAGAAATTCCCCGCTGTCTCAAAGATGCAATTGAGAAACAAAGTTCGTGAGATGTCAGATTTTGTGGATAATCATCGGCAGGTTAGTGGCTTTCTGAGATTGTATCGTTCCCATGTTACAGATGAGGATCTACCTGTTAAGAACACCAATGAAGTTTTGATGATTGATAAAAACTTTTTGATTAATGAAATTATTTACGTACATCTTTTAAAAGCACAGCTCCTGATGGATCCTCGCCTCCTTCGCTGAAACATGGTTCCGTTGCTTTGGGGCCAGCAGATTCGCACGAACAGCCCTCCATAACCCTATTTTCTGGATCATCTTCGGCCTTCCAGTTTTTTCTCAAAAGCTTCACTGCGTTTTGTCCGCTTTCTGTGCAAATCATCTCAAGAAACTCAGCATTTGTAAAGCAACTTGATTTTCATGCCCGTCCCTGGAAGACTACAAAGCAACTTGCTGATTTATTATTTTTTCATATTTGATTGCTTTTTTTTATTTGTTTTATTTGAGATGGTTTTTTAAATTGATATTTTATATATAATTCCACTTTATATATTTTATATATAAACACAGTCTTATTTTTAAGTATTCAATTACCGACAGCACTAAAACAATTGGAGTTCATTGTGATATTGTGCTGCTCATGAACAGACCTTAATATGTTTTCTAATCAATTTATTATAAATTTAAGAGATTTTAAATTAAAAATTTTTATTTTTAATTTAAATTACATTTTTTTGATGTATTTATATATTTTAATATAATGATATCAAAAATATTTTTTTAAAATAAAAATATCATTTTAATATATTTTAAAATAAAAAATATTTTTAAAAACTATAAAAAACAATACTGTTAATTCTTTTAGACAATAACTTAGGTGAGATGGTTTAGGTGAGCTGGGGTAGGTGGGTGTTTGTTTTTTTAATCGTGACAGACATCATGACAGCAATGGGCTTGACTCTTTTTCTTTCTTTGGTTTTTTCAACGCCTCAAAGAAAAATTTATTTACTCTTTAATTTTAACATAATTTTTAAATATTATTATACGTTTTTATTTTATTTATCATGTATTTGATATAAATAATTAAGTGTTTATAAAATTTCAATAAAATTGATTGTTTATTATTGAGATGTCTGAATAAATTTGGAAGATGATTTTATTCATTTTCAATCAAGCAAAATATGGACATATTATTTATATTATTTCAATGTTTTTTTATACGCTTTAATAATTATATATTTTTTTAAAACAGAAACTATAGTTTTGAATTAAAAAAATTATTTAAATGTTTTCAAAAATGTGGTTGTCCGCAGCGTAGCGCGTTCGTACGAACTAGCACTTTCTGTGCTAGAGCCTGATCTGACTGGCATCGAATATACCTTACTTTTCTTATTTATTAGTGCTTCTCGATCATAACATGGCATGGATTTTCAGCCAGGGAACAGCCCCTGCAATTAAAGCCACCTGCCCAAATAATTTTATAATTAATATTGTTAAAGCCCTGTTATAGTTTTTTCTAATATTTTTTTATTATTATATGTGTCTGAGCTAATTTATATGTAATTTGATTAATCTTACAAATTTTAAAATTAATAATTATAAAAAATTTTAATAATTATCCTATTAATCACCATAAAATTTAATAAGAGAAGTCCATTCGCTATGATGACGGGTTGCTACGTCGTTGGAAGTGTTGAAGTGATTCAAGCAGTCAAAAAAGTAAATTAGGGATGAAGTGGTTAAGCAAATAGATTAAAATACTTTATTATGATTTGGATTCAGACTCGTGTCATTTTTTAATATATTATATAAGAAGACAATTTTGTTTTTTCTATCTTAATTAAAAAAATCATTATCTATACAGCTAAACCAAAACGTGAAAATACTGTGCAAATTGTTACTGTTCACACACACTCAGACGCACTATTCATGTGCATTTCGTCACAGTGAATCGCGGGTGTACATCTTTTTTTTTAAAAAAAAATTCAACAGTGTATGTGCGAAATTAGCCCCCGAAAAAGACAAAAAACGCCGTCTTTTTCGGGGGCTGGAAGGTCATTGACCACCCCTGGTCCGGTTCGGCCGGCCGGTTTTTTTATTTTTTAATATTACATTGAACAGTGTAATAACGGTTTAGCCCCCCGAAAACGACAAAAACCACGCCTGGGGGTGAGGGGCGTTCCTGTAATTAGCCAATTTTTTATTTTTTTTCGCTGATATCTGCTGGCGCGTGCGGCGTCATAAGTCGTCGGAAAATGACCAACCGACGTCTAGAATGATTTTCAGACATGTTCTCTTCCACATGGGGCGGCGCGTGTAACACTATTATGTCCGGGACCGTCTCAATGGTCGTTTGAATTCCCCCCCCCTTTCTCTCTCCTGCCTGCGCCAGATGACGTCAGCAACGCTGTTTTTTATCAAACTTCAGTTCAGTCCCTGAACATTGTAATTTGGTTATCTTGCCCTTAATGCTATTATATAGGTTTTGAATTTATTCAATTGCGTCCTTCAACTGCAATTGATTATATATTGGACTTTCAATTCGGTCCTCATTCTCTTAATGTTTCGGATTGGGCTGGAATTTTTAATGTTTTTTGGTATCAAAGTTTTGATGGATTTCAATTTGATCCTTCCATGCAAATTTATTATAAATCCTTAATATTTTCGGTCCCAAAGTTTTATTTCTTTCAATTTGATCCTTCAATGCAATTTAATTATGGATTTTAGTTTCATTTTGGTCCCATTTCTTTTAATTTCAGATTATATTTTCAATTATTTAATTTTAATTTTAGATTTGCTTCAATTTTGTTCTTAAAATTACATATATTATTTAAAGTATGTCAAATTCATTATATATTTGTATATTTATGTCAAATTAAAGTATGTTAAACTAATTATATATTTTAATATTTATTGAATATTATCGCCTAAGAATGTATATAGAGAGAAAAAAATTATCTAGGATTTTCTTAAGGAAAAAAATTAATATCACTATTCTTAAATACATTTAATATAATAATACAAGCAATAAATCTTATAAAAAAAAATGTCTACGAATTTGAATTTTGTGCTTTGTTTTTTAAAGTTTATTTCTTCAAAAATATTTATAATATTTTGCTCTTTAATATTTCATATCTAATATTACTGGGCACAAAATACAACAAAAAAAAATTGATAAATTTACCTAGATTATCTACAATTAAAAAATATTCGGCTCACTTCCCGTGTCGATTACACTGTTTCTTTTAGACGGCAGGTAAATAATTATAGCACGCAAAAAAATTAGGTTTATTTCTAAAAACAAATTACAATATTTTTATTTATAATGTGTCAGATCTAATATTACAAAATGAAAAAAGCAACTCATAAATTTTTTTTGACAAATTTACCTGGATTATCTACAATTAAAAAATCTACACCCACTTCCCATTTCGATTACACTATAAAATATGTAAGACTAATTATATTTTTTAATATTTATTGAATATTATCGCCTAAGAATGTATATAGAGAGAAAAAAATTCATATCACTATTCTTAAATACATTTAATATAATAATACAAGCAATAAATCTTATAAAAAAAATGTCTGCGAATTTGAATTTTGTGCTTTGTTTTTTAAAGTTTATTTCTTCAAAAATATTTATAATATTTTGCTCTTTAATATTTCATATCTAATATTACTGGGCACAAAATACAACAAAAAAAATTGATAAATTTACCTAGATTATCTACAATTAAAAAATATTCGGCTCACTTCCCGTTTTGATTACACTGTTTTTTTTAGACTGCAGATAAATAATTATAGCACGCAAAAAATTTAGGTTTATTTCTAAAAACAAATTACAATATTTTTATTTATAATGTGTCAGATCTAATATTACAAAAGGAAAAAAGCAACTCATAAAATTTTTTTGACACATTTACCTGGATTATCTACAATTAAAAAATCTACACCCACTTCCCATTTCGATTACACTATAAAGTATGTAAGACTAATTATATGTTTTAATATTTATTAAATATTATCGCCTAAAAATATATATAGAGAGAAAAAATATGACCTACGATTTCTTGCAATTCTTCAATACATTTAATACAATAATATGATTAATAAATCTTATAGATATAACTTTGGCTTTGAATTTAAATTTCTATTTTATACTCTTTTTTTTGTTCTTTTAATAAACGGTGACCTTTTTTCACATTTTTTTTATTCTTTAATAACCGTCGTGTCCAAGTATTTTTTTTTAAACCGGGTTTCTTTTTTTCTGTTTTTTTAACCAGAGTATCAGTGACAACAAATTTCTAACAAATTATTTTACCTTCTTAGCAAATTTTCTAACAAATTTTATCAAAAAAAATTTAGCGACAACAATATTCAATAACTTTTTGGTTGAAAAAAACCATTTTTAACAGATTTTATCAATTTCAATTTTGCTAATTAAATATTAAAATAACAAAATACAATATTTATAAAATCAATCAATTTTTTATATAGATAAAAAAGCCCAGCTGAGCGAGCAAATTGGCTCGTGTTAACCTAAAATATAAAGTGAAAAAAACACTGTAGAAATATCACTGATAATTTTCTAAGAGAAAAATCTTGAAAAGGAATTGCCAAGTTGAAAACGTCCTTTACGTTTACCGATGGTGGTGACCCACTTGTTTTTCTGACAACGTGAGACCCACTTTATGTACTGTTTTAAATTTGTCTTGTCGAATTGTTTTTGAAAAATACATGCAGTTCCAAGATGCCTCCAGATTTTTTTATGTTTGTTTTCATGTTCATTTCATATATTTTTTAAAAATATCATGTTTTAATGACATAATTCTTGATAATATGGTTGAGTTTATTTTTAAAAATATTTTATTTTAAAATACATTAAAATAAAAAAAAATCACCTGCAATTTGGTCAGCAATATTATGCGAGGAAACTTTATATTTTATAAATTCAAATAAACAATTAAAACTCTGATTATTTTTATTTTTTATAAAAAAATGACAAACAGTAACTTGAATGTCGTGTTTCTGATGTCCAGATGTGAAACGATTTTGGTAAGCAATGACAAACAGTAACTTTGAATGTCGTGTTTGTCATTTTTTCAAAAGAATGTTACTTTGACAATATTTTTATAAAAAAGTGCTGGTTTTTTTAATAATAATAATAAATAGTTCTGGAGATGAAACGAAAAACAAGAGAGGGTAAATTCTTGATAAACGATAAAAAGAAAAGGGTAAATTAAGCTTGGTTGATTGTTTTGCTCGATTGGTTTCAAGTCTTGGCTCGTTGCCTGTCCCGGAGGTGCAGTGCTACGAAACGAAAAGAGATGGAGATGGTGAGCAAACAACAGAAGCAGGTGGCGCTGAGAGATTATGTGAGAGGGTACCCAAAAGAGAGTGACTTTGAACTGAGATCATCTGACACCAATTGCGGCCTCTCCAATGGATCCAGGGCTGTGCTTCTCAAGAATCTCTGCCTTGCATGTGACCCTTACATGCGCCACCGCATGTCCAATCAAGTCTCTCATCCCGGCACCATTATCAAGTCCTACTCTCCTGGCTCTGTAAGCCCTTCTGCAACTGCTATTGCATTCAAATCTATGTCGTTGCCATTGAAATTGACCAAGAGGTTTTCTGCCTTTTTTACAAACTGCCAGGATGCCCATTACAATATTTCAATACTTCGGGAAATGGCCATGTCGTGTTGTTAATGTGCTCTGTGATCTTTTTCATTTTTTATTCATCAGGTTCTTGTGGGGTATGGGGTATGTAAGGTCATTCAGTCCACACATCCAGGCTTCCAGGAAGGAGATTTTGTTTGGGGATTAACTGGGTGGGAAGAATACACAGTGATTCCAAATCCTGAAAGATTAAACAAAATCAGCTTTACCGGGGTGCCTCTATCATACTACACAGGAATTCTAGGTATGCTAATATTTTCACCTCAGTGATGAGAATTTGCTGCTTGTCGATTGTAAAATAATTAAAGAATCTTAAATAGTTGATCAGCTCTAATGCAGTTACCAGATAAAAGCCACAACATTGTTACATGGACAGTTATACGACAAACTATAATATCGATACGATACTGATCAGGGAATGGCTCGAGTTAGTAATAATCTCAAGATATGTTGGAACTTATGGATTGGTGTTGCTTCTTGATAAACGTCTATTACGAACTTGAACCATTCCTTGATAGAATTCACAGGTTTTGCAAGTCTTACCTGAGCATTAGCTAAATTTTCTCGTGGCTCTCAGTAACTACTTTCAAGAGTAGTTCTTGTAAAAGAAATATTTGTATGGCCATCTTTTTGTGAAAGTTCTGTCTTTAGGACTTGCACTCTCCCTTCTCTACCCACCTTCATTTTATTGGGAATTGTGGGATGGCATAGTATGTCTCAGTGCAGAAGTGAAATTATACTTAATCAGTGAACCAGCAAGGGTGCCTGGTTGCTGGTTCACCGGTTAGCCTGCCAGTTAAACTTTAACCAGTCCAGGGTAAATTTCTAGAGTTCGTTTTGGTTTTAGAAACAGGAAACATTACCTCTGATACTTGAATAAACTTCAGTGTGGAGGTTCTCATTACGTTCTTCTCCATGTGCAGTTGCTTTCAAATACCTGATGCAAATTTTCATTCTTCAAGTTGAATTCCTCCGATGGATAATTTTTCTTATATTTGTTGATGCAATTTTCCTTACCTCTCTGAAACTTAGTTTGCTGGAACTCTTTTTGACCAGGAACGGGAGGAATTGCCGCTTATGTTGGCTTTTACAACTTATGCTCTCCAAAAGCAGGAGAAACTGTATATGTTTCTTCAGCATGTGGAGGAGTAGGCCAACTAGTTGGTCAATTCGCTAAGATGATGGGTTGCTATGTTGTTGGAAGTGCTAGCACTGAGGAAAAGGTGTTCTCTTACTTCTCATGTGGCTTCTGATTTATGCAGTTAGTGAAGTAGGTCAATGCATTCGATCATTGAAGGTAGATTAAAAAAGTACATTCGATCTAACATGATGAGGTTTTTCAGGTTAATCTGTCAAAGACCAAGTTTGGATTTGATGATGCCTTCAACTATAAAGAGCATGATTTAGCAGCAGCCTTAAAACGGTGAGTTTCCGATCTTGTTAGCCAAAGTCCTGATGGCTTGTTTAATTTCTTGAATCCAGTTCACTCGAAGACATCAATCATGCCAGGGGTCAAGGTGGCTGCGAGGGCTGACATGTCCTTGCATAACGGTTTCTTAGATTGGCAACATTCCTGCCTCAGTTTTCAGGTTTATTGCTTAAATTTTAGTGAAGAAACAGCATCGAGTGATCTCTCTACTCTTTCAATTGGCAATGCTAAAGGGATACCTCAAACTTTTTAAGAGAAGAAAGAAACAGGCAGACTCAAGAAATTGTCTAATTTAGTTTACTTGGGAGTATGAAAATATTGTTTTTTTTTTCCAATTTAAACGTCACTTGACGCGTTCCCTTTTCTTTGATGAAGGTATTTCCCAGGAGGCATAGACATCTACTTCGACAATGTGGGTGGTAAGATGCTTGATGAAGTAATCATGCACATGAAACCTCATGGAAGGATTGCAGCCTGTGGAATGATTTCTCAATACAATCTTGAGGAACAAGAAGGCATACACAATATGTTTAATGTGGTCGTGAAGAGCCTGGAGATAAAAGGCTTCGTCGAAACAGATTTCAAGCACATATATCCAGAATATCTTGAATTTGCAATCAGGCACTTGCAGGAAGGGAAGCTGGTCTATGTTGAAGATATAGCAGAAGGCCTGGAAAATGCTTCGTCCGCTCTGATTGGAGTTTTCCATGGTCATAATGTGGGCAAGAAAGTTGTTCGTGTCGCTTCTGGCTAACATTTTCTAAATACAAAATGCTCGAAATGGTCGTGTGATGAGGATGTTTATGAGATACATGAAGTAATGCTGCCCATGATTTTATTTTCACCGACTGAAAAGAGTTTCTATATTTCTGTATTTGACATTCGTGTATGGCAACGCAAACGTGCAGTGTTTCTCCTGATAATGCTAAAGCTTGCGCGTCTGAATATTGTTGCTGGTTCAGTTTTGAGACCCCCCTTTTGCATGCAGACTTTCCAAGGATTCATAAGCTTAAACCACAGAGCAACAGTGTGAAGGCTCTGAACAAGAAGGTTTACAGCCCAAAATAGCTCGAGGCAAAAACAAAAAACTGTTTAAAAGAATGAAAAAATGAAAAAGAAAATGGTTTTTTATCATTAAACACTCGCATCATAATATTTCATTGTCTCCAAGAAAGAATATAGAGACAGACTGGCGGCTATGAGAAATCCAGGGTGAAAAGAAAGAGGAGAAAATGGATTTCTGTCTGCCGTTGATCATCCCAGGATTGGAGACGCAACCACCAGCTTAAAATGGTAGTCAGAGCCATGATTGCCGCGAAGAAATGTCAGAGGGCCAAATCCTCGATAATTAAAATGAAATCATCATCGTTAAATAACTGTCTTTATTATAAAAATATCATATAATGTTGGTTGATGGCGTAGGTTAAAAACATTCTCATGAGCAGCTTTGCGGGTCACTAGAGAAGAGATTTATTGTCTCGGATTCGTATTTTATTTTATTTTACATTTAAAATTTTTCTTTTTCTTATCATCGTATCCTTGAAAATTTATGTGAAATTTTTATTTACTTACATTTTGATCTCTATTTTTTTAGAGCTTCTCTTCAGTTTCTAAATTTTATTTTTCTTGAAAAAAAACTAATTTAATGTTTTCAGTCCATTTTTTTACAGTGAATAGCCCCCAGTGATTTTTTTCTTTCAATTGAGCTCTTAAACCAGAGCATAAACTTTCTCAAAAATCTTCAAATAGATATAGATTGATTATTACAGGAAACAAAAGTCAACAAAATCACTATAATATAAATCACAATCATGGAAATTAATCACATCTATGACCAATTGTTCCAATAAAAAACATAAAGAAATTCAAGTGTTGTTCTGAAACAGGATTCATTCCAATAATGTCATATATTTATTATATCTTTTTCTTCTTTTATTTTTCATCTCATCTTTTTTAGACTATAAGTGGGAGATAGTTTTTTTATAAAAGGAAGGAAATGTTTATAGAAGATATGGATATTACATGAAATAAAAACAATTATTTGATGAAGGCCCCGTTTGGCATTGCGATCCCACCGGTTTTTTGCCGAAATTTAAAAAATTTTTTCATTTTAAAGACCGGCGATTTGGTGTTTTTAGATCATTTTGATGTGCTGATTTCAAAAATAATTTTTAAAAAATAAAAAAACATCATTTTGATGTATTTCGGCACAATAAGCACTTTGAAAAGCTACCACAATCGCACTCGAAGTCTAATCAAGTTTAGAATGTAGAAGCTTAATAGAGAAAAAAATAAACAAACAATATTGTAAAATCCAATGTTTTTTTCAATGATAATGATTATTTTTTAAATATTTCTTATTTAAAATAATATACTAACATAAAAAATCAAAATTCCCAAAAACATAATTTAACCGCAGAACAAAAACTACCTTAACTATATCCCTGTGATCCGTGTGAACCCAGTGACGAAAATTGAAGTGGGGTTAATGAATGAACTGAAGGGGAGAGACTCATTCAACACAAGTTGACTGGTCCATGGGGAGTTCAGTGTTCACAACTTCCCATCACCACAAGTTAATTTGTTCTGATGTGACTTCATCAGAGGAGAGATGATGACTAGCCAAGCCCATTATGCAGGCAACCATAGAAAGTAGGGCTATGCGCGTTATTACAGCATGGTTTGTTTTCGAATCAGACAGTCAATTCACCACCACTACCCGACTCATCAGTTTCCACAGATTACAACAGTTCTGCGCGTCATTGGTCTGAATTTTCAAACCAAAGACTTTTCTTTTTTCACCTTTTTCATTTCGGACTCTTGTGTGTGCTACGGGTTGTTGGAAAGCAAGAAGACTTGGACATAAAAGGGAGTCTTCTTTGAATGGAAAAAGAAAAATGATGCTTCCTACCTCTTTCTTTTGTTGAAATCAACTCAACCCCTTCTCCACGTTTTCAGTGTAATATCAGTGTTTTCTCTCATCATTTATTTTCTGATTCTTCTTGCAGCATTCTTCTTGCTTGGTGACTACTTTTATAGCTCCACACCTCCATTTCGTCATCTTCATCTGGGTATGTCTCAAATCTTGTTTTTTTTCGGTGAATCTCTGAGATAAGTGAATTGGGATTTTAGTTGGATTGTTTAAGATTAGAGGTTGTTTGTTTGTTTGTTTACTTCTCTTTTGCTTTTTTCAATTTACATATTGTTCTGGTGGATCACAAGTAAAACTGGTTCGTGTTTTTGGTGGAGTAGTTACATCTTCTTTCTTGGATGTATAGAGATGGGTTTGAGTGTTTTATTTAGCAGTACAATTTATCGAGAACCCTTCGCTTCGTAGATTCCTTTTTGAGCCCGAGACAGAAGTTTTTTGAGGATTTTTTTTCCTTGCTACTGACATTGAGCGAGAAAAATCCTATGGCTGTTGCCCATATTTTGATTTGGATGGTTTTGGTGTTGCTGAGTAGTAGAATATCTGTGAGCAATGCTACTGAGACTGATATAGCGTGCTTGAAATCCATCAAAGCTTCTCTGGTGGACCCTAATAACTACTTGAACACTACATGGGATTTCAACAACAATACTGAAGGCTTCATATGTAGATTTTTGGGCGTTGAATGCTGGCACCCCGACGAGAACAGAGTTCTAAATATCCGCCTTTCAGACCTGGGTCTTAAAGGCCAGTTCCCCCTTGGCATCCAGAACTGCACGAGCTTGACTGGCTTGGATCTTTCGCACAACAGGCTATATGGCTCATTCCCTGCTAATATATCAAAGTTTATCCCCTATATTACAAGCCTTGATCTTTCATTTAACAATTTTTCGGGCGAAATTCCAAATAATCTTGCAAATTGTAGTTTCTTGAATGATCTCAGACTTGACAACAACCGGCTAACAGGCAAGATTCCGCTGCAATTTGGGCTGCTTGACCGGATCAAGACATTTACGGTTACCAACAATCTTCTAACAGGGCCGGTCCCCATATTTCCCCGTAATAACATCCCAGCTAGTAGCTATGCAAATAATCTGGACCTCTGTGGAAAGCCATTGAGTGACTGTCCGAGTGCCACGAAGAAATCTAAGGTTGGAGTAGTCGCTGCAGCAGCTGCTGGCGGGATAACATTCACATCAATTATTGTTGGTATCCTTCTGTACTTCTTGTCTCGCGGAGTGGCTAAGAAGAAGGCGGAGGATCCTGAAGGTAACAGATGGGCAAAGAGCATTAAGGGAACCAAAGGCATCAAGGCAAGCTATCTAACTCATCATGTTCAATGGACACACTTTGTTTTTATCTGGCATGGGAATTGAATTTCTTCTCTTTTTCTGGTTAAGTTAACTCATCAGTGATTTCATTTTTTTATTTGACGCAACAAAATATCTGACAGCAAAGATTCTGTTATCAACAGGTTTCCATGTTTGAGAATTCGGTTTCAAAAATGAGATTGAGTGATCTCATGAAGGCAACCAACGACTTCAGCAATAACAACATCATTGGAGCAGGAAGAACAGGACCGATGTACAAGGCGGTGATTTCTGATGGTTGCATCCTTATGGTTAAGAGATTGCAAGACTCTCAGCGTTTGGAGAAAGAGTTTGTATCAGAGATGAAGACGCTTGGGAATGTGAAGCACCGTAATTTGGTCCCGCTGCTGGGCTATTGTGTGGCAAAGAGGGAGAGATTTTTGGTGTATAAATTCATGGAAAACGGGACCCTTTATGATAAATTGCACCCAGTGGAACCTGAGATCAGGAACATGGATTGGTCCCTGAGGCTCAAAATTGCAATTGGGACGGCTAGAAGTTTGGCATGGCTTCATCATAACTGCAATCCACGAATTATCCACAGGAACATAAGCTCCAAGTGCATACTTTTGGATAACGATTTTGAGCCAAAGTTATCTGATTTTGGCCTTGCCAGACTCATGAACCCAGTCGACACACATTTGAGCACTTTTGTCAACGGCGAGTTTGGGGACCTGGGTTATGTTGCTCCTGAGTATCTACGGACCCTTGTCGCAACGCCAAAGGGGGATGTTTATAGCTTCGGTGTGGTTCTCCTGGAGTTGATCACCGGCGAGAAGCCCACTCATGTTGCTAATGCCCCTGAAACCTTCAAGGGAAGTTTAGTGGAGTGGATCAGACAGCTCTCAGAAGGTCCACTTCTTCGTACTTCTATCGACAAGACTCTGCTTGGAAATGGATTCGATGACGAACTCAACCAATTTCTTAAAGTTGCCTGTAACTGTGTGGTTGAGAATGCTAAGGAGAGGCCAACAATGTTTGAGGTGCATCAGCTCCTCAGAACTATTGGGGAGAGATACTATTTCACAACTGAAGATGATATTACATTGCCAACCAATGCAGGTGACACTGATTTCCCAGATGAACTTATTGTTGCCGATGTAAAAAAGGAAGTTCAGTGAATAGCAAAGGCGTTAAGATTGATAGAAAAGAGTTCGAGGCCATCAATCGGCATTCGCGAAAATATATTCTACGTTTTAGCTGTGATCATATAGCACAAGTGTGAGTGTTCGTAACTATATTTGTAGCATTTCAAGCATCTGCTTTGGTTGAAACACCAACTTTATCTATACCGCTGTCCTATTATTATAATATCTTGCTCATTGCTCCTCTTACGTATACAATTTCCTAGTTGAATGCCGATCGATGGAAGATTCAACTTCTTTTAGTGTAGTTCCAACAATTTAGGGGCTTCCTCGTAACAAATCCACATACATCTTTGTAGTAAAACATGCGACCAAAGCCGGATTTGAATAAGAGAAATTGAATAACAAAAGCCCTGGAGTAATTCTGTTAAACAAGCTCATCCCAGTAACACTTGGATGACTTCCAAGTCATTTTGTTGATCAAAAACCCATGGTTGCCACAATTTTATCCTCAAATAAACTCATACGGAGGGGTGTCTTTTAAAGCTGCAAGAATTTCACTTTTAGTCCAACCCCATCTTCGTACATTTTCAGCTTCCTATCCTGTGTAGGTTTTCTCAATAAAATCCTAATCAATCACAAAACCCTTTTCTTCTACTCCCCCACCAATCTGTTTATACGTTTCCGGATTTGAATGAGTGCTTGAGGCATGAAGCAGAGAGCCAGAACAAAACTCCATTATCTGGCAAAATCTTGATGCTGGGTGCCTTGGTATATTGACGGTTCCTATGTAAAATATTGGGACCAGGTTTAAGAACAGCAGTGGTCTTCTCATCATATTATAGCGAGTCTAATGAATTTGTAATTAGGAATCGTATGCTTCTTTAAGCTTCTTTCAATCCAGGTTACACTATGAGAAGTAAAATTCACATAAATACCTTACCTTTTAAGTGCAAGCCATCTGCTTTTCAAAAAAATATGGTTGAAATTATTTTATTTTAAAATATTTTTCCTTCAAAAATACATTAAAATAATAATAAAAATAATTTTGAAAGAATGTTTGAAACACCAATAATATATGAATGGTTTCCCTGTTTTATCTATATAAAAAAAAAATGACGGTTGCTGCTATGGAACGCGCAATAGCCTTTTGGAATGTTGAGAGAATAATGTGGTTCCCGGAAACAAGGAAATGTCTATAGAGTTTAATGTAAAGGGGCCATGCAGATGCATAACATTTTCAAGCTGCAATGATTTTATATTTATTAGGCACAAATATGCATCTGCTCTCTGTATGTCTACGCCTATTTCCTATTTGCACCTTTTTATTTTTATTTGTTTGTTTTGAAAATCTCTTTTTAATTGTTAACTGAACCGATTTTTCTTCAACTACATGGTAATTGCTGATTCAAGGCGTTGACAAAAGATATATTACTCTAACTCGATGGTACAAAGGATCAACAGTATGAATGTACGATGAACACACCTTCATTTTCCAGGACGTGGGAAGATTTGGTTTAATTTGTTTCCTCCAGTCCCTGTCTGGAAAAGGAAACTGCGTAACAAAGTGGGAAAGAAACTCTGGTTGAGATGATCTATATTTGACTATTGAATATTATAATGGAAGAGGAAATCCACGGAGGTATGTGGAATCCACGCCTGACTCTCGCACCAATGCTACCCTCCCAGTCCGTGCCACCTTCAACAAAGAAAAGAAGTACACTAAATGATAAGATGGAAACAAGATCAGAAAATTCCATTTCATGAATGAAACTGAATTCTGGCAAGAAGCTAAATTGTATCACTATTGTCTTCAAATCCGACACAATTGCAGACTAAACCGCCCTAAATCAAACAACTGTTAGAAGCAAAATCAGCTCCGAACAATCCCTGAGACAGCATAGTTGTTACTGTGTTGAGCTAGTGGTAAATTAAAATCAACAGATTGAAAAGATTTAGTCTAGATAATTATAAAGAGGCCAGTCAACATGGAACTACCAGATGGAGGTAGGAAAAAAAATCTGAAAGCTTCAGCGACTGATAAAATTAACCAAGTCCAGCAAGAATCAGAAGACAAACCTCACAAATTCCATATGGCTCCAATATTCTCTGCAGAGCAACCATCTTATTAAAATCTCCTGTAAGCTGAAATGGATTCAAATGGCTAGAGCATTAGTAACAAGAAGGACAGATAACATGAGATGGGAATAAACCAGAGTGAAGCTCCTGAATAGCGTGCAATAACAGGCATCCTTAAAGCAACACTTTCACTTGATTTTAATGCAAAAAGAAATGAACTTTCAGTTGCTAGATTGAGTTGCAGGAAAGTGCAAGTAACCAGTAATGTGGTATATCAAGTTGATAACTGAATGATTTTAGTACACTGTTCAAGTAACAAGACAAGTGCCGACATTTATCTTCGCATCCCCAGTTCACATTCCTTCAGAGCTCTTTAACTACAAGAAGTAGAGACAAAAAGCCGGCCAATTTGAAATCCAGCATTAGATTTTAATTAAGCTTTACGGTTCTTCTGGTGGACTTGATAACTACATTGTGCAGGAATTGCTCCGATAGTCAAATCCAGGAAGACAAGAACTACGAAATGTCATGTTTTTCATCCCCCAGGCCCCAGAGATCTTAGATTTTTTCTATGACAAGAAAACTTGACATGCGCTGTTTGAAAAGGGAGCGGGTAAACCCTAGGTAACTATGTATCCAGGTAAGCCTCATGTACCTGAAATACGTAGTAGTCCAAGTCTCCATGGAAATAAATAGATTTTTCAAAAAATGAACACCGGCACAGATAACTCATTCTCTCCAATACTAGGATGATGTAAGATGGTATTTGAGGATGCAATACTCTCACAAACTTAAAAGTCAGGACACCATTAAATAAACCCCAAACACCGGTCTAATTAAATCTCCGCTGTGTCATCCTTATCCTTTCAAGCATCACACATTCACCAATTCCTTCTCGTCACTAGACCTTTATCAGAACTTAAGCGACCAGCCAACTGATACTTCAGTTTGCCAGCCCTTGCTTTAAAATAATGCTTGTCTAAACCCTTCACCACAAAAACCAAAATGTAAAAATAAGTTGAGAAGCTAGGAAGAGTACATTTGATCAATATATCAGCCTAAATTGACGCGGACTGTAAATAATCTTAGTTTTACTAGACAACAGGTAGGACCAGCCAAATCCTACCCTGATATTGATTAATGTCTTAATGATCATCACGGTAAGATTAAGGTTTGTCTTGGAAAAAGAAAATGCAATTAAGTGTCAGTGTATAAAACTGCTAAATGAGAGATTCGGTTGGTAAACAAGAAAGAAATTTACCTCAAGAGTAATTGTGTGATCAGAGACGTCAACAGCTTTTGCTCGAAATATTCTAGCAATATCAAGAACATCCCTCCTAGCAGCACTATTTGCAGCTATCTTTATCAGAGTCAATTCTCGTTCGGCAAATGGCAAGTGAGTGATATCGCGAACCTGAATTAAATACCAACTTCTTTGTCATCCATTATGTAATTTAGACTGATATTTCTTTCAAAAGATAATAAAAACAATTGCAAGAACAGATCATTACTGCAAAGTTTAACAATTGAAAGAAATCAATTATTCAACAATGTCTTTGTTTAAAAAAAAAACAAATCTATTGGGCTTTTATATTTTCACTAAATTTAACAAATCTCTCTCTAGGGGTGAAAGGAAAATTAATGTTAAGTGTAAATATAGACTAAGGGTAGGATGGTTAACAGTGCTTATAAAACTTTGTTCTTCAAGATTATGAAATTCTTCAAAAAAAGATTTGTTGAAGTGAACTAAATTTTTTAACAAAAACAGGATTCTTCCCAAAGACTATCGCATCCCTCTAAAACTATGATAAAACTGATATAGATTCTAGATTTATTTATCTAGGTTCTCGATGTGTATAACCTGATGTTGTTTCATATATAAGAGTGGAGTGCATCTCGCTTTCGTGTTTTTACCATACACTTATGCAGAAAAAACTTATTCCCACATAAAATAAAAGCACTTCCCATTTCCATGTGATTTTGAGGCCACTTGGTATGCATTTTCATTTTCTTCTCTTTTTATTGAGATCATGTAGTTACTGAAATGAGATGCTCAAAAGTAGATTTTTTATCACATGTACTAGGCCACCACCCCTTACCTCGTGAAAATCTATCAACTTGTGAAGTTGTTGAACCAACTTGCCAATTGACTCGTCTGTTCCAGGAATAACTGTAGTAATCCGAGAAAGTCCCTCTTCTTCAGCAGGCCCCACAGCAAGACTCTGAGAGGTTTAAGTTCAAAGAAATATACAACACATGTAAATAATCAAAATTAAGAGGAACAAAATGTTAAATATGATCATACTTACCTGAATGTTATAGCCTCTTCGAGATATAACCCCGGTGAGACTATTGAGAACTCCGGTACAGTTATTCACAAGCATAGATAAAGTGTGTGACCGAAGACCATTTGGCTGAAACATTGAATGAAACAAAAAATCAAAATTCTGTAAATATGAGAACGAAAGGTGAGGCAGCTACTCAAATATAGCTACTATATATCATCTTTGACAATTATAGTATATCAATTAAAACCCCTGTTAACAGGTCACCATTCCATAAGGAAAATAGAGTTTCTCATTTTAAATGTCAAATCAGGTTAATGTTAGCACATATATTATTGATACAGAAAATGGAACCAAAGGAAAAAATTAACTTTCCCTGTTGACTATGATAAGAACTTGAAAATAAAGGTATAGGGTAAAAAATCTGAATCATTATTGAATTCTGTGTCAAGATGAACCTTTCAAAAAAATTGCATCGCATATGAACTGAATATTTTGAACATCATCATCATCATCACTTTAGTTATCCACATATCTCATAACTCTTCACGAAATAAATCTAGGCTCACTTAAAAAAAGAAGTTTAAGGTTTTGAAAGGCAAACGAGTGTCTTGGTCTTACATCTTCATCATAAAGTACACCCCAATGAGCATCAAGAACTTGATTTGCCAAGAAATCATCGTAAGACTCCACGGGAAAGACATCACCCTTCAATTAAAAAGACAAAAAAACAAACAAATATCAGTCTACCATACTAATGATCCAATACGAAACTCACAGCATACATGAACCAAAGGAGGAATAGGGAAAAAGTTGTCATGCAGAAATAAACTGCATAGGGTTTTGCTCGTCTACTAGCTCATAAACTTAAAAAACAAGTAAACTTGGTATTTCCTCTAACCTAACACAGGCTACCAAACCTACATGTGAGCATCATCATGGTCATTTAAAAGCAATCCAAAAGACAATCTTCTTCGAACACAAGTAGGTACAGTGTGAAAAGAGTAGATTAAAAGAAGACTTTTACTTCAAACAATATGCAATCATGAACAAGTTCAGTGGGCTCTGGTGATATCAGATATCACTTGTTGAAATTTAAGAGCCCATTAAATAAATAATTTTTTCTTCATATTAACATGTTTACCATCAATCTTACATCAACAAAAACTGTTTTGATTTCAGTTACATAATTAACATCCCAAAAATGGTAGTAATGGCTTATTGTTGTGCAAACAAAATTCTGCCCTGCAATGCATATCAAAGGTACTGATAGAATGTCCATGAGAAGGGAAAACCAAGTCCTGGTAGCTAAAATGAAGAGGTTATACCTTTGAGGATGAAGTGTTGCTGCCATTAAGTAATAGGTCTCCATTCCCTGCAAAGGTGTTAGCAGAATTCCTGGCTAGAGCAATGCCAGATGGAATCCTGTCAGGGTCAGGATATGAATCTGCAGAAAAATTCCAAAATGGAGCTGTCTCGCCCATTTTTTCACGTCTCAGAGCAATCTAGAAATAGAGTGAAATCCAAATCTCATTACTGGGGGGAAAACATCTTAATATAATCAATGTTAAACTTAAATCTCTATTTCTTGTTCGTGTGAAGTAACATTGCAGACAGTTACACGTGTAAAATATTGTTTTGAGAATGGAATTCCAGAGTTTGAAGATGCTTAGAGACAGTTTTAGATTTGAAGTTGTGCAGGAAAGAGCTGCATGTGATCATTCAAACACACAAAGAAATAGGCACTGTACCTTTCCAGTTCTAGCAATTTCTTTGATTCCAAACTTGCTTAAGTTCCTTTGAACAGCAGCCATCTTCCCAGGGTCACCAGTGACCTGAGACGTGAAGGTATATAATATAAGCAGACCACAATCTCAACCCTAAAAAATATAAACAAGAACACATTTTAAGTAGACATTAGCTTGCCCTCAGGCAAAGCGCATAAAGTAATCGTTCTGTGATTTGCACTTCTAATTATTTTACACCGACCAGCCAAACCACAATCTCATGAGGCTAATAAGGGGTTGCAAAATATATGGAAACAAGATAAAAAGGTATGGACTCCGGAGCAGCTATATGACAGCAAGAAGTTTTTCTTAACATTGTTTCTAACTCTGATCTTTCAAATTTCTTGCACAGAAGGCTTCTGTCCCACAGAGTCTTTGACAAATTTATCAGTGCCTGTCTAAAGTGCCTGGAATTTTGTCAGACAGGTTTCTCAAATTAGATACGATAGAAGTGAAATGCCCAACAAAGCCTTGACAAAATTTACCCTGTGCATAAATGCCTAAGCATCCAGGCATCTAGCTAGACCAGCACCATCTGATCTCCAACTCTAATCACCAGTTCAAATCAACATTAAGCATCATAGTCGTGGGATGTAAAACAAGGAAAAAGTTGCAAAATGGTAAAGCATCCTATCAAAGTCACCTCGATAGTAAGTGAATGATCTGAGATATCAACAATTTTTGCTCTGAAGACGTCCACTAACCACATGATCTGAAGTTCGGATCAAATAAAAAGAGATCAGCTACATGAAAGCACGGTGACTGATAAAATAAATGATCTTTGAACAGTAACACAATAGAGAACTACATTCTCAAAGAAAACTAGTCAATTCAAGTGCTTAGCTTGATTACATTGGAGTAGTCATCAAAGAAAAGATACATCAAACAGAATTTGAATAATGTACAATTTGTGTCCAAAACTAGAACTAGATACCACATTATTACCTCAGCTCGAGTACTTGGATCAGCATTGAGTTTTATGAGCATCAGTTCACGTTCTACTTGAGGGTCCCTGGAGATATCTTCCACCTGATAAATCCAATCATAATTATCAGTGTGCTAGGCAAAAAAGCAGAAAGTGTTAGTAAGGGCAGATCAAATGCAAGGGACAGGCGATAAAATTTCTTTGTAGGTTTTTGCCAATGTATGTAGATGGGTCCGAAGAATTTGATAGTTGAAACCGTTAGCCTGGGGATTCGTTACAGGTTTTATGCACAGTGAGACATAGTTAAATTCAAGAAAAGGCATATTCATTTAAAATAAACAGTCTAACAAGAAAAGCTTATTATTTTAATTGATCTTAAATGATTTTACAAACCAGCTCTACATGGGTTTGGCTCACTATTCCCAATCAAGTTCTGGAAAAGCTTCAAATTAGACTTGGAAAATGCTCTTAAGCCAATTTCATTATTTTTTTCTTTTTGAATTTTATATTGTCTTTCCTCTTTTTTTTAATTAAGATTATGTTTTTTTTACAAGGTAGCTTGTTTTAAAAATTATAAACCTCATTGGAAAAAATATATTCACTAATCAAGTGCAAAATTTAGCTTGTGATTGTTGTTTCCTGTTTCCGCCTGCATGAGTTTGCCTTTTTAAGCAAGGATACTTAGAAGTTCATATGGATGAGTCATGACCTTTATGACATTCACAAGCTTGTTAAGCTGTTCTACAACTTGCCGCAAAACCTTTTCAGTTCCACAGACAACTATGGTAAAGAGAGCCTTGTCCTTGTTCAGACCAACAGCAAGGGATTCGATGTTGTAACCTCTTCTAGCAAAGACCCCTGCAATCCGGTTTATTATACCACTTTCATCACCCACGAACACTGAAATTGTGTGCCGTTGCATCCTTGAAAATTAAAAGAACGCAGTAGACTTGTTAATTCATCATGATTAAAGCTTCCATCTTGGATTATCTCCGACCAAAATATTGTATTTTTAAACAGGATGCATTAATGAACGACTTGAAGACTTAAAACACGGAGGAGATTAATATTAATTAAATTACCATTTTAACCAGATAGAGAAATTGAACCCTCTAAATTCAACAGAGGAAGAGACAAAACAAGGAAAAACAACAACCCTTTCAATATCAACTGAAACCCAATTGAAAACGAAACCTCTTTATATAACCACACTAACACGAACATAGACCCTCCCGCAATAAAAAATAGTTATCCTGTCAGGAAGAGCAAAACAAGGCCAGAGCAAAAGAGAAAAAAGAAATTGAAAGAGCAAAAAAATGGAGCTTGAGTTAGAGTTAAAGACTGACTTGGAGCGAGTCACGGTAGGCACAGAATCAGCAACAGACACTGCACTCCCATTATCTTTGCTAATGGCACAGGAGGAGACCTTAACAGCGTTGTTGTTCTTCCAAATAGCGGGCCTTGATAAATGTACAAAACCAGAGCTTTTCCTTGAAAACCCGCCAACAAAATCCAGTTTGGAAGATGGGTTTTGATCAGCTGTAATGCGACTTGAGAGCAGTAAAACAGAAGCCGCCATGACTGATTGCACTCACTTCGTGCGGCTAGTTTTCAGTCATATATTTTAGGGAGAAGGTGAGATGGCTAGCCTACATTTATAATAAGAGAAGCCACTTCTGGTTAATAGCACGTGGTCCCTTTTGTTTGTACGGACATTGCACTGAATTATTAAATCCAAATTTTAAATGGTCATGGTCGGACTCGGACAGATTGATGGAGATTCTAACAGAATATTTTTATTACTATTTTAAAATACTTTTTTTAAAAAATATTTTTTATTTTAAAATACTTTTTTTAAAAAATATTTTTTATTTTAAATTATTTTTTATAATATTTAATGTTTTTATCTTCTAATATTCAATATATATATATATATATATTGAAGTAGTAAATATTTTAAAAATAAACTATTATCATATTATCAACCAGCTTGAAAAAATAAAATAACTTTGTTTTAACAATATATTTTTTTAAATAATTTATAATAATATACGCTTGTTTGAGAAATAATTGCGATTATATTTTAAAATATTTTTTATTTATAAATATATTAAATATATATATTTTTAATATTAACATGTAAAAATAATTTTTAAAAATATACAGAGAGAGCCACTTGGATTCTTTTGTTATATAGGTCTTGTTTGGCACAGCTGTTGCTGTTGCTGTTGTGGTTAAAGTTAAAAAAAACAATTTCATGAAAAACATTTTTAGTTGTGGTTCGTAACTGAAATTGAAGTGTTTAGTTAAAATTGTGGTTGAGTTTGAGGTTTAATGAAAAGCAGTTTCGTGTGTTTGGTTAAAATTGTGGTTGAGTTTGAGGTTTAATGAAAAGCAGTTTCATGTGTTTGGTTACTATGCTTTTCATATTGCTGTTAACTTGTGAAATTACTTTAAAAAACACATACACATACATAATATATATATATATATATATATTGTTTTAAATATTGTAGATTAAAAATCATAAAAATAAAATGTAATTAATAATTCAAGTAAATTAGACACTTGTTTTTTCTTCAAAAATAAAAATAATTAAAATAAATATTTTTTATTTTTATTCATAAATATTTTTTAAATACAGTGACAAATCATGTCTACGTAACAAACAAACAAACAAATATAATTTTAAATTGTGTAAATATAGTTTTTTTTGTCTATATCTACTCCAATGATAAAAGCAATTTAGAAGAGCCATTTTAAATATAGTACAATTATTTTGTATATAATTTAATTATGCAATTAATTATATAATTAATAGGAGTAAGTTATATAATCAAATAATTACTTTAAAAAAAACCTCCAACAATATAATTATTAATTTTATATATAATTTTTTACTCTCTTGTTGAGGTATTTTTTAATAAAAACAAAAACAAATATTTTTAATATAGTTACATCATTTTCAATATATATATATATATATATACTCTACTATATATAATTATATATATATATATACCCCAATCTCCCCCCTACCGACAACACACACACAAACACACACACACACACACATATATATATATATATATTCATCAATATTTTATACTATTTATTCTGTTTTATTATTATTATTATTTAAAATAAAAATGAAAAAACCATGAGATGGATGAAAATGATCACATCACAAATATATTTATGTTCACATCATGGGGCACCAGAAGGCCTAAAGTGTTTTCTATATTTCTCCTATTTGATATCCACCACATCACCGAATACAATGCCAAGCAGAGATGTAAAAGCAGCCACAAAGGGGGCAATGGCCTGTTTGTCACCGTCTTCAATGTGTGTGACAAATCATACAAACCATGGAAGGTAACCCAGCATAGGTTTCGATGTTTGGCAACAACACGTGACAACAACTGTGCGAACATGTCGAAATGAATCCCATCTCTTCTCAACCTGTCAAAATCGAAGCCATTGTCTTGCAAGAATTGTACAGACTGGGAGACGAACAAATCTCTTGACAAATCGAACTGCAAATTGAACTCCCACGTGCCCTCAATATTGCCACTTGCGTCTACGAGGTGAGGGAGAAGACGATGCTTGTGTGTGGGGGGGAGGTGAGGGAGAAGACTGGCCTCTGTGTGTGTGGGCGGTGACGGGAAGAGAGGCAAAGATGAGGAGAAGAGATGCAGAGATGAGGGCCTAGTGGTTTTTTTTTTTACCAGTTTTCATATGTGAGAACTCAGATAAGGGAGGAGATGTAGAGATGAGGGTCGTGATTTTCATGTTGAGGCAGAGGTAGAGTGTGCCGTAATGCAAAAGCATCTCTTAGTTGCTTTTGCAACTACGGCCGAAATTCTAATTTTTTAGTGGGGTCCGCACTATAAAATTGCTTTCATGTTTGGTAAAATATGCGTTTGACTCTACGATGAGCTCAACCACAATTAGCTCCGCAGAGCCAAACACCCACATAAAAATTGCAAGTACTTCTCTTTTTCCAACTGTATAGGAACGATTTACTGCTGGCCCTGCAATAAATTGTGTCGCCGAGGTATTGCCGCGTGTCCTTTATTTGGACCACAATCCATCATCCCTCAGCCTCGTGTCTAATTTTCTGTTGATAATTGCCTCGCGAGACGCCACGTTTAAAATATTCCAAGAACCTCCGACAAAAAATTTCTTCCCAGTCTATTGAAAAAGAAAATTGCACAATATAGAGCCAGAGAAAGAGAACAGCATAAACTAGGGCTTCTGCCCGCTTCACAGCAGGCTGAAGCAAAAGTAAATTATTGTACTGGAAAAATGTCGACTTCGGTAATTTTTGTTATGCACAAGAGTAAGATCGTTGTTTGCCTGTGTGAAGAGGTTTAATAAACTGTCGGTTGCTTGGTGGTGGACGTGGCGGTGGCCCATTTCCTATTCTTCTGATTTTAGGGTATGTTTTTGTGGGGGAGAAGATGGATTTGTATTTGTTGTTGCCCGCCAGAATTTGATTTTGGGAGGAGTGGTGAGGTGTCGTTTATGTAAAGACGACCTGTTGCTCGCATATGTTGAGGGGGTAATTACATGGATTCTTGCTCTTAATTTACCCTAGAGCTTAATTAAATTAGGCAAACGGTGCTGAAATTGAAAAATAAAACTTTACAAAAATCTCGTGATTATTGAATACTAATAATATTGAAGAAATTGTAAATCAGTTAGCATTTTCTGTTATTATTATTGTTATGCAATCTGTTATGCATTGTACAGTCAGCTTATACAGCTCATACACAAGCCTTGCATGGCTACTTTATAGTTACAAATTGTTGTATAAATACACAACTAATCAATGAATGGAATACACAACATTATTCAGTATTTTCTTGCTCTCTAATTTCTACATGGTATCAGAGCAAAATCAGTAGAAATTTTTCTTCGAAAATCTTGTTTCTCAATATCCAGTTCATCCAGAAATCCAGTTCATCCACAATTACAATCACTCATTCAATTACACAAAAATTACCCAGATTACAATCACTCTAATCTTGTTTCTCAATATCCAGTTCATCCACAATTACAATCACCCATTCAATTACACAAAAATTACCCAGATTCATCACAATCACTCATTCAGTTCATTACCCAGAATTCCAGTTCATTGTTAAACCCAGAAATCCAGTTCACTCATCAACCCAGAAATCCAGCCACAATGACTCAACAAACCCAATCTGTCAATGGCAAAGAAATTGCCAATTCCAACCCAGAATTCTCAAATGTCTCAAGCCCCTATTTTTCTCACCATTCAGACCACCCCGGTCTGATTCTCATCTCAAAACCCTTAAATGGGAATAATTATTCTACCTGAAGAAGGGCCATGTCTTTGGCCTTGAATTCTAAGAACAAATTAGGGTTCGTAGATGGCTCAATCACCCCACCATCACCTTCAACAGACCCTGAGAACTATGCCTCTTGGTCTCGGTGCAATGATATGGTTCACTCATGGATTATTAACACAATTAATCCTGAAATTTCAGACAGTGTCATCTACTACAACACTGCCATTGAAGTTTGGGAAGACCTCCGAGAAAGATTTTCTCAGAGTAATGCTCCCAGGATTTTTGAAATTCAAAGAGAAATTTCTTATCTACGCCAAGAACACCTCTCGGTCTCACTTTATTATACAAGGTTGAAGGGCCTATGGGACGAATTGAGCTCCTACAGTGACTCTATACCCACGGGACAACAAGAACAACAAAAGCTCATGCAGTTTTTGATGGGGTTGAACGACACTTACAGTGGTGTTCGCGGCCAAATCCTCTTGATGAACCCTCTTCCCTCAGTCCGACAAGCGTACTCCTCGGTTTCTTAGGAGGAGAAGCAGCGTCTCCTAAGCTCCACCCATACTGGAGACAACCATGGTGGAAGTGCTGCCATGGCTGTTCGGAGTGGGAATAGCAGACCCACGGCCACAGTCGAAGGGAGAAGGAACGAACGACCATATGGGTCGCGCCCTTCTCCAGAAGTCTTCCATGGCCGCCCGCAGAGAGGAGAAGAAGAAAGGAGGAGGTTTGGGCTGAATGAAGAGAGAAGGAGATTTGGGCTGACACCCAAGGGCCGCCCGCAATGTACACATTGCGGGCAAATGGGCCATTGGGCCCAAACCTGCTTTCTCTTAAAAGGTTTTCCAGCCGGACACCCAAGGGCCAAATTTTCGGGCCCAGACCCATTTTCTAACAGACCTGCAGACTTCTACAACAGGCCAACCTCCAATAATGTATCCACGGGCCCAAGCCCATTTTATAACAGGCCAGCCGAATACAGCCAGTCCAAAGAAGAAAATAACAGTACGGCTATGGGGATTTCGGAGGAGCAGATAAAACAACTGCTGTCATTGCTTGACATTAAAAATGAGGCATCCAGTTCTCAAGCACATACAGCCACTAAACCAGGTCTGTCAAAAAAATCTCCTGCAGTTGGATTATTGACAGCGGGGCAACAGATCACATTACTTCATCTTTGAGGTCACTGTTCAAAACGGACACTGCTTGCTCATTATCTCCTGTAGTGTTGCCCAGCGGAAAAAAAGCGGAAATCATTGCAAAAGGATCATTGCCTCTTAATTTCGTTTATTATTTGAAAAATATGCTATGTGTGCCTACTTTCAAAGTGGATTTGATGTCGGTTAGCCGGTTGACGAAAGGATTGAATTGTTCAATAACCTTTTTCCCTTATTTGTGTATTTTGCAGGATCTGGCTACGAGGAGGATGATTGGTTTGGATAAACAACATGATGGGCTCTATTATCTGGTGGCACTGGCGCCAAAGAAACCCGACCCGAATATCTCACCAACACATCAAGCGACTTGCAACCTCACCATTTCGTCCGCTGATCTTTGGCATAACCAATTAGGTCATGTCTCACCATCTCGTTTAAATTTCATCGCAAAGAACTTTTTAAATTTTCCAGTTCAGTCAATTAAAGCTTGTCCTATCTGTCCTTTAGCTAAGCAAAGTCGTTTATCTTTTTGTCATAGTGTCATTTCTTCTGTAAAACCTTTTGAACTAATACATTGTGATATTTGGGGTCGCTATCGACACTCTTCAATTTCTGGTGCTTTTTATTTTCTCACTATTGTTGACGATTACACGCATTTTACATGGATATTTTTAATGAGTCACAAAAGTGAAGCACAATCGCTTCTCAAAAAAAAATTTAATTATGTTCTTACCCAATTTGAGACCCACATTAAAATATTTCGTAGTGACAATGGGGGAGAATTTACTTCTCTTCGCACTTTTTTTAATGATCATGGTGTTATTTTTCAACATTCTTGTTTTTATACACCCCAACAAAACGGGGTTGTGGAACGTAAACACCGTCATATTTTACAAGTAGCTCGAGCCTTAAAATTTCAGGCTAGTCTCCCTAATAATTTTTGGGGAGAATGTGCTCTTACTGCTGTACACATTATAAATCGACTACCCTCACCGGTTCTTTCTTTTAAAACACCATTCGAACTTCTTTATTCAAAACCACCTTCATTTTCTCATTTACGTGTTTTTGGCTGTTTAACTTACGCTACTAATGTAAACCCTTCCCATAAATTTGATAATCGTTCCATACTGTCAATTTTTATTGGTTATCCTGTTGGTCAAAAGGCTTATAAATTATATGATTTATCAACTGAATTTTTTTTTACCAGTCGCGATGTTATATTTCATGACATGGTCTTCCCTTTTGCTTCCCCTCCACACTCACCACCCGACCCATCATCAAATTTTAGCCCAATACCCATCCCGGCCCATGAACACTATGATTCTTTCACATACCCACCCACACCACCAAACACATTACCCGACTCCTCTCCTCCACCAGAAAATACTTCGCTCCCACCTTCCGCTTTCGAACATCCACCTCTACCTTCCCCACCTCAACCACCATCCCATGACTTAGCTCCCATTCGGCGTTCCACCCGACCCACGGCTCCACCAGCCCGGCTTCGTGACTACCTCTGCTCCACCGTTTCCTCATCCCAATCATCATCCTTGTTACCAGGTCCGGTTAAAGGTACGAAATATCCACTGGCTAATTTTGTCTCTTATCACCAGTATACACCTGCTCTTCATTTTTTTGCTGCTCAGATTAGCTCGGCCACTGAACCACGATCCTATTCCGAGGCTGCTTCTGATCCTAAATGGCAAGCAGTAATGGCATCTGAATTGCGAGCTCTCCAGGAAAATGGTACTTGGACTCTCGTCCCTCTTCCGGCTGGCAAGTTTCCTATTGGTTGCCGTTAGGTGTTTAAAATCAAACACCAATCAGATGGTTCTATTGAGCGGTACAAAGCTCGGTTAGTCGCCAAGGGCTTCACTCAGTTGGAAGGTGTTGATTTTCAGGACACATTTTCTCCCACTGCCAAAATTATTTTCGTCCGTTGCTTACTTGCTTTGGCTGCTTCTCACAAATGGCCAATACATTAGTTGGATGTCAATAATTCCTTTCTACATGGCGACTTAACGGAAGAAATTTGCATGTCACCACCACCTGGACTTCGACGACAGGGGGAGACTGACCTGGTATGTCGCCTACACAAGTCCTTATACGGTTTGAAACAGGCCTCTCGCCAATGGTTTGCCAAGTTTTCAGAGGCTATTTGCTCCGCGGGTTTTAAACAGTCACGAGCTGACTACTCTTTGTTCACCAGAAAATAAGGCAAGTCATTTACTGCCCTGTTAATATACGTGGATGATATTTTGATTACTGGAAATGATATTACTAGTATTGATGCAACTAAGAAATTTCTGCATAATAACTTTCGCATCAAAGAACTCGGTAATTTAAAATACTTTCTTGGCATTAAGTTGTCCACTTCTAAGAGTGGAATTTTTATTTCACAATGTAAGTATGCGTTAGAAATAATTGCGGATGCAGGACTGCTGGGATCAGCCCCGATTGATACCCCTATGGAGAGAGAATTGAAATTATCAGATAAAGTAATTTACTTAAGAATTCCAGCCAGTATAGAAGGCTAGTCGGCAGATTGATTTACTTGACTATTTCTAGGCCTGATATAACATATGTTGTACATGTCTTGAGTAGATTCATGCATCAGCCTCGGAAATTGCATATGGAAGCAGCACTTCGAGTTATCAGATATTTGAAAGGAGCTCCTGGTAAAGGTTTATTTTTTTCTTCAAATAATGATGCTAGATTGAGAGCTTATTGTGACTCAGATTGGGCAGGTTGCCCACTTACTCGGAGATCCACTACCGGTTACTGTATCTTTCTTGGGCCCTCATTGATATCTTGGAGATCAAAACGACAGAAAACAGTTTCTCTTTCTTCAGCTGAGGCAGAATATCGAGCAATGACAGGAGCATGCTGTGAGTTAACTTGGCTTCGTTCTCTGTTGACAGATTTGGGTCTCTCCCACGAAGAGCCTGCTTTATTATACTGTGATAATCAGGTTGCTCTGCACATTGCAGTCGATCCAGTTTTTCATGAGCGAACAAGACACATAGAAATGGATTGTCACTACATTAGAGATAAAATTCAAGATGGGTCGATAGTTACGAAGCATGTGAACTCTGCACACCAACTGGCAGACATCTTGACAAAGCCTCTGGGAAAAGATTTATTTGTTCCTATGATTCGCAAGTTGGGAGTGCAGGATATCCACTCTCCAACTTGAGAGGGAGTGTTGAAGAAATTGTAAATCAATTAGCATTTTCTGTTATTGTTATTGTTATGCAATCTGTTATGCATTGTACAGTCAGCTTATACAGCTCATACACAAGCCTTGCATGGCTACTTTATAGTTACAAATTGTTGTATAAATACACAACTAATCAATGAATGGAATACACAACATTATTCGGTATTTTCTTGCTCTCTAATTTCTACAAATAAAAGCATGCAAATACAAGTTCAATAAGTGTGTGCTTTACGATGGTTTTTTTGTAATTAAAGTAAAATTAATGTAGAAAATAAAATATAATTTTAATGACATTTCATCACACTATCAAACAAACTCTAAAACTAAAATAGAGCTTGTTTTTACAGCATGATTTTTTTTATAAAAAATAATTTTTTTATTCTATGTGCTAATTTTAAAAATAAAAATAATTAAAAAAATAACTATCATAATATCAAACACTATATAGATCTACTAACATAATCAATTCTCTTCATAAGAAAATACATTTAATATGTATATTGATTTATTACACACACACACACACACACACAACACACACACACACATATTTAAATGATTGGAGTTTTAGTATCTGTTTGATAGTGTGGTTGAAATTGCTTTTAAAAATATTTTTTGTTTATAAATACAAAATGATATATTTTTTTTTATTTTTAAAATTATTTTTGACATCAGTACATGAAATTAATCTAAAAACATAAAAAAAATTTAATTTAAAATAAAAATATATTTTTTTAAATACTTTTGAATCCCATTGATAAACAGGGTCTAAGGAGATAAAATGAATAAAAAAATATTTGATTTCATGTTTAATTATAAAACACGAGTTACTTGCCCGCGCGCTGCGCTGGGCTTTTTTATATAGAAAACTGAATGATTTTTATGCATGTTGTAATTAGTTATCTTAATATTTAATTAGTAAAATTATAATAGATTAAATCTGTTAAAAATAATATTTTTTCACCTAAAAGTAACATTGTAATCGAGGGGAAGTGACTCGTATATTTTTTCAGTAATTATGGTATCATTCTAAATAATTTGTTTGTATTTATGTATCTATACTCTTAGTTTTGACTTTTAATTTTTATTAGAATTTGTCTTTGTATTAAATGTAACTTTGGTTAAAAAACAGAGTAAGTTAACCTTTGGTGGTGTGAAATGAACGTAAAACCCTTTCTTATGCATGTATAGTTAATCTTTAGTTGTTAGTTATTTGTTATATTTTTTAAGGCGTTAATATTAAATAAATATCAAAATATATAATTATTTCTAACAGAAAAAGCTTTAAAATATTTTTTCTCATTATTTTAAATGCATTATTTATAATAAATTAAATATATTAAAGAGCTAAATAATTGAAAGTCTTGTAGATTGATTGTTTCGCTCTAATGTAAGCATTATTAAAAAATAAAGAACAATTAACATTTTTTGACATGTTATAAAATTTGTTTTTGGCTGCGGCGAAGTGTAGGCAAGGGACTCATATATTTTTTATTTGTAGATAATTTGAGAAAAAAATTTCACCTATTTTGTCTATTTGCAGTTTCGTATATTTCAATTCATGTAATATTAGATAAATTGCCCAAATTTTGCCAACTGTTTCGTCTATGTGTTACTTCGTATATTTTTTTTATGTATGTGATATTAGATATGAAATAACATCAACTGATGAATTATTTTGATTATTATTCTCATTGTTATTATCATGATTGTTAAATTGTCATAATTATTGTAGCTGTCATTATAAATATTATTAAAAATAAATCATATTCTAATTATTATTGTTCATACTATCGATGACAACATAATTTTTGTTAGAAAAGAAATTAAATGATTTTTTTATTTTGTAAGATTTATTCTTCATATTATTATATTAAAAGTATTTTAGAATACTGATATTTTTTTTTTGAAAAAAAAACTAGGCCATTCATATATATATATATATATATATATATATATATATATAGGTGCTAATATGAAATAAATATCAAAATATATAATTAGTCCAATATATTTATAAGATTTTTTTTATAAATAATCATTAATATTATTTTGAATGTCTTATTTATAATAATTAGAAATTTCAACACCTAATAATATTTTTGAATGCCTTATAAATGTTTCTTGCACGCGCAACAAAACAATTAGTTATATATAATTTAAAAAATATCTCTTTTTGAACCAAATAAATTTTTTATGTTAAAAAAACATGGTTCTGGCCGCGACAAAGCGCGAGTAAATGGCCTGTATTATTTATAATTTTTAAAAAATATTCATTGCATGTGCAGCAAAACAATTAGTTAATTATATATATATATATATATATATATATATATTGACATGTCTCACGCCCATTGTGGAGAAAACAATTAATTATTATAATTCATGACTGTTCAAAAATGACTTTTGCAGATTGTGAGTTTCGAACTCGCGCATTCGTCGTTTGCATCGCGCGCCTTAAACGCTCGGCCAAGTAGCCTCCTTGGTCTATCCTTGTATACAAATGTTACTTATATTATTATGTTATTTAACTATTCAAGTCCACAATGCTTATGAGTCTAGATGAACAGTGAACAATGCACAGTAAAAGCCGGAGCTGATTTAGCTGTTGAACAACACAAACCACTATTGAAATCATTGTTTATTACTGTTTGAAATTGCGAGCTCCTTTAGCTATTCTATAAAATAATAGTCGCGGTGCGCGTAAGCTGACCCAGATACCCCGATTATAGAAAAAATTATAAGTAGGAAAAAGAAAAAAAATGTTTTAGAAAAATGGGTATGGCCCGGACACCTTGATTATACAAAAAAACCAAAAAAAAATGTATAAGTGAGAAAAAAATAGGGAACAAAATGTAAGAAAAAAAGTGGGTCCGGAGATTAAAAAAATATATACGCGGGGAAAAAATCATGATGTGCGTAAGCTAACCCGGATAAAAAAAAATGTATAAGTTGAAAAAAAAAACATTTTTGGAACAGTAATGAACAGTGAAAATATTGTTCATTACTGTTCCAAAATCAATTTTAACCCTGTGAGATTCGAACCCTCGCCTGCAGAGAAACGACGCGCGCCTTAACCACTCGGCCAAAGGACTTGGTTGTGCTATTGTAGGATAGAAACAGTACTTATATGATTAAATATTTTAAAAGCAATGTTCGAAAATCAATTTGTTGCCTGAGCGATTCGAACCCTCGTCTGCTGGGAAATGGCGCACGCGTGTTAACCACTCGACCGAAGGATTTGGTTGTGTTATTGTAGTGTATCAATAATACTTATATTATTTTGTAATCTTACTATTCAAGTCCACATTGCTTATGAGTCTAGGTGAACAGTGCCGAATTTACAGTAATACCGCGATCTCTTTTAGCTATATGACGAGTTGGCTAGCCCGCGCGTTGCGCTGGGTTTTTTTGATATAGTAAACTAATTAATTATTCAGTCTATAAAAAATTATTTAGTTAATAGATAGCAAATTATAATCGTTAAATTATATTGTAGATTTTTTTTTCTGTATCGAATTAGTTGGTTGCTGCTATCAGTTTAAGTGCTCGGATAATAATTTAGTTGACAACTCTCAAAATTATAATCGATAAAATCTATTAAAGATGAGTGAATTGTATTTTATAGTCAATTCATTAATGGGTGAACTTGCCTAAATATTTTATCGATTTATGGAATTTGCATATTGAAAAACTATAATTGATTAATTATTGGGCGTGTTTTAATTGTTCTGACAGTTATTTAATTGGTGGACGTGAATTTGCAATTAATAAAATGAATAAAAGATGAATTATTTATTTCTTGTATCGAACTTGTTGATGGTTGAGTTTATTTTAACGAAAACGAACGATTTAACCGGCAGATAGCAAAATTGCAACTGCTAAAATCTATTAGAAATGGATTATTTCTGGTTGATTGCCATTTTGTGTCGATTTATTTAATTCATAGATTGCAAAACTGCAATTGATTGATTGTTTGGTGGTCTTAATTGTTTTGACAATTATATAATCGGTTGATGAAAAAAATGCAATCGATGAAATCAATTAGAGATGAATTACTTTATTTTTTGTAGTCAATTGGGCATTCGTTGGCAAGTGAGTGTGTCGTAATTGTTTGGCTTATTATTCTCTTTTTTCTTTTTTTTGTTTTTATTTATTCTTCACGTCAAATAATTTTTGAAGATCTAATAATATTTTTTTTTGTTTTGTCATTTATTTTATTTTTTAATTGCTTTTTGTAAAAAAAAATATTATTAGGTGTTGAAATTTCTAATTATTGTAGATAAGGCATTCAAAATAATGACAATAATTATTTGTCAATTTTTTCCTTATAAATATGTTAGAATAATTATATATTTTGCTATTTATTTCATATTAGCGCCTTAAAAATAATGATAATAATTAGTTGTAATTTTTTCTCTGATAAATATGTTAGACTAATAATATATTTTGCTATTTATTTCATATTAGCGCTTTAAAATATATATATATATATATATATATATATATATCATCCCTTTTTGGAATTGCGATCTCCTTTAGATATTCTATAAGATAATAATAGTTGTGGTGCGTGTAAGCTGATCCGGACACCTGATTATATAAAAAAATGTATAAGTTGGAAAAAAAAGAAAAAAATGTTAAGAAAAAATAAGTCCAGGGATTATTTGTGGCGCACTTAGTTGGCCAGGAACTAAAAAAAATATACTTGGGAAGAAAAAATCGTGGTGCGCGTAAGCTGACCCGGACACCTCGGTTGGAGAAAAAAACAAAAACAAATGTATTAGTGGCAAAACAAAACAGGGAAAAAAATGTATAAAAAAAGTGGATCCGGAGATTAGTTGTGGCATGCGTAAACCGGCCCGAACACCTTAGTTATTAAAAAAAATACCTCCTTTTTTAAAAAAAAAAGAAAAAAAATCCAAAATCAGTTTTGCTGTCTGAGCGGTTCGAACTCTCGCGCGCCGAATCTGCCAACGCACAGACAACAACTCGGCCACAGCTACTCCTTTGTCATTTCTACTATACAAATTAAAAAAATAAGCCCTGATAAAAAAAAACCGAGCTCATGTAGGCACGAAGTAGCAGACCAAATGTCCAGTCCACAATAACAAATAGTGAACGGGTCGAACTCCTTTAGCTCTTTAGGGAGCGAACTTGCACTCGCGTTGTGCTGGGTTCTATTTATGTAAAAAACTGATTGATTTTATGCATGTTATAATTGATGATTTTAATATTTAATTAGTAAAATTGTTGTATCGAACTTGTTGATGGTTGAGTTTATTTTAACGGCAATGAACTATTTAACCGACAGATAGTAAAATTGCAACCGCTAAAATCTATCAAAGATGGATTATTTCTGGTTGATTGCTATTGTGGGTCGATTGCAAAACTAGAATTGATTGATTGTTTGATGTATCTTAATTGTTGTGATAATTATATAATCGGTTAATTAAAAAAATGCAATCGATAAAATCAATTAGAGATGAATTAATTTTTTTTGTAGTCAATTGAGTATTCGTTGGCGGTTGGGTGTGTCGTAATTGTTCGGTTTATTATTCTCTTTTTTCTTTTTATTTATTCTTCACGTCAAATAATTTTTTAAGATCTAATAATAATTTTTTTGTCATTTATTTTATTTTTTAATTGCTTTTTTTAAAAAAATATTATTAGGTGTTGAAATTTCTAATTATTGTAGATAAGGCATTCAAAATAATGAGAATAATTATTCGTCATTTTTTTCCTTATAAATATGTTAGACCAATTATATATTTTGCTATTTATTTCATATTACCTCCTTAAAAATAATGATAATAATTAGTTGTAATTTTTTCTCTGATAAATATGTTAGACAAATTATATATTTTTCTATTTATTTCATATTAGCGTCTTAATATATATATATATATATATATATTCTTTACTTTTTGGAATTGCGATCTCCTTTAGGTATTCTATAAAATAATAATAGTCGTGGTGTGTGTAAGCTGATCCGAACATCCTGATTATATATAAAAAAATATATAAGTGGGGAAAAAAACAGGAAAAAATGTTAAGAAAAAATGAGTCAAGGGATTATTTGTGGCGCGCTCAGTTGGCCAGAAACAAAAAAAATATATACTTGGGAAGAAAAAATCGTGGTGCGCATAAGCTGACCCGGACACCTCGGTTAAAAAAATAACAAAAAAACTATGTATAAGTGGCAAAACAAAATAGGGAAAAAATGTAAAAAAAAAAGTGGATCCGGAGATTAGTCGTGGTGCGCGTAAGGTGGCCCAGACACCTAAGTTATTAAAAAAAAATTATTCTTTTTTGTATAAAAAACAAACAAAAACCAGTTATTAGAAAAAGAAACCCTTTTTAAAAAAAACCAGTTCTTTAAATAAATAAAAAACCAAATCAGTTTTGTTGTCTGAGCGGTTCAAACTCTCGCGCGCTGATGCTAGCAGCGCTCAGACAACTGCTCTGTCACAGCCACTCCTTTGTTATTTCCACCATAAAAACTACAAAAAAAACCCTGTGTAAAAAAAAAGAGCACATGCACGCGAAATACCGGAGCAAATGGTTCGTCCATAGTACACATGAGTGTACATGAAAGTGGCTGACCGAGCTACTTCAGATTCTTTGTAATATATATATATATATATATATATATATATATATATATGCACAAATGCACATCACTACATATATATAATATATATTATATAGATATATAATGCAGAAGTGCAGCAGTGATGTGGCCAAAGGCATATCACTATTGCAAAAGTGCAGTGCAGACATTAACATTAATTTGCTTGTGAATTTTGGTCAGGCAAGCGGGCGGGAGATTAACGCGTGGAGAAAAAGAACATTACTCATAAATTGAATTTCAATGTGAATTTTTTACTTTTAAGCACCCATTCTTTCACAGTCACATATGGACACGCCGAAGCAGCAGATAATATATCCAATCTACAGTGAAAATGAGTCTAGATAAATAGTAATAAACAATAGTTAACCGATCTATATCCAATCTACAGTGAAAATGAGTCTAGATAAATAGTAATAAACAGTAGTTAACCGATCTATTTTAGTTTCTTTAGTAATAGTAATAGTAATGTGGCCATTTGGAGTTTAATCGTCCATTTTTTTTAAAAGTATTTTAAAAATTATATATATTAAAAAAATTAATTTTAAAACACTAAAAATAGTTAATAATATTAATTGACTATTATATAGTTAATAAATGCAAAGTAAATCGGTGTTGCTTGCTCCATCAAGCAAGTTAAGAGGTAAACTAGCCGTCTCGTTCAAGTCGTGATTTTATTTCTAAAGATTTTCCACGTCATTGTCATTTTAATCTCTGCTCGACTCTGCCGTGCTTAGATACAGAATAATAAATTGTCCAAGGTTTAATAAATTAACTATGTTTTTTTAATAATTTTTAAATAGAATATTTTTATTTGAAATTTTATCGTTATTGTTTTTACATTTACTGTAAAAAATACGCGTTCAGCCTGGGTATTTTTTTTTTATCTGAAAAATTAAATCATCTGGTTCGTGGGAGAAAGGCAGGTCGAATGGCCATGCACATGCAGTGAAGCTGAACCTAAGGAAATACATGCCATGCATACACTGGATCAAGAATCCAGGGATGGCAGTTTGCCCATTAACCCAGGAAATTAGAATAGTTCCAGTCCCCCGGACTAAGAAGTTCGAATTTTTATCTATCATATATGTAACTGTATTATTACTCTTTAATATAAAAATATTTAAATATTGTTTGTGTTTTTTTTAAATAATAATTTTTACCATGAATTCATGATATAAGTTACACTAGACGAAATGTTTTTTAATAAAATATCAAGACAGATAAATTTTCTCTACCCTAGTCAAAATCATAACCAACTCTTGTTAACTTGTTCAATATTCAATTCTTGTCATGAAAACATGATAACTCTATAAAAATAGTACATTAAGATGAATTATAAATATTAATTTGTAATTAATTCAATGTTGAGCCATGAAATCGAAAAAAAAAAAAAGATAAACAAAAAAAAACTACTTAAATCGATTTATAAGGTCGAGACATCCCCAAAAAAATACTCTATAAAAAAATGTGAAACTAAATTCTTGATCAATTTAATATTGAAGGATAAGATTAAAAAACAATCAAAGTCAAGTTAGACTAGCCCACTAAACTCACAATTTGGATCATGAGATCATGATGATTTGAATAAAAACAATTAAAATTAATTTTGAAGCTCTATTTCCAATTGATTTAGTGTTTAGATTTGAAATTCAAAATAAAAAAATTCACAAGACAGAAATAACTTCACATAAAAAAATAACTTATGTTTACTAAGTTCAATTCCTAAACAACTTTTATCGGAACATTAAATTATACATGGAAGAAAAACTAAAAAAAATTGAATTGTTTGGTCGTGAAATTGAAAAATATATGAATCAAAAAGGTTGAAAAAAACTCAATTCAACTCAGATCTACCTTCCAAACTCATGGCCCGAGTCATAAAATTAGAACAACTTCATATAAACACACTAGAAAAACATGAAGCCCAGTTAAGAAAATATATATTAATAAAAATGACCCAAAACAATTAGTATAGTCAACTATAGTCAATTTGTCAAACCTGTTGTACACAAAAAATCTTGCATATTGAATGAATACGCTAGAAAATATGGTGCTAAAATTATAACAATAAATATGATTACAAGAAAAAAATAGAAACTCTCTTAAAGTACTTTTCACGTGCATAAATTCTCTAATTAAATGTCAGATCTAGATCTTGTTCTTGTTCGAATGAGAAGATATTCACACGGGCTCAAAAGTTTTAATCGTGTGAAAACTTGACTTGAAGGACTTTAATTGACTTAGTAAAGATAATTGACTTAGTAAAGATTATTCACACAATCTCAATTTGTAAAACAAACCCAAGAAAAAATGTTTTGAAAAAGGAGGAAACAAGCAGAACAACCTTTAAGTATAACTTTTTATCTAGTCTAAATCTAAATCTACATCTAAATCTAAATCTAAATTTAATTTATGTTAATATTTTTTATGTAATCTAATTAACTTGATGGTACAAAAACAACTTGTTTAATTATTAAACAAAATTAAAATGAAAAAAAAAACTCAACCCAACTCTTCATCTACGCATCACAAACAACCACCGAAAAAATCAAGGATAGAGTTGATAAAAATAATAAAATTAATTGAAAAAAAGGGGCACCTGCTTTGACATTCATACGAGTGTGCTTGCCCGCGCGTTGCGCTGGGCTTTTTTCTATGTAGAAAACTAATCAATTTTTTACATGCTTTAATGAGTTGTTTTAATATTTAATTAGTAAAATTATAATAGAAAAAATATGTTATAAATAATTTTTTTCCGCCTAAAAGGAATAGTGTAATTGAAATGGGAAGTGGTTCGTATATTTTTTAATTGCAGATAACCTAGGTAATAATTTTTTTTTATAAATTGCTTTTTTCCCTAGTAATATTAGATTTGAAACATTATAAATAAAAATATTGTTATTTTTTTCCAGAAATAAACTAACATTTTTTGCGTGTTATAATTAGTTATTCTAATGTCCAATTAGTAAAATTGCAATAGATAAAATATGTGATAAATGAGTTTTTTGCGTGGTGTAATTAGTATGCTTGCCTGCATGTTGTGCTAGGGTTTTTTCCATGTAGAGAACTAATTGATTTTTTACATGCTGCAATTGGTTGTTTAAATATTTAATTAGTAATATTATAATAGATAAAATATGTTATTAATTTTTTTTCCTGCCTAAAAGGAATAGTGTAATCGAAACGGGAAGTGACTCGCGTAGTTTTTTAATTGTAGATAACCTAGATGAATTTGTAAAAAAAAAATTGCGTTGTATTTTTTTCCCAGTAATATTGGATTTGAAATATTAAAAATGAAAATATTGGAATTTTTTTTTAAGAAATAAATCTAAATAAAAAAAATATGAAATTTAAATTGAAAGCCTTTTTTTTATTCTATAAGATTTATTAATTATATTATTATATTAAATATATTTAAGAATACTGATATTAATTTTTTTTAAATATTGTAGGTGATTTTTTTCCTCTCTGTATATATTTTTAGGCAATAATATTCAATAAATATTAAAACATATAATTAGTCTAACATATTTTATAGTGTAATCGAAATGGGAAGTGGTTCTTATAATTTTTAATTGTAAATAACCTGGGTAAATTTGTAAAAAAAATCTATGAGTTGCTTTTTCCCCCCAGTAATATTAGATCTGACAGATTATAAATAAAAATATTACAATTTGTTTTTGAAAATAAACCTAATTTTTTTGCGTTCTGTAATTACTTATTTGCCGTCTAAAAAGAACACTGTAATCGAAACGGAAAGTGACTTGCATATTTTGTAATTGTAGATAATCTATGTAAATTTGTCAACCCTTTTTTTTTAGTTGTATTTTCCCCCCAGTAATACTAGATCTGAAATATTTAAAATCAAAATTTTGTATTTTTTTTAAGAAATAAACTTGAATAAAAGAGCACGAAATTAAAATTGAAAGTCAATTTTTTTTATAAGATTCATTCATCATATTATTATATTAAATGTATTTAAGAATGATGATATTAATCTTTTTTTTCAAAAATTTCTAGGCCATTTTTTTTCTCTCTTTATATATTTTTAGGCAATAATATTCAATAAATATTAAAACATATAATAATGACTTATTTGCCGTCTAGAAGGAATATTGTAATCGAAATAAAAGTGACTTGTATAGTTTTTTAATTGTAGATAACCTACTTAATATTTTTTTTGAGTTGTCTTCTATCCCCAGTAATATTAGATTTGAAATATTAAAAATGTTTTTTTTAAGAAATAAATCTAAACAAAAGAGTATAAAATTTAAATGCAAAACAATTTTTTTTAATTTTATAAGATTTATTAATCATATTACTATATTAAATGTATTTAAGAATATTGATTTTGATATGTTTTTTTTCAAAACAAATTAGGTCATTTATTTTCTCTCTCTGTATATTTTTAGGCGATAATATTCTAAAAATATTAAAACATATAATTAGTCCTGCATACTTATGGTGTGATCGAAATGGGAAGTGGTTCGTATATTTTTTAATTGTAGATAACGTAGGTAAATTTGACAAAAAAAAATTATGAGTTGTTTTTTTTCCTCAGTAATATTAGATTTGACACATTATAAAAAAAAATATTGCAATTTGTTTTTAAAAACTAAACTTAATATTTTTGCGTGTTATAATTACTTATTTGCCGTCTAAAAAGAATAGTGCAATCAAGACGGGAAGTGGCCCGTATATTTTTTAACTGTAGATAATCTAGGTAAATTTGTCAACCTTTTGTTTTTTTTAGTTGTATTTTTCTCCAGTAATATTAGATATGAAATATTATAAATCAAACATTAAAGTGACTTGTATAGTTTTTTAATTGTAGATAACCTATTTAATATTTTTTTTGAGTTGTCTTCTATCCCCAGTAATATTAGATTTGAAATCTTAAAAATGTTTTTTTTTAAGAAATAAATCTAAACAAAAGAGTATAAAATTTAAATGCAAAACAAATTTTTTTAATTTTATAAGATTTATTAATCATATTACTATATTAAATGTATTTAAGAATATTGATTTTGATATGTTTTTTTTCAAAACAAATTAGGTCATTTATTTTCTCTCTCTGTATATTTTTAGGCGATAATATTCTAAAAATATTAAAACATATAATTAGTCCTGCATACTTTATGGTGTGATCGAAATGGGAAGTGGTTCGTATATTTTTTAATTGTAGATAACGTAGGTAAATTTGACAAAAAAAAATTATGAGTTGTTTTTTTTCCTCAGTAATATTAGATTTGACACATTATAAAAAAAAATATTGCAATTTGTTTTTAAAAACTAAACTTAATATTTTTGCGTGTTATAATTACTTATTTGCCGTCTAAAAAGAATAGTGCAATCAAGACGGGAAGTGGCCCGTATATTTTTTAACTGTAGATAATCTAGGTAAATTTGTCAACCTTTTGTTTTTTTTAGTTGTATTTTTCTCCAGTAATATTAGATATGAAATATTATAAATCAAAAATAAAAGTGACTTGTATAGTTTTTTAATTGTAGATAACCTATTTAATATTTTTTTTGAGTTGTCTTCTATCCCCAGTAATATTAGATTTGAAATCTTAAAAATGTTTTTTTTTAAGAAATAAATCTAAACAAAAGAGTATAAAATTTAAATGCAAAACAAATTTTTTTAATTTTATAAGATTTATTAATCATATTACTATATTAAATGTATTTAAGAATATTGATTTTGATATGTTTTTTTTCAAAACAAATTAGGTCATTTATTTTCTCTCTCTGTATATTTTTAGGCGATAATATTCTAAAAATATTAAAACATATAATTAGTCCTGCATACTTTATGGTGTGATCGAAATGGGAAGTGGTTCGTATATTTTTTAATTGTAGATAACGTAGGTAAATTTGACAAAAAAAAATTATGAGTTGTTTTTTTTCCTCAGTAATATTAGATTTGACACATTATAAAAAAAAATATTGCAATTTGTTTTTAAAAACTAAACTTAATATTTTTGCGTGTTATAATTACTTATTTGCCGTCTAAAAAGAATAGTGCAATCAAGACGGGAAGTGGCCCGTATATTTTTTAACTGTAGATAATCTAGGTAAATTTGTCAACCTTTTGTTTTTTTTAGTTGTATTTTTCTCCAGTAATATTAGATATGAAATATTATAAATCAAAAATAAAAGTGACTTGTATAGTTTTTTAATTGTAGATAACCTATTTAATATTTTTTTTGAGTTGTCTTCTATCCCCAGTAATATTAGATTTGAAATCTTAAAAATGTTTTTTTTTAAGAAATAAATCTAAACAAAAGAGTATAAAATTTAAATGCAAAACAAATTTTTTTAATTTTATAAGATTTATTAATCATATTACTATATTAAATGTATTTAAGAATATTGATTTTGATATGTTTTTTTTCAAAACAAATTAGGTCATTTATTTTCTCTCTCTGTATATTTTTAGGCGATAATATTCTAAAAATATTAAAACATATAATTAGTCCTGCATACTTTATGGTGTGATCGAAATGGGAAGTGGTTCGTATATTTTTTAATTGTAGATAACGTAGGTAAATTTGACAAAAAAAAATTATGAGTTGTTTTTTTTCCTCAGTAATATTAGATTTGACACATTATAAAAAAAAATATTGCAATTTGTTTTTAAAAACTAAACTTAATATTTTTGCGTGTTATAATTACTTATTTGCCGTCTAAAAAGAATAGTGCAATCAAGACGGGAAGTGGCCCGTATATTTTTTAACTGTAGATAATCTAGGTAAATTTGTCAACCTTTTGTTTTTTTTAGTTGTATTTTTCTCCAGTAATATTAGATATGAAATATTATAAATCAAAAATAAAAGTGACTTGTATAGTTTTTTAATTGTAGATAACCTATTTAATATTTTTTTTGAGTTGTCTTCTATCCCCAGTAATATTAGATTTGAAATCTTAAAAATGTTTTTTTTTAAGAAATAAATCTAAACAAAAGAGTATAAAATTTAAATGCAAAACAAATTTTTTTAATTTTATAAGATTTATTAATCATATTACTATATTAAATGTATTTAAGAATATTGATTTTGATATGTTTTTTTTCAAAACAAATTAGGTCATTTATTTTCTCTCTCTGTATATTTTTAGGCGATAATATTCTAAAAATATTAAAACATATAATTAGTCCTGCATACTTTATGGTGTGATCGAAATGGGAAGTGGTTCGTATATTTTTTAATTGTAGATAACGTAGGTAAATTTGACAAAAAAAAATTATGAGTTGTTTTTTTTCCTCAGTAATATTAGATTTGACACATTATAAAAAAAAATATTGCAATTTGTTTTTAAAAACTAAACTTAATATTTTTGCGTGTTATAATTACTTATTTGCCGTCTAAAAAGAATAGTGCAATCAAGACGGGAAGTGGCCCGTATATTTTTTAACTGTAGATAATCTAGGTAAATTTGTCAACCTTTTGTTTTTTTTAGTTGTATTTTTCTCCAGTAATATTAGATATGAAATATTATAAATCAAAAATAAAAGTGACTTGTATAGTTTTTTAATTGTAGATAACCTATTTAATATTTTTTTTGAGTTGTCTTCTATCCCCAGTAATATTAGATTTGAAATCTTAAAAATGTTTTTTTTTAAGAAATAAATCTAAACAAAAGAGTATAAAATTTAAATGCAAAACAAATTTTTTTAATTTTATAAGATTTATTAATCATATTACTATATTAAATGTATTTAAGAATATTGATTTTGATATGTTTTTTTTCAAAACAAATTAGGTCATTTATTTTCTCTCTCTGTATATTTTTAGGCGATAATATTCTAAAAATATTAAAACATATAATTAGTCCTGCATACTTTATGGTGTGATCGAAATGGGAAGTGGTTCGTATATTTTTTAATTGTAGATAACGTAGGTAAATTTGACAAAAAAAAATTATGAGTTGTTTTTTTTCCTCAGTAATATTAGATTTGACACATTATAAAAAAAAATATTGCAATTTGTTTTTAAAAACTAAACTTAATATTTTTGCGTGTTATAATTACTTATTTGCCGTCTAAAAAGAATAGTGCAATCAAGACGGGAAGTGGCCCGTATATTTTTTAACTGTAGATAATCTAGGTAAATTTGTCAACCTTTTGTTTTTTTTAGTTGTATTTTTCTCCAGTAATATTAGATATGAAATATTATAAATCAAAAATAAAAGTGACTTGTATAGTTTTTTAATTGTAGATAACCTATTTAATATTTTTTTTGAGTTGTCTTCTATCCCCAGTAATATTAGATTTGAAATCTTAAAAATGTTTTTTTTTAAGAAATAAATCTAAACAAAAGAGTATAAAATTTAAATGCAAAACAAATTTTTTTAATTTTATAAGATTTATTAATCATATTACTATATTAAATGTATTTAAGAATATTGATTTTGATATGTTTTTTTTCAAAACAAATTAGGTCATTTATTTTCTCTCTCTGTATATTTTTAGGCGATAATATTCTAAAAATATTAAAACATATAATTAGTCCTGCATACTTTATGGTGTGATCGAAATGGGAAGTGGTTCGTATATTTTTTAATTGTAGATAACGTAGGTAAATTTGACAAAAAAAAATTATGAGTTGTTTTTTTTCCTCAGTAATATTAGATTTGACACATTATAAAAAAAAATATTGCAATTTGTTTTTAAAAACTAAACTTAATATTTTTGCGTGTTATAATTACTTATTTGCCGTCTAAAAAGAATAGTGCAATCAAGACGGGAAGTGGCCCGTATATTTTTTAACTGTAGATAATCTAGGTAAATTTGTCAACCTTTTGTTTTTTTTAGTTGTATTTTTCTCCAGTAATATTAGATATGAAATATTATAAATAAAAAATAAAAGTGACTTGTATAGTTTTTTAATTGTAGATAACCTATTTAATATTTTTTTTGAGTTGTCTTCTATCCTCAGTAATATTAGATTTGAAATCTTAAAAATGTTTTTTTTTAAGAAATAAATCTAAACAAAAGAGTATAAAATTTAAATTCAAAAGAATTTTTTTAATTTTATAAGATTTATTAATCATATTACTATATTAAATGTATATAAGAATATTGATTTTGATATGTTTTTTTTCAAAAAAATTTAGGTCATTTATTTTCTCTCTCTGTATATTTTTAGGCGATAATATCCTAAAAATATTAAAACATATAATTAGTCCTCCATACTTTATAGTGTGATCGAAATGGGAAGTGGTTCGTATATTTTTTAATTGTAGACAGCGTAGGTAAATTTGACAAAAAAAATTTAGGAGTTGTTTTTTTTCCTCAGTAATATTAGATTTGACACATTATAAAGAAAAATATTGCAATTTGTTTTTAAAAACTAAACTTAATATTTTTGCGTGTTATAATTACTTATTTGCCGTCTAAAAAGAATAGTGCAATCAAGACGGGAAGTGGCCCGTATATTTTTTAACTGTAGATAATCTAGGTAAATTTGTCTATCTTTTGTTTTTTTTTTAGTTGTATTTTTCTCCAGTAATATTAGATATGAAATATTATAAATCAAAAATAAAAGTGACTTGTATAGTTTTTTAATTGTAGATAACCTATTTAATATTTTTTTTGAGTTGTCTTCTATCCCCAGTAATATTAGATTTGAAATCTTAAAAATGTTTTTTTTAAGAAATAAATCTAAACAAAAGAGTATAAAATTTAAATGCAAAACAAATTTTTTAATTTTATAAGATTTATTAATCATATTACTATATTAAATGTATATAAGAATATTGATTTTGATATGTTTTTTTTCAAAAAAATTTAGGTCATTTATTTTCTCTCTCTGTATATTTTTAGGCGATAATATCCTAAAAATATTAAAACATATAATTAGTCCTGCATACTTTATGGTGTGATCGAAATGGGATGTGATTCATATATTTTTTAATTGTAGATAACGTAGATAAATTTGACAAAAAAAATTTATGAGTTATTTTTTTTCCTCAGTAATATTAGATTTGACACATTATAAAAAAAAATATTGCAATTTGTTTTTAAAAATTAAACTTAATATTTTTGCGTGTTATAATTACTTATTTGCCGTCTAAAAAGAATAGTGCAATCAAGACGGGAAGTGGCCCGTATATTTTTTAACTGTAGATAATCTAGGTAAATTTGTCTACCTTTTGTTTTTTTTTGAGTTGTATTTTTCTCCAGTAATATTAGATATGAAATATTATAAATCAAAAATAAAAGTGACTTGTATAGTTTTTTAATTGTAGATAACCTATTTAATATTTTTTTTGAGTTGTCTTCTATCCCCAGTAATATTAGATTTGAAATCTTAAAAATGTTTTTTTTAAGAAATAAATCTAAACAAAAGAGTATAAAATTTAAATGCAAAACAAATTTTTTAATTTTATAAGATTTATTAATCATATTACTATATTAAATGTATATAAGAATATTGATTTTGATATGTTTTTTTTCAAAAAAATTTAGGTCATTTATTTTCTCTCTCTGTATATTTTTAGGCGATAATATTCTAAAAATATTAAAACATATAATTAGTCCTGCATACTTTATGGTGTGATCGAAATGGGATGTGATTCATATATTTTTTAATTGTAGATAACGTAGATAAATTTGACAAAAAAAATTTATGAGTTATTTTTTTTCCTCAGTAATATTAGATTTGACACATTATAAAAAAAAATATTGCAATTTGTTTTTAAAAATTAAACTTAATATTTTTGCGTGTTATAATTACTTATTTGCCGTCTAAAAAGAATAGTGCAATCAAGACGGGAAGTGGCCCGTATATTTTTTAACTGTAGATAATCTAGGTAAATTTGTCTATCTTTTGTTTTTTTTTGAGTTGTATTTTTCTCCAGTAATATTAGATATGAAATATTATAAATCAAAAATAAAAGTGACTTGTATAGTTTTTTAATTGTAGATAACCTATTTAATATTTTTTTTGAGTTGTCTTCTATCCCCAGTAATATTAGATTTGAAATCTTAAAAATGTTTTTTTTAAGAAATAAATCTAAACAAAAGAGTATAAAATTTAAATGCAAAACAAATTTTTTTAATTTTATAAGATTTATTAATCATATTACTATATTAAATGTATTTAAGAATATTGATTTTGATATGTTTTTTTTCAAAAAAAATTAGGTCATTTATTTTCTCTCTCTGTATATTTTTAGGCGATAATATTCTAAAAATATTAAAACATATAATTAGTCCTGCATACTTTATGGTGTGATCGAAATGGGATGTGATTCATATATTTTTTAATTGTAGATAACGTAGATAAATTTGACAAAAAAAAATTTATGAGTTATTTTTTTTCCTCAGTAATATTAGATTTGACACATTATAAAAAAAAATATTGCAATTTGTTTTTAAAAATTAAACTTAATATTTTTGCGTGTTATAATTACTTATTTGCCGTCTAAAAAGAATAGTGCAATCAAGACGGGAAGTGGCCCGTATATTTTTTAACTGTAGATAATCTAGGTAAATTTGTCTATCTTTTGTTTTTTTTTGAGTTGTATTTTTCTCCAGTAATATTAGATATGAAATATTATAAATCAAAAATAAAAGTGACTTGTATAGTTTTTTAATTGTAGATAACCTATTTAATATTTTTTTTGAGTTGTCTTCTATCCCCAGTAATATTAGATTTGAAATCTTAAAAATGTTTTTTTTAAGAAATAAATCTAAACAAAAGAGTATAAAATTTAAATGCAAAACAAATTTTTTTAATTTTATAAGATTTATTAATCATATTACTATATTAAATGTATTTAAGAATATTGATTTTGATATGTTTTTTTTCAAAAAAAATTAGGTCATTTATTTTCTCTCTCTGTATATTTTTAGGCGATAATATTCTAAAAATATTAAAACATATAATTAGTCCTGCATACTTTATGGTGTGATCGAAATGGGATGTGATTCATATATTTTTTAATTGTAGATAACGTAGATAAATTTGACAAAAAAAAATTTATGAGTTATTTTTTTTCCTCAGTAATATTAGATTTGACACATTATAAAAAAAAATATTGCAATTTGTTTTTAAAAATTAAACTTAATATTTTTGCGTGTTATAATTACTTATTTGCCGTCTAAAAAGAATAGTGCAATCAAGACGGGAAGTGGCCCGTATATTTTTTAACTGTAGATAATCTAGGTAAATTTGTCTATCTTTTGTTTTTTTTTGAGTTGTATTTTTCTCCAGTAATATTAGATATGAAATATTATAAATCAAAAATAAAAGTGACTTGTATAGTTTTTTAATTGTAGATAACCTATTTAATATTTTTTTTGAGTTGTCTTCTATCCCCAGTAATATTAGATTTGAAATCTTAAAAATGTTTTTTTTAAGAAATAAATCTAAACAAAAGAGTATAAAATTTAAATGCAAAACAAATTTTTTTAATTTTATAAGATTTATTAATCATATTACTATATTAAATGTATTTAAGAATATTGATTTTGATATGTTTTTTTTCAAAAAAAATTAGGTCATTTATTTTCTCTCTCTGTATATTTTTAGGCGATAATATTCTAAAAATATTAAAACATATAATTAGTCCTGCATACTTTATGGTGTGATCGAAATGGGATGTGATTCATATATTTTTTAATTGTAGATAACGTAGATAAATTTGACAAAAAAAAATTTATGAGTTATTTTTTTTCCTCAGTAATATTAGATTTGACACATTATAAAAAAAAATATTGCAATTTGTTTTTAAAAATTAAACTTAATATTTTTGCGTGTTATAATTACTTATTTGCCGTCTAAAAAGAATAGTGCAATCAAGACGGGAAGTGACCCGTATATTTTTTAACCGTAGATAAACTAGGTAAATTTGTCTACCTTTTGTTTTTTTGAGTTGTATTTTTCCCCCAGTAATATTAGATCTGAAATATTATAAATCAAAAATAAAAGTGACTTGTATAGTTTTTTAATTGTAGATAACCTAGTTAATATTTTTTTTTGAGTTGTCTTCTATCTCCAGTAATATTAGATTTGAAATGTTAAAAATGTTTTTTTTTTAAGAAATAAATCTAAACAAAAGAGTATAAAATTTAAATTCAAAAGAATTTTTTTAATTTTATAAGATTTATTAATCATATTACTATATTAAATGTATATAATAATATTGATTTTGATATGTTTTTTTTCAAAAAAATTTAGGTCATTTATTTTCTCTCTCTGTATATTTTTAGGCGATAATATTCTAAAAATATTAAAACATATAATTAGTCCTCCATACTTTATAGTGTGATCGAAATGGGAAGTGGTTCGTATATTTTTTAATTGTAGACAGCGTAGGTAAATTTGACAAAAAAAATTTAGGAGTTGTTTTTTTTCCTCAGTAATATTAGATTTGACACATTATAAAGAAAAATATTGCAATTTGTTTTTAAAAACTAAACTTAATATTTTTGCGTGTTATAATTACTTATTTGCCGTCTAAAAAAAATAGTGTAATCAAGACGGGAAGTGGCCCGTATATTTTTTAACTGTAGATAATCTAGGTAAATTTGTCAAACTTTTGTTTTTTTGAGTTGTATTTTTTCTCTAGTAATATTAGATTTGAAATATTATAAATCAAAATATTGTAATATTTTTTAAGAAATAAACCTGAACAGAAGAGCACAAAATTAAAATTCGAAGCAATTTTTTTTATAAGATTTATTCATCATATTATTATATTACATGTATTTAAGAATACTGATATTAATTTTTTCCCTTTAAAAAATCCTAGGTAATATTTTCATCTCTGTAAATATTTATAGGCAATAACATTCAATAAATATTAAAACATATAATTAGTTTTATATACTTTAATTTGACATAAATGTAAAAATATATAATTAATTTGACATATTTTAAATAATATATTTAATTTAAAGAATAAAATTGAAGTAAATCCAAACATTGATATTATATAATTTAAAACAAAACCTGAAATTAAAAAAATTAGGACTGAAATCAAACCTGAAATTAAAACTTGCATAGAAGGATAAAATTGAAAGAAATCAAATTTTGATACTGAAAATATTAAGGATTTATAATAAATTTGTATGGAAGGATGAAATTGAACTAAATCAAAACTTTGATACCAAATATATTTAGAATTCCAACCCAATCCGAGAAATTAAAAGTATGAGGACTGAATTGAAACTTCAATATATAATCAAATTCAATTGAAGGACGAAATTGAAACAAATCAAAAGTTATATAATAGCAATAAGGGCCAGAAAACAAAATTACAACGTTGAGGGACTGAAATGAAATTTGACAAAAAACAGCCTAGCTGACGTCATCTGGCGCAGGCAGGAGAGAGAAATTCAAACGACCATTGACACGTATCCGGACACCATAGTGCCACACGCGTCGCACCATGTCGAAGATAACATGCCTGAAAACCATTCTAGACGTTGGTTGAGTATTTTTGGACGTCGGAGTATGCCATACGTGCCGTCCGAAACACGCGTGAGCGTGGAGACGGACGACGCATCCGGCGACGCGCCAAACAGTTGTCAGGCGGAAAAAAAAGAAATTGGCTAATTACCGGAAAGCCCCTCACCCCCAGGCGTGTTTTTTGTCCTTTTATAGGGACAAAATCGTTAATACACTGTTCAATGAAATATTAAAAAATAAAAAACTGGTCGGACGAACCGGGCCGGATCGAAAACGGTCAATGACCGTTCAGCCCCTGAAAATGGCGGCGTTTTTTGTCTTTTTCGGGGTTTTTTTTCGTTAATACACTTTTCAAAAAGCAAAAAAAAAAGGTGGACGTGCGCCGCGATGCACCGAATCAAATTGCGAGTAAATAGTGGATATGAGTCACGGTGAACAGTGATTTACTGTGCAAATAGCCGACGTCCTTTAGGTTTTTTTGTTAATTAACATTAAAAGCAACAATTTAATTGTTGGAAATACGTCTCATGGATGTGACAGTGCATTTAACTATATCAGAAATGGATAGTCTTAACCATAAAAAAATGTGCACACGTCAACCAAAATACATGGAGAATTAATTGTTATTTTATTATAATTAAATATAATAATACCCGTGATAAAAGAGAAAAATAACAAGAAAATCAAGTTTAAATATACATAAATAACCCTTGACCATAAGCACTGATATTGTTAATCCAAAAGGCATTTTACTAATCTATTGTACACTGAAATAAAAAAAAAAAAGATAATACCCCAGAATAAAGACTTGTGATTTTTTGGTTCCAAGATCATTAATGCCCTCTTAAAAAAGGCTACAATATATTAGTTTAAAGGGAAAAATAATTATTTTATTATTGCTATCCACCGTAAAAACACACAGCTATTCCTACCCCCTGCGTTTTTGTACGTACGTACGTATTTACATACATACGTACATATACATACATAAAACTGTAGATTATTATTATTATTATTATTATTATTATTATTATTATTATTATTATTATTATTGTCTTTCCTTGACTAGCTAAATTATTATTGCCAAGATATTTGACCACGCTCCCTTACCTCCGAAACACCCTATTCAACGGTTCAAATCAATCTCTAACATCCCGTAACTGCAGATGGCGATGGCACTAATCCAACGAATATAATACAAATGGGCTCCACTCATACAAGCCTAATATCTGAACTGCGATATACCCGAATATCTCTCCATTTGTCGCCCCAAGCCCAGCCGGCACAGGCACAGCATGCTCTCCCTTCTTCCTCCCGAACTACCCTCTCTCTCACCATAAACTAAAAACTCTCTCTATAATCCATTTTTTCACTCCTTGAAGATTTCCAGGTATCTGTCAAACTCCTTCCCTGCCTCGCTCTCTAATTCTATGATTTTAAATCAAATCCTCATGCTTAATACCTGACCATCATCAAATTCAGTTACCATTAATCACTTAGAATTTGTTTAAATGTGGGAATTGTTTGTATGAATCGAAACATTTAGCTGTTGTTAGGTTTATTTAATTTCGACATTTTTTTTGTTAATCGTATCTTAATCATCTAATAGTCGCTATGGCTGGTTTACTTTTATTACCTCTCGAGCTAATGTATTTGAGAATTTAAATATCTGGTAGCATGATATTAGGTTTTAATGTTTATTTATTTATTTATAAATAATGTTTAATTAGTATTAATATTGTGAACTACAGGCTGGCGAAGGCAGGTGTGTGTATCAGATATGAAACTATTTGTTTAAAGCTTAGCTAGAGACTGAAATTTATCGCAATAATAATGGCTTCGAGAGCAATCTTGCGGAGAAAGCGATCCCTCTTTGATTCCTTGAGGGAACCGAATTGCTTGATCCAGGGAGGGTTTTCGAGTTTCCAGTACGGGCGAGGATCGCCTCAATCAAATGACCTGCAGGAATCGAGATGCGTTATCAATCATCCGTTTGGGAGTACTGATAGTAGTAGTGAAAGAGGTTTGTCATTGGTTTCCAGGGATGGGGTGCCGAAGGTTTTAGCTGCAGCAGGGTTTCTTAGGTATAACTCTTTTGGAAATTCAGGTTTAGGTCGTGGAATTGGAAGTGGAGATTCATTTTCTTCTTTGGGGATTAGGTGTTATCTGCAGTCTGTAAGTTTTGCTTCAACAGCAACTGCTGGTCAACCTGAATCTGGCCATGGAAGGGATAGAAATGAACAACCAGATGCCAAACAGTCGAAGGAAGCTTCACCGGAGGAGTGTGATGAAGCTGTTGAAGATTTGACTGAGGTAAAAGCCAAGGCTAAGGCTAAGCAGGCTCATGAATCCCTAAAGCGCACTAAAACGGTAATGCAGAAAGTATGGGCTAAGCTTTTGGGGATTGGCCCAGCTTTGAGAGCCGTTGCTTCTATGAGCAGGTTAAAAATTCTACTCCTTATTTCTTTTGGTTTGAGTTAAGTCATTGATTACACATTTACAATCCATTCTTTATTCAGGGAAGACTGGGCTATGAAGATTCGTCATTGGAAGGATGAATTGAAGTCTACTATACAACACTATTGGCTGGGTACTAAACTACTCTGGGCTGATGTCAGGATTAGCTCGAGGTTATTGGTGAAACTTGCCAGTGGGAAGGGCCTTTCTAGAAGGGAAAGGCAACAACTAACACGTACTACTGCTGACATATTTAGGCTGGTTCCTTTTGCTGTTTTCATCATCGTTCCATTCATGGAGTTTTTGCTGCCAGTATTCCTAAAACTATTTCCCAACATGTTGCCATCAACCTTCCAGGACAAAATGAAGGAACAGGTAGAGATACACTCTGTGAGCTTTGTCAGTTCAATGGTCACGATATCAAATGGTTTCGTAGGAAAAGAGTAGGTGTTCCTTCATACTCAAGTTCCATATTAAATGCTTGACTTGCAGGAGGCATTGAAAAGAAAGCTAAATGCAAGAATTGAATACGCTAAGTTTCTTCAAGACACCGTGAAAGAAATGGCAAAAGAAGTCCAGAACTCTCGAAGTGGAGAAGCAAAGCAGACAGCAGGAGATCTTGATCAGTTTATGAACAAGGTACTTTTTTCCTTGCCCTCCTCCAAGCAAGAGAATGATATCTACTTCACATTTCAACTCTTGTATCACAAGCTAATGTCAGGTTTCATTCTGCCATCCAAACAGGTTAGGACAGGTTCTCGTGTTTCCAATGAAGAAATTTTAGGCTTTGCCAAGTTATTCAATGACGAGCTTACTTTGGATAACATTAGCAGGTCCTCATCTCTTCCGTCACATCAGTATTTCTGAAAGTATCTTGTCCTTTCCTTTCAGACTGCCCTTGAGTTAACAAAGCACTGCCTGTTATATGCAGGCCTCGGTTAGTAAACATGTGCAAGTATATGGGTATCAGCCCATATGGAACAGATGCATATCTACGTTATATGCTTCGGAGAAGACTGCAAGAGTAAGATATCTCTTGTTAATTGTTTCTGGTATTTCTAGGAAATCTGTTCTTCTGTACCTTCATAAGTGAAGACTAATGATGTGAACTATGAAGAATGTTGTTTTTTTTCCTTATTAGTCGACTCTTATTTCATAATTGATTTAGAATTTATCCAATTATATATAGTGATTTGAAAAAAATTGTTGAAGTATGTCCATCAAATCTGACTGTTTATGCTTTATGAAATGGAGATATACATGTTAAGATCTTTAAAAGATTTGCAGATAAATTATTGCCTATTTAGGACTCGGATTTCCCAGAAAGGGGGGCAAGAAATTCCATGAAACTCTAAATAATTGATTAAATTCTTTCTTTAAACCTTTTAAGTTTGTTAAATCTGGCAGGATCAAGAATGACGATAAGATGATTCAAGCTGAGGGCACAGAGTCCCTTTCTGAAGCTGAACTTCGTCAAGCATGTAGAGATCGGGGCTTGCTTGGATTGCTTTCTGTGGATGAAATGCGGCAACAGGTTTGTCTAAATTTGATATTTGTAACTTTTACATCCTTGGCAGAAGAACAATGATAGGGTACACAGGAGAAAAGAAAATGTCAAAGCCCTTGGTTGGAATCAAAATCTATTTATCATGGTAATTACATGAAACCATGACCACAATTATGCCTCTTGAATCAGCTGTAAATAACTATCACTTCCCAGTTTCCATGCAGCTAAAGAGCCAAGCTACTATTGTAAACAGTGAAGAGATTTTATCATACCTATTTATTAAATGTTTTAACTGCAATTGGCATTGCCTTTCTTCTTTGTTTAATTCATTTACCTGGCCATGAAAACTCGGATGTCATGCAGTGACCTGAAGCCAAGTTCCTGATATATATGATAAATAACAACTCATCTCGAGTTCTTCCTCTAATACACTAAAGCGCCCCCCCCCCCCCCCCCCCCCCCCACCCACCCACAGCATATTGCCAACTGTGAAGAAGGTCAATGAGTCTTCCTCTAGATTTGCTAAAATAACAGGGCATGTCTGAAGTGAATCTCACTACTGAGTTTTCAAAAATGCCATGCACAAAGAAAGGAATACCATTGGTCTCAGTTATTTTTTATACTATTCTCCATAGAAAGTAAAGAAAAAGCTTCATGTTGTCCAAGAATGTAAATACTTATCTTCCTGCGCAGTTGGGTGACTGGTTGGATTTATCTCTCAATCACTCTGTTCCCTCCTCTCTGTTGATATTGTCTAGGTAACTTAATGCTTCATTTTTCATACTTGTCTCAAGAAAAATGGTTGCAATCTTATATTTTTTCCTTATTACGCTCTACAGAGCCTTCTCTATTTCTGGAAGAGTTAGGCCTGAGGAAGCTGTCCAGGCTACACTGTCATCTCTTCCGGACGAGGTCGTGGATACTGTTGGAGTTACAGCCTTGCCATCTGAAGATTCAGTTTCAGAAAGGAGAAGAAAGTTGGAGTTCCTAGAAATGCAAGAAGAACTGATTAAGGTTGGTTATTTGTTTGACAATTGCAATGGCATTTTCCCTGTCTCTCAAACCCAACGAAGTAGTTGCATTTGCATATTAGGTTTCGTTGCTGTCCAATAAATTCTACACATGCATTCATAATATGTATGCTGCATTTGTGTGCATGGTAGAGTGCTGTGTTTATAGATTTCATTTTCCTGCTTGCTTTATTTTGAGGTTTTCCTTAAAGCTTTAATTTGGTCATGATTTCTCCTGTTTTATTTTTCGTCCACCTATTAGCTTGTACAGTGTCCTCTTTGCCATTCTTACTCTATTTAGCTTATATTCATAAATTCAGCATTTGAATAATACATCTCGTTACAAAATTCTAAATAATAAGGCCTTGCCCTGTTATGGACTCTTCAATGTATGGCTCAAGGATATTACAGTTGCGATAGCAATGGGCCCTGGCTTCACTGTATTCTTCTGAACACACAATCCTAATTAGCATCTGTGCTGTTCATGGAGCATATACAGTAGCCATATGCTGCTAGATTTATTGTGGTTTGTTTAAATGCTTTGCTTTTGGCTAGTTGCTCTAAATAAAACTATTATGCAGGAGGAGGAAGAGGAGGAGGAAGAAGAGCAGGCCAAGATGAAGGAATCTGTTAGTAGTCAAAAGGACGTGGCTTTGGAAGAGATGACTATTCCAACAGCTAGAGAAGCACAAGAACAGGCAAAAGCAAAAACATTGGAGAAACATGAGCAGCTTTGTGATCTCAGTCGTGCATTGGCTGTTTTAGCTTCTGCATCTGTAAGGACCAGGAACATTTGTTTTCTGTTACACATCTTTCTCTTATAATTTTATGTTATATCATCTACTTACTCCACATTATTCACTGCTACCTATTCTAGTCTGTAAGCAGGGAGCGAGAAGAGTTCCTGCGACTTGTCAAAAAGGAGGTAGGAACAGCTAAATTGTTTCTGATTTGTGATCCTTTACATCTAATTCTGAGGGCATAAAAGGGGATGACACCACTCTTTTCTATTTATTCTTTTAACAATCTTGCTGTCACATGACTTTCTAAGAAATGGTGGAATTTCCATGTTCTTGTTTTTTCATTTTGAACTTCATGCATTTAAGTCATCCAAGATCCACTTTTGACAGCCCGGTTCAAGATCACCTGTGAGCTTTCTTGCAATTTTTTCACTGTTAGGCTGCATGAATGTGTTGCAATGTCTGTTGACATGAATTTTTTTTGTTTCTGGCACTATCTGCTCATTTAGTTTATATGTTATGAACCCTGTGATAATTTGTTTTGTATGGCATTCATCTTTATGTTTCTGACCTTATCTGCACATTTAATTTATATGTTCTGAACCCTCTGAGAATTTGTTCGGGTATGGTTCAAACCTCCTTGATGACCTGGCAGTGAACCCCTATCCATTTAAGTTAGACAGGAAATATACTGCTCCAATTCCTCTTTGGAATATGGTGCTTGTTCCTGGGAGATTAAACCTGTAATGCTATCGAAGAAGTGTTCTTTTTCTTAATATTTTTGCTCTTCTGTTGATTAATGGTCTTGCTAGAAGTTGTCTGCTGAGGGTAAATTTCTTTGTACTCATTCTTGTTAGAGGTAAATACTGTATTTGGTGTTGATAGAGTTTTAATAGAGCTCTCATTAGCTTATACAGGAATTCATCTACATGAAGCAAGAGAATATCCTGACCTTTTAGTAAACTTTGATAACTCAATTATTTGGAGATCTCCATCTAGACCATTCTCACTTAAATAGCTTCGCAGTTGGAGTCTGTAGATTTGAGTTTTGCTAAGCTGCATTTCCTCCACCTCACTCATTTGTTATGTCATTCCAGATAGACTTGTATAACAATATGGTGGACAAAGAAGGTGCAGAAGGTGAGGAAGAAGCTAAGAAGGCATACAAAGCTGCTAGAGAGGAGAGTGATCATGCTGCTGAGACAGATATCTCTGACAAAGTTTCTTCAGCCCTGATCAATAGAGTAAGTTTTTGGAAGAATCTTTTGCTCTGCTAGCTTCATTATCCATTTTTAAGTTTCCATTCAAGTCCTTTTCTTATAGAATACCAATGCATACTATTTGAAGCTCTGAACTGGATTGTAACTGAGGATGTTGCTGTGATGTGTGCACATTTCAGGTAGATGCCATGCTCCAAAAGCTGGAAAAAGAAATTGACGATGTTGATGCCAAAATTGGAGATAAATGGCGCCTGCTTGATAGGTTTGCTTTTTTCTGTTTTTTGAAAATGTGGGGATTGTGGTGGTTTTATGTTGAACACACTCTGGAAGTGCACATGGAAATTTATTCAGGCTACCCCTGAAGAAGTTTTTCTGAAAATAAGCTTGATATCTGTGCTTGTAGTTGTCCAAAAACTGAGGCTAGGGATGTACATTGCTCTGCATCTTAAAAGGCATCTGAATAGCGTAAATCAGTTAAAAGTTTATCGTGAAATCTCACAGAAATTTATAGACCAATTGGATTGCAACTGAGTGATGAGTGGTTGTCACAAAACATAGTGCATTTATATACACATACATTGCCGGCACCCAATACTGCCTGTCAAGTGTTTAAATCAATCAGAGGCTCATTTTATTGTTGCCCCTTTCTTTTTCGTGTTGTTGGCATCTGTCCTGGTTTCCATGTCTCAATGCCCCCCAAAGGAAAAGAGGCATATTTGTCCTTTTGATATCCTGGGTGGTAAACAAATACATATGAAATCAAAATATTTTGCTACCTTAGAAGACAAAGGTTCACAATTCACAATTTGGTACAACTTGTTTGTGTTTAGTTGCTCGTATGTGAAGATTGCCTCAATGACTTAAGCTGTGCAAGATGATACAGGGGCAAACAGCATGTATGATAGTTTGGAATCACTCTTGCAATTTTATGGCTCAATTTGGAGATCTTAGGGTTTTCAAACAGATGTTAGTCAGAAGAAGATAATGCTTTATGCCTGGAAAATTATTGTTGGTTTCATAGCACTTGATTTTACTTGATGTTTCACATTTCTATAAGCTTGATATATATAATCTGAATTTACTGGTGTCTCAGCCAGTGTTAGGAAATGCTGCTGCTCTTTGTCCCTGCAAGATGATTACTGTTTACATGCTCCACTCAATTATAAGTTGTTTGCTTGCATTAAACCCACGATTTTCCATTGCATACTAAAAAAAAGGTGCCCTAGCCTCAAGAATTTTGGTCTGAACTTCTGAGGTGGTTTTTAAGAATTACCCCAATAAATCTTCATTTCTGATGTCAGGGATTATGATGGTAAAGTGACTCCTGAGGAGGTTGCTTCTGCTGCAATGTACCTCAAGGATCACTTGGGAAAGGAGGGCATCCAAGAACTCATAAGCAATCTTTCCAAAGACACTGGTTAGTGATGAATTCCATCTTTTCTTGTCAGATCTCTCGCAATCAACTTCACGAGATGAATAATTTATATATATGCTTTAGGGCTAGTTTAGTTATATATATGCTTTACATTACTCTTCGTACATTGTTTTAACCTCCCAAGCCCAAGTATAATTTACTATTTTCTGTATTTTGGTGCAACAGAAGGAAAGATCCTTGTGGAAGATATTGTCAGACTAGGCAGTGAAATGGAAGATGCTGATGAAGTGGAGAAAGGAAAATCATAGAAAACATGTACCCAAAATTTTCCTTTTCTGTTCTTTTTTTCGTGCCAAACTTCCATCTTTTTCGGTTGAGTTGCTGTTCTGTTGTGCCATGTATTCCGTTGACTGGACACTGGGGATGGCACCTGCATCGGTATCCATGAAATTTGAAAGCAATGGAAAAAAAAATGGAAAGGTAAGGAAAATGAAAGATTCTGTCAACAGTAGGTAGCTGAAATGCATATATCGGATCCTCTTTTAAATGGGATCTGTGAAAGAAAAACAAATATGAGTGGACAAATTAGTACAATTATGACCTTGTTTAGCATTGTAGCCTAATAATAATGGCGGCATTGTTGTTTGTTGATGACGTGTATATTTTGCAATAATTTTATAGCATGCATTTCGTAGATGACACCATCCTAATGCCTTTTTACCTTTTTACATGGGATTTTTTAACAGCTAGAACTAATCACGGCTGACTGCTAAGAGTAAATCCAGGAGATTAAACATCCCCTTGTAAGGGTAAGGATAGCACCAAAGCCGCCAAACTGCCTTCCTAAATTCCACCGGCCGTTGATCTGACTAATTATTGTCCTGCTTACCCGCCCGCCCAGTCAAGTTACTTGGGAGCTACTTCCAATTAATGCTGGTTGCTGAGAACTCGGATCCTCCTCCACGGTTTCATGTACCAAAACCCATCATGTTCCGGTGCCTTTCGTGATGCAGGGGACCAAACATTCCCTTCCGTAATGCAGCTTGGAACTCGCTATCTATTTGAGTCAACTAACACCATCCATTTAAAAGAAGTACATGGTAAGATTTTAAATCGTCTTTGGCTGGTTAATGGCTCATTTTGTGTCGATTATATTATAGAGGGTTCATTTTATCAAAACTCAGGAGCCTAGGGACCAGCAATATTTTTTAGCTAAACTCGGAATAGTCCATAATCCAAGACAGCTCAACACCAACTTACCAAGCCCAACCTGGGTAGGAATTGATTGAAATTTCTGAATATTTGGGGAACATAGGGTATTTGGAGCTGCAATTTGAACCGTAGTTTTGTAATTTTTTATGTTTCTTGATTGTTTTGATGCACTAGTATTAAAATTGATTTTTTAAAAATATATATAAATTTATGCGTTCCAGAGTGAAAAAAATATGTTACGAATCTATTTGTTTTTGCATTTCAAAAACACTTTTAAAAAATAATTTTTTTACTCTAATTTTTTCTCTCCATATCACTCTAATGTGACAATATCAAGAATAAATTAATATATATATATATATATATATTATTTTAATATAGTTTTAAACAAAAAAAACATTTTAGAAAAACAATCACCGTTAAAATACCAAATTAGCTCTAAAAAAACAATCTTACCATTATTTTCGTCACCCTTTACTCCGGAGAAATAGTTGATGATGATTCCATTTAGACACAAACTAGTCAAATGCCAGCACTACGTTGCCGGCGTAGTGCGGGCGGAATAAATAATTTTTATAGCTGTTGAGATTAAAATACAATATTTTCACATATAAAGTTTAATATAAAAAAAAGATCAACAGCCTCTATCGTAATAACAGTAACATCGAAGTCTTAACTTTTTAAATTATCATCATTATCACTATCAAAACAATAAACATTATTCAACAAATGTGAGAGAAAAAAAATTAATAAAAAACAGCACGTAAGAAAAACAAAATAAAATTATTATTATTATTATTATTATTATTATTATTATTATTGCTTTAATAATGGGGAGAGAACGAAATAAAATCAAAAGCTTTAAAAAAGCCTAAAAACATTAACAAAAGATCAAATAGAATAAATAGAATAAATGACAAAGAAATAAAAATTATTGACTGAGAAAAAAATTATATGACTTGGAAATTAAAAACAATTATTACACTATGTTGCAGGCCGAGTAAAAAGTTTAATATAATAAAAAAGACTATCATACCCTATTCTAAAAATAGCAACATCAAAGTTGTAACAACTAAAACTATCATTGTAGTTACTGGCAAAACAATAAAAAACATCAAATTATCCCTAGAGAAAAAAATTGAAAAACATTAACAAAAGAGTAACTCATAAAAATTAAAAAAAAATTCTTCTTCTTCTTCTTCTTCTTCTTCTTCCTCTTGTTGTTGTTGTTGTTGTTGTTGTTGTTGTTATTGTGTCAATAATGAAAGAAAAAAAATAAAAGACTAAAAACTATCCTAAAAACTTCAACAAAACATCAAACAAAAAAATAAAAGGAAAATAAAAATTATCATTATTATAACAATTAAAACAATAAAAATTATCAAATTATCCCGAGAGGAAAAAACCGGAAAAAAATTAACAAAAGAGTAAGTAAGAAAAAAATATTAAATTATTATTATTATTATTATTATTATTATTATTATGTTAATAATAAAAAAAATCAAATAAATGAAAAACTAAAAAAAGCATAAAAGCTTTAACAAAAGATTAAACAAAAAACTGAAATAAAAACTATCAAGAAAAAAAAGTCATTATTATTATTATTATTATTATTATTATTATTATTATTATTGTGTGAACAATGAAAGCAAAAAAAATAAAAGACTAAAAAATATCCTAAAAACTTTAACAAAAGATTAAACAAAAAAATAAAATAAAAATAATAATAATAATAATTATTATTATTATTATAACTATTAAAACAATAAAATTAAAAATCAAAGCTAGACACATTTATATGTACATGGATAAAAGTAGAGATTATTATAGAAATAAAAGGATTAAAAAAAATTAAAAGTATAAGGGCTCAAATGAACATTAAATATAAAGGGATTAAGATACAAAATTAAAAGTTTAAGCGCCGAAATGAAAATTAAATATATTAACAATTTTAATCAAAGGACAAAAATGAAGAAATTGAAACTACTGTACCGATTAAATTCATCTTTTTCTATCCAGTCCGAAAATTAAAAGAAGGGGGACCGAAGTGAAAAATGGACATTGAATCAATTCCAATCGGAGGACCTAATCGAACAAAATCAAAACTTATATACCAGAAATCAGGGAAACAAACGAAATTAAAACTGAAGGGACCGAGGTGCAAAAGGTGACAACTCGGGGGACGCTCCTGCAATTGCACGTGCAAGGAGAGAGAAACGTCCCCGGCGTCTTTAAACGGCCACCGCCGCTTCTCCAGAAATTATATACAGTCACGCGCCACTGCGGGAGGAAGAAAACACAGAGGCGCATCGGAATAGGCTCCGGAATCTCGTCTCCGGCCACCGAATGACGCCGCACGCGCAGCCTAAACAGGGCGTCAGACTGAACACCGTGTGGCGCGTGGTGGGCACGCACTGACAGCGTCGGGAAGAAATAATAAAAAAATTAGGGTCAATGACGGTTCTGCCCCTGTGCTCAACTCAATGTTTTTGTCTTATTAGGGGCCAAAACCGTATTTAGCCACTTTCAAAAAATAATAAAATAAGAATAAGACCGGCGGCCCGGACCGGTCCGACCCGATGTGGTCAATGACGAAGGAGCCCCTGATTCTGGCGGCTTTTTTTGTCGTTTTGTGGGGGCTTGTTCGTCAATACACTGTTCAAATCCGGATAAAACAAAAAAAAAGCGAACGAACTCGCGCGATGCACGGAGAAAATATGTCAAATGAACAGTAAATCTCTCTGATGCTACAGTACCGGACTGAGCTGTTTTAGTATATAGGACGAGCGAATTTGCCCGCTCCGCTGGGCTTTTTTATATATATAGAAAATTGATTGATTTTATAGATATTATATTTTGTTATTTTAATATTTAATTGGTAACATTGTAATTGATAAAATCTGTTAAAAATGGTTTTTTTCAACTAAAAAATGATTGAATATTGCTATTGCTAAAAAACTTTTGATAAAATTTGTTAGAAAATTTACTAAGAAGGTGAAATGATTTGTTAGAAACTTGTTGTCATGGAAACTCTGGTTAAAAAAAACACAAAAAAAGAAACCGGTTTAAAAAAAAAGATTTGAACACGACGGTTATTAAAAAATAAAAAACAAATGTGAAAAAAAGGTTATTGTTTATTAAAGGAACAAAAAAAAAGAGTATAAAATAGAAATTTAAATTCAAAGCTAAAGCCAAAGTTATATTTATAAGATTTATCAATCATATTATTATATTAAATGTATTCAAGAATACCGATATTAATTTTTTTTTGCAAGAAATCGTAGGTCATTTTTTTCTCTCTATATATATTTTTAGGCGATAATATTCAATAAGTATTAAAACATATAATCAGTCTTACATATTTTGATCGAAATGGGAAGTGGGTCGTAGATTTTTTAATTGTAGATAATTAAGGTAAATTTGTCAAAACAATTTTATGAGTTGCCTTTTTCCTCTTGTAATATTAGATCTGACACATTATAAATAAAAATATTGTAATTTGTTTTTAGAAATAAGCCTCAAGTTTTTTGCATGCTATAATTACTTATCTGTCGTCTAAAAAAACAGTGCAATCGAAACGGGAAGTGACTCGAATATTTTTTAATTGTAGATAATCTAGGTAAATTTGTTATTTTTTTTAGTTGTATTTTTTGCCCAGTAATATTTGATATGAAATATTAAAAACCAAAATATTATAAATATTTTTTAAGAAATAAACTTTCAAAAACAGAGCACAAAATTAAAATTTGAAGACTTTTTTTTTGAAAAGATTTATTCTTTGTATTATTATATTAAATGTATTACACTGTTGAAAGAAAAAAAAAGGTAGACGTGCGCCGCGATGCATCGGAACAAATTGCCAATGAATAGTGACTATGAGTCACGGGCTACAGTAGAAAACCGAGTTGTTTTAGCTCTTTAGGTAATAAAAGAAAACAATAATGAGCCCAGGGATTATTCACGGCGCGCTCAATTGGCTAGGAAAAAAAAATATGTTTGGGAAAAAAGAACCGTGGTGCGTGTAAGCTGACCCGGACACCTCGGTTAAGAAAAAAATGTATAAGTAGAAAAAAAAAATAGGGAAAAAAATATATAAAAAAATTTGATACAGAGATTAGTCGTGGTGCACGTAAGTTGGTGTGGACACTTTAGTTATTTAAAAAAAAATAAAAACAACAACCAATTATTAAAATAATTCTTTTTTTTTAACACTTTTTTTTTGTTTGCAAAAAAAAAACAATCAGTTATTAAAAAAAATTATTTTTTAACAAAAAAACATTTAAAAAAAAATAGTTTTTAAAAAAAACAAATCAGATTTGTAAAAAAAACAACAAAAACCAGTTATTAAAAAAAAATCTAAAAATAAACCATTAATTTTTTTTTCTTTCGGTTCTTAAAAAAAAAAATCACATTTTGGTGTCCGAGCGGTTTGAACTCGCGCGCCTGTGTTGGCAGCGCGCGGACAACCGCTCGGCCAAAGCTTCTGATTTGTTATTTCCAACATAAAAAATACAAAAAGAGTCCTTGTGTAAAAAAAAAATTATAAAAAAAAGTGGATCCGGAGATTAGTCGTGGTGCACGTAAGTTGCCTTGGACACTTTAGTTATTAAAAAAAATCTTGTTTTTTATAAAAAAATAAAAACAACAACTAGTTATTAAAAAAAAAATTTAAACAAAAAATACAATTTTTTTTTTGTAAAAAATTAAAAACAACAACCAGAAAAGAACATTTAAAAAAAAAAATCAGATTTGTAATAAAAAACAACAACAACAAGTTATTAAGAAAAAACATTTTTTTTAAAAAAGATACCATTTTAAAAAAAAAACAATATATTTTTCAAAAAAACATGTTTGTTGAAGAAAACAATAATTAAAAAAAAGAAAAACTATTTATTACAGTAATAAAAAAAAAACGTTTTTAAAAACATGTTTTTTGAAGAAAACAGTACTAAAAAAAAGAAAAACTTTTTTAAAAAAAAACAGTAATTAAAAAAACAAAAAAAAAGAAAAACGATTTATTACAGTAATAAAAAAAAACTTTTTTTTTAAAAAACAGTAATAAAAAATAGAAAAACGATTTATTTTAAAAAACCAGTATTTAAAAAAAAAGAAGAAAAAAACAGTAATAAAAAAAAGAAAAAATGATTTAAAAAAAACAGTAATTAAAAAAAAACCCGATAAAACCAGTATTTAAAAAAAAAACGAAATCAGAATTTCGTTTCATTCGGCCACAGAAATAAAAAAGAAAAAGAAAAAACGATTTAAAAAAAAAAACCCGATAAAACCAGTATTTAAAAAAAAAAAAAACGAAATCAGAATTTCGTTTCAATTTGGTGGCCGAGTGTCTCGAACTCGCGCGCGCCTGTGTTGGCAGCGCACGAGACAGCCACTCGGCCAAACCCTTTCATTTGTCGATTTCCTCCATAAAAAATACAAGAAGAGTCCCGTTTTTTTTTTTAAAAAAACGCACATACACCCGCGATTCACCGTGACAAATTGCCACTCTACAATCACAATGAGTCACGGTGAACAGCTCAAAGGACGAGCTGTTTTAGCTCTTTAGTAATAAAATAATAATCTTGAGGGTTGATTTGATGCTTGGACCTTTTATTTCGCTATATTGCTGCTAGCATTTTACTTCCCTTGGCAATAAAAAAAACAACTGAATTCGGGCTATTGCCATTGCCATAACCTCAGAGAGCTTCCTGAAGGGTTCATGAGATCGATAGATAACATAATATAAAAATACAAGAAAGAAATATTTTTTTAAAAATAATATAATATTAAAAGATAAAATTGAAAAAAAATAGATTTGAGTTTTTGAAAAGTGAAACTAAAACAAAAAAAAAACACTAGAGTAAGTGTTTTGTGGGCGTGGTGGAGTAATTTAGATAGTGTTTTGTGGAAATGTTAATACTAACTACTAAGAACAAGATGCACAGGGATCTATGGTTGTTTATGCTGAAAAAAAAAATCAATCTACAGCGAGTCTTCCGTCTCCCTGGCTAGCCGTCTCCGATTGAGCGTCGACCTCGAAGCCTCTCAGCTCAAATGAAATCGTAACCCAGAAAGGAAAAAAAAAACATTTTGATTTTATATAATTTCTAATGATAATATAATTTCTTCTAGTTTAAAAAACAAAAAAATAAAATAATTTCATTTAATCAAGAATCATGGTCTATTTTGAAAATTCCGATTAAATTTCAGTAAAAACATTCTGATTTTATTCCAACCATTTTATTCTTCTGATCAATTAATATATTTTTTTATTTTTTTTCTATAACTTCATATTATTAGACACCTAATTTATTGAAAACTGACTTTTATAATTTATTATTTTGTGGTTATTTCAGTTTATGATCGATGTCATTGGTTTAGTAGGTTCACCTAATTGGCTTAAGTTTTTCTTTTCTTTTCATGATTCAATACTTAATTAATTATACATTAGACTTTGTCATTGTTTCTGTTATTTTTTCAAGAAATTATCGTAGTTTTATAATTCAAATCATGAGTTTTGAGAGTTAATTTAAGTAAACTTTAATTATTTTATAATTTCATGATTTGGGTTAATTCAATATTTTATTACCTTAATATTTTTTTTAAAAAGTGTAGTTTTTAATTTGTTCGAGTCAAACTATATTTTTATCAATCAACTAAATTGTTTTTAAATATATTTAGTTGATAAAGTCATATCGGGTCAACTCATAATTACATTTAAATTAAAATTGTATTTATTAAATTATATGTGTGTGTATATATATATATATATGTATATAAATTAAAAAACAAGATACACAGATGCCCAAAAAAATGTCAACCTTGCTGTCAACCGTGTCATTACATAAATTCTTTTAATGTATAAATAAAACAAAATATTTCTAAAACCGATTTGTATGAAAAGTTCGTAAAAAAGGACGCTAAAATTTTTTAAAAGTGGGAGGGGAGGGGTGTTACGCTAGCCGGCTTGACCCCCCGCCCCTCAAATAAAAACAACAAATAAAATAAAAATGGTAATAGAATCAAATTTTGGAGTCCCTCCAATCAAACATTCAAAAACCAACCCATTAGCAAATCGGACGGCTGAAAGCGCTCAGTCCAAGTCAAACGACAGTTGCCAGCAGGCCCAGCACCAATCAACTGCAGTGGCGGATGTAAAGTAAACAAACACACGAGCCACACAACACCATAACTTTAACAGCTCAAATAAATTAATTAATAAAATAACAGCATAATCTCTCAAACACAAAGAGTAAGCTCCTATTTTACTTTACTCTCTAAATTTTTTCTTATATTTTTCTCTTCGCTTACATCTCTCCCACTATGTTTTTTTCTCCTTCATTCTCTCTGTTCGATCTTTGACTCAGTGATTCTCAACTCGCTCCAACCCAGTCTCTCTTCACCTCAAACTCCTCTCCGAACAAATTTCGCTTTCAAGACGTTGTCGTTTCGGCGGAGCTAGGGCTTCGGGTTCCTCTGCTGTTTTTGAAGCTCCTGATTGGCGAATTATTTGAATTTCATGGAAATGAAGTTGTTCTGTTGCGCTTGGAAGTTCCTGAGATCGCATGGTGTCTAAATAGTGAATTAGGGTTTCGTAAAATTGGGTTTTGCGTGCCGTGTTCAGTTTTAGGGTACAGCTGGAAATTTAGGGTTTTTAGGGGTCACTTTGGTATTGAAGGTAGGTTTATGGTCGGCAATTACATCATAAATTGCTAAATTTGAAGTTTTTTTTTATTGTTGGGGGTGTGTATTTAATAATTGAAAGCTCAGAGCTTTTAGCGGAGAACTTAGAGGGAACAAAGTGTTGTGTTTGGAATTTGGATTTATCTTGTAAATCAATGAAATTTGTGGGGCTGAAGTATTTAGTTTGCTCAAGAAATTTCACTTGGCAGTAAATAAGATAGTTTCGAAGATTTACGGTATAGGTTGTTGTACGAGAACTGAAGTGGGTGAATTTTAAAGATTGGAGGGTAAGAAATGTTTTATTCACAGTTTATATTGGCCAAGAAAGGGCCTTTAGGTACAATTTGGATAGCTGCTCACTTGGAGAGGAAGCTTCGGAAGAACCAGGTTGCTGATACCGATATTGGTGTCTCTGTAGGTTAGTTTTTACTCACCTTTGTGCAATGTATACTTTCAGCATTTTTTTTTAATATTTTTTTTAGAAAGGAAATGACAATACTAGGCTCATTTGATTGATGCATTGGACATCATAATTCCACAGTTTTAAATGTTTTACTATGGGATGCATCTGCTTTTTTTTTTTTTTCACTGAACAGATGGAACATACGATAATATTTCGAGTAAGTTGTGAATAAAATGAAAATGAAAAACGTAGTTATTTTTCAATCGAACTAAATCACTGTTATTTACCAGAGTTGTCTTTAGTTATTGTAGTTTATCTTATTGTAACTCTAATATTAACATAAGCAGTTGGTAAAGTGTAACCTTGAACTATTTTAAATATATATACTCATCGTTTTGTTGTAGGAAAGTTATTCAATACAGCTATTATATACATATATAGGATCCTACTTGTGAGATTCACTTCTGGTCTGCACATGAATGTGAGAGAGGAGGGATGTCTACCATATGAATAATTGAATGGTTGCACTGATTTTGATGAAATGAAATGAAACAAGGACTTTGATTTCCTTTTGTGTTTTCTTTTGTTAATTGATGATTGATGAGTTATGCCCATCTGTCGCAGTTAAACATTGAAACTCAGAGCAGTTATATGGTCTTTTATACAGTTTTTTTTTTGCCAGCTGTTGATTGTCTCAAATATGGCATATTGTTGCTTACCTTTTCATTATCTTCAAAGAATCACCATTTTTAGTGCCTCTGGCCTTTAAAATATAAACTTCGAAATTTTCATATTCTTACTTTCCATAATCTTCCATTTCATATTTTTGTTTATCTTCCGGTAGCATCACATTTAGAGATTCATTTGAATGGATTAATAAACTTCAAATTTGGTTACTTGCTGCTGTTTTTGATTATTGACTCTTTCTTGGCTCATGCATTTTTTTGAGCAGATTCAATTCTTTTTCCTGATGTACCAATTGCGCTGAGATTGTCTAGTCATCTTCTGCTTGGTGTGGTGAGGATATATTCAAGAAAGGTGAGTTACCTTTTTGATGATTGCAGTGAAGCTTTGCTGAAGGTAAAGCAGGCTTTCCGCTCCACTGATGTTGATCTACCACCAGAAGAATCAACTGCCCCATATCACTCCATCACCTTGCCAGAGACTTTTGATCTTGATGATTTTGAGCTTCCAGACAATGATATTTTTCAGGGGTTAGTTCCAAAATATCTGCATAATGTTGATAACTGAAGCTAATCTGCTGTAGGTAGTGCTTTACTTCTGTAGTTCAAAAGAGTTTCAGATAAGAAGAACTTGCATAGATCTAGAGTTGATCAAATATTTCTTGTGTTAATTCTTAAAAGGGTCCAGCTATTATATGTGCCAGTCTTTATCCAGTAATTGTTTGATGACCTTTGAAGTTTTTCAAGTGACTGCATGGCCTGTTCTGCTAGAATAATTATATAGGATTGATTTTTAGTTTTTTGGTATTTAGATTGTAATGTCTTGCCGCAAACTTCTGATGTCGATAGAAGATTTGGCAATTTTTTTTAAATGTTCATGTTGCTTGTTTTATTGATTGAATATAGGCCCACTTTATATTATGTCAAATTCGTTCTAAGAACCTTGATGCTTTCTCTTCTGGATATTAACATACTACTTTCTCGCAGCAGCTATGTCGATCATCACATTAGTACAAGGGAGCAGATTACCCTTCAAGACACAATGGATGGTGTCATGTACTCCACATCACAATTTGGGTTGGATGGTTAGTACATGTCTTTGCAAGTCATTGGAATAATGCATTTAATTTCATAGAGAAGGCAATGCACTTAATGGATTTCTTATATATTTTTGGCTTGGCTCCAGAGCGATTTGGTGATGGTGACACTTCTCATGTTGGTTTGGACCTTGAAGAGGTAATTTTCTTGTGCTAGCATTTAAATGTCTTTGCAAGTTGGGTTGTAATCTACATTGATCTGCAATATGGTCGATGAGGTTCTACAGTTTTACTGTTATTTAGTAATAGCACATACATTTGACTATATTGTCAAATAGGAAACTCATATGTACCACATGCATGGGCGTGCCACTTAGCATCTAAACATGACCTTTTCTCATTGTTCTATATCATTCAGTTATTTATGATGTTGGATAAATCTGATTCACAATTCACTAGCTCGCTGTATTATATTTTGTCATTTATAAAATTCTTTCTCGGGATGATTATAAACAGGACCTGTTCCTAGCCAAGGCTGCAACTCCAAGGCCTGATGAAGTTTTAGAGTATGGTTTTCTATGTCCTTGCTATCTAATTTCTTCCCATACCATTCATGTAACTGTGTGTTCATTTGCTGACATATACTTTTGAACTCTATATTGTTTTATTCATTATTTGGGGGCGGGGGCGGCGCTCTGCTATTGGAATAGGTATTTGTGACTATGCATGATTCCTTTTCATGATTTATGGACCATGTTTTGATATCTTTGGTCAAGTCTTTTTGGTGAAAATTAGATATTTGTGACCAATGTTACTGTAGCTGCTGTTAATTCAGTGAGAGCACAATGTGTATAAAAAATATGTTCTACATAAATGGAGAGGTTAATAATCTTCTTGGTTGCAGGAAGAATGTATCATTTCCATGTACTTTTGTATGCCCGGGCACTCCTCTTGCTGCAAATTCTCACATATGGGATATTGACCTTTTATCTAATTTTTTTTTCTTTTATTTGTGCATTTTTGAGTTTAGTGTGTGGTCTAGAGGAGAAGCATGATATTGTGGTTCTAATGAGGCTGTTGTAGTTGCAATTACTCAAGAGGAAGAAAATATATATCTTGCCTGTAATTTATGTCTGGGCTCAACATCTAATCTATAAATATTCTGTCTCAAAGCTATTATTATTGTCATGACAGATTTTAAGTGATGAATTCATAGAATTTGTGGGGGTAGTTATCCTGGTGGTTGATTCATAAAATCATTCCTCTCTTTACAGGGTGAACCTTCAGACATCTGTTGAACCAGCAGATCCAAAAGTGGAGGAAGATCATGACATGATTGGATGTGCAGAAGCCATGCCAGTGAATGGTATTAGAAACAAGGTTGATATGGATATCCAATAAAAATATATATTTTTTAGCAGTCACTTAATTATCACCTGATATTCATTTTCCTTTTAATCGGGTCCATTGATTTTTGTTTGCCTTTTGTTGGATTGATCATTTGTATTGTAGTGGGAGGATAATTACTGTTAGCTGATGAAAATGGTTTACTGTTGTGAGCAGATGGTAAGTCAAGCTTCAAATTCAGAATCTCTTGACTATGCCCAGGCTCCTTCCACTCCTGGTTTAATAGAAGAGCCAAACTTGTCCAATGTTCAGGATGGCCTGGCCTGTGACGATCATTTGGAACCAGAAGATCACAATTTAATTGAAGTAGCAGGGATAGAGGGCACGGGCAATGCTTCCAGTAAGCCAGATCTTCATCAGAGGGATGACACAACGAATTTGTCTCCAGGCAATCATTTAAACTACGATACTGTTGTGTGCATGCCTGCCGAGGAGAATGGCTGCCTTTCTGGTGACCTGAAAATCAAGCAAGCAAAGTCACAAGGAGAGTTACAATCCATTGCATTGGCAGATGGGACCATTTGTGCATCGGATGGATCGGACAAGTTAGAAGTGATAAATAATGCTGTTTGCAAGTGCAGAGAATCAACAGGAGTTAGGTTATATGAACCAGATAACGTCGAAATTGCTAATGCTGTGGAAGACTTGAGCTCACTTGGAAAAACTGTAGATGCAAATACTGGCTGTCCATTGGAATTGGCTGGTGCCCCAGAAGATGATGCTCAGGCTTGCCAAGGACCAGCGGATCCTGATGCTTTGAACATAAATGTTGATAATGAAAAGACACACACTTCCATGGGTATGCTCCGGGCATGCAATTTCCATTTGAATGAGCCTGATTCATCATCCCATGGGATTAATAATGATGAGCTCCCCCCTGAGCCACAAGATGTGCTAAGCAGGGAGGAAGCACTCCATGGTTCTGGAATTTCCACTAAGGTGCAAGGTTTGTTCGGCAAGCTACATGAATGAACTTTTGAGTAAATTTGTGTATAAAGTGGTTTGAATAATCTACATGTTCCCGTATACTTTTTAATGTTTAATGAATGTCTTACCTTTGCAGGTGAAGAATGCTATGAGACTGATGGTACAAAATCAGTAGAGAATCAGATATCAGAGCCCAATTTACATGGAGAAATTCAAGTAGGTGGGAAACAAGATGAACAACTACACAATGCATTCTATAGTGATAATCAGTTGGAGAACTTGAATAGTTCCTTGATGGCTGAATTGCCTACACCTGAAAAGTTGCTTTCTGTACCACAAAAACTTCTTAGTAAGCCAAATGATTTGCTGGTCGAGTCAACACCAGACAAAGAAATGGTAGATGGGGGCGACAGTAGCAGTGCTGGAACCAACATTACAGGAAAAAAGCGCTGTTTTACAGAAAGTTCACTAACTGTGCAAAGTTTAAATTCAGTTGATTCTTTTGGAGTCTCCAGATCAAAGAGAACTGCAGATTCCATTCCTGATGATGATGATTTGCTATCTTCTATATTAGGTATATCGTTCTTGATGCCTCTAAGCATGCCATATTGTGACATGACTCAAGAAATGGGTTTGAAAAACTATAAAGATTCTCCATCTATTCCTAAAATGTTCACTAATTATTTGCTTTGAGAAAAGCTGATACTTCTATAAATGTTTTTTTTACCTGACATTTTTTGTTTCAGTTGGGAGAAGATCTTCAGTTCTGAAAATGAAGCCTACTCCACCTGCACCTGAAGTGGCATCCATGAAACGTGCCCGGTCTGTATCTCGACCCAGTGCCATGAAGAGGAAGGTGCTCATGGATGATTCAATGGTCTTGCTTGGCGAGTATGTCATTTTTTTCATGTTCTACTTTTCATTTCAGTCTGTCATTGATCGCTATTTATAGTACTAAATATCTCTGCTCAATATACGTGTCTGGAAGTAAAGAAAGTCTCTTGGATGTCAAACTGTTGAACTAATAAAATGGGGAATTTTTGGTTGCTATTATACAAGCCCTTCCCTCCTCCATCCTCATTGATCCATCACATCTTATGCATTTCTATAAACCCAGTTGCTGCTGATTTTGCTTGAAAGGGTCTCTTCTATCTATCTGTTGCATAAGTACATTGCCTTAGCCAATGATCCCACTAGCCTGATTGAACAAACCTGACTCCTTTTGATATAGTTGCATGAGGTTACCCATGAGGCTTTATCTAGCTTTGCACTTTTGGGTGCTGTTTTTGATGATAGGATATGTTATAGTTTCTTATGAAAAGTGCTTCTTGGTGGTTTTGTTTTTCAACACCTCAGTGTTTTTCTGATTCTCACTTGCATAATCAATCAGTTTAAACACACTAAGCTTTCAATAATGTACTCGATCTTTCTGTGTCCTAGATATTTTTCTCGTCTGAAAAATACTGACAACTTTCCATTCTCTCCTGTCAAGTACTATACGCCAACAGTTAACTAGTACCGAAGACATACGTCGCCTACGGAAAAAAGCTCCTTGCACACGCACTGAGATTTTGACGATTCAGAGACAATCCTTAGATGAAGAAATTTTCAGTGAACCGGTATTGACTGGTGAGTGAGTGCATTTCTCTAAACCTTAAGCATGTTTGTTTGCTGTGATTAATTTATTTGCTATCTTATAAACAGTGAGAATTTATTTTCTGTTTGATTATGTCCTGGCCTTGGTTATAATTGCTGATCTGACTTTCCTATTGACTTTGGAAACAACTCTTGATGTCTCACAAATCAAATTCGAATACCTACAATAACCCTCCATGTCTATTATGTACTCAATCTTTTGGTGCCCTAGATGTGATCGCCTTTTTTTGTCTTGTGCCGTGAGTTTCTCTTGATTGATTCTCATAGCTTGTGAATATGCAGGCAAAACTACAGTATACATGAGTTTGGCTTATGGCCTTAGTTTTTCCATCTGCCTTCAAATCCGGCGTCTTTCTTTTGATTTCATTGCTATTCTTGCAACCAAATTTCATTTGCTTGATTAAATCTTGGTTTTTCAGGTATGCTGGCAGAGCTGACATGTCTGCACAGTGAAACATTTGATTTGAGCAGAATTGATTTGGTTGAAAATGATGATTACAATTCTTCTGAAGCGGTGAAGGACTCTAGTAGACCAGCTGTTGCTCAACATAATGATTTGGAAGCAAGCACTGAACTTGCCAATTGCAGAAATGATGTTGATGGACAACCTGCTGAGAGTCCCATTTGGACTGAGAACCAGCAGGGTGAAGATCATCATTTGAGTTTAGATTTTGTTAATCAAGGGCAGATGAATGCTATTGCTGATGTTGCTGATTATAGATCTTCAGAACATGAAACATTGGGGGAAATAACTGAAATGGATATTGACAAAGAGAATGCAGATGCAGCAAACCACACTGCTGTGCTGCAATTTGAGGGATCTCACTCTGAACTGATTTCTGGTGATGCCGGTAAAATGCTGGATGAGTTGGTTCTCATGGATAGCACCATGGGCGAAGATGGTTCTTTTCAGATGAATACTTCAATCCTGCCTTCAGATATGATGGATACTCAATTTTTTGAGGAGGTTGCTTTAAGGGATGTGGTTGATGGAAAAAAACTTGATGACATTGAAATTTTAGATCATCATACAAAAAATGTTGTTGCAGTTGTAACTGAATTTAGGGAAGGGGGGGAGATTTTGTTGGAAGAAAGCAAAGCTGGTGCACCAGTGGAAGTTGGATTAGATTTTCAGGCTGATGGTTCTGCACTTCCTGACGAAGCAGACATGTTGCTTGCAAATATGTCTTTGAAAACTGGTGGATGCATTAACCTCACTTCTGTAAATGTTGACCAAACTCAAGATGATGTTGGAAATGACAAGCTATGGGGTGGTAATGAAGATGGGGACCTAGCTGTGAGCCCAGGGCATGTTGACAAGGACAAAGAGTTTAATCATCTATGCAATGAAGATAAGATGGATTCTGCATTTCCTAGAGGACTTGACAGTGACTTCAAAAATGCTTCTCTAAATGATGGAGATTATCTAGTCTGTCAAGAAGCTGATCAAGAAAGAACTGCAGATGCTGAAATAACTTCTGCTGATAGTCCTGCTGTAAGTTAAAACTCTCGATATCATCTCTGCTATGATTTTTTTTGCTGTGAAGCTTCTTCATTAGAACTCATTCTTTGGCATTCAGGCACTTTGAAACTTTTCTTGTTTTTTCTTCTGATTTCTTGTGCTTGCTTTCTGTAAGTGTAACACATTATTTGTTTAGCAGATCTGGTTAAATTCACACACCTAGTTTTTTTTTTTTTTGAATAATGTTCTGAAACATGATCCCCTCTGTTGTTAATGAACTTGGTGAGTTTTGTTTCTCTCTTTTTTTTTTAAAAAAAATAATTCAATAAGAGATGTGTACAAGTAAGAAATCATGTGCAATAGATAGAAGACTGATAGGCATGCATTACTTTTTTGCATTCCGTTCCTTGACTGTGTTGCTATTTGCTTCAAAAGGCAATTTGTATTTGGTGTTACTTTGTATTGAATTTATTATGCTATGGAGTCTCAACTTATTATTGGATGAGTAGAACGAATCGCTTTTAAATAATTTCAGCTTCAGCTAAATAAATTGGGTCATGGTGCAGGATCTTCAAGATGTTTCATTTGCAAATGATACTGGTGAGCTTCTCCTTCATATTTCAATGGTGTATTTGCAAACCTAATTAATTATGTTTCTTCCTTAACATGTTTGAATAAAAGTATTTCATCATGAACAGTGTTATACATAGTGGAAACTCATACATGTTCTGTGCTGGGCAATCATCTTGTAGCTTGTGATATCTAAAGCTTAATGTTGAAGAAATCTACCTCAATTTTTTGTGTTTGGTAAATTATCTGCGGCCTTCATTTCTGTAGGCATATGAAATGCCTAAATAAGTTGCAAATTGTCATTCCCCTGTTATGATAGTGATGCAAACATGGAGCTCAATCAAAGATGTTCAGAGGTTTGAGGATTTTAAAATTGTGGTTCAGGTTTTGATATTGAGCTTATTTGGGACATTACAGTGTTTTAGAATCATCTGTTTTTTTTTTAATTCAATCCAATTAACTGCTGATTCAGTGTTCCTACAGTGAATCAATTTTCATTGTGTAAGAATTCCCTCCTGCTTGCATATGCTATCCTTTAGAGTTTCTTTTGTTAATTGTTGTTGGTCTATTTTCTTTTCAGAATTTTTGAATGTAGATGATGATGAGATGGGTGAAGATAATGATGATGGCATGCCAGGTCCTGAAGATGCCCACCTTCTTGACAATAGTGGATGGTCTTCCCGCACCAGGTGTGTGCTTCAAGTGGTCTGGGTTCATATGACTTCTTACTGGATGATATGGAAACAAAGTTTGGTTTGTGTGTGCATGTGCATGTATCTGTTTGTGTACATTCATGTAGAATCTAGGACAATGATTTCCATTGGCATGCTGGCTTGCATGTTCTGCTGTACACAGTATTTGAGAGTATGCCTAGACATCATGTGGTCAAATTGATAGGTATGTATCTGCCTGATTAATTTGTTGAAACTCAGCCCACCCCTTCCTCTTTTTGGGCAGTTTATCTGTGCTGTACGGTAGTGTAAAGCAGTGTACTGTGGCTGAGGCTGCACTCTCTTTCCTAAGCGTTTCTTTTTACCTCAAAGCTTCTTTGGGTTGCTTTACAGATTGGGGTTCTGGTTTTTGGGTAGTGTTCGCGCATGGGTAGCATATCTGGGGAAACATGATGACATTAAAGACTTGGATTTTAGTTGAAAGCCCCGAGTTTTTTGCATTGCAATCTCTGTTAAGGAAATTAATAGTAAACAGTTTAATACTAACTGTCTACCCATAAAGGGTGAAAAAACTATTTATTCGACTCAGAGTTTTGATGATGTTGCAAGATTTTTCTTCGTTATTATGACCGGGATCATTTGATAATCTTTCTGAGCTTAGACAATGGTTTTCCTGTTTAATCCTTGAAAATGCTGGCTGCTGAGATTCACCGTTTCCTCGTTAACCCGATATTTTCCATGTTTTGTGCATTTCTAATTAAAAATTAAGTTGAATGACTCCTGATAAACTGTTATACTCTCTTTTGTAGAGCTGTTGCCAAGTACCTTCAGACTATATTTGATAATGAAGGTGGAAATGCAAAGAAGGTCATTTCAGTGGACAATCTTCTGGCTGGTAAAACTCGGAAGGAGGCATCAAGAATGTTCTTTGAAACTTTGGTATGTGTTTCTAACTTGAATTGCAGTAAACTCCTTGTGTTTTGAAGTTCTGTTGTTAAGGACAGTTTTTGTTCAAGTTGTTGGAAAACAGGTGCTTAAAGGGTAAACACAGATTTTTCAAAATTTTGAGGCAGTAGGTATTTGTTAGTATAAACAGTCTCAAGTGGTTTTATATTTTAACAGTGCTAGCATATATGGAGATTGGAGCTGTGCAAGGACCAAGACATTTTAATAGGGATTTGAATTTGAAAGATTAATCAAGAAAATAAAACAGTGATGAAGAATTGCTAGAGTGTCGTAGATGATTTTCTTGCTCTAGTTTTATCCATCTGTTGTTCACAGCTTGTGGTGGTAGATCCCCTCTCTCCCTTGGATGATTGTTGATGATGTACATTTACGCTTTTGCAGGTTCTTAAAACAAGGGATTACATCCATGTAGAACAGTTGAAACCCTTTGACAGTATCAATGTAAAGCCACGAGCAAAGCTCATGAAATCAGGCTTCTGATCTCGGTAGGAAAGAAACAGTTGATAAGGTCAATGTAGGTCTAGTTCAGCTAATGCTCTGAACGAGCAGGGTTTTTTTCTCTTTTTTTTCTCCTCCCTTTACATCCTATTTATTTCTTCTCTAAATTATTTCCTTTATATTTAGCTGGTGTAACTGATAGTTTAACGATGGCGTAGTTTTGTAGCATGGATCGTGTGTAAATACGTGTAACATATTAACACTGCAATTGAAGATGCTAATTTATTTGTTTGGCTGTACACTTATTGTGCAATTTGTTATTTTTCAGGTACACTTGAGTGCTAGTTTCTATTAAGAAATAATATCCTTTTTAATTTACTAGCCAGGAGTATTGACAAATTAATCTTTTGGTGTGTTGACAGTATTTGTGAGCCAAATGGCATATTTGTGCCAAGGGAAATAGAAGATTGTGTTTCCCTTCATCTATTGGTTTCATGTATCTTCATAAAAATTAGTTCAGTTTCATGGAGTTTCAACTACGTTTAATTTCATCATTTTTCATGCAAATACCCCTCCCAATTATTGGTCTAACTATAACCAAAATCATATGCCATGCCGAGATTAAAATATCAGTGAGGACGAGGGGTGTCATGGGAAGCTCTTTGCTAAAAGGCAATTTGTAAGTACATTAAAGTAATCCTGAGTTTGGATTGCCGCGCGAATATCAAGACCATGTTTGTCAGGTAGGATGGAAGGTAAATAACGCTCAAAATGACAGGATTGAAAATTACAATCGAGGAAGGATCTCTCCGATCTTTATTTACATCCTTATCCCTTTTACCATAGAGTTGATAAGTGCACACCCTCCCTTTCATCAACCTTTTCCTCAATCCTCGATAAATTGCGTGTAAAATTGAAAATTATATTTGAGTGGAACTAATACGGGTAGCAATTAATAGACATAAACCAGGAGGTGCTTATGATCCAAAAAGGTACAATTTGCTAATCCTTGACTCATCTCACATGAAACGACAAAATTTAAACTAGCACTGTTAATTTCTGATTCAAGTCAGTAACTAGAATCACAATCACTACACTGCACGATCAAGCCGGGAGCACATGAAGCTACTCTCAAGCAATTGTTGTGGCTAGGCACCATCTGCTAGTGTCCTCTTTGAAGTGCTGATGTACAGAACTGCATGAGAGGAGTTCCAATACGATCATTACCATGCAATCCTTATAGACAGTTAAGAAATTACATTTGAAAGACACAAGTTACTACCATTATTTCCTCGGATGAAAGCATCGCCATATTTGTTTTTCAGTTGGCCATTTACGTATTCCTCTGTTTGTTCCATTGCTATGTTCATGTACCCATCAAGACAAGCTAAAATACCTGAACAAAAGAAAATTGCTTGTAATAATAAGCATAACTATGGAAGAAAAACTAGATAAGAGCATGCTCTCTAGTGCGAGGGAGATCCAACTGAAGATCAAGCAATATCATAACAATTTGATATCCGCTTATTAGAGTCATCATACCATATAAACATACCCTGAAAATCCTTGGATACAAACTAATCATAACCAAAAAATCTCCAAACAAGCGGCCCTGGGTCAAATTTGATGGCAAGGGAGAAACAAACAAAAGCTGCAACCTTTAAGAGGTCAATCACTTAACAAGTCATTATGTTTTCTAAACAGTTATCCTATTTCTGAACAGCATTGATGAGTAACAAAGAAAGGAAATTCTATTGATCTCAGCCATGGACATCATACAGGAAGTAATTGTTTACACAAAAAAGCTCTCCTTGCAATCTTATCCTCTCCTCATCAATACCATGGCATGACTTCACAGAAAAACTAGTAGTTCTCTAAAAAGTAGCAGAATTTTTTAGCTCACAGATATGTTGCAGTCTGTTGTACATATCTATAGCGACATGAAGCATATTGGAATCCATGTGGATATGGTTCAAGTAGTATTCCATGTGAGTTTTATTGCAAGGGTTAAGATTCACTATTCAAAACACATCACCCATCAATATCCAGAGCGTGACCCTTCATTAAAAATATGTAAGAAAAAACCCATTTTTGGGGAAAGTAAGAAGATCGGTAGCTGTATTTTAGATAAAAAAAAACCCACCATTGGACCCATGTTGTATGAGAGAGAGATAAAACCAGCAGAAGGCGTCCGAGAAAAATAAAATTGCAGATGAGGTTATACATCGAGAACACAAATTATAAAGAGAAAATGACAGACCTCTATAATCAACTCCAGAATTGAGCTTAACTACAACAGGGCGGCCGCGTATCGATTTGAGGAAATCAGCAGGTGTTTTTGCGGTGGTCGATCCCTTCTCTCCTCCACTTGACATGTTTTTTTCCTACTGTTCTGCAACGTACACATTAAGGAAGGCCAGAAAAGAAACAATCATACATTTGACAAACACAAGACCTAAATAAGGTTAGCACGTCAACGTTTTTGAATGACCCACAAAAAGAAACTTAAAACAGAAACCCAAGTTTCATACTTGCTAAAGATGATGATGATGATGATGATGATGATTTCTGACCTTAGTTTGTGTGGGCGACTGCGACGATCTTGTGATTTTGCAAGGGTTTTTAGCCTTTTAGGAGATAATAATAATAATAATAATAATAATAATGCAGTGCCTCTCTCTCACTCACTGCCGGCTTCCTTCACTTTATGCTTCGCTCGTCTTTTTCACGCGGACGACTAGTCGTCTGGTTATTAATGCTTCACGAATACAAACCATGGCAGTTGTGGTAATTAAACATATTTTTTTGGGTCTTTTGTCTTTCGATAAATCATTGTATATTATACTGCACATCTTTTCCCTTTTGTGAAAAAAAATCAGCAATATAACATTTAGTTCACTCATATTTCTCATATTTAGGGACGGTAATATTTAGTTCACTCATATTTAGGGACAGTAGTTTAATAGTAATTAACTTTTTTTTTAAAGTGTTTTTTTATATAAAAATATATAAAAATATTTTTTTTTAAAATTATTTTTGATATCAACATATAAAAATAATATATAAAACATCAATAATTTTTAATTTAAAATAAAAATAAAAATAAATCTTTTTTTTTTTTCAAAAGTGTTTTAAAAGAACCCAAGTATTTGCCACCACCATTCTATTTTTTTCACTTATTGACTCAAATGTCCTTTAAAAGTCAAAAGGCAAAGTTAAATGTTAGCCAATACAGTAGTTTATTAGAGGTAGACTTGGTTTTGAAAGGCGGTAGTGTTCTCAAGATTTCTAGTCCAAGAAACACCATCTCTTCGTCACCTTTTTCTTTCCTTTTTTCATTTTATTTTTTCAGTGATTTGTTTCATGCAACGTGCAGTAGACTGAGCCTGGATCAAATCAAATTATCAGTATAGGAAGAAAAGAAATAAAGAAAACCACTTCATTCCAATATATCTTTTCTAGAGTCCAAATCCATATCCTATGCTATATATAAACCCAGGGTTTTGGGGAAAACAGATGTCTTCTCACCTCCCGCAGAGGAATCTGATAGCAATGTACATGTAAACCTTCTTTGAAAATTAAAAAGGCAGATTTGTCTTTAAAACTTCGTTAATAAGCACAAACAATGGTATTTTGCAGCGGCATAGTCCATGCATAACAACGGCTAGTTTTGTTTTTGTTTTTGCAAGCAAGAAATGGCAAAGAAGAGCTAAACATAACAGAATAACCATAAGACGTCTGATTAACTAAATGAAGCCTTTTCAGACATAAAAGAAGCACGTAAGAAGTCTGGATTATACCAGGATTAACCATGACACTCTGACTAGCCAGGATTATATCTGGCTGGCTAATTCAATAATCATGTTTTGCAGCTCATTTGATGCTTCTTGCTTAAAAAGAGGAGTTCATTTTTTCCTAGCAGTATAAATACATGACGTCGTCCATCACTCTTCTTTGCCGCTTTTCCCTTCAACGCCTTTTAAGAACCGCAGGAACCAGTAAGCAGAAGATTTGGGGTGTCGAGCGAGCCCGTTCTTGTAATCCACATATACCAAACCGAAACGCTTGGTATAACCTTGAGCCCACTCAAAGTTGTCCAGTAATGACCAGGCAAAATATCCCTTCACCTGTACTCCATCCCTGTTGGTGCGGTTTATAAACAAGACTGATTATTCCTTCTTTACAATTACAGACATTATTAACAAATTATTCAACATTAGATTTTATTTAATAAACAGTAATGAAAAATGAAAAAACTCCCACGTATATGTGGGCCTAGATTACTTCTCCGATATACCACAAAAATATGAAAACACATCAATCACCACACTCAGGTCTATGGCATAATAGCTATAAAGTAACTCACTTGATCGCCTGAGCAACTGAAGCAAGGTATCCTTTAAAATAGCGGACTCTCAGTTTGTCATCTAGAACTTCATGAAGTGGGGCATCTATGTCCTCATCGTCCATACCTGTCAAAACAAATACAGTGAGGTTCAAGAGAATATCCATACCTGTCAAATCAAATGCTAGTTTGACTCCATTTGGGAAACAGCAGGTAAGAATGCACAAAGAAAGTTCTGTGGCCGTGATCCTATATCCCAACTCATAAGATTCTAAGGTTGGGTGTCGTCAAACACAATTAAGAAAGTGGTATAATATTTTAAGTACGAAAATAACAAAATATATCATTAACACCACAGGAAATCTAATTGACAGACAAATGAAAGAAAATACCATTCTCTGTAACATATATTGTGGGATTGTTGTATTTCTGATCCAAGTAATTGAGAACCTTCCGGAGTCCCCAAGGACAAACATAAAGCCACTCTGATGCTGCCTGTCATTAGAATTAAAAAAAAAAAAAAAACATCATTAGACTAGAAGAAAGGATATTTGACGTGTGTGTGCATGAGCATACATGCAAGCAAGCGAGCAAGGTAGTCATACCTTCTCACCAATTGGCTCACCCCCTTCAAATTCAGCTGATGATAGCAAGCAGCAGTAAAAAATAAGACTATTAAGCATGAAAAAGTTGGAAATAAGATGTGCAGGTAATAGTGATTTACCTCTTCTCTCCATCGATTGTGCTTTATAGTAATAGGCTTCTTCAGGGCTCTCCGTTACATGAGTTATGAACCTTGAAGTGTAATGATTTAGACCTACAAAGTCAATTGGATTTCTAAGCAACTCCTTATCTTCCTCTGTGAATTTTGGGAGCCGTTCTCCCAGTATTTCACGCATAACTTCTGGATAGTCTCCGTAATATAATGGATTCAAGTACCTGTTGGAAACAGTAACAGGAAAATATCACTTAAGAGAAGTCGCTAAAGATTCCAAAAGGTACAATATTTTGCATGCGTTTGGGCATGGATGAACCATTCAGGGTAATCATTAAACAAGTGGCTACTATAGTTGCATGGTCTAAAGCCTGGGGAGTTAGATACTCTTACAGAAAACAACTGTTTGGGGTTTAAATTTAAAATAATAAAGAGGTCGGATAGTAATATTTTACAGCTCCTTATCATTTCCCAACCACCCCCTTAAAATAATGCAATCACGCACATGCATAACTCAATAATCATGCATTAGTGTGAGTCTAAAACAGTAAATAGTCCAGTAACTGTTAACATATCTGATTTTCGACCTAAAAAGTTGCGAGGAGAACTACCATCCAAGCTGAAATTCGAGACGTCGAGATGCAGCAGCTTTATCTTCTGTTTTGCTTGAACTAGCTTCTGACCATTCACAGTCAACAACCAAGCCTATTTGTCCCCCTTGATTGTCCTGAATAAAGATATCAGCAGCAGTAACAATATGCCAAGCTTTGAATGATTTTAAAAACAAAAAAGCAATTGACATAAATTTTAAATGATTCTTTCCTCTTAACAAGTTCATTTTTAAACTGCTGAGGCAGAACAAATGCCTGTGACAAACAAGAATCTTTCCCTACAACATTAATAGAAGTCCAAAAGTGGCCACTGTTCAGCATCTTTATTGTAAGAATTAAGTAGTTTCACCTATTGCTATTTCCTTGGAAGATAAAAACATTCTTGTTCGGATATCTGATAATACCTAGAAGCTTAGTGGAGAAAAAAAAGAGTGGATACAGATAAGAAAAGTTCATCCTTTTACCATGGCAAATGCGCTGTGAAACTTTTAGTGAAAACAAATGACGACAGATTTGATACTCAAATGGTACACAGACACATTAGCTTCATTTAGATAAACTAACACTCTGTCTAGAATATAACAATCAGTACGAGAACATTTTGGAAAATACAAAAGAATGCAATAACTAATACAAATAAAAATACAACTACTGGGTAGCATAACTGAAAGTGATTTATCAAGAAGATAAAAATGCTTAGTTCAAACAGGAAACAACTTGCATCATACCTTATACTTATTTCGGTATATGGAAACAGCTGCTGCATGGGCCAAGATCTGGTGGTGTGAAGCCAAAAAAGGTTCTGTTGATGGTTGGTCATGCCTTCCAGGTGCAAAAATCCCCGAGTCGTGACCATTGATTGCTGTTTGGAGAGGCTCATTAAGTGTGATCCAATGCTTAACTCTATCACCAAAACTTGCAAAGCAAGTATCTGCATAGATTGCAAAATATTTTCTGGATGTTTGCAAAGAAAAAGGTCACATGGATCAATAGTGAAAAGGCTAAGTAAATGTTGCTACTGAAGTCACATGAATGATGCAAATGTTTTTTAATTTATTATGTTTATTATACAGAAACACATAATTTACACATAACCACATCTTTTTTCAGCTATCGCACTACATAACTCACAATTAAACAGGAAGCTACTATACACCAGATTTCCTGGTCAATAAGCAACTACAATCACTTAAAGGAAACGATCTCGCAAATATATACCATGTAGAAAAGTGAACAGGTTCCAAGTTCAAATCCTAATGAATTAAATGACCTCTGTAACTAATTCAAATCTCAATTCCTCAGAGTGGGGCATCTCACATTTGGATTATAAGTGTATTGGAATAATCTTATCTTTTTGGTAGTTTGGTTACTTTAGGATATTCAAAAGATCTATTTTTTGTTTCATGTTTGGTGATCTAGAGAATTCTGTATGACACGATGGAAGGATTGAAATTCTTCCTTTTACACTTTTTTGCTTCTTCCCGTGTATCTTTTGTTATCTGGTAATTTTTCTTATTTAATGTTATATTTGTACAGCTTCTTCTCTCATCCTTGTTTCTTTCTTCTCCTTCTTTCTCTCTCATTTGCTCAACGAGGAAATAAAATCCTTGGATCTGAATCTTTTACATGTTTATATCACATGAAGCCTTCTAGACAGCAGTATAGCCTCCTTTCAGCTTCAGCATATGGGATACTTTTGTTTAAAGCAGAAGGAAAGCGTGGAGACCTAAAAACAACACTGCATGAAATCATGAAATCAAGCAACTTCTGAAAAATGATTTTATTATTGATCATCTTGTGACTTGTAGTCTTCTTTGCAAATAAGGGACGAGTTAGCACGAGAATCAACCAAGCTTCTATTGCTCAATCATTTTTCTTAATAATTCTATTTTAACACACAAGTGCAAGAAGTTGCTGCAAATTTAATTACATCACAACAGATAACAGCACAGTAGGATAAGTACAGAAGGAAAGCACTACTTTTCCGTTTTCTCATTAATAAGCTAGTCTCAAATAGAGAAGAAAGGGTGAGGCTGAGGTCATTGCAAAATAATTCATGTTAGTAAGTGGATGTGTTCATTGTTGATAAGTGGATGTGTTCATTGTTTACCAAATTTGTAAGTCACATAATAATTGTTCGATTGTCACACGTGAGAAGTATATTCATGAAAATATTCCCACTATTAATTGCTTTTTAGAGGATAGCACTACTTACACAATTTCTTTATTTAACCACCCTTCAATTGAATCCTGAAGATGCAGGGGAAGGTCCCAGTGGTACAAAGTCACATATGGCTGAATACCTGCACAAAGTACTTAATATGAATTAATGATGCAACAAGACAGAAATTAAGAAAAAACAACTTCACAGTTCATACCCTTTTCAAGAAGAGCATTAATGACGTTATTGTAGAAAGCAATCCCTTCATCGTTGACTTTGGTTCCCAAACCATCTTCCAGTATATAAAATGAAAACAAATATAAATGAAAAGCATTATAGCAGCTGTAAATATAACTAGATATGGGAAGACAGGAGGGGATAGGTCATCAAAAGAAGGGGGTAAACTAAAAAGGCAAAACTGTATCAGCAGGACAATAAGATTTAAAGTGGGAAAATGAAAGAAAGTAGTTTAAAAATGCATCTCCTAGAATACCACAAAGAAAATTAAAATCTAATATTGCACTCATCATTTATTTAGCGAGCTTCCAAGTAAATGCAAGTAACTAAAGTACCTGCATAGCTTATGTGCGGCATAATTGTGAATTAGACTCAAACATACAAGCACATAGCTCACCTGCTAGAGCAGGAAGGGCAATATGTTTCAAATATCATCGTTAGGTGTCACGTCACAGATTCATTTATCAGCAGTCAGGTGAAGACCAACTTTGTTCATTCAACCAGGTTTATATTTTGAAGTGAATTTAAACAGGCTTATCTATCAACAAAGTATTAAAAGGACTTCGAATAAATTATAACAGTAGTAATTTCCTCCAACTGCTACCAATGCAGAGAACTAAATGGTTAAAACTGAATCCATCAAGGAAGCACATACCAGGGAAGATTCGGGACCATGATATGGAAAATCGATAAGCACCAAATCCCAGCTTGGCTATGATCTCAATATCTTCCTGTATATCATTAATGAGTTTTAAAAACTAAGATCTGAAAAGGTACAAAAGGCATGGCATAAGGAGACATGAAGAAGTATCTCTAACAGTTTGTGTACATATATGTATAACATGAATACTAAGGATACAAAACATCAATAACATCATCCATGCTTAACTAAAATTTGCTGAGAGGTCATGAAGCATGCCTCCGAGTGGTTACTGCCAATGCTAACAGGCTATCGGAGAGGCAATAAAGAAACACCACCCAGCATGCTCCATGCCACATCAATGAAATTCAGAGAGACAACAAGGAATAAAGGAAAATGCATATCATTCGTTGCTAGTTTTGTTGATGCTGACCTCATATCGATGATAATGATCCACTGCTATATCACCATTGCTTCCATCAAGTATGTTTCCTGATAAAACAATAGTGAGAATTTTATAATCAAGGTCAGGACTATATTAAAAAATTACACCATGGGATGGCAGTTCACTCTATGCTTGTAATCAATACACAATAAAGTTATTTATGTGTTTATTTAGTTTAATTTTTTTACCTTTAGACAGTGCAAAAGCATCCCATATACAAGGACCCCTGCCACCTTCAGTGCTGGCTCCTTCAATCTATAAGCAAGTAACAAGGAGCTTAATTCAAAGAGTTCAAGTTCTCCGTAATCAATACACACAGCATGGAACTATAACTACGTCAATTCCAAAGCATCTGGGACATCAGAAACTGAGATCCTCTAGGGACCAGAGAGAACCATGTATCCACATAGAAAGCTAGCTTTATGCGGAGGGGGGGCAGAGAAAACCTCTGATTTCTGAATGCAAACAATTGAACTCATCGATCATGTGTGGGAGAAAACAAAAGCTTATGCGGCACATCTATTATAGAAAAACAAGATTTATTAACCATACACTTTCAAGGACAAAGTGGCAGCCAATGAGCTCTAGCTCATTAGACATGGTGTTATCCCTGTAACCTAATAGAATCAGTTTCGAGCCTTCTTGTGAAAGAAGGAAAGGTTTCCCATATAAATATTGAAAAGGCCCCTTAAGTTTTCCCGCTTGATCGCCAAGAACTAGCAAAAGGTACGCATGATTTCGGAGAAGAATAAGAAGCAACAGTGGGAAAAAATGCAGTAGTTTTGGAGAGAGCTTAAAAAAAGTCGTCTTTTATTTTTATATTTATGATGAATAAGAGCACAGAACAATCATCCAGAAAATAAAATCAAACAACCAAAATAAACAGTGGATCAATCAGTCAGCATCTTTAACAGCACTGATATCATCTACACAATCATAACTGTCAAACAACCCAGATCAGAATTTTCCACCAATTAACAGAAATACAGACAATGGAGCTACCTGATAAGCAGATGTGGCAACTCCAAAGACAAAATCAGGAGGGAAGTCAGAGCGGGAGACTTCTTTCTCGTTCAAATATTGATGTTCCCTCAAGAACTCCTCTTTCTTGAACATTTTTACTTCGTTTTCTTCTTGCCGTAATGAAGAAGGACCGGGATAGTGGCTTACTATATGCTAGAGGAGAAGACAGAGACACAAGGCTGGCTGTTTATGTAGGGGACCGGGGTAGGTTGTTTACACGTGATTGGCATAATTTCCGTTGCACTTCCCTAATGGCGGGGGGGCATAGTGGCTTCTAGTTTAGTATTGGTGTCCTTTCTTCTTTTCTTTTATTAATTTTAAATTTCAAATAAAATTTATTTATTTTATTATTTAGTTCATATTTTTATTTATTTTATTTAAAATAATTTATAAAATTATTATTTTTTAATGTTATTATTCTTTAAATTTTAATATGACAGATTAAAAAAATTATAAAGTTATTAATTCACCGGATATTTCTTCTTTTTTTCCTTTTGTTATTTTTTTTGTTTTTTACTATATTTATTTTTTATTTAAATCAAATTATTTGTTTAAGCTAATAATATTTATTTTATTTTATTTTGGATTTTTTGGGTTTTGTTTATTCTTCATAGTAGTTTTATGTTTTTTATGGTGTGCGCAATAATAATAATAATTTTAGTGATTTTTTTATCATCATTTTAAAATTAATTATTTTTTTGTTATTTTTTATATTTATTTGTTCTTCACTGGTAATAATGATGATGGTGATAGTAAAAATAAAAATAATAGTGGTATTAGTTATAGTTATGGCAATAATAACTATAACGAATGGTTTAGTAATGATTGTTGTAGTAATGATGATAATAATAATGATAACAATGATGATTAAAATATTAATTATCAATAGTAATGATAATAGTAATAGCTATAATGATTATGATAATTTAACAATTATAATAATAATAATAATAATAATGAGAATAATATAATTTATAATTTATTTATTAAAAATTAAATTTTGCAACTTACTTCTATATGTATTAATTGTATTTTTGTATCCCCGTATTAAAACTATTTAAAAACAAAAAACATTATTTTTTAGCGAAGAAATATACAGAACGGCGGGCAATTCCTCTTCATATTCATCCACAAATAACTGCCGTTTCATATCCTAATTCAATCGCACTGATTAATCTCACCCACCAACAAACCACCATTTCTTTTAGTTTTTGTAATTAATTAATAAGGAGAAGTAATATAGTCTGACGTGGAAAAGGTTTGCAGACAGAAAACAAGGTCACACGCTTAAGATTAAATTGAGATTAGAGCCTGTTTCTCGAGGAACTAGTTCTGTCAGACCTCTCAACAACATCCAGCGAATACAACCAACCAATCAATCAGAGATTATAAGAATTAATTTATCAGAGATAAGCCCTTGAAAAAGTTGAGCTTAAACACGTCATCCATTTTAGAAAACATCGCTATCATTTACAGTCCACAAACAAAGCCATGAATTTACAATTTGGTGCTTCTCTGCCCCCTACTTTATCCTAGAAGATATCAACTTAACATCAGGAACACATGACAGTGTAACTGCAGCGTCAAAGTTTATTCAGTCAGCTTCCAGTTCAGCACCAAATTGCTCCAATCTAGCAGCATCCTCATCATGATCCCGGACCAAAGCATGATTAATCAATCCATCGTCCTCGCTAGCATCTATCTGTCTTCCGCCAAACCTAAATAGCAACAAGAAGAACCGTAACATATTATTATTATTATTAATAAATAGAAAATTTAGAAGACGTAAGGAAGACTATTGAGAAATGTCAAATCATTAATCCGTATTGATTCCACTTGACACCACATTCTTGGGTTCATCTACATCACTATTCTGACAGAATGTCTCATAGCAAAGCTTCTTTCCGACTCACAATGTGACATGACAGTCACATGTACAGTATGATATTGGAGATGGTGGCAATTTGCACTACCCTACAATATTCCCAAGCAAACAATGAAAACACTGAACTAGTTCTAGCATCCAACATTGTGCAGCTCACTGGTTGTAATTTAATGCTTCATACGCAGTTCAGACAAGAAGTCTGCTCAAGAAGGCAACCATAATTTTAACACCAATCCCCATATACATGTTCAAGTATACTTGCATCTCTCTCGAACCCGCCGTAATATGTAGTTCTATATTCAATTTAGTTCGAGTAAATAAAGTTTCAAGAAAGATTGATATTAAAAGTATTCACTTCATACTGTGACAAATTGTTCATATTTTGAATTGCATGAATTTTCAATTTCAAAAAACTTGTGTAGATAAGCACTTGGAACTCATAATCTATGATCCATATATATCATATCTGACAGTTTGATGAAAACCTCATCTCAGTAGATATCTTCCCATGTATACATAAATTTAATTATCTACTCCTTTACTGCCGATATTTTAAGGCTATTGATGTCTGACTATTACTGCTTATCCAAAAGTAAAAATGAGGAGTCATCATGCCAAACTTGCTACCGTGAAGGTCAATTTCTATGACAGTAATTTCTTCACTCGTGTCCAACTGAGTCAAATGAGGTAACTACTAATTAACAAATCAGAACATACCATCGCCCATTCATCAATTCTATGCAACTTCTAGCATCCTTTCTGTCTTTAAATTTCACTAAAACAACACCATGTGGATTATTCTCACAGACCTGCAAGCAGAGCCACAAGAGTGTGAGGAGAAGGGGGGAAAATAAAATTAGCCGAACATAAATTAAAATATAGTCAGCAGCAGCTTGAAAATAGAACTCAAAAGTGGTAAGAAAGCATTGGTAAGGGAATACAGCGAGAAGAATTGTGAAAATTCTCAAAATTAGTTCTTAATAATTGCATGGAGGCAAAGCAGGCAGCCAAGCAAAATCAAACAATAGTAATATAACGACTTCAGAACTTCCTATCACCATGGACAAGGAAATAATTCTTTTCCAAAGAATTCAGGCTGTATGAAGAGAAGATCTTACATATGTTTTTTTTTTTCAAGGAGGGGGGAGTTTGATAAGTTCCCCCCTGACTTGGCCTGGGTCTAATCGAAAGTAAAGAGTGATGGAAGAAAAGGATTTTCGATTCATATTTGAAATTGCACCAACTGGTCCAGTGTGATGAAAAATAAATTTGGATACCCAGGAGTTCATAAAAGGTCAGTGAAGAGGTGATGGAAGAAAATGATTTTCAATTCATATTTGAAATTGCACAAACTGGTCCAGCGTGATGAAAAATAAATTTGGATACCCAGGAGTTCATAAAAGGTCAGTGAAATCAGTTTTAGAGAATATAGGACTACCAAGAACCAAGTAATAATGCAATAGGACGAAATGAACAAAATCTGTACCATAACATGTAAAGTGCAGAATTTACCAGCCAGCACTAAACACAAACCATTGCAAAGTTTCTACTGCATGACTAGTTTCTTTAGCATATGTAACAGGGTATTTAGAAATGCAATGCTTGGCTAAAACATTTCTGTTACCTTGACCGAATCAACTGGACCAAGCTTCTCACATTCCTCTCTAACATCTACCTCAAGTTCTGAACGTAAACTTTCATCAGCCTGTAATAAGAAATTCAAATATGATAATGGTACAAAAATCAGTGAACTTCATTTACAAATACAGAATGCAGCAATCCTACCTAAGGGTAGTATACATTAAAGATAAAGAAATGAGATGGCATTTTTTTTGTTGAGAAGAAAGTAACATGTTTAAATAAATTTAATGAAGATAACATTTGGAATAAGAAGCTGCAAAGCAGATGCTGAGAACAAGAGACAATGGTTTTCCTCAGGGTACATGAAAATTTTGGGATGGGTCATTTTTGGTTAGTTTATTTGAATGCTTCACCCCATGCTAGTACGTTGTCTTTAAACTGTCAACACTTGCACTATTGCATAGTCATAAGATTGGCGACCTCAAAAAAAAAACATCAGATAACCACTGGTGGCAAAATTACATTAAGGGGACAGATAAAAACACCCTTAACAAAATGAACTGTTAAAATAGACACAAGAATTGCAACATTATCACCATAGGTCAAATTTTTTCTTTTCATAACTCTTTCTGCACAAGGAAAATATTAAGCAACAAGTGGATAAGAGAGCAAAAGTTCAACATTAAGTAAATAACAGAAATATAACTTGTCTTTTGCCTTATTTGCTCAACAAAGGATAGAAGTTTATTTGTCCAAACAAATGTTGGCAGGAGCGGATAAAAGATATCTAAGCAAAAAGTACTTTTGCAGGAAGTCCCATCCAAACCATAGATGGTTCCAAACTCACCCTCATTTCAGAAAGAGTGAACATTTGGCGAAGAACTACAGTAGCTGGAATTGACACCTTGGCATCATCACGGCCACCTGTACGATATAAGCACATGATGTCAGATGCATGCAAGGCACCACGGCATCACATGTAAAAGCCACTCCAAAGAAACTCAAGATAAAATCCTCGAGGAAAAACCAGATACGCTCATGGAACAAAATTAAAAGAGCTGCTCCAAAAAGAAAACAAAAGCACAGCATATAATTTTCAAGTCTTCCTCCGCATCAGATCCACTCAAACCTGGTTCAAGATTTACCATAGCCTTTTATTTCAATTGTAACTCTAAAAATTACAACTACAAAATTGTATTTTTCATGTATTGAAGGAATAAAACACTGAAATTCCTCCTCAATTTGAACAAGCGAAAGAAAGATAGTTGGAATTAACCCTTTCACAATCAAAACATCGTAAAGAAGGAAAGGTTTAAATCATGGATATTATACAATGTCATTAAAGATACAAGAATATTTATTTAATTTCAGATGAGAGGGGATAGGGAAAAGCAACTTTCACTAAGAACCCTTTTCTGCCACATTTACTGAACTATATTCAATGCCTCACATTGAAAAAGAACCTACCCCAACCAAGTATCTTATCCTCAACCTTTTTCAGCTTCCTTTTCTTCTTGCTGTCTACTTGTTTGGATATAAATCTGTTCCCTGCATGTATCATGAATAAGACTCGCTAAAAGTGCACAGCTTTTAATAAATGAATGCAAATAAAATAATTAAAAATTCTTCAGAACATAGAGATATTATTCATGTACTAATCAATATGGCAACAACAGTAACAAAAATCCTCCTTGGTATTGCAATCTGGAAATTTGAAACACAATGGTTCACGTTTGCTACCTTTCTGCTCAAACTTAGCTTGGGTGACCGACATAGGAATTGTGCCCCCGGGACGCAAAGGTGTCCCATCCAAAATTTGCATAGCCAAATCAACCGAGGGTTCCTACATACAAAATTTGCATATATTTTAAGATATTAATCTTGTCTGTTATGTGTTCCAAGCACAAAAACACAGTAAAGCAATTACCTTCAAATATGTAACTAGAGCATCTCCCTTTATTCTTCCTGTCTCTTTGTCAATGTAAATCTTAACGCGAGGCTTTTTTGTTTCAGGATCCTACAAATTTCATAACTTAATTTCTTAGATGTGCAATTCCAAATGAAAATTTGTTAGGATTAAACATCACAAGTCTGAGAAGCAAATGCATGCACAAAAGAGAACACTAAAAAATATATCCAATTCACCTTCTGCTAATGCATAGAGAATTAAAGTGCAAAAATAAATATTGTGTGAGGTTGATTAAACATTAAACAGTATTATAACCTATAAGATTAATTTTGTGATTCTGAAGGTGTCATACTGGAACGCAATTCTCAGCTAGCAAGTGTGATTTTAAGACAGCAAGATGTGGTATCTCAACTATGCCCAGCATAATAAATGGAATAAAAAAGCATCAGCTATTATAAACCTGCAGAGCTGGGTAGTTGTGCAGCAGAAACAGTATTTTTCACTCTCTTAATATGTGGTGCACTTTATAGGTACCATATGCACAAATTTTATTTAATTTTATCATTGTACAACCACAACAACAAAGCATTGATTGTACCATTTGATTGTAAAAATACATAACCATATCCGGTCTTTGTGGAGATGACTTCACCTGACATTTTAAAATCCCTTTAATAATATACAAAACAAATAAGTCTTGTGTTTAATGTTCTCTTCTTTTTAACTTTTCTCCATCTTTAGTGAATGTATGTAGCACATGATTACTGAATTATTGAATTCGTATCATATAGGATGATAGTTGAACATGTTCTGCTACAGTAACCAATAAGTTTGCAAGCATTTTTTAATTGAAAGACTAATGGTTATTTTAAAAAGAATATTTTCGTGCACTGCTGAGCCAGGCCTAAGTTACAAAAACTATCACAGGATAAAGATGAGTCAAAACTTCAACCATGGGTAGATTATGAAAATCTGTAAAAAAAGCTAGCTATGCAAACAATACCTCCTTAATTACCCCACACTTGGAAAATACCTCTACCACCTGCAAATTTTTTCTCAAATTAGTTTCTAGCTAAGATAAAACAAAAACACAAGATTAGACAGCAACTAGCTTACTTCTGCAGCAGTGACATCATCGGGCAACCCAGTTACATAAACATGCGTATTGACTTTCAATTCAAACCAACTATCGGGGGCCTTATTGGCTTCCTGCAAGATACATAACAAGGAGGTCAGCACAGCCAAAAATGCACTATCCAAACTAAGAGACAAACAACAAAATCCCAAGAAGTCACCATGTAAGCTGCTGCACCTTCATTCTTGTTGTGATTAATTTTGTTGTATATTCATTTTTTACAGTCCTAAAAATCCATGAAAATATTCGATAGTGATGTGAACAGCAGGCTACAGTGGTACTGTCAGTCGTGCGTAAAACCAACTTGCATGAACAAGGTAACTAGGAAAGAGACAAATTCATCTCTTTAATAGTTGTATTGCAAAAGAAGATATGAAATATGATACCTTCTTATCAGCTTGTTTGTCCTCATCATCTTGCTTGTCTTGTAATTTCCTCTTGTTACTATGTTGTGATTCTACTACTTCACCAGTACCAGTGGCTTCATCCTTCAAAGAGGCATCAGCAGCATTTATATTCAGAAATACCTCCTCTTGTTCATGGAAAGTCATCTGTTCTAACCCATACTGCCCACTCACGATTGATAGATTATCCTAGAAGATCAGTTGATTATGAACAGAAGATTGTGATCACCATTTCAATCATACCAGTAAGAAGATGATATTAGGCCAAATAAAACAATCGTAAAAAAATGGAGAAAAGAAAAGTGACATAACCTTTTTAATACATCACTAGGGAAAAAATTAGGCATTTCGATGTGAAGGGGAGGCAAGAAAACCACAGGAAGGTATGCTAACTTTTTTTTTGCTTAAAGAAAAAAATAAATAGATTTGGAAAGATAGCAATGAAGGTTTCAGAAGAGATCTCTGACTTGCCATGATCACAGAGATGATCATTAGAGACTGCCTTTTCCAAGAACAGGAGGCACTGATCACATGATACAAAATTAACTTTCTAACGACGTCAGAGTTTAGGTTGGCAATGAGTGATAATTTTTATGATATTATCTATTGAAAAGATAATCTTGGCTTCTTCATAGAATGGGCCACCAAAGGGTATGCTTTCTTCCCAAGGAATCCTCCATGTTCAATTGCTCTTACAGACCTATTAATCATATCACTCGAGCCTAAACCCCATTGCTCTTTAGATACAAAAAGCCTAGTTAGTCCGACAATTTCCCTGCACTTGAAACCCGATACACTTTTAGGCCATTCATCAAGCCCGCAACCTAAGAATTCAGCAATGCTGCATTTGATTGGTAATGATATCAAGAATCAGAATATAAATCATCTCAAAAGGCTACATATAAACAAGTTGTAACTCCCTCCTTAACAACTAATGATAAAAAATAATCAACAGATTGCAAATGACACAGCCCAAACCTATTCCTAGCCACTTCATATCCCTCAGTGATATTCTTCTTGATCTTAATCACAATGGACTATATGCAAATATACAGGTGCATGCATATATGTTTACATATGCATGCATGTGAACTTTTAAGAAAATAATAAGGTTGATATATGAATGTCAGAAAAACAATGCCACCACTGAATTTGAAAATAAAGTTTTAACAGTCTTGAACTAATATCAGAATGAAAATGAACCCACAAAAAGGTACAAAATGGCAACCAACCTGAGGAACCCAGGCTCTAAGGCGTCTATCCCACTTGTATGTAGTCCCATCATCATCTGTGAATTCATCCTCACCATCTGATGGTGACAGGATCCTATCAGAATCATCTATCCCAAAATCATCTGCAGTGTTGTCAGAAAGAGATCCATTTTTTAACCTTTCTGCCTCAGCTTCTGCCTCTTTTACCTCCCTTTGCCATTTCTCAAACTCATCTTCATCATCATTGGAAGACACTGCAAAAAGAACAAAATGTAAGACGGTCTGTTCTAGGTGCAAGAGGATAAAAGATGGGGGGAAAGGATCTTCACCTAAAGTAGAATAATTGGTTTTCTGTTCATTGCTAGAATGTGATCCATTTCTCAATCCAACAGATTCCAAAGTGGCCCCTCTGACCTCCTGCAACTTCTCCCTCTTGTTATCATTGTAAGAGAGTGCTGCATGAAACATCCAAGGTTAAGAGCCTCATTCAGAAGATGGAAATGATAAATATGCTTGTGAAAATACAAAATTGCATCAAATAGGCATAAAGATATACACAGTATAAATGTAAAGAAAAGGAGATTCATCACCTGCTCTGGAATAATCAGATCCCTGTTGAGAGATTCCTGACATCAACTCAGGGATTGAAGACAATGGCTGCCATTCACTTCTTCCTTCGGACCATACAAGTGTACTTTCTAAGAGATACCCATTCAAGAAATGCTCTGTCCAGGCGAAGTAAATAAGCAAAGGAGATGGTTCAATTCATTAGACCAATTGAACATGTTACAGATGAAACAATTGTCCTGAAACCTTGCTATTGGTTACTGGTAGAACTGAAATTCCAGAAAGCAGAGGAAAAAAAAATTCCAGTAAATTATAAGCTCCCACAAATGAAACGTCAGCACATAATAAACCAAAAAAAGAAGTTACAAGCACCCTTTTTTTCAGTCTTGTTTCTACACCAAAACAATTCAAGCATGCTCCTTTCTTCTTCTTTTTAACAGAATGGCACAAGGTTTCAAGACAATTATTCCATACTTTGATACCTAAATAACTTAAAACAGCATTCAATTAAATAAAGAACTAAACTCACCACATAGCTCAGAAAACACATAAGGCCCAACCTGTTGTTGATCTTCACCTAGTATATACCATCCAACTTCCGCGACTGTGTTGTAATTGCCAACACTGCCATTTCCTTCACCTGTACAGTAAAAAGAACAGCATCCGATTTCACCTCCTTTTAGTTTCATGCAAGAAAACATAAATAGAAGCATGAACATGATTCTAAGAACACTATTTTAAATCACAATATTTCTCCTATCTATATTCCTCACGGCATTTCACATAGCATTACAGAACCCATCAATGTCAACACAATTTTAAACCACAAAACAATCAAAACCATAGCCTAAAAATTAAAGACCATTATTTATACACGCAATCACACACAGAAATAAATAAGGTCACAAACTTTTTTATGTGTCCAAGCTATCCTAAAAAAAAACGACCATAACATATCCGCAGTAACTAGTAAAACCCAGATAAGAACAGAACCCGAATTGACAACATTCAACCTAATTAAACCAATTACGCATGTAGAAGCGATACATGTAAACTAAAAAATATCGGTTCTCTGAAGAAATATTATAGCATAAAAAAAAGTTGTGCGAGAAGTTATTATATTTACATAGCAAGAGTCGGTGCTAACCGGAGTATGGTTGCTGCTGTTGCTGGGTTTGGTGATCCACGGAGGAATCTTTCAGAGACGACATCGTTTTTCTTTTTATTACAGTGCGCTGCTGTTATTATTGGAGACGATGAAAAGAGGGCAAAGAGAGAGGAGGGGGCCTAGGTGGAAAGAGTTGTATTGTTTGGATGACAGTTGTTTTGTCCGACTTCGGGACGGTTTAGGAGTGAGTTGTACTATTGGAATTTATTTTTAAAAAACAATATATTAAAAATAATATTTTTAATTTCAGTATATTAAATTAATCTAAAGATACTAAAAATTTTAATTTAAAATAAAAAATTTAATATTTTTTAAAATATAATGACAAACAGAAACTTCAAATATAAGGAAATAGCATGAATAAAAGAGTGATGGAATTTATTTATTTAATTTATTTTTTATATCAATATAAAATATTTATTTAAAAAAAATTGATGTTAGAAAAAAATATTTAAAAAAAAACAGTAAAAAATTGACAAATGAGATTTGGCATAGCTTTTATTTTTGCTTTGTAAAGAGAAAAAATAATTTAGCAAGTGAAATAAATTATTTTTTTACGTTGAATTTTATATACTAGATAATTACCCGTGCGTTGCCGCGGGTATTTTTTTGTATATAATTTAACATAATTAAATCTACAACGATAAATTTATATGATATAAGTAAATAAAAATTATAAATTAAAAGATAAAATATTTAAAATTTTGAGTTGAGTTTGTCACGTAAGCATAAATTATATTTTTTAGAATATAGGTATTGCGTCATAAACGATCACAAAAGAGCGCGCACTAACATTAGAAAAAAGAGCAAAATATTTGAACAAGAAAAAAAACAAATTACTGAAATCATTATTGTGCAGATAATAAAATTATAAAAATCAATTAATAGAAAGAGCAAATAAAAAAAAGGGAAAAGGAAGCAATATTAATTTAAAATATTATCACAATAGCAACATCGGAGTCTTAATATCTAAAATTATTATTGCCGCTAGAATAAAAACAAAAAAAATTATTAAATTATACTGAGAGAAAAAAATAAAAAGCATGAACAAAGCAGCAAGCAAAAAAAACAAATTAAAAACTATTATTATTATTATTATTATTATTATTATGAAAGAATAAATAATCACTATTATTATAATAATAGAATACATAATCACTATTATTATAATATTAATATTAATCACTATTATTATTATTCTTATTATAATAATTATTATTATTATGTTAATAATGAAAGAAACATAAATAAATGAAAGACTAAAAATATCCCAGAAACTTTAACAAAAGATAAAAATAAATAAATAAAAATTATCATTGCTATTACTGGCAAAAAAAAAATTAAATTATCGGGAGGGAAAAAAAAAACAAAAGAGCAAGAATGAAAAATAATTAAATCATGATTATTGTTGTTGTTGTTGTTGTGTTAAATACACTTATATATACACGGACAAAAGTAGGGATTAAAAAACATAAAAGTGTAAGGGCTGAAATGAAAATCAAATATAAAGGGATTAAATTACAAAATTAAAAGTCAAAGGGCTGCAATGCAAATTACATTTATTGTCAATTGAAATCAGAGGACGAAATTGCAAAAATTAGAATTTTTGTACCGAATTGATTGAGTTATATACAGCTAACCCGGAAATTGAAAGTAGAAGGACCGAAGTGAAACTTTCACATTAATCAATTAAAATCGGAGGACCCAATCGATCAAAATCAAAACTTATATCTAAAAAATGAGGGCCAAAAACGAAATGAAAAGTATAGGGACCGAAGTGAAAAGTAACGCAACATGGGGGACTCTCCTGCACATTGACGTGCAGGAGAGAGAGAAACGTGGCCGGCGGCTTTAACCGGCCTCCGCCGCGTACACGGACATCTGGTGGTTACACGCACCACCGCGGGAGGAAGACCACGCTACGGCACATCGTTCTGGCCTCCGGTATCCAATTTCAGGTCACCGTAGAAGTCCGCACGCGCCACCTAAACAGGGCGTGAGGCTAAAAACCGCTTGGCGCATGCGCCTCACGTCCTGACAGACACCGATTATAAAATTTGAAAAATAGGGCCAATTATCGTTCTAACCCTGCACCCAATTCAGTTTTTTTGTCTTATTAGGGGCTAAAAGCGTATTTAGTCATTTCAGAAAATAAAAAAAAAATTAAAAAGCTGCGGCGGGCCGGGCCGGCCGCGCGCAATTACGCCGGTGCCCCTCAACCGGAACCCTTATTTTGTCCTATTACCGGGGATGAAATAGTCAATACACTGTTCACAACTGAATATTAAAAAAAAAATCCAAAGGAAAAACCGAAAATAACCCCGCCTGCCAACCCCTCTTCGCCGCACGCCCGAGGGCCAATTTCGGGCGTGTACTGCTCGAGTCCACAGTGTATTGTGAGGGGCGCTACAGTGGAAATCCCACGCGGTTTATATGTTTGGTAATAATTGCTTTGTATGTTTTCAAGATGGGAGTTGCATAGAGTTTTTTTTATCTTTCATGTGAAGCACAGCTTACTTGGGTGTAAAATGTTTTTTATAGGTCATTTTTTGTTTATTTCTAATGTAGCTGAAAACAAAACAATTTAATTAAAACTCCGACATAAAAAAATAAAGAAATGATTTTCTGGAAAAAAAATCCCCATGCCTAATATAAAAAATATTTTTAAACAATAAAAAATTAAATTGTTTTTAAAAAAAAAAAGTTAACCAACCCTCTCAATTGTAGAATTCCCAGAAACCACCCAGGATCCCACGATACACAGCGATTAAAAAAGCAAACGGATCGTTTTTGTGGTGAGGTGGAATCCTTTGTTCTCCTCTAACGGTCACATTTCTAAATATGACCGTTGCACACAGAAAACCCCTCCCTATATTAACTCTCTTCAATCCCAAACACAAATCATCTTAAACCAGTCTCTTCTTCCCTTCTCTTCTCTGCTAGAATCAACAGATCTTTCAGAATCACTTGCTTCAAGTTTCAGAAAAAAATCATCAAGCTTCAAAAGGATTTCACCAATTTTCAGGGGGGGGAAATCAACAAATGGGTGCCAGTATCACTCTAGGCGGCAACAATTCTTCAGTGTCCCAATCCCATGACCACACTCACAAGGTTTTCTTGTTTTGCAACTACATTCTACTCGGAGCAGCCTCTAGCTGCATCTTCTTAACCCTTTCGCTTCGCTTGGTCCCTTCAATATGTGGCTTCTTTCTCATCCTCCTTCATGTCTTCACCATTGTTGGGGCAGTTTCAGGCTGTGCCGCAGCGTCATCCGGGACTAATAGGTGGTATGCTGCGCATATGGTGGCCACAGTGTTGTCAGCCATATTTCAAGGGTCAGTGTCGGTTTTGATTTTTACAAGAACTGGGGATTTCCTAGGGAATTTGAAGTCATATGTGAGGGAAGAGGATGGTGTGGTCATATTGAAGCTTGCTGGTGGGTTGTGTGTGGTGATCTTTTGCTTGGAGTGGGTTGTGCTTACTCTTGCATTTTTCTTGAAGTACTATGCTTATGTGGAAGGTGATGCTAACAATGGTGGTAATATTGATATGAGGAGGAGTGCTAAGGTGCAGCAAGACGAGGACTTGAAGGATTGGCCATGGCCTTTCCAAGTTTAAATGATCTGGGTTTGGTTTTGTTGGATGGTTTCTTCAAGTACTATGTTCGTGGTGCTGCTGCCACAAAATTCTTTATTTGTTCATTGAATTATACAAGTATCAACTTTTTTGGATATTGTTTGAATTGGTTTTATATATATATAAATATAAATATTGGATTGTGCTTAAGTTCATTTGTTTTGTGCAAGTGGTTATTGGAACGATGGTCAGTTGCGAATCTAAATTTTCACTCTTTTATTAGCTGTTTTTATTCTTCCAAGCGTTTCAGGGAGGTATTTAAAGAAATTATTTACCCAAGTTTGAAATTCTCAGATGATCGATCGGATCGTTGCTTTTGGGGGCATAACATGCGCAAGGCATCTTTTGATCTCAAGCAAGAATGACCCAAAGATCCCATCATGGAATTAAAAAAAAAATCACACTACAAGCTTGCACTCGAGATTCTATAGATAAAATGAGGTGTTCAATACATACATATTTTAAACCAAAGATTTTTGCCAACAGAGTTTCTATAGCTTACAGGGAACTACCGTTAACCCCAATGCAAGAAATCATGTACTGCAATGCTTTCATCGTGCTGTATATTACTTGTCTTAAATCAATGAGATATGAGACTGGTGGTAGTCCTATATGAGCTCAGAGCTTCAATTGTCTGCCAAAAACCCAGCTGAATGGAGCAGTGGATGTTTGCTTGACCCTACCTTGAGCTCTCTCCTCAAGCCTCCTAATTCTTGGAGGCAATCCACATACAAAATCCTGTGCTTTACGCCCCTCACCAGAGAGGCCAGCCAGCTTCTCTACTTTCCATCGTTCAACTAGAAATTCCAGAATATCGGCGTAGTCCCTGGCAGTGTAGACCCCAATCCGCTGGGCAACAGCTGAGTAATTGTCAAAAAGGTGATCATCCTGACCATCAAACATCAAGTGAGCTGGCATTGAGATTTTTTTCCTCATCATGTCAGCTAACGCCAAGACAGTGGCATCTGGATCAATCTCAAAGAGCTTCTCCACAATCTTGGTGTAAGCAATTTCATGGCGTTTCTCATCTGCGGCAATGATGCCACATATCTGTGCCAGTTTCATGTCCCCGTGCTCCTTCGCTAGTCTAGCTGTGTTCCCATGTGAGATGAATGTAGCACGCTCTTGAAATGAAGTGTATATAAAACCAAGGTAGGGGTTGTTTTCTGTTTTAGGATCCTGAAAAGCAAAATAATAAGTTTTCTTAAAGTAAGGTGTTAAAAGACAAAATGACATTGATCGGAAGGTACACCTTAGATCAAGGTAATAGCAATGCAGATCATCATATCCTTTAAGAAATTAGTATTGACAAATGCATGGGAAGCCTGGCAAGAGAGATCTAATCAATCTAATCACTTTCATTCCACAAAAATAGCCACTGCTCATCCATACTGGACAGGCGCATATCACTACCTATCCAAGCCGAGACATGTATGCAAAGGCAAACAGTGATTTTTTTCATCAAAATGTTGTAAGATCTGACCTAAATGCCATTTAATTTGATATCCATACCAGCTAAAAAATATAAATCCAGATAAATAGTTAAGGGATCTCACCATTCCTGACCCAATAAGATACTGAATTGTTTTCTCAACATGCTTCATGTCTACTCTTCCAGAGAGGTAAAGATACTTGTTGAGAAGATCTCCATGTCTATTTTCTTCAGCGGTCCATGCCCTTGTCCAAATTGCCCAAGGAGTAAGGCTTGCACCAGTCTCATCCCTAATACCACCATCAAGAGTGTTAAGCATTGTCTGGTAAGTTGGGAGGGCTTCTTCAGTAATCATGTCTCCAACCAGCACGACAAAAAAGTCATCAGGGAGTTCATTTGCTCTCTCCCTCAATTCCTTGACTTGCTCATAAAATCCATCCGACTCAGGTTCTGGAAGAAAATCTTGTGGCTGCCAACAACTCTCAACAGGTTTTAGGAGCGTTAAGAGGTTCTCCTCTGCCCAGTTTTCCATGGATTTGAAAATCTCCAGCTTTTGCGGAGGCATAGAATGGGTCACTTGAACATGTACCTCTTGTGGAGGACAATTAGGCTTCTTCTTTAGATTCTGAACCTCTCTACAACCAGTAAAAAATAAAGTTAACAAACTTGAATAACGAAAAAAACTAAAATTATGGATAAGAATAACTATCCTCTGTAATACTAAACAGACACTCCAGCCATTTCTAATCTGTAGATAGCATGAAAAAATTGGCTTGGTAACAAGGATCCAATTTTGGTGTCCTGATGATCATCCTACACTTAATTGAATAAGAATTGGGTAGAGGTGTAAATTTTGACATGGTGCATGTACACTCTTTTGGCTGTAAATATTTCCATTTACCATGTTTTCCTAGGTGGACCAAACAAGGAAAATGTGAAAAATGTTTACCAACGCATATTTTACTTGAAACAAACATAGCCTTTGTTGCACATTGCAGTATAGGGCATGCTTTACAACCAATGATGACCAATGCACCACCTTTAAAATATAGGTATACAAGCAATTGCTCTAAAACATTGGTAAGTGACAGATAATCTCTTTAAGAGAAGTCAAGATTATTAAATACTTTTAAGAGAAATATTTCCCAGAAAATAAAACCTATGAGCATTCATGCATGAAAGACCATAAAGCAGCTCACATAGAACAGCCCAAAGTAGCACGCACTCACACATATAATGGGAGATCGAGGGGAGAGCAAATGAATATTAAATGAAATTGAAAATTAGCGTAGCCGAAATAGTGTGGAGTTTTGTGTAGGTGCGGCAGCAAGTTAAACAGTACAGAGCAGTGGGTTCTTGGGTTGTTTGGAAGGGAATTTTTAGCTGACAATGTGGCAAAGGGACAGATTAAGGGAGTGGCTTGTTTTTTTTCATTTAAGGAAAACAGTATACACAGAAGAAACAAAACCAAACTCGATCAACTACCACAATATTGAGAGAATTGAAGTCAACAATCAAACTACCCAAATCTGTGGAAGTATAACACAAACAACCACCCAAACACAAAATGCATACACCATATTCATTCAAAGAAACAAGGTAAACGAGAAAAAGGTACAAATCCCATGTCAAGAGCATTAACAATCTTTAGAAATAAAATCTAATGCAGAAAACAAAGGATTAAAAAAAGCATTTTTGCAAATTGTATGCAGAATATGGTGGAAACTGAAAAATCAAATCCAATAGAACCATTTATTCACTTATTTCAACAATTTTTCCACACAACCTGATAAACAAAAAAAACTATATTATATTTTAAATATTTTCTTATAGTACAGACTATATAATTACAAAATAAATTAAAAAACCAAAGCATTGTATTTTTGTTTGCCTTTCATGGTAGTTCCATCTATATTTTAATTCGACATGGCGAGTTCAATTTTTATGATTTAAGTATTGCAATTTGGTTTGGATTAGACATTAAACAACCAATAACCAAATGGGAAAACTGAATGCTCACCCCCTGGATATTACAGAAGATAAACTACCCTGAATTCCGATCTCTGAATCATGTTGTATGACAAGATATGGAATTTGCGTGCTGAAAGCAAGAACTATTTGTTCATAATATACTTAATCCAACTAAATCAAAGCATCGACTATAAAAGATGCAGCATAATATCTGACCCAGCTTCATTGGTTTCTATATGGATAACTAATATTCAATAGCATGAAACAGCTTAAGCCAAGGATAGAGTTACTCATTCCCATCAAAGAAGGCAAAGCAAATCATGAAAAATCAGAATGGCATAATTCATCATGAACAGCAATTACATCGATCTCAGTAGATATAAACTATTTATAAATCACAATTACAAAACACAACTGTTGTATTGAGGGGGAAACAACAGCAAGCTATTACAGCCAAATAGGAAGAAAACAAGGACATATAAAAAACTATACAGGCACTGAAACCAGTCAACCAACCGGCCTAGTTCAAAGGAACAAGTTACCTCACAAATCAGACCTAACTCTCGACAAAGGGGCGCAATAAAATAAAATAAAATAAAATGTATGCCTGTAATCAAAACTAAAAGGACATATAGAAAGCCCCACATGCAGCTGACACGGCACAAAAAAAAAAAAAACCTTTAGAATATTACCATATGCTGTATTATATAATTGTGAAAATGATATCAACCGTACATAATGTTAGATTTTTATTTTATTTTTTTGAAGTCCCGGAAATAAACCAATATTTTTCTTCTTATATGTCTAACTCATCTTGAATAAACAATTCCGTGCCTCTAGCTTTAAAAAAGGTTTTATAAATTATGAGAATCACTGCAAGCATTTTTTTAATAACAAAAATAGGAAAGAAAAAAGAGTACAACGAAATCAACTTAGATTCATACCCACCTCGTAAAAGCATCCTATAATAAAATTAAATCTCCACGCTTATGCATGCATTCAAGATATGGAAAAGACTATGTTAACAACATAATCCACCAATCTAATAAACCAACTTCATAAAATGAAAAGCAAAAATCAGCTAGAAAAATGCTGGGAGAAACTCGGGAAATAAATTCCAAGAACCATGTTCTGATCAAACAGAAATGCATAAGATTGATCTATAGCTACATGATTGATTAAATAATTAAATTATTTATAAAAATAATGAGCGAATCCACCGACTTGAATAAATCAAAAGGAGGCATACATAAATTAACTGCGAACACAAAATCAATCAACTTTACATATAGCACCCATTTTACAAGATACAATAATGTATAGGATCCAAAAACATTAATGAAATCACAGGGATTTAAATTGAGATTTTAATAATGTCAAGCCCATTTGTAATAATCACAAATCAAAATCAACCTTTGATCAATTAACTCACGAGACCTATCCAGTTCAGATTAAAAATGAAGTGACAGGGAAATGACAAATTAAGCTCGTTTTAGCACAAACTAAAGACAGCCCAGATCAAAAGAAAAAAAAAAGTTCATTTCCATTCATACCCATTCACATCGGCAAAAAAAACAAAATTAAGAAGAAGAAAAACATGATTCGTTTAATAAAAGAAAATGAGAGAGATGGGGGGAGAGGGAGAGGGGCTCACTTGGTGGAAATGGGATTCAAAGTAGAGGCCATGAGAACTCTATGAGGAGATCTCATGGAGCGAGATTGAGAAGGAAGGTGGTGAAATGATGGGAAGGTTATTTGGTTCAGCTTCAAAGCCATTTTCTCTCTTTCGCCTCTGATACACACACAAGAGAAATGAAATGTAGAGAGAGAGTTGTGGTGGTTTCGGTTTCGGTTTCTTTGCTCTTTAGTTGTGGTTTATGCAAGCTTTTTTTAAAACGTAAATATCGATAAAGAATTCTGCGTGGGGAAGAAATTAGAGAGAGCCAGAGGAAAGCGAGCACCGGGAGAGGGAGGAGACGGGTCGAGGGGGAAAGTGAGAATGGTGGGAGAGACACGCGGCATAAAAGGAAAACTAATTCTAAAAGGACCACTTTCTTTCACTATTTTACCTGTTTGCCATTCCCTTTTTCTTCTTGGAGATTACAAATTGTTAGTTAGCCCGACAGGAGACAAAACCCCAAAGATACCCGGGTGTTACGAAATTATCAAGGATGCTTGCTTACACGTCACAAATATCATTTTAATTCATATTTTATTTTTCGACTAAGAATAAATAAATATTTTCCTAGTTATAAATTTTTAATCTTCTACCAGTTGAGCAAAATGTGACCCTGTTTTTCGCAACTTATAAATAAATTCATTTGTAATTTGTAATTTGTGAAAAATGTACTTTTATAGAAGTGAAAATAATTTTAATTAATTATTAAAATAGACGTGTTCAGCATAAAGTTGTTACAAACGATGAATGGGTGGACGTAGAGTAGAGGATGGTGTTTTATTATTATAAATTATTAAAAATATTACAAAATTATTTTATATTTTTTTTCTATTATTGTATTGTCTTGATATAAAAAATAAAGAAATAACATTTTTCATACCTTTTAATTAAAAAATTTATTTAAAAAGCACATTATAAAAGCAATTTCAATGATAAAAGTTATTTTCGAAAGCTAAATCTCTAAAATAATTTTTTAAATAATATAAATATAATTTTTTATTTATATCTATTCCAATAATATATATATATATATATATTGATGAACAAGTTTTCATTTAATAGTTTCGTGTACAATGTTGCTCTTGATGATTTTATTTTATTTTATTTTATATCAGGTATATATAAAATCAAATACAATATCTTTTAATGATCTCCAGCAACTAGAATTTAGATAAATTATCCGACTCAAATGGGAATCGAGTAAATGAATTACCGCAAGTGTAGAACTTGAATATGGAGAGATATTGGATTCAATTTCTTATTAATTTCTCGAGATTTCAAATATACACACACATGCATGCATGCATGTCGATCCATGAGATGCGAGTAATGGCATTCATGAAAATCACAGGGCCAGCAATAAACAAAAAAGCAATGCCGATCCTCACAAGATTTATTATTATTTTCTTTCATCTCTTCAGAAAAACGAGCTCAATGTAAATCTTCTTGCATTTATTTTGAGTTTAAGAGTTTTATTGGGGTTTATTTTAAAAGTTTTTTTATTTATAAATGTTTTAAAATTTCGGTTATACTTCTTCTTTTTTATTTCTTTTTCCACTTATATTTTTTTTGTTTTGATTTTTATAATCGGGATGTCCGGGCCAGGTTAAACACACCACAACTAATCCTCGTATTCCCCCTCCTAAAACACTTTTTTCCCTGGTTATATATGTATATTTTTTTCACTTATATATATATATATATATATATATATATATATATTTTATAATAGGAATGTCTGTGCCAGCTTAAGTGAACCACGACTAATCATCAGATCTTTTTTTATAATCGGGATGTCCAGACTAGCTTACGTGTACCACTACTAATCCCCGAATATTTTTTTTTTTTATAATTAAGATGTCCAGGCCAGCTTTTATTAAATATATTTAGGTTTCATTTCATGTATTGCTGAATTTTTTTATCTTCGTGGCTGAGAAGTCAATGTCTGTCTGTCCCTTTGCACCATCTTATGCTTGCTATTAAATTACAAGCTACTTTTTCCAGCAAACCTGCATGGCTCTTGATGAGGAGTCGGGTACAGATGTTTTTAATGGCATGAGCCGGCTATAGTTTTCAAGAAACACAATCTTAAAGATTGACGGTGGTGGGAAAAGCAAGTGGAAAAAAACTAAGGTTTAGGTTTCTTTTCTTCAGTGCACATTAATTAAGATGATATTAATCGAATGTAAGCTTTCTGTTTCTAAGAGGACTCTTCCAATAACTTACATGCCACGTGCTCCGTTATAATGAGAGTGTGGTCAGGATAACAAAACCTCCGGTGAGTTTATGTAAGTCTAGATAAAGTTGTTTTTAAAAATATTTTTTATTTAAAAATATATCAAAATTACATATTTTTAAAAATTATTTTTGATATCAACACATAAAAATGATCTAAAATTAGCAATTTTTTAATTTAAAGTTAAAAACAAAACAATTTAAAAACAAAATATTTTTAAAACACAGTGTCAAATACCAAATTAAAGATGAAATACGAGGTATTCTCTCTGCCAAACTTCTTTGAGAGTTTCATCACTAGGGTGGCATGCAGCCCTCCATTTCCTTTCCCTTGTGTGCTATTTTTCTTTCTTTTAGATTTAATTTTAGTTTATAGTTTGACTGTTTCGATGATTCATGTTTTTCTGTCTCGTTCTGGATCTAGATCTTAGTGCCTGTTTAGGAGTGTGATTGCGGTAGCTTTTCAAAGTGCTTTTCATGCCGAAATACATCAAAATGATGTTTTTTTTAAAAAAAAATTATTTTTGACATCAGTACATCAAAATGAGCTAAAAACACTAAAACATATTCATTTAAAATGAAAAAAAAATCAAATTTTTAGCAAATACCGGTTGCAACGTATTCCCAAACGGGGTATTAATCTAGTTACAAGATCACTATGGCTTGATGTTTTGTTATTTGCAGATCTAGCTACACATATCCTGTGTTCAAAGATGAGATACTAAAGTTCAAGTATAATATGATATTTCGATACAGAATTTATTAATAAAAATCATTTAAGTAGTTTATGAAACTACAAGATTAGCAAGCTTTCTCGCCTATCATCTCTCTGGATCTTACACAATCCGAGCTTCCTCGGCTGTATCCTGCTCTTACATAATTTGATGATTAGTGGGATTGATATTGTTTTTTTGAAATAGTTTTTATTCAAAATTAAATTAAAAATAGTTTCATCTATGAGTTTAATATTTTTATTATATCCGGCATGTAATATGTTTTATGAATTAGGCTGTCATATATATATAAAAAGAATAACACACACCTACCCCAGCTCGATCGCCATGATCATGTCACGATTAAAAAGATCAACGCGCGCGCGCGCCCACCCCAGCTCGTCTCAACCAACTTAACTGCGACTTAAATTCATAATAAATTGATTAAAAAATATACTCACAAGGTCTCTTCATGAGCAGCACAGTATGATAATGAACTACAATTGTTTTAGTATTGTCGGTAAATAAATTTTTTTTTCATGGCCAGTAGTTTGAAGCTAAAGTAGGGTTTTTAAGCTGATGTCGGAGATGACGCGTATTTTTTTATATAGTTTTCGTGCATTGAAACTAATTAAATACATATTTCTGTTTTGATCAAGGAAAATGATCCATACTGAAACTAAATGATTTATGAAATTTTTATTTCTCTTAGTGCCTGTTTTGTTATAGCGAATGAACCGCCGTTTGGCCAAATTTTGAAGAATTTTTTTTTCATTTAAATGAAATTTTTTTGGTGTTTTTAGATCATTTTGATGTGCTGATGTCAAAAATAATTTTTAAAAAATAAAAAAAAATATCATTTTGATGTATTTCTAAATAAAAAACATTTTCAAAAGTAAACGCAACCATAATCTCAAACAGACACTTATATTATATTGAGATCTGAGCCCTAGCTAGTGATGGGTTTTTTTATCAGACTAGATCAAGCTATTTATCACCATTTTTACGGTAATATGTCATAATTAAGATATAAGCTAAACAGCTCGGGGTAGGTTGCACTGTAGCTTAAGAGACAATTGCACTGTGGACTGGCCATTTTTTGGCCGTGCGTCGCGGTTGTTCGTCCGCTTTTTTTTTCCGGCTATGAACAGTGTAGTGCCGATATTAGCCCTGGTAATAGGACAAAATAGTGTTTCGGCCGAGGGGTAAATAACGTTTAGGCTCAGGGGTGCGGGCGTAATTGCACGCGTATGGACCGGTCCCGTCCGGTCCGCCGCAACTTTTTATTTTTTTTTTAATATTTTTGAAATGGCTAAAGACGATTATAACCCCCAATAAGACAAAATCGATTATTTAAGGGCAGAGACATAACAGTAACTGACCATTATTATTTATATATTTTTCGAAATCTGTCAGGCACGTGCGGTTCACGCGGCAGACGGTGTCCCCCCTGACGCCCCTTTCAAGTGGCGCGTGCGGTATGATACGGTGGCCGAAAATGAGATACCGGCGTCGAATCCGGTGTGCCTCATCCTGGTCTTCCTCCCGGTGCGGTGCGTGTTGCCACACGGTGGCCGTGGACGCGTAGGAGGCCGGTTGAAGACGACGGTAACTTTTCTCTCTCTCCCCTGCACGTAAAAGTGCAGGAGAGGCCCTCGTGTTTTTTCCTTTTTCATTTCAGTCCCTCAACTTGCAATTTCCTTTCCTGCACCTTTCACTTCTGTTATATTAGTTTTAATTTGCTTCGATTTGGTCGTTCAGGTTGAAATTAATTAAATGTGCACCTTTCACTTCGGTCTTGGAACTTTTTATTTCCGGATTGGGTCCAAATTGGTCAATAAATTCGGTACACAGGTTTGAATTTTTGCAATTTTGTCCTTCGAATTAAATTGATAATAAATGTGATTTTCATTTCAGCCCTTCAACTTTTGATTTATGATTTAAATCCCTGTTTAAATTTTTAATGCTTATCAAATAATTGCTCCATTTTTCTTTATAATTTTATTTTCCATCAATTTTTTTTCTTTGATTTATTTCTGCCACTTTCATTAATTAGAATAATAATAATAATAATATATATTTTTTCTTGCTTACTCTTTTGTTAATGTTTTTGAGTGTTTTTTCTTCGTGAAAATTTTATAATTTTAATTGTTTTTGCAATAATAGCAATAGTCATTTTATATATAATATTACTGGGGATAAAAGACAACTTAAGAACAAAAAATAGACAAATTTACCTAGGTTACCTACAATTAAAAAACGATACAAGTCACTTTTGTCTCGATTAAACTGTTCCTTTTAAACGGCAAACAAGTCATTATTATATGTTTTAATATTTATTGCATATTATCGCCTAAAAATATATAAAGAGATAAAAAAAAATGACCTCGGATTTTTTGTAAGAAAAAAATTAATATCAGCATTCTTAAATACATTTAATATAATAATATGAAAAAAAATCTTATAAAAAAAAAATTATTGGCTTCGGATTTTAATTTTGTTCTCTTTTGTTCAAGTGTTTTTTTGAAAAAAAAATTGAATTTTTAATATTTAAGATCTAATATTACCCGGAAAAAAATACAACTCAAAAAAAACAAAAGGTAAACAAATTTGTCTAGATTATATACAATTAAAAAATATATGAGGCACTTTCTGTTTCGACTAAACTGTTCTTTTTAGACAGCAAATAAGTAATTATAGCACGCAAAAAATATATATTCCTTTTTTAAAAAATATTACAATGTTTTTATTTATAATGTGTCAGATCTAATATTACTGGGGAAAAAAAGCAACTCATATTATTTTTTTTTAACAAATTTACCTAGGTTATCTACAATTAAAAAATTTAAAAATCACTTCCCATTTCGATCACACTATATAATATGTGAGACTAAGTATATTTGTTTAATATTTATTTAATATTATCGCCTAAAAATATATAAAGAGAGAAAAAAAATGACCTACGATTTCTTGAAAAAAAAATTAATATCAGCATTCTTAAAGATATTTAATATAATAATATGATGAATAAATCTTATAAAAAAAACTTTGGCTTTGAATTTAAATTTATATTTTAGACCCTTTGTTTGTTTCTTTTAAGAAACGGTGACCTTTTTTTCACATGTATTTTTGATTTTTTACTGTCCAACTCAGTTGTTCTTTTTTAACCGGGTTTCGTTTGTTATTTTGTTTTTTTAACCAGAGTATCCGTGACAACAAATTTCTTATAAATCATTTCACCTTCTTAGCAAATTTTCTAACAAATTTTCTCAAAAATTTTTTAGCAATAGCAATATTCAATCACATTTTGGTTGAAAAAAAACCTTTTTTAACATATTTTATCAATTACAATTATACTAATTAAATTTTAAAATAACAAAATACAATATTTATAAAATCAATTAATTTTCTATATAGATAAAAATGCCCAGCGAAGCGGGCTAATCATCTCGTCTTTGCTAAAAGTAAATGGTTTTTTTTAATTTTTTCTTATGAATGTGCATGGTTGAAAATATAATTGAAAATTAAAAGAAAATAAAGCACATGAGCCACGAAACAGTGAAAAAAAAGAAACAAAATTAGCTTGCTTTCGATACGCGAAGAAGTCTCCGTCTCCGGTCCTCGTGGCAGCCTGGGAAATAAAAAATCCTGTTGCGTTGAACAGGCGGGAAAGGGTTCTCACAGTAAACGGCGTGAACATGCCATCTGTTCTTTTGATGGATCGAGCTCGAAGTCCATAGTTGTCGGTGGGCCTTAATACAATCAAATTAGTTCAGTCCAAAATGGGCTGGGCTGCCTCACTATTTCTCATGTCCCGTCGAGTTTTCCTATCCACAGCCTCATTTCTCGAAGTTGACTTTAATATTATTTCTACGAGATTTAATTTGGAGTCCATATACCTGACAAAGCATAGGTATATTGCAAATTATACATTGAACATGATTCATGACAGCAGGGACGTAGGACACTACTTGCTAGGTAAATTAAGTAAATATACTACATAATAAAAAATTATATTATAACGCTTAGAATAAAAGCGTCATTAATGTGAAATAGATATTTGATTTATTTATTTATTTAGGTAGAGAGTAGTAGGACACCAACAGCAGCACTGAACTCAAACCATATTGACTTCTCGATAACGAATCCAGCTAAAACGAAGGGCTGGTGCTTTGTTTGCCTTCTCTTGAGCTCTCTCTTCTAACCTTCTAATCCTCGACGGCAACCTACACACAAAATCCTGAGCCCTCCGTCCTTCACCAGACAAACCTGTCAATCCCTCTACGTTCCATCTTCCCACCAAAAATTCTATATTTTCGGCGTAGTCCTTGGCGGTATAGACTCCGAGATTCTGAGCAACAGCTGAGAAGTTCTCGAACAGGTTATCATCCTGACCATCGTAAATCAAGAGTGCTGGCATGGCGATTTTTTTCCTCATCATGTCAGCTAAAGCCAGAATAGTAGTATCAGGGTCGATCTCGAACAGCTTCTCCACAATCATGGTGTACGCAATTTCATGGCGCTTTTCATCTGCAGCAATAGCGCCACATATATGCGCTAGCTTATTGTCTCCATATCTCCTGGCTAGTCTGGCCGTGTTACCATGAGAGATGAATGTTGCCCTCTCCTGGAATGATGTGTAAATGAAACAGTTGTAGGGGTTGTTCTCAAATTTGAAATCCTGTAAGAAACAGAGACAAAATGAAAAGAGTCCATTTTTGAATACTGATCGTGCGCTCATGCATGTTGTTCCAGTGCTAGCTTAGAAAAAAAAGAGACACAAACTAACGGACAGCCTTACCATTCCACACCCTATCAAATACTGAGTTGTCTTCTCAATTTGTCTCATGTCTACTCGTCCAGACAAGTAAAGATACTTGTTGAGAAGATCACCGTGCCTGTTCTCCTCAGCAGTCCATCCTCGATTCCAAACAGCCCAGGGAGAGAGTGAGGCGCCGGTCTCGTCCCTGACTCCATCCAGTGTGTTAAGTGCTGTTTGGTATGTTGGAAGAGCTTCTTCTGTGATCATATCTCCCGCCAAAACAACAAAGTAGTCATCAGGAAGTTCTTTTGCTCTTTCTCTCAGTTCCTCCACTTGTTCATAGAATCCTTCGGAATCAGCTCGTGGCAGGAAATCTTGTGGCTGCCACGATTTCTCAACAGGTTTTAGATACTTTAAGAGGTTCTTCTCAGCCCAGCTCTCCATGGACTTGAATATCTCAATCTTTTCTGGTGGCATGGAATGCGTCGCTTGAAAATGGATTTCTTTGGCAGGCCAATAGGAGTCCCTCTTTGTGTTCTGCAGCCCTCTAAAACCAGAGAATAAAATAGACCTAGAAAGTGTCATTTTTGCCTTTGCTTTTCTTCGCTAGAATGCTAGTATCCACATCACATGATCATAAAAATTTAAACTGAACAGTGTTTTGCGGCTGGAGACAGATTAATTATAGATGAACAACTGCCACACAGACAGCGCGCCATGGTTGAACGGTTGAGGCTTAAACAGATAGATTGCTTTGATTCATTGAACAAAATAAAAATATCATTTTCAATTTAAAGATTTTTTTTGTTTGTTTTTACTTGTTTATATTTCTCATTAGAGTTTTAATGAAGATTTACATATTTTCAAGTATTTGTATTAAAAAAGAGGTTTTATAATACCATTCAATATTCATATATATATTTTTTTTAAATGCTTTTGAGAAGCCTTAAGAATAAATTTTAATTTCCTTACTAAAAATATCATAAATAATTTTTTTTTAAATTTCTTTTACTGATTTTTATTTCATTTACATATACATTTATTTACTATTCCCCCCCATAAATTAGATTTTAAATACGTGCACAGGCGACGTATTTTGAATTGACCATGAATATTTGTTATTTGCTGATCATCTGAAAGACATGCCAAGCCAAGAAAGTAAGAGAAACATAATAAACTAAAATAATATTCTAGGAATAAATTAAATCCGAATGATATAACATGAAGATATTTCAGTGTCTCGTGGGTCTCAGGAAGTGAGGAACAGTTTATGGTGACAGGACTCATGTGAATGAAAAACATGCGGTAAATATTTTCCCACGACATCAAATGTATTAATTGTTTTATTCAACGACAACGAGTCCTGTAGTAAAATATTAATCTCTCAAGAGTCATAAAGATTTGATAAGAGATTAATATATAGATATTAATGATTAAATACCCAACCTATATATTCTCTTATATAAGGCATAAAAAACTAATAATGCCCTGTCTACTCGACCGGTCCATTGACTTACTTCCCGAAACAGAAAGTATGCCCTAGCGTTCCTTTCCGGCAACTTGCAAAGTTCTTATAATTCAATATCAAAAACCTGAAATAATTAAGAGCATGGATGCAAAACAGGATCTTGTTTCTTTAAAGAGGAAACTGCGGCATCATTAATTATACGTGGCCTGTAGCTAGGAAATTAAATGCAGAGACCTCGGTACTGGACTGTGATATTTATGGACGCTGCCCCCTGTCAGTCTATCGATAATGATATCAGACTTATCGGTGAACTCCACAAGTCCCGCCTGGGAGTCCATTGCATGCGAGCTGAAACTATGGATGAAAAAAAGCAGGAGCAGTCCCAGCAACTTCACCACATTATTATCTAGAAGTTTCTGGTGCAAGGTCCAGCACTGCATTAAAAATCCAGAAACACAGTTTGCACCTGGGGTTTTGAGGTGTCCCAACTCCCAGGCATGCACTTGAGCTGAGCCAGTCTCTCTTTTTTTAAAATAAAAAACTCAAAAATTAATGTTCCCATAATTAATGTGAATATTGATCATGTTCTTAGCTAGCTAGCTAGATATAACTTCGAAAGAAAAAGTAATTCAAAAAACGAAAAGAATCTTTCATTAATATTTGTAGCCCTGGTCGATAAATATAGTGAAGTAGGAGTGGATCAGCATGATTTATCCAGATATATATCAAGGACATCTAGCCCTGAATAACACCCCAAATAGATGAACTTTCGTTTTTGTTGAGAAAACTGAAGTTTAGTATCGGAGAGGTAAAGGAATGAAGAAAAATAAAGGAAAAGAGAAAGAAAATAAGTAAATAGAAAGAAAAGAGTAGATAGGAACTCACCTGGTAGTGGAGTGCTGCATGGTGGAGGCTGCAAATACGTTGGCAGACTTGAGATTGTGGGATGGCAAGGCTACGAGGTCCAGCTTCAGAAACATTTTTTTTTGTTTTGAGCTTTGCTTGCGCCGCGCGTCTGAGAAAGAGCAGGAGGAAACGTTGAGGATGTATTCGGAAGGGGCAGCGTTAGGAGATGCCTTGTATAGAGATATTTTGAGAGGGGGGGGGGGGGGGGGTTGACTGTGCATGTAAAAATTAATAATAAATTTGTTAATTTTAATAAAAAAAGATTGGGTTGAGTAGGTGAGATAAAAAAAATATATATTTATGTTAGTTTGGAATAGAACCTCTCAGGTTTTAATTGACTTGAGTTAATAAAAAAATTATTTTTTTTGTTTAATAAAATATTAGGTCAACGATAAAATTTATTGCTAACATAGCAAGAGTGACGTATAAAATCAACCAAAATCAAATTATAAATTTAATGTCATATCTATTTAATAAAAAAAAAAAAAAACCAAGTGACAAGAGAAACTAAAGAGTAAAAAAAGAAAACAAATTTGGGTAGCTATTACAACCCATAATGAATTATTTTTTTCCTATGTTGCCCCTGTATTATATTTCTCCAATTCCAGACAAATCAAATATAAAGGAATTAAGAAAAAAAATCAATTTAAAAGAGGAAAAAAAACAACTAGTAAATCGAGCAAGACAATCAAAGTTTGCGGTCCATGTCATGCGAATGCTATAGCCCAATAAAAGTCAAGCTGAAAAATAATACGAAGTTCAATTCTAGAACAATTGCTTGAAGGATAGAACGCGACAAACATTGGATAATGATAATGATAAATAAAAACTAGAAAGAATCAAGACTATTTCAAGCTAATTAATGCATCAAACCTGCAGAACCAAAATAAACGAATAGAAAGGAAATTTAAGAAAATTACAAAGACCAACACCAAAAACTTATCTCATATTGATTAATAAAATAAAAATAAATTTTTCCAAAGTAAATTAAACAAAACAAAAACAAGATAACTCAAGTTATTTTCAAAAATTATAGAAAAATATATAGAAAAAAAAAACATAGTTCAGTCTCTAATTGAATAGGTATTGAATGATAAAATTGAAAAACATACAAAACATTTTAAAAAAAATCAAGCGAGTCAGGACAAACCTTCTAAACCTAGATTAATCCTTGATGCTCATTGTTAAATAATCATCTCGTTTAATAACTTAAATTATTAGGTCAGATCCCAATAAATAATCTATATTATTTTTTAACATCTTTTTCAAGTAAAAATCTTTCGGGTTTGAAATTTATAATTTTATAGATTAAATTATCATAATCAAGAGATTAACAAGTTATCCAATATATAAATCCTCTTAGAGCAACTCCAATGGCAAAAGCCATTTTGTAGAGCCAAATCTCTAAAATGACTTTTTGAATAGTGTATATTTGATTTTGTTGTTGTTGTGTACTCCAATGGTAAAAGCCATTTTGGAGAACCATTTTTTTTATATTATTTTAAATATAGTGCAATTATTTTTGTATATAGTTTAATTATGCAATTAATAGGAGTAAGTTATATAATTAAATAATTTACTTTTAAAAAACACTCCAACAATATAATCATTAATTTTTTAATTATATTTAAATTAAAAAATGAATTTAAAATTAAAAACCCTGCAACAATTTAAATTTGAAATTTTATGTTAAAAAATAGATCAGAGATCGATGAACTAGAGAAAGACTTGCCGTAACAAGCTTCACATTACCTTTCAACAGTTTTATTGTCGGCGCATTTAATCCCATTCAAATCCATATTTTTTTTTAAAAAAAAACTCAAATATCTTGAAACAATCAAATTAATTTATAGAGTTATTCGATTATAGTAAAAATTATTTTTAGTCTAGAATTGAATTAAAAAATATATTTATGAAATATTTTTTATATATTTTTAAAAACTTAATTTGAATTGTAGCGTTTTCCTATCAAAATGAAAGAAAATAGAATTAGCTGTAGCTAGGGATGCCAATTGCATGTAGCCTATATTTTTAAATATACCTGCATATATAGATGTTGTGCCTTTGCCAATGGTTCTCTTTGATCATGAACACAGAGCACGTGGCTTCAAAGCACAACGTCAACTCAGATTAAAATAATTATAGCTTTTTTGTTCCAAGTTGCTATAAATAGACTTTACTCAATGTCATTGGTGTATGCGCGTCATTTCAAAAATAGAATTAGCTGTAGCCAGGGATGCCAATGGCATGTAGCCTATATTTTTAAATATACCTGCATATATAGATGCTGTGCCTTTGCCAATGGTTCTCTTTGATCATGAACACAGAGCACGTGGCTTCAAAGCACAGCGTCAACTCAGATTAAAATAATTATAGCTTTCTTATTATTCCAAGTTGCTATAAATAGACTTTACTCAATGTCATTGGTGTCTGCGCGTCATTTCAAAAATAGAATTAGCTGTAGCTAGGGATGCCAATTGCATGTAGCCTATATTTTTAAATATACCTGCATATATAGATGCTGTGCCTTTGCCAATGGTTCTCTTTGATCATGAACACAGAGCAAGTGGCTTCAAAGCACAGCGTCAACTCAGATTAAAATAATTATAGCTTTCTTGTTCCAAGTTGCTATAAATAGACTTTACTCAATGTCATTGGTGTCTGCGCGTCATTTCAAAAATAGAATTAGCTGTAGCCAGGGATGCCAATGGCATGTAGCCTATATTTTTAAATATACCCGCATATATAGATGTTGTGCCTTCGCCAATGGTTCTCTTTGATCATGAACACAGAGCACGTGGCTTCAAAGCACAGCGTCAACTCAGATTAAAATAATTATAGCTTTCTTGTTCCAAGTTGCTATAAATAGACTTTACTCAATGTCATTGGTGTCTGCGCGTCATTTCAAAAATAGAATTAGCTGTAGCTAGGGATGCCAATTGCATGTAGCCTATATTTTTAAATATACCTGCATATATAGATGCTGTGCCTTTGCCAATGGTTCTCTTTGATCATGAACACAGAGCAAGTGGCTTCAAAGCACAGCGTCAACTCAGATTAAAATAATTATAGCTTTCTTGTTCCAAGTTGCTATAAATAGACTTTACTCAATGTCATTGGTGTCTGCGTGTCATTTCAAAAATAGAATTAGCTGTAGCCAGGGATGCCAATGGCATGTAGCCTATATTTTTAAATATACCCGCATATATAGATGCTGTGCCTTCGCCAATGGTTCTCTTTGATCATGAACACAGAGCACGTGGCTTCAAAGCACAGCATCAACTCAGATTAAAATAATTATAGCTTTCTTGTTCCAAGTTGCTATAAATAGACTTTACTCAATGTCATTGGTGTCTGCGCGTCATTTCAAAAATAGAATTAGCTGTAGCCAGGGATGCCAATGGCATGTAGCCTATATTTTTAAATATACCTGCATATATAGATGTTGTGCCTTCGCCAATGGTTCTCTTTGATCATGACCACAGAGCACGTGACTTCAAAGCACAACGTCAACTCAGATTAAAATAATTATAGCTTTCTTATTATTCCAAGTTGCTATAAATAGACTTTACTCAATGTCATTGGTGTCTGCGCGTCATTTCAAAAATAGAATTAGCTGTAGCTAGGGATGCCAATTGCATGTAGCCTATATTTTTAAATATACCTGCATATATAGATGCTGTGCCTTTGCCAATGGTTCTCTTTGATCATGAACACAGAGCAAGTGGCTTCAAAGCACAGCGTCAACTCAGATTAAAATAATTATAGCTTTCTTGTTCCAAGTTGCTATAAATAGACTTTACTCAATGTCATTGGTGTCTGCGTGTCATTTCAAAAATAGAATTAGCTGTAGCCAGGGATGCCAATGGCATGTAGCCTATATTTTTAAATATACCCGCATATATAGATGCTGTGCCTTCGCCAATGGTTCTCTTTGATCATGAACACAGAGCACGTGGCTTCAAAGCACAGCATCAACTCAGATTAAAATAATTATAGCTTTCTTGTTCCAAGTTGCTATAAATAGACTTTACTCAATGTCATTGGTGTCTGCGCGTCATTTCAAAAATAGAATTAGCTGTAGCCAGGGATGCCAATGGCATGTAGCCTATATTTTTAAATATACCTGCATATATAGATGTTGTGCCTTCGCCAATGGTTCTCTTTGATCATGACCACAGAGCACGTGACTTCAAAGCACAACGTCAACTCAGATTAAAATAATTATAGCTTTCTTATTATTCCAAGTTGCTATAAATAGACTTTACTCAATGTCATTGGTGTCTGCGCGTCATTTCAAAAATAGAATTAGCTGTAGCTAGGGATGCCAATTGCATGTAGCCTATATTTTTAAATATACCTGCATATATAGATGCTGTGCCTTTGCCAATGGTTCTCTTTGATCATGAACACAGAGCACGTGGCTTCAAAGCACAGCGTCAACTCAGATTAAAATAATTATAGCTTTATTGTTCCAAGTTGCTATAAATAGACTTTACTCAATGTCATTGGTGTCTGCGCGTCATTTCAAAAATAGAATTAGCTGTAGCCAGGGATGCCAATGGCATGTAGCCTATATTTTTAAATATACCTGCATATATAGATGCCGTGCCTTCGCCAAAGGTTCTCTTTGATCATGAACACAGAGCACGTGGCTTCAAAGCACAGCATCAACTCAGATTAAAATAATTATAGCTTTCATGTTCCAAGTTGCTATAAATAGACTTTACTCAATGCCATTGGTGTCTGCGCGTCATTTCAAAAATAGAATTAGCTGTAGCCAGGGATGCCAATGGCATGTAGCCTATATTTTTAAATATACCTGCATATATAGATGCCGTGCCTTCGCCAATGGTTCTCTTTGATCATGAACACAGAGCACGTGGCTTCAAAGCACATCGTCAACTCAGATTAAAATAATTATAGCTTTCATGTTCCAAGTTGCTATAAATAGACTTTACTCAATAATGTCATTGGTGTCTGCACATCATTTCAAAAATAGTTTCATGTATGTGTGTTTGATATGTGGCATGTGATATGTTTTATGAGTTAGGCTGTCATAATGAAGAGAATCCAATATATAAAAAGAATAACACACGCCTCCCCCAGCTCGATCGCCGTGATCATGTCACGATTAAAAAGATCAACGCGCGCGCGCCCACCCCAGCTCGTCTCAACCAACTTAACTGCGACTTTAAATTCATAATAAATTGATTAAAAAATATATTCACATGAACAGCACGACAATGAACTCCAGTTGTTTTAGTATTGCCGGTAATTAAATATATTTTATTGACGTAGAGAGTAAATTGATTAAAATATATACTCACAAGGTCTTATTTATTTATTTATTGACGTAGAGAGTACACCAACAGCAGCACTGAACTCAAACAATAAACAGGATCTTGTTTCTTTAAAGAGGAAACTGTGGCATCATTAATTATACGTAGACTGTAGCTAAAAAATTAAATACAGAGAACCCGGAGAGCATATCCGTATTTATATTTTTTGGAAAAATATGCAATGCCCCAAACACCCCCCTCAGACAAATTTTATTTTTTTAATCTTATTTAAGGGTAATATAGTTATTTTAATATGCGTGAAAAATATAAAAGTCTAGAAAGACCCTTACACGCAACTTTTATTTTTTATCTTATTTGAAGATAATATAATTAATTTACCATGCATATATGTAAAAAATTCAAAACAACCCCGAATAAATAATTATTTATTGTCTGCACTGAAAAGTAAAATAATAATTTACTATTATAATTCACGGTAATTTATGTCTACAACTATAGTGAAATGGAAAGAGCTGATTTAGGTTATTAGACGAGCGAACTTGCCCACGCACTGCGTTGAGCTTTTTTATATAGCTGCGCTGAACTTTTTTATATAGGAAACTGATTGATTTTATGCGGGTTGTAACTGATTATTTAAATATTTAAATATGAAAATTGTAATTGAAAATACGTGTTAGACACGGGGGGTTTCCCCCCCTAAAAGTGATTGGATGATATTACACGGGGGGTTTCCCCCCCTAAAAGTGATTGGATGATATTATTGCCAAAACTCTTTTGATAATTGTTTAATCGGTAGATTATACAATTAAAATTGAAAAAACTCTGTTAAAATGATTGACGTGCCCCGTGTAACACACATATTGATTGTTGTGTATGTTTTATTTGTTTCTTTAATTAATTTCAATTGAAGGATGAATTTGAAACAAATTAAAACCTATATAATAGCAATAAGGATCAGAAAAACAAATTTGAACGTTCAGGGACTGAAATGAAATTTGACAAAAAACAGCTGCGGTGACATCAACTGGCGCAGGCGAGAGAGAGAAATGGTGGGGGGGGGAATTCAAACGACCATTGACATGTCTCCGGACACCATATAGTCACACGCGCCGGACCAGGTGGAGTAGAACATGCTTGAAAATCATTCTAGACGCCGGAGTAAGCCACGTGTGCCGTCCGAAACACGCGGGAGAGCGTAAACGGACGACGTGTAAGGCGACTGCCAACAGGAAACCGGTGAAAAAATAATAAAATTTTGTTAATTACCTAAAATATGCAATTACCATGGAACTCCTCAACCCAGGTGCCCTTTTTTGTCTTTTTTGAAGGACAAATTCGTTATTATATTATGCATAAATGAAAAAAAAAATGAGGCTCATGTAGGTTCAAAGCAGCAAAGTAAACATCCAATCCACAGTAATAATGGGTATAGGTGAACAGTGAATATACAGTAATTAAACGATCTCCTTTAGCGTCTTTTCTAATAATAATATTAAAATAATGAGTAAAGAATATATATTTCCCGCCAGAACAAAGAGCGGTTTGGCTACAAAACGGCCTAGAGAATTTGTTGCGGGGGGCTTTGTAAGAAGAAACCTCCTGTGTATAAGCCCAAGTCCAAATCGTATTTTTCTTAGGAATGTGTGCAGTGAGGCTTGAGCCCAACTTGAATTCTACTACGTGGCATATAAATGCACTTAGATTTATTTTTTTCATTTTTAACAGTCCTCGGCCCAGATTTTATACTTGTGCAGACTAATAGAATCCATACCTGGACCTGGGCTAGCTCTCAGGGCAGGTTAGCAAGAATCTAAAATCTTGCTTTCATCAGAGATTTTATACTGTAATTTTAATTGTTTTTTTGGGTAGTATTTTAATTTTTTTTTAATATCAGCACATCAAAATAATTTAAAAATTAAAAAAGACAATTAAAATTCCAATTTTAAAGACTACACATGCGATTCGACCGTTGACAGTAAAATTACATGGTGAAAAAAGGCAGCTCATTTTAAAGAGTAGTTTTTTTTATATACATAATTAAAAACACCAACATGCAAGAAACACAACCGATTAAGAGAGCGTAGCAGAGGATTGCCACACGAAAGTTGTCAGGCATGGAAGAACAGAGCAGATCGTGGCCCGTCAAATAGCAGATTATCCAATGCACGAAGAAATGGCGACTGGCTCGACCTGGACCGTATGGTTCTAGAAGCATTTTGTCTTTTCACTCTCCTATTAAAACTCGATACATTGAGGATATAATAAAGTGTGATTACTAGCTAGACAAAAAGGACATTGAGTGTTCACACACTGGAAAGAGATCTTACCTTAAAAACCTCATTGATTTGTAATGTTAAGTATATTCATATTCTTTAGAGAAAGAAAAAAGAGAGTAAAAGAATAAAGTGGTGACAAAATTCCACACCAGAAAAGATTTTCATTATCTGGGCACTGCAAACAAGTTTCCATAAAACAAGAGATGATGCTGATCATGTACTTGGGTTAAAGTTAGGATCTCAAATTACAAGTAAACAAAAGGTAGGATAAGATGGGAAATAGTGTTTTTATTGTCCGGTCGAGATATGCAATGAATGGTTTGTTATTCTTCGAAAAGGCAAGTGTCTTGTCCCCATCTTGATTGGTTCCAATCCAAGTCTCAGAAGAAAGTGGAAAAGAAAAGAAAAAAGTGGAAAAGAAAAGAAAAAAGTGGTCTCTTGATTATCCGCCGTGGCAAGTGGTTCTGTAGGGGCTGATAATAAAGGCGGCAATAACTCGTTGGTGTAAGTAAAGTTCTTCAGTGATGACGTGAGTGGCATGGTGCTCGCAGCACTGTCTCGCAGGTGAGATAGCACCCAGGAGGTATCTGCTGACAGATGTAGAGGTGATGGTAAATGAGTAGCATCAGGCACTTGGGTGGTAACACCTGTCGAGCATTTGAGAAATTATTATAATTTTTTTTTAAAAATAAAATTACGGGCACCACTAGAAAAAATAGATTTATAAAAAAACCAAGGAAAAAAAATATTCGGTGGATCAAGTTGATCTGCCAGATGCATGGGCGAGCTGGGCTGTGTTCTTTTTTTCTTTCTCCTTTCGACATCAACACAAAGCATGAAGGAGTAGTAGATGAAAAAACGAAATCCAGACAATAATCAATGAAGATGGGTCTTGTTTTTTTTTTTTTTTTTTATATTATTATTATTTTACCTTTTCCCATGCTACGAGTTGTGGAGAGAGAGGGATAGAGAGGATATTCATAGGTTTTTTTTACCACTTTTTACTTTTTAAAGGGCGAGTTCGAAAAAAGATGTATAGTTTAGCATGGAAACCAAGGATTGTCGTTTGTTTTTAAAACCAAAGTTTAGGGCGTTTTTTATAAGCTGGCTAGAGAGAGAGAAAGCATGCTCTATGCACAGCCAGCACCGGAAACAATCAATTCCAAAGCCAAGATTTGGGGGTGTTTGGGAATCTTTTAAAAGTGTTTTTGAAGAAGAAAAAAATATTTTATTTTCATTTTTAAATTAATAAATTTATATTTTTAAATTATTTTGATGTACTTTAAAATGCAAACAAACAGGTAATTCGCTAATAAATCTGTCTAATTACAGTCATTCACTGTCCATTTCCACTATTTTGACGGGGATCTTGTCATTTATCATCCACTCCAAAAAAAACGTGAACATAATTGTGACACGTAGTGTAAAAAGGGAGGAGAGATGTGGCGATTGATACTTGCAATAATCATAGTTTGCCTTTTTTTATTGATATCTTGATGTAGGTAGACATTTTCATTGGGGATGATAGCGGAAGCTAGGTAATATTGTATAAGAAGCCATACTAAATATATATATAGCTGGAATTGTCGTCCGTCTCTCCAGCATCGGAATAGAAAGGAATCTTTCCTTTATCGTCTCCTCCCACCAGAGCCACTCTCCCTCTGGCAGTTGAAATAAACAGCAGCCACTGGCGACCCTAGATTGTAGAGCTCAGCAAAGTCTCTGGTCTTGAAATTCTGGCGCCACCCCGGGGCATACACCGTCTGCCTGCCTAGCTGCCGGAACAACACGAAAACAAACCGATGAATTCCAGCCGTCGGCCTTGGGCTCTCATAGCACACAACCTCTTGCCCTGAGCAAATCACCAATAATACATGTTTACTTCATAGAATATACGAAGATATATCGCAACTAATTAATTAAGATCAACTCCTGCACGACAGATTGAGTTTATTTTCCTAATTAATTAACAACGACTGTTCATCCATCGCAACTAGAAAATTCATGGAAACAACAAGCTTGAAACCATACAATAAGGCTACGTACGGACCCAGTAACCCTTTCACTATCTCTGCCACGCCACAATTCTCATTCGCACTTTCTTTTGCTTTTTATAAAATTGCATTGACCGTGACTGTAAACGAAATTGACTATGTTGGCAACTTGCCTCGAGAACTTTTAGTGTTTCATCGTGGCCTCCAACATCATATTCTCATATATAGGATATAACTCTTACAGCGGCGCAGGTTGTAAATATTATTGTGGTATTAGTCGAACGTAGCATGGATTCTCTATTGAATTCTGACCCGGTAAAATCTATCTAGACATTGCCAAGATTAATTTACATGCTGCGCGCTGAAACGTGATTATTATAAATACATTATAGTTAAAACAATGTTTTTTTTTTAAATAAAAAACATGGCTTGGAAATATATTAAAATATATTTTAAAAATTTTGTTTTTGACATGAAAACAATAAAAAAAACATTTTTTTGCAGAGCTTTATCTGGATCACACATCCAGAGGAGTTTCTAGGACCATCTAAAAGAGCTTGGTGGAAAAGGACTGCTGGGCAATTAAATTCTGAACCAACCATTCTCCAGAAAAATATTCACTGAAATATATAGGATCATGAGGAATCATATTTCGAGGAATAATGCTGTCCTGGCTACCAAGATGCTCAACAACAAAACCAGAATATGTTCTGTGCAGTCAATGTCCCTCTCCACCAATCCTCCACAATTAGAAAAAATTGAAAGGTTCCTCGTGGAATTTTCTAGTCTCTTAATAATAATACTAAAGTAAGTCTACTCACCAAAGCTTGCCCCAGTAGTTGCTGGAATATCAGTCACCAGCCTGCAAGTTCATGTGACATGGCAGTCATTTACTTTCAGCTCAAGTTCAAATGAAAATTAAAATCATGTTCTTCGTGTAGAATCACCAGATATATATATATATATATATACATATATATATATATACATATATATATATATATATATAGAGAGAGAGAGAGAGAGAGAGAGAGAGAGAGAGAGAGAGAGAGAGGAAATTATTTTAACCACGATTCGCTGCATATCAGAGTTATTTTCATAGAAAAACACTTCCATATACATGTAATGAAATAAGCTGGGAAATATATGTAACTAAATAAATAAATAAATAAATAAATCAAAAGTTATTAGCAACAAAAAAAATTAAATTAAAAAGGTAAAAGTCAGATATAAATTAAGACTTTTTAACATCAATATTTATAATCTGTAAAGTTCTGGGATTACATTAAATATTTTATCTAAACTTTATTGAAACCATATATTCTGTCTTTTTTTATTATTGTCCTGTCTCCCAATCTCACTGTTCAAATAAAGGCTAAATATATATATATATATATATATATATATATATTTTAAAAAAAGCACTGCTGACATTAAAGGATTTTGCACGGTAAATTATATACTTGTTTTGAGTTTATATATATATATATACACGCGCGCGCGCACTGTGCACGTGTTGATTTGATGTTTTCGTACCTGACAATCATATAATTCAACCTGACATTGTTTTTATAATGTTAATTTGTTCGTTTCCAGAACGACAAAATTGCTAGAAAAATAAACCCTTTTCTTTATATATATATATAATTGTTTATTTTTAAAATAACCGCGGCAAGCGAGTTATTTATTTAAAAATCTATTTTCTATTAAGAGATGAGTAATCTAAGCGGGTTATTTGGTGGCATCATTCGATGGACGTAGAAAAGCTCTGACATGAAGGTGACCTGGCCATCAGGTTATTCAGTTAAAGGGCATGCAAACCAATTTTTTCTCTTGACCGTATTCAAATAAAAAATAACTGGTGAAAAGGAAAAAAAGAAAATTCGGAGGACCCCCCAAAAGGTTGCTCGATATTGCTAACCCTCTATCATCGTACATGTAGGACCCGCCATCCTAAAAAAAATTCTAGTCAATCCGAGGAATACCCTATTTACAGTTTTGCTCAGGCTGTGTTAAAAAGGCTGTGCTACTGCTAACTAGAAAGTCAAAAATAAATTAAAAATTTCAGTTTTTTTTATATTTTTAATGTAAATGTTAAATAAAATATTTAAATGTTTTTTTTAAATATTATTCCTCTATATGTTTTAAAAAATCGAAACTCAAAAATCAGTTAAATTCAGCCACGTGGAAAAACAATAAATCAAACTGCTTGATAAAAAAATTAGTTTTTCCTTTTCAATAAAAAAGATTACAATAAAACAGTATTTAAATGCTGTTTTATCAATATGAGTCTTTAAAAAGCTAAAAGCCTTTGAGAATAGAGATGCTATCACTGACAATACAAACAAAAAAAACGAAACGAAAAGAAAAAAGAAAAGGAAAAGAAAACAACGAAAGGAACAGGCCTGTGGATCAAACAAGAAAGAAAATCACAAGCAGGGGGAAGTACATAGGTCACGGTCTTCGAATTTACAGCATGCTTTCGGCTTCTTGTAATCTTATGCATATAAATGAAGGGCAATGCATGGCATGTATAGCTTTTCCCCAGCTCTTGCTTCCATGCATATAATTAGAGTATTACGAGTTTTAATAAAAAACAGATAGCAGATAATGCGTTGAGCCTTGCTGATCGACGAACAGATATTGAAGATCACGTTAATAAATTCAAGATTGATTCAAGGATGATGATTTACCATCACCTTAAATGCAGTGTTTAATTTGTATATATCTAGGATGTTGAGATTTAATTTAATCTGGAAAAAAAGAAGAGAGGGGGGGGGGGGGGTATAGTTCCACATTAGGATCGTCTGACAAAAAATCTTTATCCCCCTATGACTCCCACTTTTGTGCTGGATCTGCAGGATTGCAAGATTGAAATATAGTGTTGTGTTTGTGGCTGGGCGGGCGTGAGGGAGAGGCCAGTTACCAAACCATGTATTCTCTTAGGTTTGGGTGACTTGAGCTGGGTGCATCAGCGTCCACCATAACCTACGATGAAAGTGAATCTCACTGCTCAGGTGTGTGTGTGCGTGTGTGTGTGTTTGGGAGAGAGAAAGGCCAGTTACCAGTGCAAGTATTCTCTTAGGTTCGGGTTGCTTGGGCTGGGTGCATCAGGGTCCACCATAACCTGAGATGGAAGTGAATTTCACCGCTCAGGTTTCAAAGAATCCAGAGAATAAATTATACTTGATGACGAGAGTCGAGAAAACAAAAACATTACGGCGGAATATGGATATTGGGACTCACCAGAGTGTAGAAGGTCCTTAGATCTTCCCCGCCGATATCAACCCTGGGCTGGCTTACAACATGAGAGGGTTTGAGCTCGCAGCCATTGTTAACCTCTCTGGAGTTGTAATTGACCCTGAGGGAGATAGATCTTGTGAAGGGGTCCAGCACGTCCCCTATAACTCGGCCAACACTGAGAGGTTCTCTATCCCTAGGCATTCTTACACAGACAGCTAGCGCTGAGATTGTGTGAAAATACAGTCTGAGCTATTGAGTGAATGCTACCTGATTTTTTGCTTCCATTCAAGGAGATAGAGCAGCTATTTATATACTCTTTGTGGTATATATTTTGATTTTCTTACTGCTATGGTACTGTCAATAGAATCTACCTTGCTTTGTTATTTTTCTTTTCTTTTGGGGATTCCTGGCTTGGGGTGATGCCTCGACGGCTCAAGTTCTTTTGCATTCGGAGCCCAAGTAGAATAAAAACTAGATTGGCGCAGATGGAACCAAAAAAAAAATTAACTCAAAAAAATGCTGAGACGATTGAGTCTTACAAAAAGTAAAAAGAAATTAATAACTGAGTTGAATATTATTAATTTAATCGTATAATGAAGATATGAGGCAACAAAAAAGAGTGTTGAGCAATGATAATAAGATGCTGTTTGGCTTTATGGTTCACGCTACGTTTGCATTGAACTGCAGAGCCAAACGTATGTATTACCAAATAGGATCCCAGTTTTTTGCTATGGATCCCACTTGTAAATCAATGGTTCAGTCGCAGCTATAAAAGCATCTGAGAGATGCTTTTGCAGTTGCGGCACACGTTACTCTATTTTAGTTTTGGCTCTATCTCTCACTCCCTGCTCTCCCTTGAAAATCTCAGTCATCGATCTCATGCACAAATCAAAACCCCAAATTGGAATATTATTCTAGCAAACCAGTAAATCTAAAGGGGATGAAAAGGAAGCAATGTATGTTTCTTGTCTACCACCATTACCATCTCAAGACAAGCAAAAGTCCCAAGATTTGTGGCTTGGATTGAACAAATATTATAAATTTTCATGTATCGTTCAAATACTGATTATGGACGTGGCTAGTTGGCAATTAGCTGGGCATTGGTTGCTGATGGAGGAGCTGGTTACGGCAGTAAAGGTATTGGGAGATGGGTTTGTTAGAATGAAGCAAATGGAATGGAGCATATGGGTTTGTTGAGGGGATATATATATATATATATATATTGAAAATGATGTAACTATATCAAAAATATTTAAGAGATTCAGGAGTTCGACCTTGTCAGGCGCTACTTACACTCTCTTTTTTCGTTCCCCCCCATTATGCTTCTTCTTCTTTTTTTTTACTCTGAATCATTTTTCCCCATTTTTTTTTTATTTTTTCCCCTTTTCCACTCATAGTTTTTTGTTTTTTATTTTTACTTCAAATGATTTTTTAGTTAATAATTTTATTTTTTTCATTTTTTTGCTCTTTTGTTAAAGTTATTTTTTTTTCTCGGGGTAATTTAATAATTTTTATTGTTGTAGCAATAATAGTAATGATATTTTTAGATGTTAAGGTTTTGATGTTCCTGTTGTTATAACAAGGTGTGTTGATGTGTTTCATCATATCAAACCTTGCATGTATAGATGTTATATTTTATTTTATTTTTTCAATTTTTTCATTTGATTGAAATTTATAATATATTTGGTTTTTATTTTGGCCCTTATACTTTTAATTTTTGATTTTAATTCCTTTTAATTTTTATAGCTCTTAAATAGTTCATATTTTTGCCCATGTTTATATATATATGTGTGCTTTTAGTTTTGGTTTTTAATTTTTATTATTTTTTCTTTATTGAGATAACATTTTTTTTCAAACATTTTGTTCTTAAATTTTAGTTTGTGTTTATGATCATTTGAAAATTGATATTTATTTATTCCTTTGTTTTTTCTTTTAATTTTTTTTTTATTTTCAAGTCAAATGATTGTTTTTAGCTAATAATTTTTCTTTTTTTTGTTTGCACTTTTGTTAAAGTTTTTGGGCTTTTTTATTCTTTTATTGAATTTATTTTCCTATTATTCAAGCAATAATAATAATATTAATTTTAGTTTTTTTTTCTTGTTTTCTCTTTTATTAATGTTTTCAAGTTTTTTCTCCTCGAAATAATTTAATAATTTTTATTGTTTTAGCAATAATAGTAATGATATTTTTAGATGTTAAGCCTTCGATGTTGCTGTTATTATAATACGGTGTATTGATGTGTTTCATTATATCAAAATTGCATGTAAAAATATTTTATTTTATTTTTAAACTAACAAAATTTATTAATTATTTCAATCATATCAATTATAAAAAATATTTGTTCGGCCATCATAGTACTCGTAAGGAGTAATGGGGGGATTTCCTGTTCAAGTAGGAGTTGCATTCGGAGCAAAAGTTCAAGGGACCCACTAATAAAATATTGGTTTCAAAATAAATAATAATTATAGGAAAATGGTTTACTTGACGCGATTTACTAATTGCTATGTAAAAGTAAAAAGAGATACAATTATGATGTGATAACTAATGTTTCAATCAGGTTTGTTAATTCCGTTCCGTTCCGGCCAGAATGGCCAAAACGTTCCATGCCATTAAAAAAATCGAGACGACATGATGTCGTTTTCTTCTCGGTTTTAATTTCGGCCCATTCTGGAAATTCCAGCTAAATTCTGGTCAGAACGTTTCGGTACCGTTCCGGTTCAAAATCATAATATTTCTTTTATTTAGAACATTTTACTATCATAATATTTTGAAATTTTAGAGATGTTTCTAATTTTAAGATTATGTTTGTTTGATTTTGTGTTTGTATTGTATATTTAAAGTTAATTTATCTTGAATTTAAATTATACTTGTTAAATTAATTTTTTTTTTTCATATATATATAATTATTTATATATGAACAGTACAACCCCGAAACGGCACGCCGAAACATTCTGAAACCAAAACGTTCCGTTCCAATAGAAAAACCTGAACAGCGACCGGAACCTTGGTTTCAATCACATCAGTGTCGTGACTCTACAATATGTAAATCAGTAAAGAGTTTAGGATTTGATAAGTAGATTTTTAGATGTGATTGCTGGAAATACCATTATTTATATTTGATTGAAAAAGAATTAAATCAAATTTATTATTTTATTTTCAAGACCTGAAAATCCAAAATCCAATCATAGCTTGGACTTTTATAAGTTATACAAGTGAAATAATAAGTTTACAAGCAAATTACATAGCATGCGCTCATAAATGATGACTGTTCAAATGGGTTATTATTAACAAAAATAAAAATATTCAAGTGAATTTAAAATAAGAAAAAAAAAACTAAGGCTCCCTTTAGAATAGAATCGAATTCTTCCAATTTTGAGCGAATATGATGTCTCGAAGAGGATTAAATTCACCAGCAGTATTTCAACATAAATATAATTGTAGTTTGACATTATTAATTTGGTACGGATAATCTAAGAAATCCCCAGCCAGAACATCCCTGATCTTCTTTGTTTCTCAAAGGATATGCTCCATGCTCAGGCAGGACGACAGCACTAGCTGCAGAGACGATGTTATCTGACAGTCCCCAGTCTTCACCCCAGCAGCTTGCATTGGTTGGCGTCACTCGACTCAAAAATTACATCACGGGCCTGCGGGCGCCATGCCTGCAGCTAGCTCCCATGGTCCCTGTCATTCCAAACAATTTGAAATCCTTTTTCTCAGTTTCACCAATAGAAAGGAGGAAACAAATAGCGAGACAGAGACTTCCCGTTGGTAAGAAAGGTCTGGGATTGGTATATTTGTTCTGTCAAGTTCAAACCACAGGAAAAGTGAAACGGAATCTCGAGTTCGAAGGAAGTCACCTGTAAGTCTACAGTCTGAAAACTCGCCATAATAGACCGAAGATTAAAAGGAATAAAGCGAGAAAAGGGATAGACAGTGTCCTTTTCTTTTCTATCCTGTTGGGCGGTTAAGATGAGTCCTGTCAATCATAGACGACAGTGCTGCTAAGCAAATCTCTCGCGGTCCTTCTACCACTGATTTTCCTTACTAATCACTTCTTTTTTAACTTCCAGTCGAAGCCATGTTTCATACTGCTGGTGTGCGTCCGGGTATCTCTGTGATGAAAGTGTCGAGTATCTGCTGGTGTTGTTTATTTAGAAACTGATATTAAAACATAGAAATAACATTATTCTCAGGTAAATAATATTTTGTAAAACAACAGTGAATCCATCTTCCCATGTTCGGGTTCTTAACAGCCAATCCAGCATGAAACAACCACCGTGTAATTCAGGGGCACCGGCTCGCCCCCCCGTCCTGCAAGATCTTTCCGCATCAGAAGCCATAATTACCTGAAAGACGGAAAGCAGTGCTCCGCAGGATGCCGGTGCTTCCAAGTACAAATATATTTACAGCAAAAAGTATGAGAGATAACTCGAGATGAGAAGAATTCACGTAACTCGAATATGAAAACAGATGAGGACAGCTGAGCCTCCCTACTCCTGGAAGGATCTTTAAGGCCGGGGCCCAATCAAAAAGCATGCATGGACCCAATTCACATAATGTGGGTTGGGGATATATTTGGCTATAATATTCGAAAATCTATACGAGAATTTCATTGGTTGCTTTTTCCCTCACCTTTCACTTTTTCTCCTCCTCTTGATAGCACCATTATTCCGAGCGACGAGAACTATCCTAAAATAGAAATGAATTGCATGGCTGCCAAGCCATGGCTAGTCTCCATCCCAGCATACCCGAAATCAATAGATGCCCTGTTAAGCCAATCAGGGCGAGCTAAAATATTTTATATATCTTTATTATTTATGTTAGATTTACACAATCTATATATTGCTGAGTGTATTTCGTAGTATTATATACATATACATACATCCTTTATATAGGAAAGGATCACATTAAAATAGAATATGTAGAGAGATTTTATGCTACATTCTAGGCTAATATTTTAGCTAAACAATTGCTAATTAATTTACACTGATTTACATTAATATACGGTAACAATTTAAGTTGGGTTTGAATGAAGTTGAAGTAAAATCTCAAAAATCAAAGTCGAGTTTTCAGACATTTAATGAATACTGCTCTCTCTATATATGACTCGGGGTCGAATCAAATATATAAGGACAAGGCCGAGTTTTCATACAGGTATTCAATGTTGTTCTACTCACCCCGAAACTTGATATATACCCGCCCTGTAATTTATTGATATGCTACATATATATATATATATATATGCCCATAAAATTAGTGAAAACCATTTTTTTAATTGATTGTAGAGGGAGAGAGTTTGGAGCAATTAGGGCTGCTCTTTTTTTAGTGTTTTTCTTTATTTCGGGAATATGTTACACGTCTAAGTGGACTTTGGCTAATTTGAAAACCAGTTTATAGTTATTGTCAATATAGAAATAGTTTCTTTCAATTGTCTCTGTGTTTTTTTTAAAGTGTGTTGGTTAATTAATTAGTTGTGGAAGATATTAATTAAGTCATTGCATGAGACATACTTTGTATTATTGAGATATGAGGTTTAATAATTTTGCTTGTCTTTTCATTTGAATGTAAAAATGTGTGTATTTCACTGCCGTTGTTGAATAAATATGGATTTGGTTTGGTGATTATAGAGGTTGACACCCACACACACACATATAGTTTTGTAGATATTTTGTACTAATCTATCAATTAACCTCCCTTAATCTTGGCGGGGGAATGGACCAATACAAAGATTGAAATTTTACACCAAAGAGACTTTTGGTAATCACATTAGCTACTTGCTTATCAATTGAGATAATCGAGCAAAAACATGTTTACAAACTAAGTTTATCATGTTTAGTGTGAACATGTATGATTAAATAATGGCAACATAAGTAGTAAATATGTCGTCACAAAATACCTCAATTAGATATTTTTGGAAAAACATGGAATTCATAGATAAAAGATCGAAACCAATAAATTTTTGATACAATTGCAACAACATATTTATATTTAGGCCCAACACTCCTATTAAAAACATTATGTTACTTCCTCGCATCCTAGCTAATAAGGTTTTGCTCTAGAAAAACACAATAACCTATAGTAATATGTCAAGTGTCCGGACACTTTGCCCAATCATCATTATTGTATATAATGAAAACATCAGGAGAGGACTAGTACAATTGCAACTCATAGTGGTATGTACCTTTTATAAAACATAACTAGTTGTCAATGAACTTTAGTAAGAGCATCCATGAATTGATAAACAAAATTCATTGCAAATGCAATATCTTGATGAGTAAAGTTGAGTACTGAAAACCCCAAACAATGTTGTGATAATTAACGAGGTCTAAAAATGGACAACTATGATGCACAAATAATAACTTCTGAAAATCTATGAGTGTTGCTACAAACCTAGAATTTTTGTTGAGATAAGAATAGACCATGATACTTAGAAATTGCTTAATACCAAAATTTTTTAATTAAAAGTCCCAAACTTCTTCATAGAAAATTCAAGCTTCAATTTCTTAATGAATCCATAAAAACACTAGGAGTAAATTCTATCAACATAATATCATTTATATAGAGCAATAAAATGATTGTGCCTTACTGAGATGAGTAAACAAACACAAATGAATTAGCTTTACCATATACAAAATCATGTTGAGTTGTTAAGGATTGAAAACATTAAAACCAAACACGAAGAGCTTGTTTAGATTATATAAAGCTCGATTCAGTTTATAAATATGAGAGGGTTAATCTAAATGGATAAAACCTCGAGGTTGTCATATATATAACACAAAATCTAACTTTTCATACAATAAGGTAGGCTGAACATGCCAACCAAAGGATAAACAAGAAAGAGCACAATACAAATAATAGTTGACTCAACTATTAGATTGAAAGTTCTAGCAAAATCAATCTCAGGTTGTTGATGGTAACCCTGTGCAACCAATAAAACTTTATGATGCTCAATACTTCTATAAAATCTATGTTTGATATGATACACATGTTCAAAGTCAATAATATTAGTATAAAAATATAGTAAAGATGCCAAAACCCATGTATCATTGGCCATAATCGCATAATATTTTTGATTCATCGCATCTCGTTAACATTCATGTTATATGGGTTAGAATATTGTAGAACGAGTTCGGTGGTCCATCATGAAAAAAACATCGGGGTCAAAATTAAGATGGCAAGAAGTATCTCTGACAGATTGATGTGCCAGGATAAGGTTTTTGGTCAAGGAAGGAACAATTAGAATATTGTTATGTTTAAAAGTAGAACGAGTAGAAGGAATAATTTTTTTTCATTGTGTGTGAGTTTTAATTGTACATCATATAGTACTTATATAGAACCAGGACCATCATGTGATTTATAGGTTTAAAAGTACTCATTGTGTTGGTCACATGGTGAGAGGCAACGATATAAGAGTGTTGACAATCAATGTGCTCTCATCCTTGTCTTACACGAGTAAAAGCTCTCTTGTTGTTTTTTATGGTATGTAAACTATTATTATAAATGGTTGGACCAATGTTAAACAATTTTTTTTCACACGATGATATTCATTGATTTGAACATTATAGGAGAACATAAGAACATAATGGTTACGAGAAGGTTATCACTACTAGTATTTGGATGAAAGATACAGTGCATAACTATATGGGTGGTCTACATTACGCAATGATCTAACCTATTTTTCAACAATGATTATATGTTAAACATGAATATTTATCGGTATTATGGAAATATATCTTTGCAATACTTCTAAAATATCTCAATGATTTTATTTGTTAGCAAAGTAAAAATTATATGAGAAAGATATGATCTCATATAAAGAAACATAAAATAAAACTTTAATCTCAATTCCTAGCAAATAAAATGATTAGTGGTGAAAAAACATTGAATCAAATTTGTATGAGCCAGCACATTGGTAGTTTCTTAAAAATACATAATCCAAAAGAGCTATAAATGATAATTTCATAATACCTTCATCTTAATTAATAAAAGAATATGAAAAAATAAAAATAACAATTAAAAGATCGATAACCAAATTTGATATAAAAATTGATTATCAAAATATGAAATTGAAAATAATAATAATAATAACAATAAAGGATTTAAGACCAATGTAATAAAAAAAAATGAGGATCTAATTCGCTTCAATAAATAACTAACTATTGTTTTTTGTTACAACAACAAACATGTTTTTCTATGACAGGATAAAGGAAAAGAGAGAAAAATATGCAGAGTGGGAGCTCAACTACTAATCTTTTGGTGGAATGTGCCCCATCACCATGACGTGGGAGGCGAGCTGCATTGGATTCCATCCTAGAAGGTGGTTTTTAGGGTTTTTAAGAGGCTCTCACATGTCATGAGTAGGTCGATGGCGACACTCATTTGTTGGCTTGTTTAAGACATTTTTTACTTGAGTTATATTTTGTACATATAAAGAAACCTAATTACCCTCGACTTTATATGAGAAAAACAACAAAATCTCAATAAAATGATGAAAGTGCCCTTGCATTCAAAACCAAGAAAGCTTGATTATGATGGGCATTTGAGTTGTTATTCTATACAGAAAATTAAAAGCCCCCAAACCTCTTGACATAAATAATTGTATTGTCCAATAAAGATTCAATAAGACTGATTAATCTCGTTTTTTCTTGTAAAGACTACTTAATCTTATAAAAAAATATATTATTTTCTTAAGATCAAGTTAAATGAGTTTGCCCTCCGAGAGCAAAACAATAATTTCACGGTGCGAATACATGATAAAAATATAAGTGTATGTGCAATGAAATACTTAACCTCTTAAGTTTTTTTTTTAATAGCTTAAAGAACTATTGAGTGCATCTAAAAAATACATTTTCAAAAAATATTTAAGATATTTATTCTACCCAAATATTCCCATTTAAAATAAATCATCATTGATATTTTAAAATTTTACCATATAAAACAACACTTATATTTAATAAATATAATTGATTTCTAGTCCTTTTTTTTAATAAAAAAACAACAATAAATGTAGTCTAATAAGTGCACTCCGTTGATTTAAGCTGGCCTTTTCTAAAATCATTAAACCGGTAATTTCCCTTAATCTGAAAATATCCAGGCACCTTGTTTTTCTCCCATAAAACCCCACAAAATCATATTTATCCGGAAAGAATTCAAGACTCGGAATTTTCTCACAGTACCAAAAAAACTCAATTTGGCACTAGTGTTTTAGAGTTTGGATGAAGTCTTTTTTTCTCTCCATCCAGGTGCTTCTCGTGCAACTGTGAAGAAACCGCAAAAAACATTTAAAAACGACATCGATTGAGTCACTAAAAGGCAACAAATTGAGAACAAATAACCAAGTAAAACTATGTAAATTGCGTTCTTGACTGAAAATAGGATATATTCAACAGCACCAACAATATATAGCGACAGTGACAATGGAATACAGAATCTAGAAAAGAAAAAACAAACACCACAGAAAAGACACCACTAACAACATGATCAGATAAACAGTGCTACAGCTAGATCACCCGTGCAAACTTGAGAAGAAAAAAAAGAGTAGCTATATATGTTTTACAGTGTGCAAACCCGACACTGGCAACTTACACATCAGCAACATAATTTGCTTCTCTATATATGTTCAGACAGCGTCCACATCTCTTGCTTTATTTTTATTTTTTTCAGCGAAACATAGTCTCAATTCATGAATTCTCCAGCATGTATGAAGCTAGAGCGTCCCACCAAAATAAATGGTTGCTTTACGACAACCCTGTCCTCCTAAGTTTACCAGCCGAGGGACATCGACGGCGAACAAGGTGGAGCTGCCACTGGGACAGGGTTAGTTGATGAAACGCGTGGTGTTTAGCAAGAGCTAGCTAAAACCTGGGAATAAAGTGAAATTTACTTAGATGGGTCGAGATAGTAGCAGTGAGCGCAAGTCAGCCACACTCGTTGGATGTTTTTGATGCTTTATTTTTTATTTTTTTTAAATTAAATTTTTTTTGATATTTTTAGATTTTTTTTTACTGATATCAAAAATAATTTTAAAAAATAAAATAAAAAATATTTTTAATTCATTTTAAAAAACAACTTCAACAGAAACTTAATGACAACATCCGATCTTGTCAAGAATCTGATACCAAAAGAGAGAGGCCATCTATCTTGGAGATTCTTTCGCGAGGAAATAAACGAGTGAATGTTTTAAGATTGTCCATAGGGTCTAAAAGTCACGGGAGAATTCAAATTCGGAAAACATCTTTATTTTTTAGAAAATTATCTTCATGGATAAGGAGAAGTAGGTTTTAATTGTCGAATAACTCTCTCTCCGTTTGGATAATTGAAAAAACATATTTTTAGTCTACTTTTACAACTCTAATCAAGGGTTTAGGGGACATTTTCTTGATAACAAAAACCATTAAGAGGGTGTTTGGCTGGCGTTTCAAACGCCGGTTTGTAGGTTTTTAGTTTTTTTTGTTTTTTTATTTTAAATGAATATGATTTGTTATTTTTAGATCATTTTGATGGATTTTTAAAAATAAAAAAAATATCATTTTGATATATTTCGGCACGAAAAGCATTTTGAAAAGCTACAACAATAGCTCTCTCAAAGACCCTCTAAACACAGAGAAGAACAATAATTTCAAAAATACACACAGGTTGCTATGGAGGACAACAATACACTACTGCCTTGACTCTCCTTCTTTTCTAGATATTCGAGATTACATAATTGTCTTTTCAGGAGGCCTGATGTATCTTTATCTGCTAGAGAAGGTCCCCCTACCCTAATCTCATCCCGCGTTTCTCACGAAGTTCATTCCAGGCCTCCAAAAAGCAAAATACATACTGGAAACCCAAATCTGCCCTTGTGACATTTCGGTAAATTTGTCCCAGAGCATGGTGGTTTTTTGATAAAAAGCAAAATGCATACTGGAAACCCAAGAGGGCTCGGACACCGTTTTGGTCTACTGCAGTGAGACTTATTGGACTCAGACAAGCCGGGCCAGTTTCAAACCTATCAATTCAAGTTCGAGTGCTCCGATCCGGGGTTGGAAGGGGCCTACTACCTGCTGATGGGCTTCTAGGGAGGTTTTTTTGGCGTTTTATGGATAGCCCAATTACCCAAGAGGTTGGGCCCTAATATTTAACCTTGTGGGTCGCTTTACAGTGGGCTATGGATGAAAGAGGCCCCTTGCCACTTCCCAATAAGATTATCATAAACTCCATATATTTATTTATTTATTTTCTTTCTGAAAGTTCATGGTATCACAGAACATAGTCAAGAGCAAATCACCCAAACCTGCAACTAGCTTTTGGTTTTACATGAATTGGACATCTGCCTTATCTAATACGAATACAGCCCTCTTAATTCAGAGCTTATCCTGAAAAAACATGGACTAATCAAATCAATCAAATCACAACACCACTTCTCTTAAACATTACTGGAGGACATTGACAGTTTTTAATCAATGCGTGGATGAATCATTACATTATTGAATTGCAGAAGTTGATGTATAACCAGCAAACTCAGATGTCGGAAAGGTATCTTCCGGTACTCCTATGCTGTCACTCCGATCTGATAGCCCTGTCTAATATCAATCTTCAACCCCCCCTGCTTCATGCATGCATCATGCTTACCAATGCCAAATGATTCCTTTACTGTTCTTAACTTCTTATATCTTCATTCCGATTACGTTACTAGATCATTTTTCTCTACAATCAGTAAATATTTCACGCATGCAGCTGGCGAAACATTTCTTTTGATAATATTCACTTTCCATTCAGAAAGCGATAAAAAAACATATAACAACACTTATTTTTTAAAAAAATACCAGGTCTCTCTTTCTACAGACACACACACATATATTCGTCGTCGGAAGTAATTCTTCCTTCATCCCTGGTGCCACAAACTAGCAGCAAGCAAACTGTAGGTACATATCATAATATTATTCAACTTATTAATATGAACTTCAACTTTAATGTGGGAAATTCAAGCCGATAAGAATTTGTGGAAGAGGATTTCAAACTTTTCCATTTCCTTGCTGGGCAGGGCAACCAAAACATTGACGCTATTCTTGTCATCAATATCCGGGAAAAGCAAGAGAATATCCTTTCTGTGGTACACCACAGGACAACTGTACTTGGGGCACCCCCATGGATAGCCCACTTCATCAAATCCTAATTTCCACCAAGATGATACCAGGAAATCTCCATGTGGAATTCCTTTGTGAATCTCGCCCCAATCTATAGCGGACCGCGCGTACTCGTCAGCCATTCGCCTCGAACCCTCTGCCACCCTCTCTACCAGTTTAGAGATCGGCCCCTCCTGCAACTCCTTGCCCGTAGCATTTGCATAAGCAGTTAACACTGCATTTCCAGTGTATGATTCTGGTAAAGGGGGGATCAATCTTGGCCTAATGTTGACAGCATAAAGAATTGTTGATACCCTGTCGGGATCCTGGGAATGTGACAATGCCTTGCATCTCCAAATATGAGCAGTTACCGCATTAAACCCAGAAATGCGGGAGCTTGGATTTGTCTTGGCCTTCTCTTTAATGTCGGAGACGTTGCTTGAGGATAGCCGGAAAATCTTGAAGTCTAGGGGCTCTTGGGTGGCATCAAAGACTGGAACACTCAATTCCTGACCCAGGTGAGTCTGAAGTTTGACCAGTTCAGGGTGAGGGAAGGTGACCCGTGGTGGGGATCGAGCAGCTAAGAGTTCACGGTCGTTGCAGGGAGTGACAGCCAGGGGTTTGCCGCCAGCTAGGCCAGCCAAGTTTTCTAGGAAGGTCTTGAAGCTTATCCCATCAAATGTTGCATGGCTGGTTGATATGCCCATTGCAAAGCCACCACACTTAAATGATGTTACCTGTAAATTAGCTAGGGAGATACATAAATTAACCTCGAGAGGAAATTGTAAGCATTTTAGGAGATTCATTCGTATCATGGATTTTATTCTCAGCTTAAAATATTCATTGAAAAATCGACTGAAAATTGAAAAATATAATTTTCACACTCGAATTCATTAATAAATGTGTTTCAAGTTCTCTAATTCTCTCTCGAGAGAGTAAAAAAAACACCTTCAGTATTTGATAGCATTGTGGAAGCCGAAAGGGTACCCTGACCCTAATATGCACGCCCCCTATCGAATCAATGCGTGTAAAAGTTATTAAGTCAGGATGTCCACTTGGTGGTTGAAACGTGAGAATGGTATGAATGGTTGTTGATGATGATGATGATGATGCATGTAAAGGAAAGGAAAGGGTTTAAAAAGTCAAGATTTTGGGTTTGAAACGTGAGAATGATATAAAATGTTAGAAGATAAAAAATGACGTGATATATCAAACCATAATGGAAAGGATTACTTTGCTCCTAATTATAGCAGCCATATCTAGTGTTATAGTAATATAAAATCATTTTTAAAGTTTTATTTAATACCTTAATCTTTTAGGTTAAACGTGATATTATAGTTATTTTAGCTGAATAATGTAATCTCACAATTCTTGTATTTCTAATTTAAATATGATTTAAAAAATAGTATGGGTTTATCTAAATTTAAAATTCAAAAAACTTACTTCAAAATATATGTTAAAAAATAATATAAATTTATTTAAAAAACGTCTAAAATAGTTTACCCTTCTTTTTTTTTTATCAAGATTGTTTTTTAGCACCGATGACTCCCTTTTGCTTCTCATTAAAACTTGCACGTGATCCCTTAAGATTTATGAATTTGATCAAACAGATTTTCTAAATTTTAAATCAAGTTAGATAAGTTATTGCTAATAAATCTGCCAGATGAATGCTCCATCACATGTAATTCAAAATCTCGTAATTATTTATGAATTGATAATTTGAATTAAGTGAGAAAAATAAAATGTTAATCATTTGTTATGCTTAAAATACTCTATAGAAGATTAATTTCTATACCTTTTCATGTTTGTTTTTATTTTCTAAAAAATATTTATCTATATCTGTTTACAACGAAATATTTTACAAGAAAACTGATTAGTTAAAGATACTTTATAAACATTTTTAGACTTAATTTACTTGATGAAAAGGATTTTCAACTCGTAAAATTTTACAAACACTTTATAAATAAATATTTAATATCGTCTAATTATTTTAGCCGTCAGTTACATTTCATCTTATCCTCCTCTACAATCATTATTTTTTTTTCTATCATCAGCATCTCACCATGATAATATTTATTTTTTTATCTGTAAACTATTTTGTGAAAAAATAAGTGTAAGTTGCAGAGTTAGGTTAATTAGGTTGTAATAAACTGTTCGTTTTTAATTTAAATTCAAGTTCTATAACTATAATGGTTATGTTTATATATAGAGAGAGGGGGGGGTGGATCCCAGTCATCATTAGGAGCACTTACTGTAGCTTTCTAACTATGCCACGGCCGTTTTAATTATCATAAATGGTTTCGAAGTAGCTTACTTATTATGACGAAAACTAAAATGCGGCGGCGCAATGAATATTTCGGTTCGTAGGGTAGTAACTCCGGCACTCCAAAGAGAAGCTAGGGTCTCTCAAATTCTATATGAATCTGGGCATGTGCAGTAATTTGAATTTTAATATAGGCGATGATCGCATTAGCAGGAGAGACTGATTGAAAGAAGCAGCTAAATTAGCTAGTTTATAATTACTTAACATTACCCTTACCTGGATAATGCACAGTAGTTTACCATCTTTTTCCAAGCTATCCAAACTGTTAACAACTAGCTTAGCAAAAGCTGCGTTGGGATAAACCAAGTCCCCGATCTCATCCAGCGTGCACTCGCTAGAGGCCACCACAAATCCAGTTCCAGCCCCATTACAATCAACCTCTAAACGACCTGTTTTGGCGTTCAACTTCAATCTTCCAGCCAAAAAATCATACGGTACCAGTATCTTCCCGAGTGCATCTTTTATCTTCTCGGCTACAGTTTGAGGAGGGAAATCTGCATGGGATGGAAAAAAATGGACCGTCTCGACATTGAAATTGAGCACTCGGTCGATGTTTGACAAGAACATGGATCCCCTCCGAGCTGTTTCTTGGTTTGGAACAACCAAGCAAGAATTTTGGATTGTGACCTTAAGGTCTTGAAGGGGAGGAAGGGTTTCTCGGCATTGGGTTCCCATGATCAGCTTGGTTTGGTTTTGTTTCTGGGATGGTTTGTGCCACGTATATATACATACATACATACCATGCAGGAGTGTCGACAAATGTCTGTTCCTTAAGTTCCCATATTCAACAGGTGAATGCTGTCCCACATGAACCAATAATGGGCATCACCGACCCACTACACACACACACACACACACACACACACGTGAAGGCTGTTGCTGCATGCTGCCCTTAGATTTTGGGGTATTGGAGGATACATTAACTGTTCAAAAAGGACGGGCATGTATATAAATGAGCTTGTTGATAAACAATATGGTAGCTAGCTATTCAATAAGTGGTTGATGGGCAGGTTTAAGAGATAAATGTGGGTCTGCGTTGGATAAAGACTGTAACATCTCTGCTCAAAAAGTATATGGAATCCGTATGTATCAGGCAACGAAACTCTCAACTAGTGTAATTATAAATTAGTCACTTTGTCGGTGTGAGCGAGTTACGTTTATTTCTTCAAGTGCGATCGACGTAATCGGCATCAAAATTGATGGCCACTAGTGTTTGTAAGACCCAACAAAACTTTTACTATCAGCACGTTAAAATTATCAAAAACATAAAAAGGAATATTTAAAACCAAACATGTTTTTAAAATATGGTTTTAAATGCAAAAATAAATAGTGAATTAGGGACCCAGATGCAACACGAACACCACAAGCATGCAGCAAAAATATTTCCTGTGGATTATGGGAGAATAACCTCCGATATATTTGTATGGGGTTAATTAGGTGACAGATCCAGTTAACCAATCAATCTATGTCTGGCCTTGTGGATGATTTGGGTTTAAGTTAATTAATCCAAGAGAAAAAGGGAATGCCGGTTAATAGAAAATCCTCGTGAAATAACATAATAACCAAACTAACACAGAAAAACTTATTTAAAATCAGCTGAAAATAATTATCCGAGATATTAAATCAAGAAAACCTATTGTAAAATAAAATAAAAAACACAATCATGTGGTCTTCCCCTCCACATACCTTATCCTACTGAAAACATTTGTATACATTCAAGATTGAAAGAACAATATGTAGTAGCCCTTCACACACCATTTTTTTGATGAAAATTACTGGACAGATGGACTACATGTTCTGGGGGGGTGTGTGTGTGTGTGTTTAATTCATGGGCTGTTTCTTGTTAGCTGTGGAGTTTTAAGCAACGGTTGCTCGGGAAGGTTAATTTGCAGATACAATGGCAGCTGACAGGGAGATGAAACTCATTAATTAATTAGTACTAGTTTTTTCTTGGTGTAAAATAAAAGGCTAAGGACAATCTTCGCTGCAATAAAAAGCATTACGGGGGGTTTTAAATCCAAGAAGATATATAGGTATGAGTTTAATATATTGGATAGTTGATTAATCTTTTAATTCAATTAATTTTATTTATTTTTCCAAGATGGGATATTTTATTTATTTAAATTGTGAAGATCAATTTAATCTAATTTATATTGCATCCCATTTTTTTTAAAAAATATTTTGATTAGTTTTGCTGAACATACTTTTAATTCGGTATTGTTTTGACCTGTCCTCTTTTAATTTACATAAAAAAAAATATTTTTGGATTATGATTTAATTTTTTTAAAAAAATCACAATCCAAGTCATGTCGTTTTTTAAAACTCAAAAAAGTTTATTATTAGTTTTTATGTAGTAATTCATCATTGTTTTGTCTTGTCTACTTATGTTTTTTTATTAGTAAAACCTAAACTTTATAATGTTTTATACTAAGGCGGGACAGTCCACAGCATGTTGCTATCTCGACAAGAAAGAAAGGATATGGTTCTTGGCTGTCAAAGAAAGCATTATACATAACCATTTCAATTTCATGATCTTTATTTTGGATTTGACGAGCTCTCATTATCGACATTGATTTTTTTTATTTAATTTTAGTTTTTAGTATTAAATTGATTAGGGTTAGAGTTTCATATAATTTTTATTTTATTAATACTGCTTCAGTACCTATCAAAATCACGAGTTTATTGCGAAATATAATGTCAAACACTGTAGCATGGACAATATTCCTCGCAGTGGGGCTCGCATTAATTTAGCCAGAGAGGGACTGGGAGAGGGAGCATCGATTGGACTCTTCAAAGCGGGCAATTCATCACAAGGTGGCTGATGCTACCACCAAGCTCAGCTACAGACCCGACGTCCAATCCTTCCGCGCAGAGCATCGATCCATTGATGCAGCTACTCCAGAGACAGGTCACTTAAAAATCTTTTTTTTTATTATTATTATTATGAAATGAAATAATGAAGAACAGCTAAAGTAGGAGCCAGTCAGGGCTTGCCACAAAGTTATGACAACTGCGAATGTTTCTTTACTATTTGAGTTTTTGGGCGACAAGTCCCAGTTAACGAAGTCCAATTGCCATTGCTTTGGATTGTAGCATTCCATTCAGTTCCAGTAATCTGTCAAGGGGTAGTGACTGTGTGAGTGTGTGATTGATGTTGTGTTTTTTCGTTTAAAAATACACTAAAAATTTAATATCAGAACATCAAAATAATCTAAAAATATCAAAAAAAATAAAAATTTAAAACACAGTGTAAACTACTGTAAGTCATTTATGTTTAGTTTTTGACAGAGTAAAAATTACCGTCTATCATTTCATTTGTTCGGCAATATCCAGTTGTTCATGGTAATTTTTACTTCGATAAAAACTAAACATAAACGCCTTACCTTGACAGATTACTGGACCTAGTTGCGTACAGTACAAAACTCCTGTTTCATGTCTCTGACGAGTACAAGGTATCTTCTGTCTCTCCAGGCTTCACAAGGGAGTATGTTCAAAGGCCATCTCCACAACTTTGTCAGGGGGTTCCTGAAACCTATCTTCATCACTGCCAAGTAATCAGTTGAATGAGAGCTACTTAAAGCCAGAAGAAGGTTTAGGAGCCGGCCCATGTGCAGTATCTTGCCAGTATAATTTAAATTGACCCTATGATATAAATGCCATGTTCTTTGGATTGTAGCATTCCTTTCAGGACCAGACTTCTGATTGCTTGTAATCATGCGCCACAGTAGTGCATGATAGCATGCTGTGCGCTGGGATTTCTGACAAGAAGCTGGAACCATTTTCTTTAATCATCCGAGAATTTGATGATCAACCATATAATTTACAAGTGAATGCGCGCACAAGCTCTTTGGGTCCATTCTCGTTCCTCTCCATGTTTGATCGTCTTCCTTAAATTAAACCGTCTTGTTCATAAAAAATGGGAATGATTTTAGCAACTGCTGAAAATATCTGGTTCTCCCTACCCAAAACACACAAGAATCCCAGTCCATTTATAATTAAAGGCAGCTCCAATTACAAAAACGCTAAACATTAATGAATAAAAAATAAAAAAAGCAAACCTGGCCCCTACAAGTAATACTAGCAAAATAACAAGGAAAGAAATGAGGACACCGCAAGGCAACTAGAAGAAGAAATCCTTTCTCGGCAGCCAAGCTCAGTCGAAGCCCATTCTTTATCAAGATGGTATCGATCAATTTAAGCATCAGGTCTAGGCTTCTCTAGTGATTCACTCCTCGGTGAGGGTGGCAACCTTCACAAAGGGGATTCCAACACCAAACTGGTGGCTATCACCAATCTGGGCAGAAGAGTTTAACTTATTAAATCTGGTGTCCGCTCACTCTGACTATCATTTACGCCCATAACCTCACCCCCACCGAGGAATTTGTGGCTCTCATATCATCAGGTAATAAAGGAGAGAACATCAAGCTGAACAATGAATTTAAGTTCCGCAATCTATTCATATCCACGCATTATTGATGTGATATCATAAAACATCAACAGTTCGCATAAGAGGAAATACAAAATTGCTGCTTCCCAGAATTTCATCAAATGTCAATCAAATATACTATAACCACTCTACCACTTATTACTAATTGCATGGAATATACATCTCCAATTACATCACCAGCTGTCCTCAATTTTGATGCATCGAACAGAACTAATCATCTCAGAAGCGTATGTATTATGTACATCCGAAACACCTACAGCCAAAAAAGATAAGATGTCAACTAAAGAAAAGAAACCAAGAATCATTGCCTATGACAAAATCCATTCACAGCTTCATATTTTGGGGGCGTTGGGACTGGTTTCAACTGGGTCTCAGCTCTCAACAAGTTGTTGCAAGCAAATGACAGACAGCTGGCAGCTCCGTGTTGAAAACTGGAAGACAAGAAGTTGACCACCATGTCTATCACTTGATTGACAAGAAGTTGGCTTGTTTGAAAACCAAAGGCATTACACCATTTCAACTGGGTGTCAATTGATGTAAACTGCCATTTGGTCCACAAAAAGTTTGTTAACACTGTTCATCAATAAAAAAAGGTCGGTTGACACAGTCCTGCAAATGAACTTGAAAAGACAATATCTTTTAACCAAATGCATAGTAGAAAATGTCCTTTGCAAGTGAACTTTAAGGACTCCTGAACCTTGCGAATAGATAAGCCATAGGGATCCTGTACAAACACCAACTTCTCAGTTTTATCTAAGTAACTTGGATTGATGTGTAGCAATTACCTATTTCAGCAATGATGCACAGTTTCTCCTGTTTAGTTCTGAAGATTTACCAAAGCTGGTTTAAAGTACTGACTGTACTGTTATCTATAAACACAATAGCACTTGAAAGTAATGTGCTGGGACATGCTTTTTAAATGCGAAGTAAATGAGCAGAGATTACCAGATAGCACATTGCAAATCTTAAACCTTTCATAAGGTCAAAAGCCACAAGGTAATGAGAACCGGAGAGAGTTTCAGGATTCAGAGGGGCTTACAAGTATAGTGACACGAAGCTTGAGACAATTTTGAGGCTTTCCACAACCAAATTTCACAAGAAAATCAATGATTACATAAAACTGAATTATACAGCAGCTAGAGCCATCGCTCAAAGCAGTTTCCTCAACAGGTGTGATATGTGTAAGAGTTTCTATGATTCTTGAACCAATATATTGATTCTTGTTAAAAACAAACACAAATTAAACAGCGATATTTATAGAAGTGCAAAGAACTCAAATAGAAATGAGTACCTCTAATATCCACAAAGTATTTTGTTCCAAGGCATATGATCAATGTCCTGATCTCCCTCCCAATCATTGATATTACCAGATTTTTGCGAATCAACATCAAAATCAAGAGCCTTGGGAAATTTTATCCTCCTTAATGTGATCTTCAGGTATATTTTCCTTTAGTGCAGCCCTTCTTTTGGTTTGGATTTGGCGGACAAACTCCGTGACTATCACATGCAATTTAGGGGCAAGCTTACTAGGTGAAGAGACGCCAAGACCTGCCTTTTTCAAGGCTCTTGCTAGATGTCTTTCAGCCTTTTGAAAATGCATTGGACAGAGGGAGGGGACAGTTGATATCAGAGCTGGTTTCCCACAAAGGACAGGTCTTCCCTGTGCACTGAATATCCAGGAATACAGTAAGGAGCAAGGATACAAATATCCAATCATGCTAAGGAATCATATGACTTGTGGGACAATATGTTAACTGGAGTTCACACAAAAGGGTCACATATGACAAAAAAATCCAATTTCCAAGAGCTTAAAAATTTGGGAAAGGGGCCAATTATAATCCCCATGGCTTAATCAATAGCATATATATTCTATAGAACTAACAAAATATGTTGTAGTGACCTCCTTTTAATAAGAAAAAATCCATAAATATATCCTAACACACACAAACATTCACATGGAAGTGAATGAAAAGGTGCACAAATTTTCAAATAGAGTAAATGAATAATACTTACTACGAAACAACAAAATACAAGACACCCCCTTTTTATTCTTCAGTCTATAAAGCAAGATACTATTGCTATCTAGCATGGAAGATCCCAAATTAAACAAAAAAAAATCAACAATTTGAAAAACATCTTTAATCATCAGCCTAAGTTGACCAGCAGAATAAATTTAGTGTGTGTTTATTTACAAGGTGTATACATGCTTCTCACGAGGTGTGCCGTGCAGCACACCTCATAACCAAACAAACCCTTAGTTCAAATAACCAACAGTAACCCTATAAGATGAGCAAGACACCGATCAATTCTTTCTAACTAAAATTCCACTTGAACACTGAAAACAAGGAAAAATATAAAGGCCACTGGATCAGAAATCATGTTTAAAAAAGCGCTCTCCCCTTCTGCATCGGTGTCTGACCGAGGGCAACACAAAAGAAGAAAGAGGCATAGTGAAGCAAAACATGTAGGCCGTGCAGATAGTATGTGGTTAAGATGGGCTTTGAACTTTTTTATATTCCAAGATAACATGCATACACAAATGTAGAGTTAGTTTTCTTCTCATTCTCGTTTCTTAATAATTATTGTGTCATTCTTATTTCTCAGCAATGTTTGCATTTGTTTCTCATCCTTAACATTTCAGGTAACCAGGCAAAGACTCAAAACCATCATCATGTGAGGCCATTTAGACATGCATTTACAGGTAATGACAAAAAAAGCATTCAAAAGATAAAAAGCATCCAGATGAAAAGGAAATTGAAACTGATCCGACGCTCAAGTCCTAATCTTCGTATCATTTTCTCGTAGTTAACATTCTCTGAAGCCAAAATCCTATTCAAACTAATACGTTATCAGATCGTACAGATTCCGCAATATTTACCTCTCACTATCCAGACATCTTAAGTCTTAACACACGATCTGGTAAACAGCTTAAACCAGCCCAAACACAACAAAACCGTAAGAAATCCAAGCAAACAAAAGGAAAAATAAATAAATAATAATACCTTTTAACAACATAGGCGCAGCCTTTATAAAGCTTTTGTTTAGAATCCAACAATATATGTGTATAACAGAACGACGTTAGAGGCATCGGTTTCGCTTTGCACCCACTAGCCGAGCATTTCCTTACCCCTTCCTCTTCTCTCTCCTCCGCCTCCACTTCACCGCTTCCACCATTAATCCCAGATTTCGCATTCCATTCAAAATTCTCTTTATCGTCGTTAAAATCTCTCTTTCTTTTCTTGTTTTTCTCATCTTCTTTGTATGGGCTTTTCCCATATATCCAGTAATACTCTTTGTGCTTGACTTTGAGCTCTTCCATTAAGGTCCAGTAATGGGCTCGGAAGATCTGGGCGAGTTGCTTGAATCGGCGAGATCGACGAGTTAAGAGTTCCTGGTGAGTTAGGTATGCGGAAGACGAGAGAGCCTCGTCTTCGTCTGCGCCGTCAATTCTAATGGTATCGGACGGTTGTGGCGGTGGCGGCCGCGGTGAAGGAGGGTTGGCCATGGGTGAGGTGCGGGTTTGTGCTTCGTTTGTAAGCAATGACAACTAGCAGCGTGCTCACACGGCCGGGTTACGGTTTCTTTATTTTAATTGCTGATTTTGTCAAAGTGTTTTTTTCGTATAAATATATTAAAATAATATTTTTTTATTCTCTAAAAAAAACATTTTAACATGAAGATTAAAATAATATAGAAATATATAATAAATAAATACATAAAAATAATTCTTTTTTTATATAAAAAAATTGTTTCAATCAGAGCCTCCATTTATGGTTTTGCAGTTTAAGTTCATTGTAATTTTTTAAAGAAAATATTTTATTATTATTTTGATATACGGATACAGAAAATATTTTTTATAGATAAAATAAAAATATTGCTTTAATATATTTTAAAATAAAAATAGTATCGGGTGATGAAATTTAAAAGAAAAATAAGTGAAAAAATAATTTCAATCCATGCTAATTTTTGCAAGCTCATAACCCAAGTCATTGGACCAAGACATGTTAACTGAAAAAATAATGAATCTTAATTCTCTACCAAACAAATATTAAGAGGTGGATTGAAAAAAAAAAATCAACCACACAAGAAGATACAAAACTAAAAGAAAAAATATTAATTAAAATAAAAAAGATTTGAATTGAAAAAAAAAATTACAGAATAACTACGATTTTTTGGTTAAAGTGTGGAATTGAAAAAAATAATTTAACAAAATAACCAAATAAATGTAAAAAACAATAGAGACCAACTTTTTTTTAAAAGAAATAACATGTCAAATTTCATGAAAAGACGAATAATAAAAAAAAAAATCGAGTTTACATCTCAGTAATCAAGAAGACAACTCTAAAATTTAAAATGATAAGCATGATTTTGAGGGGAGAAAGGAAATAGTTTCATTATGTTCGTGCAACGCCTCGTAAGGAAGCTTTTGGCCTAACGTTTCCATAATAAAAACTGTTGTTTTATTAATATGAGTGTTCGAGATAGTTTATATATAATTTTATTAATTTTATAATTTTTAAAATTAATGATTATATAAATTTATAGTTATTATATATAAAAATTAGTTTTTAATTGCTAAAATATGTTACACATGTTGTTTAGATAGTACAAGTTAGACATATATTACATGTACTAATAAGTACTTTTTATTTTTTAAAAATATATTTTTTATATAAAAAAATTACATTATCTTTGTATATGTTGATTATAACGAAGAAAACTAGTATATAAATACAAAAAAAAAATCATTGTATATCATTTTTTATTACTTTTACAGTATTTTAACCATTTTATTTTACTGTACTTTTAAAATATAAAAAAACTTACTTGTCCTAAATAATCCAACAATGACCTGCAAGTCTTATGAAAAGACTATGACCCTGTTATACATTGTGTTTCAATTTTTTTTTGAAAAATAATAATAATAATTTATTATTTATTTTAAATTATTTTTTAATATTTTTATATTATTTTTATGTACTAATATTAAAAATTATTTTTAAAAAATAAAAATAATATTTTAAAATAAAAAATATTTTTAACCACGTATTCAAAAATACTATATTGTCTTCAATAGCCATTTTAATGATTCCTCGTAGGAATGACAAAACTGTCATTAAATGTCCTGGTATACAATAACCTACAGTTCGGACGTGTTTTCGAAGACGTGGTGGTTGCTACTCTTGAAATCAGGTGATCGGGGGTTTGAGTCTATTTTTTAAAATAATTTTTATTTAAAAATAATATATATATATATATATTATTTTTTAATAATTATTTTTTATATTAGTATATTAAAATAATATAAAAAATACTAGATTTTTTTTAAGTGATTCCAAGCTGTCGCTAAAAAGGAAATTATCTGCTTTTTTTTTTTTTATAGAAATTACTCATCTTGACTGCGCTCTGCAATATACACCATGCCACGAATAATCATTTCCATCTCTTGAAACTCGTAGACAAGTTTCATTTGAATTAACCGTGGTGATTTTTTCATGCCGTAAAATTATTTTCATGAATAAATTGGATTTTAAATAAGAAAAAAATTCGTTGTTTGTTAATTTTACAAGATTGAAATAGATAAATTGATGAATATTTTTTTCGTATAGTTAAGGGAGTAAATTGACATAAACAACAAACTTGACAGGGCAAACCGAAATTTAAGTTTTAAGAGACTCGCCTCTCTTGTAATAAATGGTGTTTTTTTTTTTGGCAAAAAAGTATTTTTCTTCAACAAAAAAAAAATGACTGGGAGGTATCGAGTTTGGTCTGGAGAATAGCAAAGCTGAAATGGGAAGGACACGAAGATCGGGAAGGACGACAAGACGTCCTGGTGGTGGAGTTGTTACAATAGATCTCGAGTCTGGTAAACTATTTTTTACCCATCTAAAGTGTCTCTCGTTTTTGCTCTACAAAGTCATGTTAATTAATTTTTAGTTTTCATCCCTGTTGTTGATGTCTGTTGTTTTTCGTGAATTATATGTGAAGTTAGTGTTTTGCTGTCCGGATTATCATGGGTTCGCAATTTGTGCTCTTCTCAGTCATCCACAACACTAAAACACAAGTAAAAGTTTGAAGCTTTAACTGGGACTAGAACTTCAGGACTTGAAAAAAAGAAAAATTAATTGAAGTTGCACATGGATCATTAGTTGTAGTTGCACCATAGATTTTTCACTGTGGGATTTCTTGTGACCCTCAGAACTAGAAGAAATCCACAAAGGATTTGTTGATGCCACTGGATATGAACTATAATGTTCTTTGCTCATGGCTAGCCTTCGGAAATTCTCATGCTCACGATAGTGTGGTTCTGTCTTAAACCATTGAGGTATTTGTTTATCTTTCTTAACAAAATCTTTTTTTCTCGATAAATAACTTTTTTATTTCGAGAACACTGGAAGGCTGACCATAACCATGTCAAAAGATTGAAAGAATTCTGACAGACTAGTCTTAGTGCTTTCCTAATTAACATGATAGTTTGTATACAGGATTTAGAAATTCTAAATTTTTCTGCGCCATTTGTGCAAACTTTGTGTGAGTGATGTATCGTAAAATTTGATCTGCTGTACTTTTACAGAGGGTTGCACAGATCAACCTTCAAAACATCGCACATGTTGGAAGCATATCCAAGCTCTTATGCTTGCTCGAAGAACGAGGATAAGCAAACAACAAGCTGAAGAGATTGAAAGCTTTAAATTAACATCACCTTGCTTTTTACAGACAATTCCTTGCCGTGAACGATCAAAGAAAAGATTCAAGCGCAATAATGCAGTCTCTAAACTAAAAAAAGAGCTAGATAGCGTTTCTTTCAACTGCTACATGGAGTAAGTTGGTTCTTACTGTCCCAGTAAGGTAGACAGATATACAAATTTATTGACTGCGCCATCTTGGAATGCGTAGAAATTTGTGGAAGAGCTTCTCTGAAGATAAGAAGATGTCCTTCGCATACCTTGACAGCTTATGGTTTACCATGTATACAGAAGCATCCACTGGGGCGAAGGTGCTGGAATGGATCAAGAGGAAACACATCTTTTCAAAGAAATATGTTCTTGTTCCTATTGTTCGCTGGTAGGTATTTCCGTTTGCTGTTCAACTTGATATCTTGCATCATGTTAGTGCATTAGATTTTACTGCTTGAAATCCTTTTCTGGAGGTGTCACTGGAGCCTCTTGATCTTCTGCCACTTCGGCGAGAGTTTGCTATCAGAAAACAATACACCATGCATGTTGTTACTGGATTCACTTGAGATGGCAAATCCAAAGCGGCTTGAACCAGACATAAGAAAGTATGTGTTACACTTTTGTGCAGACAATTTTTTTTTCATTCCAGATTATAGTAGTCAAATAGCTGTTAGCGCACCCAGGTTTGTATGGGACATCTACGAATCAGAGGGCAGGCCTGAACACAAGCATATGATTTCTCATATTCCCTTATTGGTGCCTAAGGTGAACTCGACATCAGTCCTTGAAATTGAAAACTTCCTATTATAGCTGCTTGGATATTCACTCACACGTGCTTTTGGAATTTTCCAGGTGCCACAGCAGAGAAATGGTGTAGAATGTGGCAGCTACGTCCTCTACTTTATAAATTTGTTTGTGCAAGATGCTCCTGAGAACTTTCGCATGGAGGGTTACCCTTATTTTGTAGGTTTTTTCCCGTTGCTGGCATGTTTATTGAATGAAGCAAGTATTGTGTGTTTTCGTGATTGAGTGTTATTTGCTTCAAACTGCAGATGAAAGTCAACTGGTTCAGTCCTGAAGGATTGGAGCACTTCTGCGAGAAACTTGAATCCCTTGAAAGTGATACGCTTTAGTTCTACAAGATCCAACACTAATATTATCATTTGTGTCGCTTACAACACTGACTGTATTATTCTTGGTTACATGATGAGATCAGGGGCAGACAATGATTGGTCAATGACGCAAGAGGTGTATACATTGCAAGTTCTACTTTAGGTTCCTAACTATTAGTATTTTCATGATGTCTTGCATTTATTGTATAAAAAACTATTGTGAAGATGAGCACCTGTCTAACATTGTGTTTTTTTAAAAAAATGATTTTTTTTTAGTTTTTATTTTAAATTATTATTTTTTTAGATTATTTTCATGTATTAATATCAAAAATAAATTTTAAAAATATATTTATAAACAAAAATTACTTTCAAAAATAATTTCAATTACATTTTCAAACGATCTATAAATGTAAGAACAAAGTGCTGCTGGCAGCAGCGCTAATTAGAATTTTGAGGACCAAGCCACTGGATTAGTGATGGTTCGATCTCAAACCTTGTCAAGCATTCAATTTCTCTGTTATGATCCATCTCTGGAAACAGCCCACGCTTTGAGAAATTCCGGAGACCTTTTCCAATCCCGTAGTTATGTGAACAGTAGCCCCCCGCGTAAATTCTATGTTTCGAATAAAATATTAAATAATCGTAGAGTGAATTAAATTAGCAAACCTATCAATGAACCATTAAGAATTTCAGGAAGTTCCAGATCCCTGGAGCACTGTAATTTCTCTCTCGTCCACTCCGGATCCGCGCAGGTTTTTTCTGCTCACGCCTTGCTTCGATTGAAGTCCGGTCTCGGATCTGAAAGTGTGCCGTCTTTAAGATAGATTCGAAGAGCAAGATTATTCATCGGACTAGGTGTTTGTTTAGGAGTATGATTGTTGTTCTTTTTGAAAATATTTTTTTGTTAAAAAATAAATTAAAATTATATTTTTTAATTTTTAAAAAATTATTTTTGACATTATCAGATTAAAATAATATAAAAACATTAAATTTTATTAATTTAAACTTAAATTAAAAATAATTTTTTTTATTTTTTTTCAAAAACACCGCACTACCACACACTTTTTAAGAAGCTAGTAACATATAACACGTGGCAGAAATGACATAGGAGTGTTCTCTACTTGAATTTAGACGAGCAAATAAAAAATGTTTTTAAGGTTGTTTCTTGGGGTAAATTTTGAGCCCAGATTTTCGTCTATCTTACATAGTTTTCAAGTTCAAAATGTCATATTTTTACAAATAAATAATAATTTTGATTAAAAACCTTGCATTAATAAAAGTAAATATAAATGAAAAATATATCAATAAAAACTTTCTTCCATCAGATATTTTTTTTTATCCCCGCATCATGGCGCGTACATACCAGTGTTTACCTAGATAAAAATTTCATGATAACCTAAAAAAACAGAGACAGAGACCATTGACCACAAATTGGATGATGAACGAAGTTCAACCACCCAAACCCCCCGAGGCCTAAAAGCACACACTGGCCCACACAACTCTCCGAAACCATAACGGCCACAAACTAACCACCCTTTCAAAAAGCTGAAGCTCAAACGATTTATTTCACTATGCAAAAGAAAATAAAATTACAAAGGTAACACAAAACAGAGACAGAGATGCTCAGCAGGACAGTTGTTTCAGTGTCTGCTGTTTCTTCCTCCTCCTCAACATCTCCATCCCAATTTTTGTGCAAAGTAAACCCAACAATTCCTAAATTCCTGGGTCTTAAAGGACTCTCTCATAACTTCACAAACCGTACCACATGGAACAAAAACTTGAACTTGAATAGAAGGTGCAATACAAGAATGGAGAATTTCACGACCAAAGCATCAGCTGAGCCTTTAAAAAACGCAGATGAGCTCATTGACTCTGTTGAGACTTTCATCTTTGATTGTGACGGTCAGTGTCTCTCGCTCTCTTAAGTTTCTTTTCAATTCATTTATTGAAAGATTTTTTTTTTCCATGTATTAATGAAGGGGAATGATTTGCAGGAGTTATATGGAAAGGAGATAAATTGATCGATGGAGTCCCTCAAACTCTCGACATGCTCCGTTCAAGGGTTTGTATTTAGTTTATGTGACAGTGCATTTCCCCCCCTCTTTTCTTGTGTTGTTAGTGTTTATTTTCTTTTGTAAATTTGTGGGTTTTCTTTGTTGGTGTCAGGGGAAGAGACTAGTTTTTGTCACCAACAACTCAACAAAGTCTAGGAAACAATATGGTAAAAAGTTCGAGACACTTGGTCTTGATGTCAGTGAGGTTAGTAAGCCACGACCCTTTTTTTTCATCTCTATTGTTTTGTTTCAGCAACTTCTTTATATCTATCCCATTGTTTCAGGAAGAAATTTTCGCATCATCTTTTGCAGCTGCGGCCTATTTGAAGTCAATTGATTTCCCAAAAGATAAGAAGGTTTTTTTTTTTTTTTTTTTACGAATTTCTTAGAATGAGGTTTTGTTATAATTGTGTGGTTACAGCTGTGAAGATTACGAGATGTAATGGTTGGTAGTGGACTAATAACCGGGCATGATTTTAGGTTTATGTGGTTGGCGAGGATGGCATCTTGAAGGAACTTGAGCTTGCTGGATTTCAGTATCTTGGTGGGCCAGTATGTATGAGTGTTCCAATTTGCATTATATTTCACTTCATCTTCTATACATGGCTTGAAATATTCAGTTTTTAGATGACAGTATGATACCAGAAATTGCCTCGAGTGATTCGATATTGTGCAACGCTCAATGACTTTTACTCGCAATAATTTGTGTTTCTGCTAATGCCATTTTTCTAGCTTACTGGCTGGCTAGTCTTTTGGATTAATATGCTGTTTCTATTTTGTATTGTTCACTTATACAGGATGATGGTGGAAAAAAGATAGAGCTGAAGCCTGGGTTTCTAATGGAGCACGATAAGGATGTAAATTTCTATTCTTTTTTTCTTTTCCTTTCAATAGAGCATTCCTTGAAAGCCAACTTGAGCAGCAAATCCCTCGTTTGTGCTTTCTTACACTTGCAATTGAGGAGCCAATGTCGCATTTATTCCCAAAATTTAGGCTTGCTAAAGATGTTTCTTCATTGCTACTAGGTTGGGGCAGTTGTTGTTGGATTTGATCGCTACCTCAACTACTACAAGGTCCAGTATGGAACACTCTGTATAAGGGAAAATCCTGGATGTCTCTTCATTGCTACAAATCGCGATGCAGTCACCCATCTTACAGATGCTCAGGAGTGGGCAGGTTCTCATCTCCCCTTCCTCACAATTTGTGTCATTATACGGTTTTCTAATCGTGTTAAGGTTATATAGGCTGTGATGCATTATGTATAGAAAATGAAATATGCAATGCGCTTGATGCCAATTTCAAATGAAAACTGTGGCACCAGAAGACTTGTACACCCTTGGCCTTTTGAAGAGCTACATATCAGCAACGAGTAAACTAATACAGTTGTCTGTCATCCTCCCAAACATTAAATTGTGTGTTTTGATTACATGAAGTTCAAATCAGTTCCATCTATGCGATTTGCGGCATCAATAAGATATGATAACATGATTATCGAGGACTATGAGTTCATGGACTTAAAAAAAAGGTGAAAGCTGTCCTTTTGTATTGACAGCTTGAAGGTGCAACTGTATGCAAATGTGGTTAATAAGTGAGTGTTATGTGATAACAGCTCTATTTAAACACATGTAGAAATATGAGCTAGTATATGAATAGCGAGAAACAGTTGGGATTAGACTTCCAGATACCAATTCCCAATTTGGGATTATGGTTTACTATTGCACCAATCTATTTTGGAGGTTTTCAGATCAAACCTGTCACCACGTTATGTTTATTTATGCTCCTCACATGTTTTTCCAGAATCCATTATAACGTGTGCATGATATATAATTTCAGGTGGTGGTTCTATGGTCGGTGCTTTCATTGGTTCAACTCAGCGTGAGCCACTAGTTGTTGGAAAGCCCTCAACTTTTATGATGGATTACTTAGCAAACAAGTACGGCTTACAATACTTTAATTTTTCTTTCATTCTCCATTCTCTTTGGATTAAGCAAATTCAGGATGGGAAATGCATGATTTGCAGACAGCTCAAACACTGCCTAAGCATTCTCTAGATCAATTTGTCAAATTATAGAATTCCATGCCCACCAACCACCATGTATTTGAATTCATATTATTCATGGTTAAGCAAGTATTGTTTGGTCAGTAAGTTTGTAATCTAGGATTCACCTCAAACCACCCCATCATTTTACCAAATGAGCTTCAAGTACCGACCATACCTATATGGAGGACCTTCTAGTGCATGCTACATAACAGGTATGGCAGCTTTGATGTAAGGAAAATTACTGTTGTGCTGCTAATAGGGTTGGCCTTGCAAAGTATGGGAAATTCCATGCTAACAAGTGGTTGCTTTTCCGTACCTTCCATTTAAACACTCTATTGTGGCAAAGTTTTCCTTACCTTTGCGTGTTATTTTTATGTATTTGATCAAAAACAGATTCGGGATTCTCAAGTCACAGATATGCATGGTTGGGGACAGATTGGATACTGATATTCTGTTTGGACAAAATGGTGGTTGCAAAACTCTTTTAGTTCTCTCTGGTAACTAATTTACGCAGATTTTCCTTTCCTAACTTTTGCGTGTATATTATATTCACTCTAATTGAGGGTTTTCTTCCAAAAGGTGTGACCTCATTGTCAATGCTTCAAAGTCCAAGCAACTCCATCCAACCAGATTTCTACACCAACAAAATTTCTGATTTTCTTTCCCTCAAAGCTGCAGCTGTATGAGCATGTAAGGACATTGTGTGCTACGTTGAGGTCCATCTCTTATTTTTTCAATTATAATTGCAGATATACATTCCTGTATTTGTGCCTTCAAAATCTAGAAGAAAAGATGTTGCATTTTATAGAAATCAGCAAGATGGAGATTTCTTTCACTTTTATTTATATTTCTCTAAAGTTCCACTTGGAATTTATTTCCTACAAGTTCCATTCCTGTTTTGTGTCTTTGGGGGGAGATAAAGGGAAGGGTGAGACAACATTAACAGCTGTAGCTGTTAAAATCGGCGGTTGTATTAACCAAATAGATTTGACGATAGTCATAAAATTTAGATATGTATTGTCCTAGATAGCAGATAATGAAGGGTATGCAAACCATTTTTCTTACAGTGTATACATAAATTTGTTACTGACAAAATGGGTATTTTTCTTTCAGGAGACATGTTCTGTTTTAACTTTTGGGTCTGCTCTGCGGTTTCTTTGTGCATCCTGTGTTGTTCTTTGTTTTCATTGTTTCTACCAGTCTCTGTACGGTGTCACTGTATTTTTTTAAATTGAATTTTTATTTCTTCTATGTTTTTAAATTATTATTTTTTTAGATTATTATTTTTTAAAAAATATATAATTTTAATATATTTTAAAAAAAATCATCCCCAACAACCATCAATAAATCATATCACAAGCTTTGACAATTTAAAGCTGGTAAATTCTTTAGCCCCACCTATCGATTGTTGAAGTGTCTTGTCAAAAGTGTGCAGAGCTCCTCTTTTTTTAATTGTCAAACCAAAAAACGGAAAAAAAATATTTGACTGTTCTGTCCCCTTTTCCCTTTAAAATCACTCTGCAGCTTATGTGAGGTGATCATGAAATCATAGCCGTGAATTATTTTTCGAGGTTCTATCTTTATCAAAATATTGAAATTTGATGGTTGGATTAACACTGCTCACAGCTGACTGCCCTAACTTTAACATCAACTGATCTTATAGAATAGAAGAATATTCTATGCAATTTGAATATGTATTTGCTTTAGTTGAGGTGAGACTAGTTAATCACTCAACCACCAACGGTAATAATGGCATCAATGAAATAAGGATTCTTTTCCACTTTCTGTCTCTCTTCTTTGGTGCTCGTTGCATCTTGTTGGCTAGAGATATAAAGAGACTGCAGCTAACACTCTGGATCTATCAAAGTCTTGGTTGTGAAAAGAAAAAAAAACAGCAGCTCAGACAAAACAGCAAGTCGTCATCACATTGTGGTAGACAAAGTGACAAACCCAGAAAAGCTTTTTATTGTTGTCCCGGACAAACTTGGATTAGGACAACTTGATCGTGTCGTTATTTTTCTTCTTCTTTTGAGCTCTGATTAATGTCATACACTAGTAACATTATGCGCTACATTACATCACCATCTATATGAGGGCTACTTGATTTTGGACAAATACATGGTTTTCCGAATAATATAAACCATACATGTGGTTAGCTCAACCAGTGGATCTCATACGAGACCAGAAAATATTAACTAGAAGCCAATATGGGATGGATGTTTGAAAGAATAGCATTATTTTTAGCAATAAGATGAAATTGCTGGTCTAATTTCGAGGTAGGAGATATCATGAGATGGTGGGGGAGCGAGTAAACCATTTCCTATTTAGCTGTTCAATATAACAGGCCCAAGCGAACAACAAACAAACACTTCCATAGCAGAACAATGAGTTTCCTAGGCGTCTGAAAATCCCAGAACATGAAATCACAACTTCTCATGAATTCAGGGATCCCTGTATTTCATTGATTATCAATGCAGACACGGAACCCGTTAGCATTTAGATGCCCTCATGCCCACACAACTGACTAGTAGAGTTTGCTAATCAATCGATATCTGATGCCAGAGATCAGTCAGATATGATCAGTTAGACCAACGAGTGTCAGGCTAATGTTCAAATTAACAAGTAAGCCAGAACTGGCAGTGTTTGAACTCCTCGAATGTCAACTTTTTATTCTGCAATGAAGTTTAATTAATGTGGATTTGGAGGCAATTAGATCCCCTGTCAGCGTCTGCCAATCATGCATGCAGCCACCGATAGGATTCAAGTTGATAACCTTTTAAACTCCCGCAAACCGAATATAGATTAAAAAATTTGATACGCGGGGATTATTTTAGAAAAATATATTTTGTGGGTTTAGATGAACGAATAAAATATTGATTGTCTCAAGTTTTTATAAATGATACACGTCCTGACTCAAAATCGAGATTTACTATACAGATTATTGTGAACTTTGTATATTGAAAATGATATAATTTCAAGTATTTTTTGATGAATGCAATTTAAGATTACCTGTTTCCAGCTTATTAATGATGCTTCGAATCCAAAATGGACACCATGACATAAAATGAAATTCTTTTGACCGAGTATAAAAGATGATTATTAATTACAAGTCTGTTTTATAATGATGATTAATTCACCGAAAGTGAATTATCAAATACAATGTGTGTGTGTGCATATCTCATGTTTCTAGACAAGTTTCAAGTATTTACTTTAAACTTTATCTATTCTTTTGGTATTGCCAATAGGATAATTTTTTATATTTTTTGAAAATTTAAAATTTTCTTAACAAGTGGATAATGACAATTCTCTCCTAATATCCACTTTTTTATTTATTAAATAAAACACTAATCGTTGCCATCGCACCATTTTGAAGCTGTTTGGGACAGCTTTTGAAACTATATTTTCAATTTTTTTTTATTTTAAATGAATATGTTTTGGTGTTTTTAGATCATTTTGATGTGCTGATATCAAAAATAATTTTTTTAAAAATAAAAAAATATTATTTTAATATATTTCAACACGAAAATCACTTTGAAAAACTATAACAACAGTTCAAACAGATGGATTGCAAATCATTATTAATAAAAAAAACACAACCTTTAGTAAATAAAATAATACTAATTAAAGGAGGAAGAAGAAGAGGGAACCGGAAGCCGTAGAGAGTCCTGGGAGCTGGCAGAGAAGCAGCGAGTGACGTTACATTTCACCCTTATCTTCTTTTCACTATTTTATATAATTGCGTAACATAAATAAATTCAAATCAATAATAATAATTCCACTTCCGTCGCTCCCTCTTTCAGCTATATCATCAAACCAAACAGAGAGACAGAACCACACTCTTTATTTTGCTTTTCATGATAAATTTATAATTTCTAGTTACTGAGCTCTGATCTTCCCGAAGGCAGGTTTCTCTTTCACTCCCCCTCTCCTTCACATTCGCCGTTATCACTTCTGCAAGATCGAACTCACTCAAGGTATGCTTCAGTTTTTTATTTATTTTAGAAAAAAGAGTTTTTTCAATATCTTGAGTGAAAATGTAATTCTTGATTATCTTGTTATGACAGGAGAAGACATGATTGAATGCAGTGAATGCCGTTCGAAGATTTCAGCAAATAACAATAACAGTAAAGCAGTAGCGAGAGCATACGATAGACATAGAAGCCATGTGTCGACTAAAGCACGCGCTCTTAATATTCTTTTGGTCGTTGGTGATTGCATCTTTGTCGGTCTCCAGGTGGTTTTCTTTTCTTTTCTTTTTTTAAAATCAACTTATTGATCTGATGCTTAGTTTTTTTTTTTTTATTGCTATGTTGCAGCCTATATTGGTGTATATTTCAAAGAATAATGGGAATTTCGATTATAGTCCAATAAGTGTTAATTTCTTCACCGAGACTGCAAAAGTTTTTTTTGCACTCTTTATGCTCTTTATCCAGGTATTATCTTTTTCTTCATTCGTTCTGTCAATGCCACTGAATTCTACTTTTTTTTTTTTGGGGAGCACCCCCCTCTCCCATCCCTTCTCTTTTTAAATAAATTTTACAGCATAACAGATATTGTTGCCATAAGTTGTTATATCGGAGGTATGGGGTCGAACAGGAAAGAGTGATTAAAAGACATCGAAGTTCTGCTCACAAAAAAAAGGGAAGAGAGTTTTTGTAATGATATTGAGGAGAGAAGACTGCTTAGAAGTTATTTGCAAATGATGGTGAAAATGAATATAGTGGTGAGATTTACTGTTTTTGATATATCCTAGATTGGGGAGGAATAATTTACATCTTGCTCAAATGTTAGCTTTACTCGCTATAACATAGTTCAATCTAGCTTTTCTTTTAATTCACTGTGAAGTCCGATGAGCATTGGAGCAAGATGCAGGTAACCATTATCCTCGCAGTATCTTGGTGTATGAGGGGATTGATCTTAGGTCTCTTTAGCATGATACTGAATGAGTTTACTGTTTACCAGCTAAGCTAGCTTGTCGCTACTAAGGTAGTTCAATGTAGTTGAAATGATTTTTGTATATTGAAGGTTTCTCAAGTAGGTCACAGTTACTTGAAATAAAGTACTCAACCCTGTATATTGCATGATTCCATATTTACCAAGGCCAGAAGGTGCATAACAAGTTGAATTTAGCACGGGAGTGAATCTCGGAGGTCTTCTCCTGCAAATCACCATGCATTCAAGATAAAATGATGTCCCTTATAGATTATACATGTTTACACCAATGCCCAATCTGGCTGGGAATCTAATCTTTAACTATAAAGTATTTGGAACAAGTGTATTTGCATGGGTATCATGCAGTTGAGTGGAGGGGAAATAGGACCTTTACTCCACGAGTACAGATTTTTGGGAGTTAGAAAAATTTCCCTGGAGCATTGGATAGAGCAAGAATGGCATTTTTTTTATAAAAAAAAATAGAGTATCGGTCATGGAAGTTCCATAATTCTGCCAAATTCATATATTTGTTGTGATAAGAGGGACTGTATTGAAAAAGGTGTCAAAAGAGGGACACCACGGTTAAGAATGAAGTGTATACTAAAGGAAGTTAATGCCTTGCTACTTGTAATTTAGCTCGTCTGCTAATTGTCTATCAATCAACCATTTTTGTGAGAGTTTTCTTTTTACATCTACGAATGGAACATGTCAATGGATATGTCCAGACTTTCTTGTGAATTGTGGTTGCCGATTTGTCTTTTATGTTATTTTCTTTTTGTAAATGTTCATTAGGGTTCTCTTTATTTTTATTTTTCTTGATTTTTGTTTCCTCAGGATCGACGTAAAAAGGTTGGGGAGAAATCTCTTCTTTCTTTCTCTACCTTTGTCCAGGTAAGAAACGTACTTTATTTAGTATTTATCAGGATTGCAGTTTGGATTGATTTATATTTCGAGTGATATTGATAGCTTTTCTCGGTCTAGTTTACTTTCTGACATGGAATTACCTTGACTTTATCATTATTATCATTCTTCTACATATAAAATAATCACTACTAGTTCTTGGAAACTTTTTCAAGCTGTTGCATTTTTTTTTCAACATCCCAAGATTCCTTTGGCCTTATGGATGTTCTGGATCGCACATCAGATTCAAAAGTGGTGCGTTGCATGTTGCCTCTTCTATTGATTTTTAGTCGTTCACAAATAGTGTACTGTATAGACTTGCTGAATGGTAAAAAAATTATGCCTTTTGTGATAAATATGTTCTATTCTGATTTCTAAAGCACATCATTTTTGCTAATAAGTAGTATTAATTTGACCCTTTTTTCTATTACTTTGAGGGAAAAGAAAAGTGTCAACTTTCATGATCCATATAAAAATCTCTGTCCATGGAGCTAAAGGAATTGAGACGAAACTGAATGTAATTGTGCATGTTCTGGTTGAGAACCTTGTATGCTCTGGGGGTATATGTGGCTTTTCTTAAAAGAAAACTCTGGATCATTTGTGAGTTCACAGAGAGGGTTTTTTTTAGTTGCATTTCTCCATACCTTTATGAAGATTTTAAGATTCTTCAACATGTTGAATCTGATTGCAATGTGGTTCAAAGACTATTTTCTTGGTTTTACCTTGTGCCCTTAAGTGATCCATCTTTTATAATAGAATGTTGAGGCTATTCTTTGCCATTTGTATCTCATTACCTTTTCCTTGTCTGGTCATTGTCTGCCATTTTGTCAAAACCATATTTATTTTTTGACTTAAAGCCCCTGAAGTTTACTAGTTTCAACTCTTTTGTGTGCGCATTTTTATATTTATATCTTCCATTCATGACTTTCTGAGTGCTATATTGCTTGGGCAGGATTAGACTTTATGAACTTTAAGATGCTGTATTTCTTTTCTTCTCCCTGCAGGCTGCTCGAAACAACATGCTTCTTGCTGTTCCAGCTTTCCTATATGCTATTAACAACTATTTGAAGTTTACTATGCAGGTATAATTTTTCTTGTTGATCCAATCTACAAAATGTTCTTTACATAATATATCATGATTATCGTCCTATTGACTCTGGGAAGAGAAGAGTGCTTTGTTTTTTCTTTCAGTAGAAGCGCAACTTTTTGAAGCTATAATCTGTTGCTTAAATTTTTTCTTGGGATTACATTGTTGTGGAAGTTCTAATTTCTAATTTCCCTACTTATTGATGTGCAGCTTTACTTTAATCCTGCAACAGTGAAGATGCTGAGCAACCTGAAGGTAGCTCACTGCATGATGTGTATAAATGACATGCCAAATTGTGATATTTTTATATATAAATATCTATAGTTTATGCTTTATGAAGTGCATACATTAGAAATAATGTGCTTTCAACTATCTTTCAGGTTTATGATCAATTATTTTCCTGCTCACTTATAGTGTAGAATTCCTGTTTTCACGTTTAAGACTCTATCTACCCCTTAATATTCCAATGAAAATTTAAACTTCTTCCGTGTCAGTTCATTTGACTGTGATAGGTTTGTCTGTAAAATAGGATTTTAAAGTTGTAGGTAAAAACTGCCTCTATCTGTAGCCTGACTTTGTTCCCTTCTTTTCATGGAAGGATGATATGATCTACTCAGTGTCTTTTTTGCTGCCTTTTCTTGAGCATTATTTAACATTAAGTCTTTCATTGTGGATTATAAACATGTCAGGTTTTGGTGATTGCTGTGTTGTTGAAGGTGATCATGAAACGGCGATTTTCAATCATTCAGGTGAATACGAAAGTTGTTTCTCATTGATACATATCAACATTGATTCTGAATTTGAAGAAGAATAGTTGGATGCCCAGAAAGTTTGTGCCAAACTATCATGTTTTTTTCTTACCCATACCTGTAATATTGATTCATCCTTTTTTTTGGCAGTGGGAAGCTCTTGCTTTATTGCTCATTGGGATTAGTTTGAATCAGTTGCAATCTCTGCCTGCAGGCTCCACTGCAGTGGGTCTTTCAGTTGCAATGGGGGCATACTTGTACACATTAATTTTTGTATGTATCCTGTATACTTGTCCTGTGTTAATATGCTTAGATTTTGTTCCTTTCAGTTATGAGGTAATATGCAATTATCTTCTTTCTTGGTGGTCAAAAGTGTTTTAAATGGTGGAATTGCTGGAATGTCAAGGCACAGTGAAATAGATTCAAACTTGCACTTGCCCGGATTCAAGCTTGCATCGGATATGCATTCTTTCATTTTCAACAGGAAAATAATTTTTTTCATGAAGAACAGACAGAATAGAGATGAACGAAAAGCATGCACCAGATGCACTCATGCACACATATATGCATACATACATATATCCAGGGCCATGGAAGGAAATTTACTTCATCAAGGAGGCTGTAAAAATGTGTATCCTGTAGACACTTACATATGCTGGAAAAAAGTTTTTCTTGGTGAGCATGTTTGAAATTCTGATTTTTTTTTTAAAAAAATAAAGGATCGAGAGAAATTTAATGTGTAGGGTTGTAAATATGTCATGAAATGCTATGGTTATACGAATATGGCTTTCAGTAATATAGCCCTTTAAAATTTGCCTAATTACAGAAGCTGGAGATTGGCCCTCTTCTCTCCCAACCTTGGTTCCTTGACCAAGAAGATTCTCATAAACACATGGCTTGTTCCTCCATTAGCTGATAAGATAGCCCAATAAGGAAATAAAGGTCAACACCTGCTGCTGCTGGGCACGACCACACATTCCCATGTACTGCCTTCTAAATGCCATTGCCTTCCCCCATAATATCTTGGATATACACTGGAGTGGTACATTTTTAAGTAGGAGGACTAGCAACAAAATTTCCTCTGTGATGTCATTCATTGTGTTTGCAAATACTTGATCCACCTTTTTCCCAAACCAGCTTAGCGAGTTTCTGTTGCAGTTTGGTTTATGGCATTGGTCTCATATTGGTTTTGACAATAATATGTCAGCTTGTTCTAGACAATGCAATATTGTAAGAGCTAACTTTTGGGATTAATGCAGGTTACTGTTCCATCGTTCGCATCAGTCTACAATGAGTATGCTTTGAAGAGTCAATTTGAGACTAGCATTTACCTTCAGGTGGTTTCTAGTGCTATAGAATATGATGCTTATTGCTTTTTGGCATGTTGTTTATTGACCTTTAACTTAAATTTAGTATGCATTGGTCTCCCCATGAATTGCTCCCTTCTCAGGCAAACCTGAGAGTGCATAGTAGCTAATTCCACCACCAGATGCTCCTATACAGAAACTAACTATTTTAGAAACTTAATGCTTATCATGCCTTCTTTTTGAAATATTATTTTATACATTTTCTTACAAGAAAGTTTGTGCTCCATGATTTTCAGAACCTTTTCCTGTACGGGTATGGTGCCATATTCAACTTCCTAGCCATTCTTGTGACTGCCCTATTTAAAGGTATGAGCATGCTGCATGTTGTTCTTGAATGTGTTCTAACAGGTTATTCCATATGCATGAAGTTCTGTGTATTGTGTTTGGTGGAGAACAAACTTCCAATCTTTACCTAGATTTAGTTGGTTCTGCTTATCTTATCTCACATGTCTGCTTTTCCTCTCTGTTAATTTTTATGTCTTGGATTTGAGTAATTAATGTTACAGCACAAGCATTGAGGATTAATGAATGAGAAATTGTACTTCATGGTTGTAAAAGTATACTGAAATTTGATTTTTTGCTTAAATTTCCATATCTTTACAAGTTCAGGTCCAAGCAGCTTGGATATACTACACGGGCATTCAAAAGCTACCATGCTGTTGATATGTAATAATGCAGCACAAGGGATTTTATCTTCTTTCTTCTTCAAATATGCAGGTGATTTTCCATTTTGTTCTTTAATATTCTTCATTCTTGCACGTCACTATCTTTCAGCTGTTTCCTGCATGTCTATAATTTTTACTACTGAAAAGCTGGTGACCTATGCTTTGCTAAAAGAGAAAAGTTGTTTTTATTAACATCTAGTTCATTCATTTCAATTAGATAATCTTTGGAAAGGCTTAAGAACAGAGCTAATGGTACTATACTATTCTTCTTTTCCTTTTGACTGGTTAAAATCTAAGGCGCCTGTTTTCTGATGATCAAGGATAAGTATGCTTCATACTTCACACTTAATTTTCATACAAAAACATCCAATCCTTTAGATTTCAATGAGTTCGCTACCTCATGTCATTAATAAATTTGATTGAAAAAGTACTTGGATGTACGATTTCTTGACATTTAGAAAATTGTGAACATCAGCAAATAAGAATTTGCTTAGAAAATTTAGACTATCGATAGCACTTGGAAAATTCACATATAGTTTAATGCTTGTATTTGAAGTAATGTCAGTTTCTGTCACTAATCAAACCCAAAGATGATGTTTATGCATTTAATATATAAATAGGCTCTCATTATATCCTAATATGTCTTACTCACCAATAATGGGAATTGAAATGAGAAACTACAAGAATTTATGAAAGTAACTAGGGGAGTACTTTCTAGACTCAGATCACTTATCTCAAGTACTGGTGTCAATCACATTCATGTTCTATAATTTCTAAATCAAAATTTCCTTTGCTTCATGCAGATACAATTTTGAAAAAGTACTCGTCAACAGTAGCAACAATTTTTACTGGAATAGCATCTGCTGTACTTTTTGGTCATACTCTGACTATGAATTTTATCTTAGGAATCTCTATCGTGTTTATCTCCATGCACCAGGTAAATATTAGACCTGGCATATATTTCTTTTATTTTTGGCTTACTGGACAGGCAGCTTACGGGAGACAGGAAGGAGAGGAAGAAGATGGGGTGAGGGATAGGGAATATTTACCTGTATGGATACTTGGCTTACAGAATACTGTTTATCATATCTTTTTCAGTTCTTTTCACCACTTTCGAAGGTTAAGGATGAACCTCAAAATGGTAGTTTGGAAATGGTTGATAGTCAGAACAACCAGAGGTTGGTTCTTTCTCTTTTCGAACCTTTTTATTTACCGTTTGTGAATTATTCCATAATTATTAGGGACAGCTTTTTGAACTCCCTTTTTTCCCCAAAGAAAAAATATTCCTACAAGATGCAGCACCAGTAATCTATCTTTTATGAATGCAGCCAGGGTCATTCCTATTTTATTTTTATTTATTTTATTGCTTAGCTAGTCAAGAAATGGACAGGACCCAGTCTTCTGTTCAGGAATGGTGGGGAATTCCGGGAGAGCATAGACACATTTGTCTTTTTTGTAGAGGCACTCCAAATCCATATCTTTCAACCTCATTTTTTTTGTGACCTTGAGGCATGGGGCTCCTTAGGATCAGAATATTATTCTGGAGAAAGAATGCCTGAATTTAGACATTGTGTTTTTGATTACTTTGAATTGGACTCTATAAAAATTTCATCTTTCTTTCTGGTTAGGTTATCATGTTACACTTAGTTGAAACGATCTCATCTGTTTGAACACAAGCATGTAGACTGTTTGCTATGGTAAAGAAAGTTTTCCATCATTTTCCATGACCACTGAGCCATGTCTTTTCTACTAGTCAACCTAATTCCAACTCATTTCCTTGTAAATCTTGCTTGTGGATCCCATATCACAGCTTTTGCCATTCCAAGTCGCTTTGAATGTTTCCACTTAGGACACTAGCATTCATATCATCTGCTTAACCTCTCTTCCTTGTGAAACGTTTCTTTTATGTTCTTAACCAATAAACTTTTGAGCTGCTTTCAACCTACCTGACTTTTTAGTTGATATTTTTACTGAAATTCTGTTTGATATGCAAGATCTAAGGATTCATCCTTCATCAATATGGCAGCTGGAGCAAATGATGATGTGAGAATTTTCATGTTCAATTCTGTTAAAATAGTCTTTTCGAGATTTCGATTGATGAATGTAACATCTTGTTTTGCTATTTTTCATCCAGGCTAGTCATCGTGTTGAACATGATGAGAAGGCACCGCTACTTCCCATCTAGAGTTTCCAGTGGGTATGGATCCACACTATTGTTTCTGATGCTGTAGCTAACACTACTAGACTTATCTTCCCACCACAAAGACAAGGCTCCCGTAACTATTAATATTGCATGGATGCATAGATGATCTGCCAATATATGAAATTCCTTTTTGCCATGCCCAGATGACTGGTTTTTTAATTTGTGTAAGAGATATTCCCGTTCTATTTACCACTCCCCTTTCTATGACAACTCGATGCAGGGATGATCTTGGTGTGTACGTTTATAGAGGGTGGATTTATTAATACAACTGTGAAGATTACCAGTTTTAGCAACAGAATGGAACAAATGCTTTTAAAGAAATTCTTTATCTCATTTCAGGGCTACCTACACCGTTGCCGACGGGGACCCGCAGCATCCACTGAGCAAGAGCCGCCAACCATCTTTAAAGTATCGGGGGGTTATTGATAAAGCCGGGTTTCTGAGACAGACCAGGAAAAGAACATTTTTTTAGCGAGCCGTGGCAAAAAAAAATCGTCCCCGTGCAATGCAGAAAGCTATTATTCTCATCAGATACCTCTTCCCGCGTGTAACTGTTTTTTTCTGTAACTTTTCCGTGTAAATATATTGGATTTCTGGGACTCTTCGTATTTATTTTAAACTCCATTTTTTGAGCACCATAAACTTTATTCAGTTTTTTGTGATCATTTGGTCGCTGCTGTTAAAGAGGAGACAAAGCCGCCTCTTTTCAATCGCCGGAGTTGACTCTGGTGGTTCTGTTGATTTCTCTGGGAAGGTAAGCACAGTTATGGCGGTGCTGTATTTCAAGCAAAAGAGCGTAAGCACACAGATGTCTGTGATTGTGTAATTCCTGTTCATTTTTAGGGACTGGTTCCACACAGTACTGTTCCTCTTTTTACAGTTTCACTCCGAGATGGCATAACATGCATGGGACCATTGGCCTTGCTATGTTTTTAATACTTCTAGGCCCGCGCTTCTCTGTACCTTAATCAGTTTTTTGTTTTAAAAAAATGTAGAAAAAGTCACTAAAAGCATTAAGCTTTTTTTGCGTTGTTTGTAGACATGAATTTTTAAGTGAAACGAGAAAAAAAAGGACTGTTTGTTTGGGATGGTAGTTGAAATCATTTTTTAAATGATTTTTTTTGTTTAAAATTATATTAAAAAGATATTTTTTATATTTTTTTTAATATTAGTATATTAAAATGATCTAAAAATATTTAAAAAATTAATTTAAAATAAAATTTTCAAATTTTTAAAAAATATTAAAATATTTTTTGAAATGCAGTGTTAAATAAAAAAAATTGAAAGTACTTTTGAAATATAATGTGAAATAATCACTATATAAACAACTTATTGACATCATTAAAAAATATCATTTTGAAATTACAAATTAACCCCCCAAGTCAAGCTTTGAAAAAATAAATCAAAGGACAATATAGTAGTTATCTCATAACAGAAATATAGCAGGTAGAGCCCAGACCATATTTAAATGATTATTTGTTTTTAAGGGTAGTAGAATTATTTTTTACGTGCACGAGAGCAATGAAACAACCGAGAAGCCCTTAACAATTAAAAAATAGTTTACCTTTAAAAATGAAATATATAAGAATGAAAAACTGTTTTACCTTAAAAAAATAGTTTAGTATTTAAGAGCAATTCCAATGAAAAAACTAAAAAAATATAAAAAAAGACATTTTTTAACTTTTATTTTTTATTTTCATAGCTTTAAGGGAGAGAGCTATATTGAAAAACTAAAATAATATTTTTAAATTGAAGAGCTATTCTTACATGTGTAATCAAAGAAGCAAAAAATTATTTAATATATTTTTATGTAAAAAATAGTTTTGATTATACTTGTATTAAATATTTATTATTAATAAATAGTTATATTAATATTATATATACTAAAATAGATTTGACTTCTCTAAATAACTTATTTCCATTGAAATATAAATATAAAAAATATTATATTTATTCTATTTAAAAAATTATATTGTTAATTTGGTTTTTTAAAAAACTTTTTATATTAGAGACGCTCTAACCCGCAGGCAGACTCTCTCCCTTGGACCTAAAGTCAACGCTGGCTTGTCTAGCGAGAAAGACAACCCTTGACTCCCTTGTATTAGAGCTTTGCTAGTTTTCTTATTCTCATTACCTGTTCCCTTGACACGCGGATTGCTGTCGGCTTCTCGCATTTAAGGCTTCCCTGGTTGTTTCCTTCGTTCTTCCCTTTCCCGTTACCCTCACCATCTTCTTCTTTATTTTATTTTTAAGAAAATGACACGATTTGCTAAAAAAAAATACAAGAGGATGATATAGTTTGATAAGATATTTATGCCCCGTTTAGCAATGCTTTTCAATATTATTTAAAAAAAATAAATTTTTTTTAATTTTTAATTAATTTTTTTATTATTTTTAGATTATTTTTCTCAACTAATATTAAAAATAATATTTAAAAAATAAATAAATTTTTTTAATATATTGTTAAAAGCAATAGAAAAACAACGCTACCTCACTAAAGTCCATCCCATCCCCCGATAAATTTTACACTATATATTAAATAAAAGCAAAAGCTCTCTCAGAGTCTCTCTCTCTCTCTCCCTTTTCTCAACCGTGGGATGTGACAACGCTGTATCAAACCAGCCCCATCATTTCTCCTACAACAAAATAAAATTCTTATAAATTGATCTCGATTTTTTTTATAGGTTAATAAAATACAAATAGAATAAAACTAAACCATCAATCCTAACAATAATAATTAATTATTATATTAAAAAACACATTCATTTCACTCTCTTTCCTTCTCCCTCTTGCTTCCCTCCAGCATCATTATCAACAACAACAACAATTTTTTTGTTTTTTAGTAGCAAAATGTTTTTTAAAATACTTTTAAAGCTATTTTGATATAAAGATATAAAAAATAAATATTAAAAAGTTAAAAAATAATATTTATATATTTTAGATTTTAAAACACAATCTTTTAATAATAATAATAAACAAACAAAACCATAAAGCATTTCTCTTCCCCCCACCCCCTTCACTCTCCTCTCATTTCTCCCTCATCAAGTCCCCATTGCATCCGTGTCCAAATCCCCATTGCACCCGTCCCATTCTCTCTCCGTCTCTTTAATTATCTGTATCAATTTCTGAGGGTTTTGAAGGAAATCAAGATCAATGGATTCGGAGGAAGAGTTCGATATGCAAGACGCGGCCGCGGAATCCGCGGAAGATGATTTCTACAGCGGCGGAGAAGAAGATGGTTTCGACAGCGACGACGCTGACGTCGCCGATTACGAGTTCATCGATAACGACTCGGATGATTCCGATGATCTAATCTCTCACCGCCACCAGGTATTTTTTTACTCCTAATGGCAATCCTGTAATTATCATCCTAATTCGATGCCATTTGTTTGCTGTCTCTCCTTTTAAGCTTTGATTTGTGTAGTCTATCAGTAAAGTTCGATACGTTTTTGTCAATCTTTAAATTTCTGTATGTAATCCATTCACTGATGAATTTGTTTAATGTGAAAGCAAAACTATACTGTTTTGAGTGAAGAAGATATACGGAAGCGACAAGATGATGATGTTATGAGGATAGCTACTGTACTTTCCATTTCAAAGGTTGCGGCCAGTATACTTCTCCGCTATTATAACTGGTAAGGCAGTAATCGACATAGTTTCATATTGGATATTACGGTCTTTTGTTTGTTTGAATGAATAAGATGAGTCTTTTTGGTCCGTGGGTTTCCATCTTGTTGGTTTAATTCGTATTTCTCTGGATTTGCAGGAGTGTGAGTAAAGTGCATGATGAATGGTTTGCGGATGAGGAAAAGGTTCGAAAGGCTGTTGGTTTATTGGAGGAACCTGTTGTTCCATTTCCTGATGGTAGAGAAGTAAGCAGTTCGTGTTTTTCTTGCTTGCTTGCTTTAATTATATATATATATATATATATATATGTGAATTTGATGCGATGAACGCTCCTGCTTTGACAGATGACTTGCGGGATTTGTTTTGAAACTTATCCTTCGGATAGATTGCTTGCTGCTGCTTGTGGTCACCCGTTTTGCAATTCATGCTGGGCAGGTGTGTTGTATCCCAAGAACATCAAAGCCTCATGTCTGTTAGTTTTATTGTAAGGTTATGCTGAGACATTTTATTATTCTTGTATTCCTGCCCTAATAATCTATGTCTGTGAAACTATTGTAATTTTGCATGAAAAGATGTCTGGTTTCCTTTATCATAAAAAAAACATATTACCTTTTAATTATCTTTTACATTCTTGATTTCATTGTTTGTTTTATTCTGAACATTTTAGCGAGTCAAATATATTTCCTGTCTGGAAGTTTTGCAAAATTAAACCTATTTGGTTTAGTGCTTTGAATTGTAGAGTGGTTTTCCTAATGGCAATAGATGCAGGGGTGCAGACCAGCTTCTTCTTCGTTTTTTTCCTGGTCCAGCTGAACTCCTTGTTAGAGATATTTGTAAATAATTTCCCTATCAGTTTGGAAGTCATAGTGGAGGTGTGTTATCTTGAATGTGTCAGTTGGAGTTCATCATTAATTCAAGGGCATTTTCCTACTCTTGTCAGGAGCTGATCAATGAATTCCTTGTTTCTTTTATATTACTGTTTTTTTTTCATTACTGTGGGAAAAACAGTACAAAAAAGTGTTATTATGTGAACAAGTAGAGGTTACATCATTTGAGCATCTTCTTCTAAATGAGGATAAGGTGTACTCATCATTACCAAGTGGTTTTGAAGTTTTGCTATATATCTATTATGCTTACTAGTTTCAACATCATATTCATCATGATAAAGAAGTTGCCTCCTTTGCTTATGCCCTTGAAACGACTTCTTAAAATCAGTCATGGATGTGTGACTACTCTTCTTACGATCCTCCAATATTCTTTTCTTCATCTTTGCTAATTGATGTGATAATTCTTTAACTTACCTTCGCATGCTTATCACCTCCAGTCGACAAATTACTTTTGTAATTTGTCTTTGCATGTCTTTTATAACCAATTCTGGAATGTTTCTCTCCTTAGAGGAATTTCTTACCCGAATACGTTCTTCTTTGCGACCTCTTCCAACCATAATTATTTATCAAGCGATAGCCTGAGATCGTTGAACTATGTTTCTAATTGATGTAGACGGAGGTAACATAAGAAAGACAACAAGAAGAGCAACACAAAATTAAATTACACACAAACCCTAATTTAAAATATCATCACTAGATATTTTCTTTTCAAGCAGTCTCTTAAAATTTAAACTAAATAACCTTATATTATAAAAAATATCCTAAACAAAGCTGGAAATAATAAAAATGTTATAATTAAATAGAAAACAAACTAAATCAACCAGGAAAATATTTCAAATCTTGAACAGTAACTTTTGATCATCTGCGATTTCTGCGAGATTTTAACTCCATAGGTAAAAGTGCCTCTAGAATTCTCTAGCAAAATATCAGTCTGTTACAATGATTGTATTGAAAATTATGCTTCATAATATGAAGTTGTGTATTAGGAAAAAATCTCATCAATTTCTGTGTAGGAAAAATGAAAATTGCTTCTTTCTGCATGCTGATGAAACTGTGAAAGTAGCGGCAGGGAAGACTGCTTTTCTAGCCAATGTTGTTGAAGAGAAGCAATTTTCACGACAATGATAGCTCATTGTGCTGCTTACCAGAACTCACTGCAACATTTTAAATAATTATGTTTCACTTTAACCTTTATACTTACATATTTTTCCTTGATTTTTCCTTTCTAGGTTACATCAGCACAGCCATTAATGATGGTCCTGGATGTTTGATGTTACGATGTCCTGATCCATCTTGTAATGCTGCTGTTGGTCAAGATATGATTAATTTACTGACTTCTGATGAAGACAGTAAGAAACATTCTCGTTATTTCATAAGATCTTATATTGAGGACAATAGAAAGGTACTTCATTCTTAATGTGCATGTCCAGGATTTTTTTTTCTTTTATATTAAATTAATACTTTTGACCTCAGTTTTAACTTTAGTGATGCAAAGTGCAAATGAGTAAAGAATAGCAGTGATCATAAGATAAAGCATGAGCTTTTTTGTATTTTGGCAATGATCTATAAACATCAAAATTATAAATTTTCTACTTGTATAATTAACACAATCCATAATCACTTCTTTTCCCTTACCAGCATTTGGTGTGCATTCTATTTTCTGGCTCTTTTTAACTATTAGGATTGTGACTTTGCTTAGGGACCCGTGAGCAAGGACTTTTTCTTTGCTTCAAACATGTCTTACATTGAGCTTTCTCGTTAATCCTAATCTAGGACCTAGACTCCCTGCTTAATCAGGGTTTGAAAAATTGTACTTCTAGGGTTCAGCTAAGTGAGGAACTGAAGCATGGTTCAGGGTTTGATTTGGCAGGTTCTACTTCAGATTTAGACCTTTATTCTATGTTTGTTATTATTTAACTTGTTTCTTTTTGAGGTTAGTGTTGTCTGAATCATTCCCCCAATAAAATGATACTTTGACAGTCATCTTTTTAGCGATTTATGACAACCATGAAACCAGGAAAACTTGGCCCATTTATCGTGAACTCTTTTCTTCTTCATCTTGTATTTTTTTGCAGTGTTATGGATATTATTTGGGTTATTTTGTAGACCAAATGGTGCCCTGCACCTGGCTGTGATTATGCTGTGGATTTTATTGTTGGCAGTGGGAGCTACGATGTTACCTGCCGCTGTGCATACAGCTTCTGCTGGAATGTGAGTTTCTTCAAGTTTTCAAGGATCTCAGTTTTTCTTGCAGTTCTCTGATAAACATTACTTTCATAATAGTTGCGCTTTTGTGAACACCCAGCATTTTCTTTTCTTGTGATTGTATCTCATATGGTCTTGATTTTGCAGTGTACCGAGGAAGCTCACCGTCCAGTTGATTGTGGTACTGTGGCCAAGTGGATACTGAAGAACAGTGCGGAGTCTGAAAATATGAACTGGTATGGAACATGAGAACAACATCCAGAACTATTCTTCTTTAATCATATATTGTTTTGGTGGCTGAAGGATATCATTGAAGGAAAATAAAGGGAATGTAATTTTGGACTCGGGATGTTGGACTGGAATAGCTATCGTGTTTCTGAACAGTATGGCCGTATCTACACATTTGACCTAGCTCATTCTCCAACTGCATTGAGAACTAGTACTCGTGATAGGAAGTTGATCCTGAAATAGATTCTTATTGATGTGGAAAAGTTAGTATATGAATTTGTAGTCAACTGGAGCTGTATACAATAGAAATAATTTGTGCGGTGATCAGCACTTCATGTGACGTCTTGCTTGTAAAGTTCTGGGTAGGTTGTAGGCAGAAAGAGTTTCCATGTCTCTAGTTAACGGCTTTAGGGATAAGACAGGGACTAAAAGCAGAAACCTTTTAAAGTGCAAAATCATTGTGATTTGTATTGTTTCCCAATAAATAATAGTTCCTAACTGCAGTTAAGTTTGCTGTTGGATTATGCGTGGAAAGGTGAATTATCATTTCATTTATCAGATAAATCTTATTTCTATGTTGTCGATTAACTTAGTAACTATCAGTTTGGAGGGTACACATTCATTGTTTACACATGTAGCCTCATTGGAGGATACAGTTTTTTAGTGCATTGTAAGCACACAATCACGTGCTTGCTTATCAGTATATATGATTTATGTGATCCTCTATTTGCCCTTGTACAAAATAATAATTAATTCTCCAGGAAGTCTTCCGATCTGTTCTCAAAAATGTTGTATTCCCTAACGGTAAATTTTATGTTCATTGAATTTCAGGATATTGGCTAATTCCAAGCCTTGCCCGAAGTGCAAGCGACCAATTGAGAAAAATCAAGGGTGTATGCATATTACATGCACACCACCTTGCAAATTTGAATTTTGTTGGTAAGCTAGCACAGAAGTTGTGCTCATGCTCTCTGCCAGGCAATCCTATCTTGTATGCCTTGGCAACATCAGAATTCTCTTGATACAGAATTACACTATGAATAAGCGGTCCACAACCTCATTCTTATACTTAAATTTGGAACCACTTCTCTCCAAAACAGATTTGATTCTATAGTGCATCTTAGTAACACTGTCAACTCAACAAGAGCTCAGTTTATATGAACTAAAATACCTTATTCTATTCTTGTTTTAAACACCCTCTGCACTTTCTTCTCCTTAAAGAAAAACAAGCTATTTTTCTGTGCATTTCAAAGCATATACTCATTTTATTACATGTGATTGCAGGCTTTGCCTTGGCGCATGGTCAGATCATGGAGAGAGGACAGGTGGCTTTTACGCATGTAACCGTTATGAGACTGCAAAGCAAGAGGGAGTGGTATGTTGATTTTTTTCAGAGATTCTCATCTCTTCTTATGATTCTTGCAGTCTTGTATAATCATCTGATGTTGCATTAATTGGTTCTTCTGGTTGCAGTATGACGAGACTGAGAAGCGAAGAGAAATGGCCAAAAACTCTCTGGAGAGATACACACATTATTATGAAAGATGGGCAACCAATCAATCAGTAAGTACAAACAGCTGACCTTTATGCTTGTGCAGTTAATCCTTGTATAGTATTGACTTATTTCTCTGCTATCAATTGATCTCCAGATCATTTGTTTGGCACATATTGATAAAAATATATTTCAGGAATAGATTTAGTTCTTAGAAACATCTTTTCATATAAACATTATGCAATATTCTTAGAAACATCTTTTCGGGATCAAGACCATAAACTTTTAGGTTGAATTTTAGCCATTAAAACTGGATTCATTATGAGGAAACATGAATTTTGGGAGAAGGATAAGACTGAGGAATAGATTTAGAGGCCTGGAGTTTGGAATGTGCTAGGTTTTAGATATTTGTTTGGGAACTGTAATTAGCCTCCTGTGTTTGATCGAAAAGTCAATTTATGCTGTGCTCTATTTTCCAATGACAACTCAAGTGGGGAAGAGACTGAAGATCTAGCAGCTGCTCAATTTCTTTGTATTGCTGCCTATACAGTAAATTGCAGCTGGAGGATCCGATGGCTGACTGTGGCAGAATGTACTTGGATGGTGCTGTTTATAGTAACAGGACTAACACTCTTAAAGATGAATAGGCTCCTCTAGGCACCGTTTATTTATGCAGTGTGTTAGGAACCACCAACACTCTTAAAGATGAATAGGCTCCTCTAGAACCGGTCATTTTACCTAGGGTGCTAGGAACCAAAAGGTGCCCAGCTGAGCAATGCTATGCCCAACCAAAGCACCACTGAAATGATTACACTTATTTTTTAAAATTTATTGAATTGGTCATATGGCTACTGTTTTCTTACTCTTTAATGCTATGACTCTGGTCCCAGTATCTTTTGAATAATATGATTACCTCTTATATTTTGCCAGTAACTGAAAATTCCTAATCTTGCCTGACACGTTACTTATCTGAATCCATGGCTCTGAACTTCTCTTTCCTCCCTGCAGTCTCGGCAAAAGGCACTGGCAGACCTACAGCAAATGCAAAATGTACATGTAAGCACTACTTACTGTTAACTATATACTGGCAGCTATCCTGTCATGGGGTATTCTTTAATGAAATTTTTACTGAAAGGCATATCTTGTTGATTAGCACATATTTTCCTTAAGTTGCATTGGCTAATGTCAACCAAGAAATTGTGGAAACTTGAAACCATAAAACTATTATTTACGTGTTGGAGATTTCTGTGGGTTATTGCACACACCCCTAGAGATCAGGACCGTGGAATACTTACAGATTTGTTTTAGAATCAATTTTAATCAAAGATTACTACAGTCTTCATTGTCTTGAGTAATTTGAAATCAATAATATTCTCTTTGGGGAACAGAAAGTATACATGGGTACATACAATCATATTACATGCACACCCTTGTAACTTTCAGAGATTGATGAATTTGTACTTTTGTAGCTTGAGAAGCTCAGTGATGTACAGTGCCAACCTGAGTCACAGCTGAAATTCATAATAGAGGCCTGGCTACAGGTAAGCACTCCTATATGACATAAATATGTCCATTTTGTTATCATATATTCACGATACATATTCATATGCAAGGCATTTAATATTTGGATTAGGAGATTACAATTCAGCATACATGGGAACCCTTTGCAAGGATAGATGATATTTTGGAGTTCAAGGACTTTTTTTTGTGTTTTTTGTTTCATATTTGAACTTCTTACTAAAATTCACTCAACAACATGGTGTTTGTCGTCTAGGAACGTTTTCAAATAATGGATGCAAATCTATTCACATTTAATGACACAATCATAATTATGGAATGAACTGTTTGATGTAATCACAAAATGCCATGTCATTTAGTAAAAGATTTCTAGTTATTATCTATAGCATTTTTCTTGTTTGTTTGTTTGTTTTTGTGTAAAATTATTTTATTTGTTTTGTCTGTCCACAGATAGTTGAATGCAGGCGAGTTCTAAAATGGACTTATGCCTATGGATATTATTTACCTGAGCATGAACATGCCAAGAGGCAGTTCTTTGAGTATGTGCAAGGTAGGTCATTTCTTCCAATTCAATGCCAGATAGTGCAATCATCCTGTGTTTTGATCAATGCAGTTTACACAGGTGAGGCTGAGTCTGGATTGGAGCGACTTCATCAATGTGCAGAGAAGGAGCTCCAAATTTACCTCAATGCAGAGGGGCCATCAAAAGATTTTAACGAGTTCCGCACAAAACTTGCAGGGTTGACCAGGTACTTTTTATATATAAACTGATTGCATCACTAGAAACATAGTTTTCTATCTGAATAATTTAGCCCAAATTAGAAACTGCAGGAATCAGTCTCAGTTCTCTTGGAAAAGAGGGGCCAAGAAGTTATTTAAATTGTCTTGCTCCTGTCCTTGCCTTGGGATTTTTGAGTTAATAGGTTTTTTTTGTTATTTTTTTGTGTGAAGTGTTACTCGGAACTACTTTGAGAATTTAGTCCGGGCTTTAGAGAATGGTCTATCAGATGTGGATTCCCATGGTACATGCAGCAGAACATCAAGCTCGAAGAGCTTGGGAGGTGGTAGCAGTAGGGCAAGAGCTGGTAGAGGCAAGGGCTCAACATCTAGGTCAAGTGGACCTGGTAGAAATATTGATGATCCTGGCCACTGGTCCTGTGAACATTGCACCTTTGCAAATATAAAGCCGGCCACCATTTGTGCGATGTGCCAGCAACGACGGTAAATCTCATTTCCCACATTGATTGGCCACCTGGGCGAGTCACCGGTTTGGCCTCTGTGGCTGTCCAGTTGTAACACAGAAGGAAGGCCCCTTTAAGAACATTGCCGGGGAGAGTGCAAAAAAGGGCTATTGTAATCTCCTGGTCCGCAAAAAACCTGAACTGCAACAACAAAGGAGAACAGAAAAGGGTGGGAAAGGGAAAGGAAACTCTTCTCGTTGTTTGTTGTCTTGAATCAGCTGTATATAGTTCTCGTCATCACTTCCATGCTTACTTATAAGGGTCCATGCAAGTGCATTCAGTCCCAGCTGTCGTTACCAGTAGCTGTTTTTGGTGCTCTTAAGCTTTCAAGTGTATTTTACGAGTAAAATTCTACTTGGGGACGACAGGTTCGGATTGCCACTGCTAGAATGAAATAAATGTCGAAACATCTACCTTGATCTGCCAGGTAAACAGCCTTGACGTGTAACATTTATCTGCTTAATAGACATTTTCCACTCTGGAATTCCGGCCATGCCTCTCCCCTGATCTTTTCGATAACTTGATGCCCTGTTTTTTTCTCTCCAATTCAAAATGTTTTGTTGTGAAAAAATAAAGTGCTTCTGCTAATTTAACGCTGTTGCAGAAAATAAATTAAGTTGGACTTAAAGAGTCGTGGAAGGAAAACCCGGGCTGATGGGTATACTGTATTCCAATTGAACCACGTTTGTCATCAATATTTAGTTAAAACAATACGTTTGCTTTGTCCGGTCGATCAAATCTTGCCCGCAGATAATTCTTCTACAGATTGGGTGGTTGTGAATTTTGCAGTTGTGGCTTAGTGACGTCCTGGCAGCTGGTGTTCAGACTCAGGTATGGCAATTAGTGGTAAAATTAGAAGCCACCTAGAGATTGAGCTGGGAATAAAAATGGAGAAATAAACCTAAGAATTAACTGTCAGGTAGTGTTTTCTCTTGTTATGGGCACAGGAAAGACAAGTGGAGTTGAACAAGACTTGTACAGCAAACAGAATGAGATGCAAACAGGAATTTTGAAAATCAATATCGAAGTTTGTCAGAGGATTGTTATGTTCATGTTCTAGAAGATGATTTGAAAGGCTCCACCAGCCTTGAATGAAGTGGAAAGATCTGCGCACCACAATTCATAACCTGCAAGCTAATTTCATCTGAACAACAAAGAAAATAATATAATATGGTCAACTAAAAATTCAACCCCGTATGTAAATTAATACATAAAAAATATACATATAACAACAATACAGTATAGCGCCAGCAAGACATTGAGCTTGTTAACATACACCATCACATACACTGAATCCAAGCTAAACCCTGCAAATCTCTCGGGCCACCACAATGTGGGGTTCTCTTTTAAGAAAAACGATACGGAAGCACTCTGCAAGAAAACAAATAAACAGCCAACATATTCACACCGCAGAAAGCTACAATCTGACAGAAAAGGTACCAAAACTTATTGGTCATGTCCAACTCCAAGAATCCACTGTGCAAGATGAGTCAAATATGGCTCTGCTTGGGAACTACTGCTCAAGATTGGTCCCAGACTCTGAAGCTCAGCATTGAATTCCCTCTCAAATTTGCTACAAAAATTTTATGGTGAATGAGTTTTTTTATTTTGGTGTGTGTGAGATTGTCCATTCAATAGCCAATCAGCAAGACTTACAGTATAGAATCAGTGACACTTGCGTTTTCAGTTGTCATTGTTAGCATGCGAGATGGGCGACTGGATTTGGAATGTTCCTCCAGCTTTGGAATGCTGATGGAAGATGATATCAACCACTGGGTTGCAGCTGCATACTGCAAGCATAGGGATTGCAGCTTCTCCACCTTCTGCAATCAGAATTTCATTAGTAAGAATAAACCAAAAGGATGAATGAGTGAAATAAAAAAACAATAACTGGGCATTGCCCTTCCAAAAGAGTGCCAGCATATTCATGCTTCATTATAAAGTTTTCATCTGGTAACGGACAATATTGTGTATTGCTTCCAGCTCATGCTCATCCTGTTGGAACTAAAATGAGATCCCATATCCATGTCATTAACTTTAGCGAATGATGTTCCAGACATGCAAAAACTCTATTGCAGTCATACAAGTTAAGCTTCCATATTCACTATTCAGAGGACATTTGGGCAAGATAAGGATAAATTGTGTTTACTATCAGGATCTATTGATAGAAGAGCTGCAACTAAAGAGGATTTTCTGCTCTCTGAATTACAGGAAATTGTTATCCAGTCAGGGACACTTGTGCCTTTGAACCACATATTTGCTATGAGGCTCAAAGTCGATTGTCATTGGTCAAAGAAATGATGGGTACATTCTTTTCTCTGGATATATAAAACAGGATTTTGAACAAGCAATCTGTAGTCCAACATGCTTTAGAAAAGAAACGAATTCCTCTAAACAACAACTGCTCTCTCTCGTTTCATTTGAAAGTAAGCAGGTAATTGTTCCTGGAAAAAGTGAAGTTTTACTGGTAAGTTGCAGTCATTTTCATCATATTTTTCCCAAGTTTGTCCCCTATTCTCTTCCCTTTCTTGATTTACTTCCCATCACCCAAATTCATTACTGATCCAGTGGTTTACCTTAGATGGACCAACTAGTTTTGGAAAATTAAAAATAAGATGATGAAAATGAAAATGAACCTTGAGCAGTTCAGGTAAAAGAAGCAAACATTCTCTCAGACACTTGTCGAGGAAAAGATCATGATATTGAATAACCTGTTGCATAAAGAACATGGTAAGATATATAGAAGAGTGCACAGACTCAAAACTTAAGTGGAACACTTCCATGTTGAAATGAAGTACATGCATTAAAAGTATAAAACATTTGCTTGATATTGGATATCTTGAGTACATTAAAATCCAGCAAGTTAATGCAGACTGTACCTCATCTATGCTTTTGGCCGTCTGAAGTCTATTGTGCATCGCATGCCAGTTAGGTTCAAGAACCTGAAAACAGATGTTTTAGTGCTGCTATCAAAAAACATAAGCAAACTTGTAGATTTTAAAAATACTATGGAGAAGGAAAAATAAATTACAAATTTGAAAAAAAAAGAAGGTAGATTGAAAGGATGCAGTCAATGATCAGATTATTATTTTTCTTTCATTTTTCTTTAGTGGGCAATGATAAACTGAATCCTTGAACCCTTCAATTTCTGTGATTCTTTTGAACTTCATCAGGTCAGAAATAGTTATGCAGAATTTCGTATTCTTTTATCATTAATATCAACCACAAGAGCAAGTAAACTAGAAGTTCAGAGACAGACAACAATGGTACTGCTCAGCTGCCCGCTCTTTAGGAGAGAAAAATCCATTTTATTTGACATGAAGGAATAATTTCAGGTTCAATAACATGTCCAAATATAAGTAGGCAACTTATAACCATGTCATGTAAGCCACGTGAAGATCAGTCACCTTGGGGAACAGCAAACGTTTGAGCAACATTAGAGATATGAAATACCAGGAAACAGGAAAAAACAGAAGCTAGGGAAAAAAATCAAGTTTAAACCTAGTACGCAATAACTCAGCAAAACAAGTTCAAAAGATTTGTCCCTAAGATAATACAGTAAGCATGCCTCAAATGTTAGATAGTGAAGAAGGCTGTTGATGAATTTCAGCATGCTACGACAGATTAGAGAAGATCTAGAGATGGCCGTTCCACGCATATTAAGTGCACGAACTCCCTGCAAAGCATATTGGAAATGGATTAGAAGCACAAAAAAGGATGTGGATAAAGTCTAGCTACTCTGAATGATACAATCTTAGTCCATACTTGATGCACTTGCCAAGCTCCACAAAGTTGGCGGTCTACATGTTTACAGCGAAACAGAAAGCGGAAAATCAACTGGTATTTTGCCAGGGCTTTTCTTGAGATAACAATAGATAATGGCCATTCAACCTGAATAACATGAACAGGCCCAATGATTACAGGATATTTTAGATAAGAAAATTGTGGCCAGGATAGAAAGTGATTAAGAGTGGAAAATATCAACAAAGTGATCAAGGTATGAACAATTTGAGAAAAAGAAAAGTTACAAAGAAATGCCATTTATAATCCCCAACAAGAAACTTCAAGGCCATGTCAAAGAGCAGACCTTGTAACTCAATGAAAACGTCTCAAGACCAGTAATGTTCAGTGGCTCTGCTAGATCATTATCATCAGAAACGGTCCTCACTTCGAGATCTTTCAGGGTGCTCAATCTTTTAAGCAAAGAAAATCTTTCCTGTAAGCAAAAGGTTGTAATAACAGATCATGGAACTTCAAATTCACAAGTTTCACCACTTTTAAGAAAAAGGGATTAGCCTACGTACCACACCGCATGTCAAGTCCTCATGACATGGATCTACAGCAGCTGCTGTGGTGCGCAGAGCAAGGTCTAACAGAGACTAGGCAACCAAAGAATGTGCTTTCAGATATCATTGTTATACTTAGCTTAATAATTCTTCTGCAGGTTAGGTTTCATTTAAACAAAAAATATAAAAAGATGAAACCTGTAACTTCTCCACTGAAATCTCATCAAACTTTTTTGTGAGCTCATCCCGAGCTATATCCATAAAATGCACCAAAAAGTCACCCTGAAATTATTCAATTAGGTTAATATAGAAGAAATTGAATTAAGAACCAATCCTCAACCTATTAAGCAAAACAAATTGCTTTTTGGGGAAGGCAACCCCACCCCGCTCCCAACAATAAAAAAAATAGGGGATGAAAAAGCAGGTAAAAAAGGACATCAAATTTGCCTACATACTTCAAAATGCTTGAGCGAGAAGTGAAATAGAAAGAAGCACAGACAAGTAAATGGTCCCCTAAAGTAGATCCTCTCATTTCATGCAGCGACCATTTAACAAAGGAAGAGCTATTTTCAAATCACTTGGTACCCTACTATCTATGAAAATCTAGGTCTGAAGCCAAGCATGCTCCTCACTCAGGACTTGAAAATGTTGCATGCTTGACCTTGACAGATCTAGCAGATTTCTGAGAACCAAGTGTGCAAACTGTTAATCTAACAAGCACAGCACATTAGCAATTTTATTGAAAAGATGCTGGAAATTTGCAAATAAAATACACCAAAAAGTGATTCCCAATCTTATGTGATGGGGAAAAGGAAGGAAAGAAAAAGGCAGCCCTGACTGGCCACCTCACTATACACAAACAAGATATTAACCAATTTCACAAATCCCCCACTGAAGGCATAGAATAAAACTCAACAATGGTTTAAATGGCAGTCAACTAATCAGAAACTAGAAGTACCTGATCAAGAAGAAGGTAATGCTTAATAGACCGCAGCTTTCCCATTAGATCATACTGCAGCAAAGAAGAAAAAAACACAAAGAGAAGAACATTTTGTTATAGGAAACTTAGCACCAAGGAAAACTATTTCAATTTCCATGGATGATAAGCAGAACATAAAGTCACTCGAGTATATAGATGAAAATGGTCATGCTGATGCTTACCTTTTCTTTAATGAGATTTAAGAGCTCACCGCTGGCAAAGTCATAAGCAGCTTTTATACACTCTAAATAATGATGGTTTGAGCCAAAGATCATTAGTTTATAGTTTTCTGAGGCAGGGACCTAAACAATAAACAACCAATCATGGATTCAAGGGTAAGTATAATCACCATATGAGTATGAAGTATGTTCCATGTACTGAGGGGATAGTAGTGAACAAACCTGGACATTGTGTCCACATTCTCTCATGACATTCAAGTATTTCCCTGTGGTCAAAATTGTCCCAGCAATATTTGCAAGGAAACTAGGAATTCCTTCTTTAAGACTATAACGTTGCCGCCAATACTTGGCATCATAATCTTGTGTGAGGCTCTCCTAAAAAAAACCCATGACCATCTTAAGCAAATTTTAAGCGCTCATGATCACAAATAAAGTTGTTATACCTTTTGAAGAGATTTGTTCTCAGCAATGAAAAATTCACCATATGGATCATCAATAACTCCTTCATAGACCCACCTACAAGTTTCATTTCCAAGTAAAGAAGAAGATAAATCACAGCAAATTGCAACCTTATGATGCCAAAAGGTAAGAAAAGTATAGAAATGCTCAGGCTGGAAGTGCATGAATAGTAAGAAACATCAAATCTAATGTGTCTCTTCAAATCAAGTACAGAAACTGACTTTTACTTTAGGCAAAACAGAATCCAAATCAAAGCAGCATTTAGAGTCTAAAATGCAGTCTTAAATTCTGAATCTATGGAACATGAAAACAGAGAGGGGGCATGCATATGACACCATAGAGACATGACAGCATGATCGATCATGGAAAAATAAAGTGTTACACACATAGCCCTCTACAAAATATTTGGCATATCCTTAGCTTCGGTACATTTCTTTTACTCTTTATTTTAGATCCAAACAAAAATGACAATTAAAAAAATGATGGCAGCTTGCATATAGACCACTAAAGCTTTATCATGGGTTTTGCAAAGACCAGATCCAGTGACCACTACCACAAAGGCGAAGTTACAGTACATATTTGTAGGGACAACAAACAGTAAGCCATTGTTGCCAAGCAATATAAAGAGCAAAGGGAGGAAACTAAGCAAATCAGCAAGACAGGTCATTAATTTTGTTACACCATTTTTCAAATTCAGATATTTTAAAGGTAAGTTTTGATAGCATCAACAGAGAGGAATTTGTTAGGCTGTTGCAGTCTTGGAATTTACATGGAAGGGGATGATTTTTGCAACCACCTGACATGAGTAGATGACAAATCAAATGTCCTTGCTAAATGTGCAAATACAAGTTTCCCTTCATGGATGCCCCAAAAAAGACAGGACATGGTGATTTAGTCAGTCAAAATTACTATTATCTTAAAACGATCTTAAAAGCATGATCCATGACAAACCTCATGGAGCCAAAAAAAAAGATTCAATATTCCATGTCATCTTTTCTAATATTAAGCTTGCAGAATATACCTCTCTAATATGCTAAGGTATGCATTGCTTGCACATTGCGTCATCTTTTCTAGCAGTGATCTCACAGCATTATCACCAGCCATTGCCTTAGCCTGGATTTAAAAAAAAGAAGAATATATATATATAAAAAAAAAGTGATGAAAACAGCCATATGTCCACTCAGCAAATCAAGTAAATGAAACATGACAATTCACCTGACTCTGCAGGAGGTTAAGGACAGACGAACCAGTAAAATTATTTGCTGAAGCCTTCTGTATCACATTGGATAAAGCTTGCATTGAACCCATCACAGGCTGCAACATGGCATGAAAACCCCTTTGAGAAAAGAATCCAAGAAATGGTTAAGCAGATTCAGAGCAAATTCAATTAATCAAACCTGACAGTAAAACCACAATCCTTGTATAGAAAGTCTTCCAAGTCGAAATTGGTGTTCAAGCTGTGCGACCATGGCCTGATAATCCTAATTAAAGAAATAAATCAGAGGTTACTTTCAGTTGAGGAGAAACATTTGTATCTAAGATTTTAATGAGCAGCTAAAACTGGTCAGTAACAGGATAATCACAGTTTAAAACACAATGACTCCCTCTGTTTATGCTAAACAGCATACCTATGGCTCAACTTAAGGTGAAGACATGCGTTCTGTTAGAAGGCATTATGCAAGAAAGGGAAAAAGAGAGTGTATATTCTACCATTAGTCAAAGCAGTAATGATTATGATGACTGTCCATACAGTTATGGTGTCATATTTACTCCATTTTTTTACTAATTTTAGATGGTTAAGAACAGGCACGTGTTATAGACCTGATCAGGACCTGACCATCACATTTGAAAGGCATTTTCTTCCCATAATTAAAGTTATGCTTTGTTGTCAAACTAGGCTTTCCCTTACTTTCTGCTCACTTGTGGCTAAAAGGAACGTGTGTTCAGGCAAGAACCAGAACTTCTAAAAAAGAGGAGAAAAAAAACTGCAGCCATCACATGCAAAATAAGCTTAACAAAACTATTAAACAGATAGAAGCAGCAATGTTACAATACAGATAATGTGAAACAGGCATGCAGCAACTACCATGCCACACAAATATAATAATCGAAAGGCTTACAACACAAAGAACCTACTAGAAGAAGTGCTTTGAGCGCAGCAGCAAAGGCATGATTAACTAAACCATTCTTGAATTGTGATCTGGACTCAACAAACTGGTCAATCAACAGATAGCTCTTACACAAAGGGAACATCCTTTTTGCCAGTTCCTGAAATAATGTCATTATCAGCTTAAATAATCAGGCATAGCAATCCATCAATATGCATGATTCAACTTGAAAAGACAAACTTATTCAGGCATGCTGTCAACAGCAGACTTATGAGATAAGCATCTGTCGATAGGCTCTTTGCCAACATACCTATGTTCATTTATGAACCCACACACACACACACACACACATGGATACATGAATGAGGATAACCCTGTACTTCATACCTGGATTGCCAAGTCCATAGAAGCATCAACCTGGAAAGAGATATGATCCTCCTGTCCACGAACTCTTCTAATTGAAATATATCGTCCTTCAATTCCAACCATAGCAGACAAGAGGTCGTCAATGACGATTAGTTCCTAATTACCAAAGAAAATAGCAAGCAACAAAAATATTCAGGTAATTCACAGAGCCAATTACCAAATTAGAAAGCTAAAAATCATTTAAACCATAAAAGTAGTAGGATGAAGGTGTGAAAATATACCTGAACAGCAGCATTGTAGTAGCCGATGGGTCTTTCCAAACCATGGCTGCTCAAATGCACAAAATACATAAATGTAATATTTATATACACAATTTTAACCTATAAGAAAGAAAAAAAAAAAGGAGAGATAAAAATGCAATTAAAGCAAATTATGTGTATATATTTTATTTATACCTGAATACATCCATAGAAAATCCCTTGGTATCAGCAAGACGCGAAGTTCCTTTCGTTTCCTAAATAAATACAAATATTGATAAGAGTTGCAGCATAAAGCAGAATTTTATTTTAACAAAAAAAACCGGGCAGATAAAAGCACAGCGGGAGATTTTCGTAATTAGAGCGGTAGGATTGTTCTGTTCGTGAGAAAACCTGGTGGAAACGGCCGGTGAGGAAAGGTCTGTCGACATTCCAGCGAGGTGTTGAAGGGCACGATGTTGATGTTACTTTTTCCATTTCTCTCTATCTCTCTTTCTTTTCTCTATTTCTATCGCTCTCGCATTATTTGTTGAATCGAAGAGAGGAGCGGCTTTTTTATTTGAAAAAGTGCAGGGGCGAGTGCTGCTACTGAAAGTAACTGCTGCTGTCTGTGATCTGTTTCCTTTAAAGAAAAAAAACAAACCGAAACGAAAAGTTCATTTTTTAATTATGATTTTTCATTTTAAATCATAGTTTAAAAGTTATTTATAGGGCATCCTTATGCTAAGGATCGAATAAAAACACTTTTTTTTTGTAAAAATAAAAACTATTTCATATTATTATTAAACCTGATTTAATTAATTAACATTTAAAAAAATATTTTTTTGCTGTTAAAATTAATCTGGTCTGTATGATATATCCTAAAATAAGATAATTTTTTTTTATTAATATAAGATGTTGATATATTATATGGATCTGAGTTTTTTTTAGCTTAACTCATTGCCTTTACTAAGGTTAAAGTTTTTATTTTATTGTTTTATATATATATATATCAAATGTCATGGTATTTGTTTTAAATAATTATGATTTTATAAAAAATAAATTAAAAATCAAGTGAATATACATATAAAAAATATCACCCCTCAAGTTGATATGAAGAGTACAGGAGGTGACTTGGCATCCAGCTCCCCAGCCTCTCTTTTTATATAATCAAAGGATGAAGTCCAATTTCAAACCATGACAAACAAGCCATAAGCCCATGGCCGGGAGCTGTAGATTAGGGTCGTTAAAATTGCAAACACACAAACATGGGAGAGCTCTCAAAACTCCAGTCTCAACCATAGCAAGGTTCTTGTCTCATGTATAGCAACGTTGCCATATATTTACTCTCAGTTCTCAGGCATCCCCTTTTTATTTTTTATTTTTTTTCCAGTGAATACAAGCAAGCATTCAGGAAAAAATAAGCATCTGAAAATCTAGTCATGAAAAACCTCGTTACTTGTTTTCTTGTAACTTTGCTTACAATCCCATTAGTCATAAGACTCACAACACGTGCTAATAACTTGAAATAACTTCCTACCCTGGAAAACTCAACTGTAAGTTAGCCGGGAAGTTTCTTGATTGCATATAATCCGGTACCTTTTATTGTAAACGCGCCAGTCCTCAACACACCTGTTTTTGTTCAGGAATTTGCAGCTCCGGACAGCTTGAAGTTGAAGTCAAGTGTGGTGTCAAACCTTGTCATCATGATCCCTCTCCGAAGTTTCTCGTGCTAATAAAAAATCGCATTCATACTTCAATGGTGTGGAACAACGCTGGCTTTCTGCAAAAAGCTCATTGAATACTCCCGGTTTTGTACACGGTGTAAGCCACCAGCAGTGGAATTGCAAGGCTATACACTGGAAAGTGAAGCAACGGGTTCATCTCATATGCTTTCATGAGAGCTTTGCAATTCTGTGAGACAAACAAGTGAGTCAGAAAAGGAAAGATTACAATCAAATCTAATATACTGTCATCCAACATTTTTAAATGGTTCCAAGAAATTAGACCAATGACAGGGGAATTTACGACGGGTCACTTGCATCATTCAGAGTTAACATCCTTTTCTTTTGTAATCTAAGCATATCATATACTGTTTCGATGGGAACTTGGACAGTGATCATTTCCAAATCTGTTACTGGACAAAAAGGTACAATCCTTGACAAGCAGTGATTTGCTGGAGTAGTAATCCAATGAGATGCAATGCATACATTTTTTGACAGACATATTGTGCACATAGAATAGAATAGAACAGAATTGATCCTCACCATAAAATGTTTCCAATAAATCACCAAGCAAACTAACAAGAGAACTTTCCGAATCTTCCTCTCCACAAAATCAAATTTTGATCTTCTATGCCTGTGGTTGTCATACTTTCCTGATCTCTTATTTTCCTGACTAGAATCGTTGTCTTCTTTCTTGCCTGAAAGTGATAGAAAATGCTCTTTGTAGATACTTCTTTCAGCAGCCAATGCTCCAGCAATCAAAATAGAAGGTATAACCACAAACAAGAAATGTGGTAGCACAACCACCATTATATCTGGAGATCCAATATAATTGTGTTTTTCTCTGCTGTTAAAAGTTTTCACCAGCCATCCCATCCTGGTCATGTACCCCCTGTTCCCACCATCAGTAAAAACTTGCCCAATTAGCCAGGGACATGATAAGAGGTAGATCAAGTATCCTAAAAAACCAAACCACACTACATGAACCCTGCAGAGGTCCTGCAAAACCCATGCTATACAATTTATCAAGCCTTTTTCAGAAATGAAAGTCTTGTAAGAGTACTGCTTCTTAGAGAACACGAGGACAAATTTTGGAATGAGAAGAATGGAGAGCATTAAATATACCGCAAACCAGAATATTGGGTAGTACAAAGCAGCCCATTGACAACCCATGACAAAAAATTCCTTCCATGTCCACGAGATCTTAGCACTTAGACCGTTTACAGAAAATGGCCTTAGTTCAGACAAAGTTGATCTTCCCATTACATCAATTACTTCTATTTGCAGCCAAAATCTTTCAGGAGATGGATCCTCGAAGGCTTTATAGTTCCATGCAGCTGCATATATGTCTCCCCTGGATATATCCCTCACAAACTTGGTCATGGTTGTCTCCATGATCATAAGGGGACTCCCTGGTCTTGTGTCATAGATCCTAGCCACAACAGACGTGATTGGAGAAACAGAAAACACAAGGCATCTGATTGTCTCAAAAGAAAAAGGGACCATGTGTTGACACCCATACATCTGATGTAATGAAGATGTTAACATGAAGCGGGAATCCAGTGGAAATGTGGGCAACACAACGGTTTTTTTGGTTCCTGATTTGAAGTCAATGTCCAGGTATGAAACGTGACCTCTGTCAACAGCCACAATTCGCATAGCTCTACTTTTCCTCCAATCACCCATCTCCCACTCCCAGAACTCCTTTGGTGGTGGTGCTCGAAACAAACAGTTTTTAGTATTCTCAGAAGGTTCTTGGTGTATGTTTAACTGAAAAAACTTATGTGATGTCAGAAAATTGTCATTTGACTGGTGATGCCGCTTCAAATTCTTACCGAACCTTCTGTGAAGATGCCCACATAAATAAGCTGACACTGAATGCTTCAAAAAAACATCTCTCAAGCTTTTCTGAGACTCTGAGAATGCCGAGAATGAAAGCGGAAAATGCCCAAAGGATATCTTAGTTATGGATTTTCCTTTTTGAGAATCCCATTGCGATAGCTGTGAATCTATCTGAGTCAGTAGCTGGTCAGTTGGATGCCCAAAGAGATTAGTTGGCCCTCGTAAACCAGTAGCCATCGTGCTGTCCAACCCAACAAATACATGTTTGCGGTCACCAGTCTAGAAGACAGAACAAAACGAGATACAAAGAAGAGGAATTAGTAAAGCTTTACACTGTCACCGAGCACAACAAGAGGTATGCATTCATACCTAGAGCTAGAGGATTCACTCTAGAAGGTCAGTTTGATATGGGATATGAATCTTAAAATGAGAAATGAAGAATTACATCTTTTTTTGGGTTTCAAAGCTCTGATATAGGTAACCAGAATCCTAATATAAGTACTGATAATATGCTGAGATCAACAATAAAAATGATTGTCATAGTTTTGAAATTCAGGAACGATTGCTGCAAGAAAAAGAAAGAAAAAAAACGAGAAAGAATATGAAAAGACATTCTGGGCCGCCTATTTGTTCTTTAAATGACAGTTCATGTCTAAAACCACATCCTTCAGGTAGAGACCAGAGACTAACCTCAAGTGTGACACTGTTGACATTTCCTTTTCTTCCGAACTGGCCATTAATACTATAATTTGAAAAGAAATCAAACGAACCACCAATGAATGGTACACCAAAACTATCATGGTTTCCTCTGAGATCGTAGAAGATGCTCTTGTCTAGTCCACTTCTTCTCGCAACATCTTCCATTACATTCTGATATTCTATCCACTCATCCTCATTTTGTTTCATTGTTAACAAGTCCTTGCTTTTCCCATCTGGTAAACACAAGTTAATTTTTTTTTCAGCGTATCCTCCCAGCAGCCATCATTTGCCAAAGTCATTAAAATCAGAACAACATGTACTTGACTTACTTGTATGTTAAATCACAATCATGAATATGGAACTCTAAAAGAACATACACAAAAAAAGGTGATGAAAAGGACAGGACAAATCTTTGCAGTATGCTGGCAGCTAATTAAAGCTGATTGACTTGCTCGTAAAGAATGGACAGTTTGATTAGCACCAAGATCACAAAGCATCAAAACTCTTCCACTCAATTTTCTAATTTGGGAATGGAGTTGGAAGCTCTAAGCACATTTCACATAATCGAAATCCCAAGATTCAACAAAAAACAACAAAGCTTGGAATTAATAGGCACTCAAACTCGCCAAAAAATGAAAAATAAAAAACATAAATAATTATACCTGTGAGATCACCAGTGATAAGAACAAGAGATGGGTTAATCATCTTAAGAGCAGGGCCCACAATTTTCTTGAAGTCAAGAGCTCTTTCAGGATGGTGGACACTAAAGTGGAGATCAGAGAGCTGCACTATCCATATAACTGATTCTGGCCCTCCTTTCACTTCTATAACCCTGTCTTGCCATTTTCTGGGATGTGAAGAAACCAATTCCTCTGCTCCTCCTCCTTCTTGTTGTTCAGAAATTGAAGTGGGCATAGTTGTAGAGAGGCATAACACCATCAAAACCACAATTCCCATCTCCCTAAGCTGTGGAGAATGATGTTTTTCCATCGCTTCTTGTGAAACCAGGGAACGAACTTAATTGCTATATACATACCCGGAAAGAAGGGGGGGGGGGGGGGGGGGGGGGGGGGGGGTGTGTTCTCTGCAGCGAGGTGCATGCAGTTTAGGCAATTTGTCCACTCTAGGTTTGCCACGTAGTCCCTTTTCTTTTCTTTTCTTTTCTGAGTTTCCTTTCTTATTTGATGGGCCCTTTTCCCCTGGAACCTCACACAACTAGCATTGCAGAGTGGCAAAGAAATTCAAAGCTGGACACTTTCTCCTCAACATTATCATTCAAAGGTTAGGTTTTACTTCTTTCTTGAATTCATTATTTTATCTATTTATTCAATCTTCCAAAATGATTAAGCACCTTTATAGGTCTTTTCCTAGAATTTGGGGTAGTTTTTTTTCTTTCACATCGACTGGATTCTGAAATGAATGTAATAGCATTGACAGTTTGGCAATTTTCTAAATTTTTTACAAGGGACTAAACTCGATAAATTTGAATCTCAGGAGCACTTATTGAATTGGAGATTTGAGCAATAACAATGATTGTACATTGGCTCTGAATGTTATATGGAACTGGATTGGTTTAAATGTTTACTTTCTCGTTGATCCAGGAACATTACAGTCTAATCAGAGTATTTGGAATCAATCTCTCTTCCATGTTGACCTTGTCTACGTTTTTATACAGTGCTGTTGTTTTGGCCATCGAATCCCCATCTAGAATATCAATTTGAAGAGCAGTTGATGTAAACGGTGATTAGTGGTGTCCAAATAATTACTACACCGAGCACAAGGGTCTACATGAAAGCTGAGAACACAATGAATTAATCAGTTTTGGAAAATTCTTGTGGTCTTGGGAATCTAGTGAATATGAGCTTGTCCATTCCTTAGTTTACTGTACATCCAAGTGATTCTTGAACAGTTCAGCGACTTATTAATTGTTTTTATCCAGTCCTCGTGTGGTTTCCATGATGCTTGTGTAATAGAAGGACTTGTGACTCTACTTTTTTTTTTCCTCCTTTTTTTGGTCCAAATTGGGCCTTATGATTCTACTCAGCAACCTCATTTCAGTCCTGCTGTGGCAATTCAGATGCTGCTTCCTTTCTTATGAGCTTTTTATAAGAAGTTTTTGTAATTTAAGTGCTCGAACAATTTTGCTCAGCCATGTCTCAATAGTATTATGGTTTTGGCCATCGCTGTCTCAAAACAGGTTTCAGCTGAAAAGACATGATTGGAGAATAACCTTTTCCTTGGACACTGGCGGGTTACCTGGAAATGGGGGACAAGAGAGCGTCAATGGTGACAGTCCTCCTGGTCTTGGTGGGACTCGGTTATTCAGGATAGCAAGTGCAGTTGGCAGACAGCTACTAGAGAAGCTGAATTCAGCCAGAAAGAACTTTCCCATGAAAATATTTCTCCTCCTATTAGGTTTCTCCATGGCAAATGCACTGGCTAGAATACTTGGACAGACAGGTGACTGGGATGCACTGGTTGCAGGTGTTGTGGTTGCTTCCATTGGAGTGATTGGACAGCCGGTGCGTGCCTAGGCCTCTTCGTGGATGCATTTAAATTAGGTAGCTAAATTCCTTCCAACCATTCCTTGTCACCCTCGGCTTTTCTTTCTATGTTCACATATGAGTGAGAACCTCTGTTCTTGTTCTTGTTGTTCATTGTAGATAGAGATTCAATTTGATGTAGTTTGTTGGAATATTTTAGATTCAATCCAATGTAAGAGGTGTTTCATCAACAACATTTAGGTTGGTGAAAGAGGTAGAATTCTGTGCCTTGTTTATCTGGATGAAATGGTGTCAATAAAAGAAAATGCAGTAAATTTGAGGAGGTTGGTACGAAAATGGCATCTATTTCATTTTAATATGGGGCAGTGACTTCTTTTTTGACATGGTCAAATCCTGTGCAGATTTTGTGTATAACATCAAAGAAAATGCTCAGTTCTTGTTTGTTGTCTAGTAACCCGCAAGATTCTTAAATGATTGACCACCTCCAGTTTTATCTTCATGACTATACTCTAGAGTAAACGAGCTGATTTGCCCGCGCGTTGCGCTGGGTTTTTTTATATGTGGAAAAATAATTGATTTTTAACGTGTTGTATTTTTTTTTTATTTTTTAAAAATTATTTTTGACATTAGCACATCAAAATCATGTAGAAACACTGTTTTTAATTTAAAATTGAAAAATTTTAAAATTTGTTCAAAAGCGATTTTCAAACGCATTACCAAACACTCCTGTTATCTCTCACCAGAATCATAGTTCAATCCACTTTTTAAAATAGTAATGAACAACGAAAACCACATTTCAAATCACTGTTTATTACTGTTTGAAATTGCGATCTCCTTTGGCTATGTACAAAATAATAGTCATGGTGCATGTAAGCTAGCTTGGACATTCTAGTTATGAAAAAAATTTATAAGTTGAAAAAAATTAAAAAACAATGTCCAAGGATTATTCGTGACACGTGTAACCTACACCAGTTATAAAAAATATATATATGTGAGGAAAAAATTGTGGTGCGTGTAAACTGATCCGGACACCGCGAGTATAAAAAAAACCAAAAAAAAAAAAGCCTGAAAAAAAGAAGAGGAAAACACATTTTCAAACATTAATAAACAGTGGAAATTTTAGAAAAAAATTAAGTTCAGAGATTTATTGTGATGCGCATAAGCTGACCCGGACACCACAGTTATAAAAAAATGACTGAAAAAAAACATGTCAAACACTTATGAACAATAGAAAATATTGTTCTTTACTCAAAAATCATTTTAGGTGGCAGGGGGACTCGAACTCCAGCAACCTGAGAAAAAATATTTACTCCTATCATCTATAATTAACTAAATAATTGGCGATGCGGCGAGTTTTTTTTATCTATGTAGAAAATTGATTGCTTTTATATGTATTGTATTTTATTATTTTAATATTTAGTTAGTATAATTATATTTAAGAATACTGATATGAATTTTTGTTTTTCAAAAAATTCAAAGTCATTTTCCCTCTCTCTCAATATATTTTTAGGCGATAATATTCAATAAATATCAGACATATTAGAAATAAAAATATTGTAATTTGTTTTTAAAACATAAACTTAAATTTTTTGTGTGCTATAATTATTTATTTGCTGTCTAAAAAAAACAGTCCAATGAAAACGGGAAGTGACTTGTATATTTTTTAATTTGACTTGTAGATAATCAATTTCAATTGAAAAAATATTATTATGATTATGATTATTATTATTATTATATTATTATTATATTTTTTAATTCTACAACTAATAATAATATTATAAAGTAACTTGACTGTTCTTGTCCTCAGTGATTGAGTCTAGATGAACAGTGCCAAAACACTGTTCAAAAACCGTGACCTTTTTTAGCTTTTAGATAATAATAATATAATATGACTGTTTAATTTCCAATCTCTTTAAGCTTGTAAAATATAATACAATAATACAATATAATATACTATAATATAATAATAATCAAAATCATTTAGTAATAATATATATATATATATATATTTGGGGAATAAAAAGTGATGTGCGTAAGCCAACACAGACAACCCGGTTATAAAAAAAAACTAAAAAAAATTGTATAAGTGGAGGAAAAGAAACAATAAAAAATGTTAATAAAAAGTGGACCGAGAAATTAATCATGGTGCGCATAAGCTGCCCCAGACACCACGGTTAGAAAAAAATGTTTAAAAAGGAAAAAACGTTTAAGAAGAAAAAAATGTTTAAGAAGGAAAAAAAACGTTTAAAAAGAAAAAAAAAGGAAATCAGTTTTTCACCCCACTGGAATTCGAACTCCGGGCTCCCGTGTGCAGACACATTTTTGAACCACTCGCCCAAAGCAATTTCTTTGTTTAACATTGTATACAAATTATAAATAATACAAATAATAAGATATTATAAATCCAAAACCATTTTTGTCGCCTGGGAGATTCGAACTCCAGTCTACTTTAACCACTCACCCGAGGCCATGCCTTTGTTCTGTCTTGGTATACAAATTATACTTATATTATTTTATAATCTCACTATTCAAGTCCACAGTTATCTGAGTCTACATGAACAATGATCCATGCTATAGTATAACCGTGATCTGTTTTAGCTTCATAGATAATAAAAAAAAGAAATTGGATTCAGGGATTAATTATAGTGCGCTTAAGCTATTCCGGACACCCCAATAAAAAAAATATTTAATGGAAAAAAATGAAAAACAAAATCAGTAAAAATATGAAAAAAACTATAAAAAAATAAGATATGAGGATTAATTGTGGTGTGTTTAAGTTAACCCAAACACCTCAATTATAAAAAAATAAAATAAAATTATATATAAGTAGAAAAAAAATATAACCAGAAAAAAAATATTTCTTGGAAAAAAATAATTAGAAAAAAAAGGAACGAAAAAAAGAAAAAAAATATCAAACAGTAATAAAAAGTGAAAATCACTGTTAATTTTGGGGAATAAAAAGTGATGTGCGTAAGCCAACACAGACAACCCTGTTATCAAAAAATAAACTAAATAAAATTGTATAAGTAGAGGAAAAGAAACAATAAAAAATGTTAATAAAAAGATCTGAGGATTAATTGTGGTGTGTTTAAGGTAACCCAAACACCTCAATTATAAAAAAATAAAATAAAATTATATAAAAAATGTTAATAAAAAGATCTGAGGATTAATTGTGGTGTGTTTAAGGTAACCCAAACACCTCAATTATATAAAAATAAAATAAAATTATATAAACTAAATAAAATGTATAAGTGGAGGAAAAGAAACAATAAAAAATATTAATAAAAAGTGGACCGAGAAAATAATTATGGTGCGCATAAGCTGCCCCGGACACCACGGTATAAAAAAAAACATTTAAGAAGAAAAAAACGTTTCAGAAGGAAAAAAAAACCAGTTTTTTTTTTTTGAAAAAAAAAAAATTAACTGTTCAAATCCACAATGAACCATGTTTTGGTTTAGCTGTATAGATAATATATGCCTTCCTCTGTTTTTTCAAACAACCTTTAACCTTAATTTATGGTTTTGAGTAGCCTTATACCAGTTCTTCTTATATGTAAATAAAATAATAATTAACAAATCCATGAATAAGACATGTCTAATTTAGCGCCAGTTTGAAAGTGTGGTTAAGGTTATTTTTCAAAGTATTTTTTTGTTTGAAATGTATCAAAATTATGCTTTATTTATTTATTTTTAAAAAAAATATTTTTGACATTAGTATATCAAAATGATCTAAAAAACAAAAAAAAATATTAAATTTAAATAAAAAAATCAAAATTTTCAAAAGCATTTTTTTTGGTTTCCCAAACACTCCCTTAGTGCTATAACTTTTGCAGTTGTAAATAAAAAAAAAATCAATGCAGATTTAAAAAATTATATGTTTGATTAAAACTATTATGGGATATATTTTAGCAAGTAAAATAAATAAAAAATAAATTTATGGGATATGGCAAAACCAACAGTCTTCCCTTCAAATCTCACGCAATCCAATGTTATCAGAAAATTAATATATGATCATATATACACAATCATCTTCAGGTTTGTGCATGAAGAGAACACTTACACATATATAGGAGCATTTCTTGAAGCTGAGCCTTTGGCTGGTAACACCCCCTCAAAATTAGATATCTGCAAGGAGCTCTTTTTTTTCCTTTTTTCATCATCCAAAATCACGGACAAAACGTCCAAATTCAGCACCCTGTTACTGCACTTGCAGGTCTCACAGGCTTTTTAGCCAAGTGGTTATGAATGCTAAATATAGCTTCCTGTCATTCTATATAAAAAAAACTAAGGAGAACAGAGAGATGTGTAGTGTAAAGTGAGCGCAGAGAGGAAATTTCTGATAAAATTCTCTTCACTTCTTGATTAACAATGGGAATATTGATGCTCTACTTCATAGTAGTAGTACATATTTGGACAGTCGTATTCAACACCTGCAATGCTGCCCGGCTCGGACCAGCTTCTGCGAAATTTCCTGCCATTCTAGTTTTTGGTGATTCAACAGTTGATACTGGTAATAACAATTACATTGATACAGTGGTTAGGGCCAATTTCCTTCCATATGGCCAGGATTATCCAGATGGTCCTACGGGGAGGTTCTCGAATGGAAAACTTGTTCCTGACATGTTGGCCTCTGTACTCAAGATCAAAGAGGCAGTCCCTGCATTCCTGGATCCAAAATTGTCCGATCAAGAGATCATCACCGGTGTTTGCTTTGCTTCAGCTGGATCAGGGTTCGATAATCAAACGAATGCAGCAACTAAGATCATCCCAGTTTTAAAGCAAATTGACCTCTTCAGGAAATATATTGCAAGGTTAGAAGGCATTGTTGGAGATGAAAAGGCTAGGCAAATAATTAGTGGTTCTTTGGTGATTATTAGTGCAGGAACTAACGACGTAGCTATTATAAAGGACGTGGATTCTGAATACCAACATTTTTTGCTGGACAGGACGCAAACTTTTGTTAAAGTAAGCACAGCTGTCTCTCTACATTTGTTTTATCCCCCTGTCTGATTTAGTATTGAGGCAATCTTCAAATTTCTAATCTCTCTTTGAACTTGCAGGAACTTTATGATCTTGGTTGCCGCACTATGATTATAAGTGGTCTTCCTCCAGTTGGTTGTCTCCCCATCCAAATGGCCATTGCCAGACTAAATTCCTCCGAGCTAAGGTGTTTGGATGATAAAAATTCATATGCTCAATCTTTTAACCGAAAGCTTGCCAAGATGTTGCCACAAATACAGCAAATGCTTTCAGGGAGCAAAATAGTCTATTTAGACATGTACAAGACACTGATTGAGATGATCGACCGGCCACAAAAATATGGTAAGCAGCAAGCTAGCGAGTATATCTGCTAATATTTAGATTCCATTGTTAACTGAACTGAATCAAGTTAGCTAAAGCAAGAGATCGTATCCGACCTGGATAAGGAAGATTGAGCCTGAGCTCCTCTTGCGAAACCATGATTACCTAAATTTTTGTCATGCAATAAGCTCTGACAAAAAATAAAAATAACACCAAGTTTTTTTTTTTAATAACAGGATTTGTGGAAACAAAGAGAGGGTGCTGTGGGACTGGAGTTATCGAGTTGGGATTCCTGTGCAATCGACTAACTAAAACATGTGAAGAGGCTTCAGAATACTTATTTTGGGATGCTATTCATCCCAGTCTAGCAGCCTATCAGTACATTGCTAAACACGTGGAGGACACGTTAATTTCCTCGTTACTGTAAACCACACCATCTGCAGGTATAGGTAATTAGGGCCTGGGGTGAAACTCTTGGCCGGCTTCAAAAAGAAACACGCTCAAATTTCAAGAGTCGTCGATTTTGTAAATGCGGGATCGTAATCTAGCCCCTGCCAACGGCAAATTTTGGTAATCACGATGATCAAAATGAAATTCTTCTCGATATTATGCATGTGCTGATCGATGATTCTCAGCTTTCATTTGTTTCTTGAATAGCTAATACAGTCGGACATGAGCGAGTCTCATCGTAATGTAATGAAATGCTTTGTCTAGCCAGCTGCGTATATTGTCTTGATCGATGACAATCTCTAAGCTTCCTGAAATTATTCCCCCTGGAGTTAAATGATACACATATGAACCTCGCCAGTACTTGCCAGGAATGTTTATAAATGGCCCTGCATATTGTCCCTCAACGACAGACATGATATTGAAATATAGCTATTCAAGTTTTCCGCAGGTAGAGATAATTCTGGTCACCCCCAATCATCTCAAGCCATGCAGTTAAAAAGGACATCCATACCAAGAATTATTTTATTCCAGGAACCGCTTTCAGCAGTCTCTGATCTCTGCATCTCGTATGTATTATATTCTTACGAAAAGAGAAATAATGCCCGTCCATTTAACCCAATAAAAGAAACTGATAATGGCAAGACTGTTGGTGGGAGAGGCAACTGACGGTGGCTTCGAAACACTCGGGGAGGATAAAACACATTGTTTTATTTCAACAACACAAAGTTGCAGAGATTGAATAATCTGTCAAAATTCTCTCTTTTCTCTTTAGTGTTTTTCTCTATTCTATTATCTCCCACTATAATTCATCTTAACTAAAATTTCTATTTATTCACATAATGAAAACTTGATTAAATAGATTTTTAAGTGTGAAAGCAATTGGGTGGTTGCCGGTGGCCCGTCCATTTAACCCAATAAAAGAAACTGATAATGGCAAGACATTCTCCAAAATACGGCATTGCCAAATTCTACAGGAAATGGAGCAAGGTCATGGTTTGTCAAGGCCTTTGCAGAAGAGTATTAATTATAAACTGAACACAGATATACATGATTTCCAAATTCCATCTGAACACCGCTAGCTGAATAGATCAAGACCTACAATTTTATTAGAGCAAAAATAAAACAAAAGTCCATGTTCTATATAATTAAGAAGATACAAATAAAGCTAATAACGGGTGTTAATTATCACAAGACAAAGATGCAAAAAAAAAGAAGAGAAAGAGAAGGAGAAAGAGAAAGGGATAAATGCCATTCTTTGTATCATAACTATGTTATTCAAAATTACAAAGTCCGGTGTTAAGAAATTAAAACCTATCCGAGGATCTATAGAAACCTGAAGTTCTCCAAAATTCATAGCAACTGAGAATTCAAGATCTTAAATGCTATTGCTGAACTCCAGTTGAACCGACCCTTTAATTATAAAACATTTTGCATGCTTCGATGTTAGGATGACAAAAGAGAGAGAGAGAAAGTCCCAATCTTCCCCGGTTCGAATATCTGTGACTGAAGAAGGAAGAAAGGATCGTGAAAAATCAGAATTACTCAATCAGTCGCGCTGTATACATTCCTTCACTTTGCCTGACCCGCCTATTTTCCATCCTTCCCTCAATCCTTTATGTACCGTCATTCCATACAGTGAAAGGTTGCGCTCCATGACAAACAGCCATGTTGTTAGACCTAGCTGCGACGGTAGGAACAGCCGTTGGCACCCAGTTGTAGCATGCTGAACCCTGATCGTATGCACTAGCCTTGACCCCACCGGCTGGAGATTGCTGTGAAAGATAATACAAGTTTCTGGCATGATATGGATCCGACGAGGATAACATATTTTCATACCCCAGAGCCTTCACCTCTCCATCTCCATAACCATTTCCTTGATTTTGGTCGTTGTCATTATTAGATATAATCGTAGTCATTGGGACGGCATACCCAGCATTGCTTCCATAACCAAGTCCCTGATAGCCTCCATTGGTTCCCGTACTTGTACCATCGTTAACTCCACTGCTATACATGACAGAATTAGAGCCAGAGCTATGTTCCATTGAAGAAGAATCCACGCTCATTAGGTTATGTAAAACAGAAGGCTGAAAGAAATTGTGGGTATTTCCCAGCTGTAGTTGATGAATTTCTTGAAAGCTGCGATTGTCAGAATCCTGTTCTTGCTTGCACCAAAGCCTCTGGCCATATGGATAGTTCATGCTAAAAGGCTGTGCCTGCTGAAATGCAGCAGTAGGCCAGCCATGGTGCACTGCACCGTAGTTGCCAACTCCATCGGTGAGTTGTGAGCTCAAGTTGTCATGATCATCTGTTCTTTGCGCAACATCCATTGTTATTTCAACAGGCTCCGCCTCTTTCAACCGCTTAGCCGCGCCTCCAATCGGCAATGTGCTGCTCTCTAGTATGCTGCTAACATCATATCTGCTCATGTCAAAGTTGGTCACAGCATTCAGCCCACGGAATTTTATGGCCGCGATGTCATAGGCCTCTGCTGCTTCCTCTTGGGTGCCTATGAATTAAATCCAACCCCAACAATTAATTAATTTCAGGAATTAAGAGGCGAAATTATTAATTTGTTCATATATAGATCCATTTAATTCTGCGTAGAAGAAAGTCGATGAGCCATGGCTCAGGGTGACAATAAATCTAACATTTAATATAACTTTATGTAGTGCATATATAATATGAAATCATAGGAAAAAAGAATAAACATACTGAAAGTTCCCAGGTAAAGGTCCTTGTTCCCCGCAACTCTTCCAATCCTTGCCTGCCATCTTCCGTGCTGATGATGTCTGATATGACACAAAGTTCATCAAGAAAGCAAGTTAATCCATATGCCGCCCGCAACTTAACTAGTTTTTTTCCACAAAATATTCTCCATTTAACCTATAAAATCCTTTCTCGTAGAATTTGACGTTGCTATATGTCCTCAAAATATTAATATTTTTTTATCATGTTCGAATTTGGACTTTGCACGTAAGCCCTAATTGCAGGTCCTACTAGAATTTGAACACCATGCTAAGTAAAAGAATATTAATATGTGTGATCATAAGAATTAATATATAGTATGTCAATTTCCAATCTCTTTGCATTTTTCTATTACACTGCAGCCACCTACAGACAATTATTTATATTGTCAAATAGTGCTCTGCAAATTTTCTCTAAATTAAATTCAAGTTAGTCGTAGGTAAACTTCAAATTCTTCTAGTAGATTTTAACAAGGGGACATTCGCTTACATTCCCTTTATAGATTCTTATCATCAGTTTTTTTGGGGGGGAATGCATGGGCCGGAGCCAACAAACAAATGAGATCAAAATAATGAAATTATTAAATATAAGATCCATGTGATAAGAAATTTCTTGAAATATTTGAAAAATGAAATCCAATTATAAGTGGAATTACTTTTTACAACATATCTAAACAATTAAAATCATGATAGCATCTATCTTTCATTTTTAAACTGATTTAATGATTATATGATAATATGTTAAATACTGTATTTCAAAGTATTTTTCATTTAAAAATATATTAAAATATTATTTATTTAATTTAATTTAATTTTTATATTAAAACATTAAAATAATAAACTAAAATATTTTAAAATATCAAAAAATATAAGAGCAAAAATGCAACCGCAACGCAAAACAATCACTCATACAATTATCTAACACTATAGAGTTTTAAGGAAAAGAAATTCATTGAAAAATTAGGTATACACCATACCTAGTTACACCTCGATATATAGAAGCGCCCCGAGAAAACCCACTACTTTTTCTGCAAAAACATGGGGATCATACATTACGTGAATTTTATGAAACTCAACATTAATTCTTGCTTCCTTTAAATAAATAATAAATAAAAACAGCATTCATAAAGAATACCTTCGTAGAGACGCAACGTACTCCTGCCTAGTCATGTGCTTCATTTCTTCTACCTCTTTTTCGTAGTTGCTAATCTGTGAGTTTATTTACATAGAAAGAAGCTCTTGACATCAGCAACATGAGGCATCAACATCGGCAAAACACGTTGAAAAGTAATCCTATTTGTTCAATAATAGGACACATAAATCATTGATAACGGGAAATTTCGGGGAGCATGATAGCACAAACCAAGGTGGAGCTTGGAATAATACTCCAAAAATGAAGTTCCAGTAATGTTTCCCAGAAAAAATCTGCATGTCATACTTCGGGCAAATTTTACACGATTTTCTTTTCAAATAACTCGAAAAAAAGGTGCAATTCAAAGCACCGAGTACGAAATCAGTCTCACTAGAATTTAAATGAAAGAAAGTAGAGACTCACTGGAAAATTTGTCGTAGTAGTCGTGCCCCAATATTTCAATGCTGCTAAATCATAGGCTCTAGCTGCCTTATCTTCTTTGTCATAACCTCCTGTCCAATAAGAGAAAAAACGAATTAGAATCATCAAGAGAAAAATGAAATCAGTCAAAAAACAATTAACAAAAACAAGTCACACTTACCCAAATAAACTGAAATGAGATTCGGCAAGCCCCGCATCAAGATGTGCGTGGATCCAAAAAGGCAACATAAGTTAGTGCATAATAAACCCATAAATCTATGATTAATAAAAAGAAGAGGAAAGAAACAAAAAAGAAATTATTTGTGAATTTTTGAATTCCATAGAATCTGCATCTTCAAGTAGATTAATAAATGAAGTACCCCATACCTTGCCTTCCCTTCCGAGTTTGTCCTTCTCTTCTACAGCTATTGTCCCATAGATGAGCTTCGTATCTACCGGTCCATCTATGTCTGTAAAACACAAACCCTAAAGTAATTACCGATATTTTTTCCCAAGAAAACAGTAACAGAACAGAGAAATAAAGCAGCGATGAGTATAAATAAGCACTTGATGGATTGTGAAAAGATACCTTGTTACACCGCGGTATATAGATGTTCTTTGGCCAAAAGTATCGATAGATTTCCTTGGCACCGCTTCGATGGCAACGGTTTGGCTATCAAGACTAGTCGGTGTGGTCTTTTGTTCCTTGTTATTATCAGAAGAAGAACTGTGATCTCCCCCAGTACTATTACCTCCTCCATTTACTGCTAGAAGTGGCAAAGCAGAAGCAGCTGGTTGCGACCCAGTACTCATTGAAAGGGACAAACTTTGTGCACCACCATTATTTTTATTATTGGTGTCTTGTTGGGTCGGTGCTGGCTGGTTCCTTAACCAAGTCTTGATCATGGATAACCCAATGGAACTATTTTTATTTTCACCTCCTCCATTGCTCCTGATTCTTTCATTTGATGTAGCCTCAGATGGAAGTTGCAAAGAGCAGTTTTGGAATACATACTCTCCAGTGGTATCATACATGGCGTTGCAGCCATTCAGTTTGTGTTCATGATTGCCAAAAGAATGGCCACCAAGGAAGTTCTCGAGTTTAGGTTCTTGATTTTGATCAATGTTTTGGCTATTGCATGAAGTGCCCATGAATATAGGGAGGCCTGAGGCGGTTTTGTAGTTAGTGTCTGGATTCATGCCTAAACTCTTCATGTTCCAATCTGCAAACAAACACCATAAGAAAAAAGTGAGAGAAATACAAGTGATCAATACTGTTGTTACTCGTACTTATTTAAGTTTTGAGAAAGTATCCAGGAGAAAAAGGGAAAAAGGGTAACTTTAAATCATTCAAAGATGCTAAAAAAAGGGATTCATTTTAAATCATTTATCTTCTGGTTTTGAGAAGGCCAGGGTTTTAGAACTTCGGCTCTGCAATGAATGACAGATTAAAGATGTGAAGTGTAGTGCAACAGACCTTGAGATTGGTTGTTTCTAAAGGCTTCAAGTATACCAAAAGTAGCAGGAATGTTTAGAGAAGGAGCGGTGGAATCGGAAGTGAGATCAAAGCACTCGCCAGAGACATCGGTACCGGAGATTTCATCACTGTGGAAACCAAGGCGAGAGTCTGTGTTTTGAGAGTGGTCAGATTGTGATGAAGGAAGTTCTTGATGGGATAAAGAGAAACCTAACCAGTTATTCATGGAGGCCATGTATATGTGTATATATATATATATTGGATGGACCCCAAAAGGGCTTTTCAAAACTTGGAGATTTAATGTTGTTGTGCTACAGAAGGGAGATGGAGGATTTGTTCATGCATGGAAGCAGAGAAGGAAGTTTGATCAGAAATGACCATGATATAGAAGAGGAAAGGTCAAAGGATGAAAGTGAGCTCATCTCTTCCAAAGCAAGTGAAGATACATATAAACCGTCTTTGCCCCTCTCTCTCTCTCTCAAACAATAAATGGAGGCACCCTTCCTAGTCAAGGGCACCTCATGTTCACAGCTATCAACTCTGATAAGTGAGAAATGAAGACAGCAGATGGTGGGCTGGGGGCAGGACTGTACTTTCGCGCGCATAGAAGTACTCTAAAATAAGAAATAAGAAATCCAACAAGGTGCTCAAATAATGATTTTTTACGAGGAGGGTTTTTGCTTTGATACAATCCCTCCCCTTCCCATTCTTTCTACTTAGACGCCTTGGTAGCATAAAATCTAATCTCCCCTTAAAATAATCAAAAGGTACACGAGGGCTGGTTTGATTTTGAATGAAACCGGACCTGCATTTCTACTCTCCCTATTGCATATTAGTTTAAGGGCTATGCAAGTTGAGCTTATCTTCATCTTCATGCCATTGAAAGTAATTAAAATTTTATTTTAAGCATAGGTCATAAGACTTACTCATGGTCATAACCTATCAGCATGTGGTTTCGTAAACTTAAATCTAACCCTTTGAACTTCAAGGATATCCTTGATTTCTTTTCATATACGACGATCACCTATAAACGAACCATCTTATCTAAAAATTTAAATTGTTAGATGAGGTCTCAAAATATAATTTATATTATTCTCTAACACACTCCCTCGAATGAAAGTCTTTTAGACTTGAAACTTGCACAAGTTAACACTACGTTGTGCTTAATTTTTATCAAATAGAATAGGATGATGAAATTCAAATTCATGACTGCTGGTCAATAAAACTTTAATATTATGTTAAGGAATCATCTTAAACTATTAAATAAAATCCCAAAATATAATTTATATTATTCTCTAAAAACATATTATTCACTTCATGATTCCGTTCTTCATTAAACTATATACCTTCAACTTTCTTTGTCACCCTAATTTACTGCATTCATGACCTGCTGCTATAATAAAACAAACTCTGAAAGCAATAATAGAATCTATCTTGATTTTTCTCATCTATTCTAATGATGAACAGATGACGATCCATTTCTCTCTATTTCTTTGTTGTAGAACCCCGGTAGAAGATGATCACTCGGTATGATCTGACAAAGAAATTGGACAAAAAAAAACCACACGCACCCCTTTGCCACACCCATTTATTCATGCCAAGTTGCTCATAAGTCATTTCATTGTCAGTAATCTGCACCTACCACTCCTCTAACCAACCCTTTTCATTGCTACTCAATATATATCTTCAGACCCCTCAGTTTCTGCCTTCAAATGCCCATAACTTTCTCACATTCCATCCATTCATGCCAATTTTTTACTATTATCTCCAAGTCCTAATCATCAACCTGCTCCCCCGCTACAGTCGGGAGCCCCCTCTCTCTCTACTGTGCACATACAAATAATTCGTGCATGACAGACATTTTTTAATTTTTTTACAATGCAAGGGATCGAGAATCATGTATACATAGGACTACATTTTATAACTATAATTATTCGTAGTGTGTGTGTGTGTATAGTAGTAAAGTGAAAGATAAAAATATGAGAAGGGTAGCTTCTTGCACCCCTATATGAAGACAATAACCCCTGTCTTCCGGGTCCTTTGAGGTTATTTCATTCTCAAGTTTTTGTTTTTTATTTTAATTTATTTAAGTTTTTCCTTTTGAGAGGGACAGATTGGAAGAAAATCTAATTTCCAAGGATGCCAATGGAATTCAAGATACTTTTCTATAGATGCGCTTGTCAACTGCTCCTGATCTCTCGTATAAATCTCTCTTTATTCATTTTCTATTTCGGATACACCAAGCTAGCTACTAATAGATACACATATGCACAAGCATAAACATGTGTTCTATATTCTACTCTTCTGTACATTTTTTATTTATAGATAATTATTGCGCGTATCTTTTATTGCCTTTTAGAACTTCACGCGCGATTAAATTTGCTAAACAGACGTTGCAAATCGATGATGAACACGAAGACCCCGAATAGATTTTCCTTAAAGAACACAGCCTAAAAAGATTGTAGACCATGCAATGTCCAGGTAAATGAATACAACTTATATTGCAATGTTTATACGTATAAATTTACATGCAAATCTTTATGTATTTTACACACAGAGACTAGTGGTAAGGACGAAGGAAGAATAGTTTAAAGATTGAGTGTTGCAGAAAGTATGAGAGAGATCATCTCGAAGGGTGCAATAACCTCACTGTAAGTTTGACCGTCAAGAAAGGAATCAAAGACGGTAAAACGTCCACATGGTCTCAAAATCTGTTTATTATATTTAAAAGCCTGCCTTCCACTGTAAAAAATAAATAAATGATCTCGGTAATGTAATCATAATCATGCCCAACCTTAGCCCTCTATCTTAGACAGAGAGAGAGAGTAAAACATTTTGTAGTGTGAGAAACAGCCTCCGTAGGACTTTTGACCTAGGAACCATCTTTTAGGGCTGGCAAAAAAACAAAAATGAGACTAGCCCTAACAGAAACACTGTAATTAAAGACGATAAGCCAGAAAAACTGGGTTTCAAAAATTTTACTATTCATTAGTGCTTCGATTAATTTACATTGACTGATCATATCTCATACGATGCTGTTCTATATTCGCGCACCCTTATGGACTGAATGCACTGCTACGCACCTGATCAATCGTGGAAAAAAAGGGATTACTTTCACCTCTCTGTGTCACATGTGTGGGTGTAGTAAACATTCAAACGAGATTTCGTTTATAAATAAAGACGAGTCGACAGAGGTAGTCGGTGAAAGAATCGCTGAATGAATGCCATGTGTTTATATTCGACTCCTGCCGCACCAAAATAGAATGCCATGTGTTTCTCATGCCAGTTTAGAATATCGCTCTTCAGATGCTGAACATATTACTGTGGGGTGTATGTATATCGATCTCTTCCAGCTTGGGATTGGGAGACATGCGTTTCTCAATTGTGGATTGTACAGGGTTTCTTCCAATTTAATTTAGATTGGGGCCATAAAGTAAGTGGAAAATCAGAAATATACAGGGTTTCTGCGAGGAGGCTAGCTAGCTTTCCTCTCAAGATCTCTTATAATTATACCACTGAGATATATATACGCGAAACATTCATTTGAGTACAATATGGCTACTGTTATGTAGACCATCAAAGTGTGTTTGAATTATAAAGGTATCGATAAATAAAATAAAAGGCAGGGATAAGTCTTTGATTTTATAGATGTTTCGATTCTAGGAAAAAAAAAAATGGAAGTCTATTATCTTTATCTATACAGCTAAAGGAGGACGTGATTTCACTGTGCAAATTACACTGTTCATCCACTCTGCTTTCACTGTGGATTTGAACAGTGATTCCTTTTTTTTTTTTTTTTTTTTTAAACTGAGTTTTTTAAAAACGTTTTTTTACTTTTTTTTTTACGTTTGTTTAATTTTTTTAAAAAAAAATTACGTTTGTTTATTTTCTTAAAAAAAAATGATTTCTTTTTAAAAAAAAAAATTGTTTTTTTTTAAACATTTTTTTACCTTTTAAAAAAAAAAATTGTTTTTTTTTAAAACGTTTTTTTACCTTTTTTAAAAAAAAAATTTAAAACGTTTTTTTTCTTTTTTTAAAAAAAAAAATATTTTTTTAAACGTTTTTTTACCTTTTTTTTTAAAAAAAAATTAATTCTTTTTTTGTTAAAAAAAAAAAACTGATTTTTTTTTTAAAAACGTTTTTTACCTTTTTTTTTTTACGTTTTTTTACCTTCTTAAATGTTTTTTTCTTCTTAAACGTTTTTTCCTTTCTAAATATTTTTTTCTAACCGTAGTGTCCATGGCAGCTTATGCGTACCATGATTAATTTCCCGGTCCACTTTTTATTAACATTTTTTATTGTTTCTTTTCTTCCACTTATACAATTTTTTTTAATTTATTTTTTGATAACCGGGTTGTCTGTGTTGGCTTACGCACATCACTTTTTATTCCCCAAAATTAACGGTGATTTTCATTTTTTATTACTGTTTGAAAATGTGCTTTCCCCTGACTTCTTTTTTTTGTTTGTTTTTTTCTTAATTATTTTTTTGTTAATATTGTTAGGTGTTGAAATTTCTAATTATTATAGATAAGACATTCAAAATAATGATTATGATTATTTTTAAGTTTTATTTTATTTGGAATATGTCAGACTAATTATATATTTTAATAAATTACACTGTTCATCCACTCTGCTTTCACTGTGGATTTGAACAGTGATTCCTTTTTTTTTTTTTTTTAGAAACTGATTTTTTTAAAAACGTTTTTTTAGTTTTTTTTTTAGTTTGTTTATTTTTTTTAAAAAAAATGATTTCTTTTTAAAAAAAAAATTGTTTTTTTTTAAATGTTTTTTTACCTTTTTTAAAAAAAAAATTTAAAACGTTTTTTTACTTTTTTAAAAAAAAAAAATCTTTTTTTTTTAAAAAAAAATTGATTTTTTTTTAAACGTTTTTTTACCCTTTTTTTTAAAAAAAAACTGATTTTTTTTTTTAAAACGTTTTTTACCTTTTTTTTTTACGTTTTTTTACCTTCTTAAATGTTTTTTTCTTCTTAAACGTTTTTTCCTTTCTAAATATTTTTTTCTAACCGTAGTGTCCGGGGCAGCTTATGCGTACCATGATTAATTTCTCGGTCCACTTTTTATTAACATTTTTTATTGTTTCTTTTCCTCCACTTATACAATTTTTTTTAGTTTATTTTTTGATAACCGGGTTGTCTGTGTTGGCTTACGTACATCACTTTTTATTCCCCAAAATTAACGGTGATTTTCATTTTTTATTACTGTTTGAAAATGCGCTTTCCCCTGACTTCTTTTTTTTGTTTGTTTTTTTCTTAATTATTTTTTTGTTAATATTGTTAGGTGTTGAAATTTCTAATTATTATAGATAAGACATTCAAAATAATGATTATGATTATTTTTAAGTTTTATTTTATTTGGAATATGTCAGACTAATTATATATTTTAATATTTATTTAATAATATATATATATATATATATATTTTTACTAAATGATTTTGATTATTATTATATTATATTATATTATTATTATATTATATTTTATTACTAAATGATTTTGATTATTATTATATTATAGTATATTATATTATATTATTATATTATATTTTAAAAGCTTAAAGATATTGGAAATTAAACAGTCATATTATATTATTATTATCTAAAAGCTAAAAAAGGTCACGGTTTTTGAACAGTGTTTTGGCACTGTTCATCTAGACTCAATCACTGACGACAGGAACAGTCAGGTTACTTTATAATATTATTATTAGTTGTAGACTACACCTGTATAAAAAAGTTGCTTGGCGTGGTGGTTAGAGAGCGCCCAAGCGAGTCATGTCGCGAGAGTTTGAATCTCTGTAACAATGAATTTTTGAAATAATTAAAAAATAAATTGATATTATTATTATTTCTATCCGACAACTATCCAAAGAAGTCGCTTGGGCGAGTGGTAAGACCGTGCCCCGCGTTTGAATTTCCCCACCCAATTTCTCTCTCCTGCCTGCGCAATATGACGTCAGCTAAGCTGTTTTTTGTCAAAGTTCATTTCAGTCCCTGAACATTTTAATTTGTTTTTCTTGCCCTTATTTTTATTAAATGGGTTTTGATTTGTTTCAATTTCATCCTTCAATTGAAATTGATTACGTTTTGAAGTTCCAGTTCGGTCCTCATTCTTTTAATTTTGCGGGGTGGGCTGAAATTCTAAATATTTTTGGTATCAAAGTTTTGATTGATTTCAATTTCATCCTTCCATGCAAATTTATTATAAATCCTTAATATTTTAGGTACCAAAAGTTTGATTTTTTTCAATTATATCCTTCTATGCAAGTTAATTATGAATTTCAGTTTAATTTCAGTCCCAGTTCTTTTAATTTCCGGTTTTGTTTTGAATTATTTGATTTCAATGTTTGGGTTTACTTCAATTCTATTTTTTAAATTAAATATATTATTGCAAGTATATCAAATTAATTATATATTTGTATAATTATGTCAAATTAAAGTATGTAAAACTAATATTATGTTCAAATATTTATTGAATATTATCGCCTTAAAATATATATAGGGAGAGGAAAAATGACCTAGGATTTTTTTAATGACAGAAATTCATATCAGTATTCTTAAATAAATTTAATATAATAATATAATAAATAAATCTTTTAAAAAAATTATATTAGCTTCAAGAGTAATTTTTGTGCTCTTTTGTTTAAGTTTATTTCTTGAAATAATTTTTCAGTGTTTTGACTTTTTAATTATATATTTGTGTATTTATATCAAATTAAAATATGTTAAACCAATTATATGTTCTAATATTTATTGAATATCATCACCTAAGAATATATAGAGAGAGAGAACAAAATAGCCTAAGATTATCCTTTAAATTAAATATATTATTGAAATTATGTCAAATTAATTATATTTTGTATATTTATGTCAAATTAAAATATGTAAAACTAATTATATGTTTGAATATTTATTGAATATTATCGCCTAAAAATATATTGACAGAGAAGAAAAATGACCTAGGATTTTTCGAAGGGCACAAATTCATATCATGTTTTCTTAAATATATTTAATATAATAATATGATTAATAAATCTTATATAAAAAAAAAATTTGGCTTCAAAAATTAATTTTGTGCTCTTTTATTTAAGTTTATTTCTTTACAAGGATTTCCAATTTTTTCATTTTTAATATTTTAAACATAATATTACTGCAAAAAAAAACTCAAAAAAAAAATGTTGACAAATTTACCTGCATTATCTACAAGTCAAATTAAAAAATATACAAGTCACTTCCCGTTTCCATTAGACTGTTCTTTTTAGACGGCAAATAAATAATTATAACACAAAAAAAAATTAAGTTTATGTTTGAAAAAAAAATTATAATATTTTTATTTCTAATATGTCTGATATTTATTGAATATTATCGCCTAAAAATATATTAAGAGAGAGGGAAAATAACTTTGGATTTTTTTAAGGACAAAAATTCATATCAGTATTCTTAAATATAATTACACTAACTAAATATTGAAATAATATAATACAATACATATACAAGCAATTAATTTTCTACATAGAGAAAAAAACCCGTCGCATCGCCAATTATTTAGTTAATTATAGATAATAAGAGTTAATATTTTTTCTCAGGTTGCTGGAGTTCGAGTCCCCCTGCCACCGAAAATGATTTTTGAGTAAAGAACAATGTTTTCTATTGTTCATAAGTATTTCACATGTTTTTTTTCAATCATTTCTTCGATAACTGGGGTGTCCGAGTCAGCTTATGCGCATCACAATAAATCTCTGAAATTAATTTTTTTTAACAATTTTCACTGTTTATTAATATTTGAAAAAGTTTTTTCCTCTTCTTTTTTTCAGGCTTCTTTTTTTTATATATATACTCGCGGTGTCCGGGTCAGTTTACACGCACCACAATGTTTTCCTCACATATATATATTTTTTAGAACCGGGGTAGGTTACACGTGTCACGGATAATCCTTTGACATTGTTTTTTATTTTTTTTCAACTTATTAATATTTTTTATAACTAGAATGTCCAAGCTAGCTTACGTGCACCATGCCTATTATTTTGTACATAGCCAAAGGAGATGACTATTTCAAACAGTGATAAACAGTGATTTTCGTTTTTCATTACTATTTAAAAAAAATGATTGAACTATGATTCTGGTGAGATATGACATGAGTGTTTGGTGATGCGTTTGAAAATCGCTTTTGAAGAAATTTTAATTTTTTCCAATTTTAAATTAAAAAAAATATTTCTACATGATTTTGATGTGCTAATGTCAAAAATAATTTTCTAAGAATTAAAAAAAAAATTAAAAATCAATTATTTTTCTACATATAAAAAAGCCCAGCGCAACGCGCGGGCAAATCAACTCGTTGTTAACTAATAAAAAATGAATTTACATTTTTTTTTCTCTTGAATATGACACCTTTTATGCGATTGAATAATTATATGCATTTCATTTTGTTTCATAACAAGGTATCAAACATGATGTCCTAAAGACAGGGACAAAAACCCAACTTTTATACCATTATTCTCCCATGGATTTGTCTGGAAAAAGAAGAAATAAATTAACTAAATATTAAAAAAAAAAAATTCATAAAAAGAGAGAAGGATTCAGCCCATGACGAAGAACCATGGGCCCAGAGACATGGCTTTGAGTAGAAATCCGACGTGTAGACTAGTCAAGTTATGAATGCAGTCTTTACGGTCCATGCTTTCTTTCCAAAAAAAAAAAGCAGCGATCATGATTTTGTGGGATCCACTCCACCACGTGACACAGGCAGGGAAGCCACGGCAACGTTTTATTTTATTTTATTTTCTAGTAAAGTTTTTTATTATTATTTAAAAAAAACACTATTAACTTAAATGTTTTGGAGAATAACTTTATTTGAAAAAAAATTGGTGAGATAAAAAATATAACATTTAAATAATTTTACGTTGATATTGTGTTATAAAATACAATAAATTTGTAGCTAATATTATAATTCTGAACTATGAAATTAATTATATTTTCTTTATATATTGATTTACCGGTTGAGTTATATATAAATACGAGTGTATAAAAGTCCCTTTCACACACATATATGAACCGTGACAATTATTTCAGAACAAAGCTAGCAATTCCAGCTAACAAATCTGCTCCGTGTATTAAGAACAACAAAATACCAGTAAATTAACTTTAATAATCGGAGAAAAGGCAATTAAGACATACTGCACGTACGAGACATAATATTTTGGATTACCTTTAAATAGCAATTATGGCTTGGTATTGTTATCCATAAATGAAGGGTTAATTGATGGCTCTTCACCCTTTTATGGCAAGCATGACAAGGATCGCAAACAATTATGGGTGATTCATTGTGGTGAGTGGCCAATTCACTATCAACCAGGTGAGTGAGTGAGTGAGTAATGGAATCATGTGAAAACCGACCAGTTAAAAATTCCAATAATCCTGATTGTGGAATTTGAATTAGTGATTTTTAAAAAACAAATCCAGAATCTGACCAGTTGAGATACGCCTTTTAGGGTTTATGTGTGCATCCACTTGCCATGCAACTGCAGCTCCTGCACTCTGCAATTACATGCAAATAACAGAGTTTAGCATATGATCCATACGACACATAAAACCTTTGATTACTTTTCACCCATTACTATTTCCTATAGAACATGAATTGCCTGCAACAAATCTCAGAGTCATCAGCCAAGGACCTGGTAGACCATGCTTTGGAGCATGGCATCTAGCAGCCCGAACCTGAAATGCAAAATGAAGGCTCTGCGAAATCGGAACGGAGTCCTTGTAATCCAACTCGGGTGGTAGATCACTGTGTTTGTATCCTACCTACTTCGCAAATCCACTGCCCAGATATCTAGCTGTCCCGGGCACAACAACAATTCCAAAATACAAAATACAATTGAGGTTGAGGTTGTAAGATATAGAACTAAATACCATAAAATATAAATCAAAATAAAATACAAAATTCATTTTTCAATAAACTTAATATTGAAGAATAGAACTTAATATTTTTCAATAAATCCAACTCGGGTGGTAGATCACTGTGTTTGTATCCTACCTACTTCGCAAATCCACTGCCCAGATATCTAGCTGTCCCGGGCACAACAACAATTCCAAAATACAAAATACAATTGAGGTTGAGGTTGTAAGATATAGAACTAAATACCATAAAATATAAATCAAAATAAATTACAAAATTCATTTTTCAATAAACTTAATATTGAAGAATAGAACTAAATACAAAATCAATTAAAAAAATATCTTAGTCGACTTATGTTAATTTACTAAACTAATGACTCGAGTTTTGAAAGTGTGATAACCAAATAGAAAATAATCAAAAAAAAAATTATAGAACTCATTTCTCAATCAACTCAATATTATATTAATTGAAATTGAAATTGAAATTGAAAAAATAAAAAATAAACAAAACATTATTCAAGTGAATAGTGTTATATTAAGAGGGGTAAACTAAATTAAACTCTCTTATCCTTCATTGCTAAATAAAATGGACACGATTTTCTTTGCAGCTTTTCTATACTAGCATAACTTTTAATTAATTTGGAAGAAATGTTATTTTTTGAAGAAAAAAATGTATGCTATATAGCGAAAAGAGAATTTTAACTGAATATTTTCCTTTTACGTTTTGCATTGTTTTCACTAAATATAAAATGCCGTCCTCCTATAGTTTCTTTCTTCTTCTTCATCTTTGTTTCTAACACATTTTTAATCTTAGGGTCCAATATTCTGAGAAATTAACACTAATTAGCTAACTTGAGTCTTGAGCTATATATACAGTATGATCGATCGCGTCGATGGCCATCTTCTATGTGTTGCATGGAATTTTCCTTCATCGGCAACGATGGCACGGTGAAGAGAATGCAATCTTTATTATTATTTTGGAGAGCAAAAAAAAAAAACAATTCTTTCAGTCTCGCAAAGAAACAAGAGACACAGGCTGTTCGAAGACAGCACAGATTCAGATGGATCACGATCCCTAGAGACTGTAATTTTTGTTTTTCAATGTTTTTGCTCTAATTTCAAAGAAAAGATGCTTCTTAATTATAAAAGTTGATATTGTGTTATTAATTATTTTATAAAATATTTTTATATCAAAATGATTCGAAAATACTAGGAAAATATTAATTTAAAATACATAAACAAACCGCTAGTATTACCTACTGACATCACCCGTAAAGGTTGGGGATTTTCTCTAATTAAACAATACGATCCTAGGACATGTAGATTACTAACGTTAAAATCTCAAGAACCATCTCCACCTGATCAGGCTAGAAACGATGCGACTAGCTAGCTAGGGTTTCTATCGAAGTGGAACACACGCAGGTAGGTAAAAGTTATATATGGTCAAGGACTGGGAGTGGTGTGGTAGGGGTGGTGACAGCCAGACAGAAAACCGGATAACAAGCGAGGAGGAAATTAATGCGAGGGTTTAAATGATTGCGGACAGCCGCTCGGTTATCAAATTTTGGTTATCGCAAATCATGGCATTTAGAGGTGGTAGTGGCCAACAGCCAAGGTACCTGCTAGAAAACAAAAGTGTCTCCTGCTGGGATTGTAAAAGCTAAGCAGGTGCAGATAACTTTTATCAAGATCCCTTTGGAAAAATATGTAGAGATATTGGTTTGGTGCTCCATGAAAGAAAAAAAATAGTATGTTCAAAGGGTGTTTTTAAAAAATAATATTATTAATAATAAATTTAAGCTAATAAAAGTTTATAAAACTAGCAGCAGGTGAATTGCTCATCATCTAAAAATCAATTTAGCTATAAAAAACACAAGCTATTGAGTGGAATATTGAACTACAATTTATATTTGAAACGGCGCCGTACGTATAATGTATATAAAAACTAGGGTTCTTCAATTCCTAAAGTCTTATAGCCTTAAATGGTAGAGAAGAAATTGAGCTTTTCAAACTCTAGGGTTAAAACCTTAAATTAGAATATTTAGAAAAATATATAAGTCAATAATCTTTCATCCTACAAAACTAATAGCATTTAGATTCGTCTATATCAAACTATGAATTTAATCTAACGATCGAATAAAAACATATATTGCATGTACAGAAATCACTGTCGGAAAATGAAATGTTTTTTTCTCAACATTCATGGTGTTTTTCAATCAACTAACTAAAACCAACTAAATTTCTTTTCATTTACATATTAACTAGTACTGCTTTTACTAGTAATTTTTTTTTTAATTCTTAATCTTTTCTTAAATTTAAATCTTAGATAAGTCACAACATAGACCACGTATACACTTATATATTACCTAGGCTATAACCGCAAAAGTTTGGATATATTCTAATATATTACATGTAATCAGTAAATTAAGGCAAGCAGTTCCTCATAGACGAACGCAGATTTTGAAGACCATAGAAATTTCCATGCGCTGGAGTCAAATTTATGCACACGTGAGTGATTTCTGTGTTTTTATTCCTTTCACACAAACGACCTCAAGTTAAACAAGCATGAGTTCCTGGACGTACAATCTCGCCACTTTGTCTTACAGCGCCAATGGAGTTCATATCCATTTTCACGTTCCTCGGAGTTGCATTAAATATTTAAGTTTTGTTGTATCCATAAATAGCTAGCGAGCTAGCTAGTTCTGTGTTGAGAATAAAGTAAGTGTTGAAAAAACTATATAATATAAATGATGATATCTTAATGCATTTTTAATCAATATAAACTGTTTCATAGTTGGGAAGACCACGCATATATAAGAGTAGAAAAGATCATACTCTATACAATTATAAGGTCGTATGAAGCACAGAAGCCAAGGAAAGAGTGTGTGGTTATAATACAAATTCAAAGGCAAGAGCCAGCGGGAACTGGGATTGCATTGGAGAAATCAGCGGAGCACCCGTGCCTCCTTGGAAGGAATACCTCTACGTAAATACTGCCATCGCCATTACCTAGTCGTCGTCATCTCTCTCTCTCTCTCTCTCTGTGGCTGCACCCTTATCAATGCATTTTAGCAACCAAAAAAAAATACTCTCACTCGAAAGAATTTCCAGAAGCAGGAGTAAAGCTTTATTAAAGATAGCAAGAACTTCCATGCCTTGTCTTCTCCATTCGTTAGCACTTTCTTCTCTACCTCTTCTTTTCCTCACTTTGCATGCGTTTATTGTAGCGGGTCTTGCACTCTGCCACCATAGATTGAGTTTACCATTTGGCCACACCAATTTCATCAAGCTTGATGGTATTACATCACTGGATTTTAACCCGTAATGCCTTTCTAAAGAGCCACGTCTAAATATTAAATGTTAAAGAATAATATAAATTATATGATTTGTAGTATGAAAAGCAAATGTAAATGTTAAGAACACCAGGAGCCACTTAATCCAGAAACTTTAGGATTAGCTGTTAATTATGTGACGGCTTATCATGGTTTTTTTTCTACTCTTCCATAATTGGATGCTGCAAATTTTAAGTTGTTTTATAAATACATTTATATTATCAAATAAATAAGGCTTTAGCTGTAATTTTTTTGAAAATAAAAATAAAATAAGACGCGTGTGCCAAGTATTACTTTATAAGAAAACGTATGATAAAACAGTATATACTATTTTTTTTTAAAAACGTGGTTAAATATTAATTCGAAATCTCAGAAATGATTAAGACAGCAGTCACTGTGTAAGAACTAGTAATTTTAGATGCTCAGAAAATGTCAGTCTTTGGGATACACTTAGATACATGCTATGAGAGCCCCCAAAGTCAAAGTCAAAATTGTAGAAGTCACATTTGTATATATACACTTCCAGTTAGCATTAAAATAGTGAATGCCTCATGCGTGTCTGTGACTGTCTAAAATAGAATCCTATGATAAGCTAGCAAGCCCTAGGAATGCTCATTCTGTCTCTTTCTTCATCCATCTTTGATTAGCCCATGAAGGGCTAGAAACTCTGTTTGGGATTCAAACCATTTTTAACCCTGGATCTTGCTACGTATATCTTCCTCTCTTCCTGAGAACTTGCGTTAAAAAACCTAGCTAACCCATTCTCAAGCGCATTTTGTGTATCCATATAAGTTGATAAAATTTTATCTCTTCCAAATTCTTATAAAAATATATATCCTGATTCAAACTCAAAATTTACTGCATAGATCACAAGTATTTTATCACGTCACATCATGAACTTTGTACAACTAGCTCTAGTTGATCAAACATGAATAAATAAATGCTGCTAGTGTTGTTTAAGATTAAGGCATATCATAACTCAAAAACTTCTTGAAGTTGTCGTCCCGTCTTGTATTTAAGTGTTTATTACTCCTTGCCCTGTGGCCTAGCCTAAGCTGATCTTCCCTTGAGCATCTGTACAAGTGCCACCTCATTTTCTTAGTGGAGTGTTTTGATGCATGAATAAATAAACACCTTTTTTTTTGTTTCCTGGTGACTTTAATTTTGAGCCCCACTTCGCGTCAAGGTATTTACATAAATAATTTTAACCATCCAGCACCACATATAATCAATCTACTAGTCTGTTGATTCTTGGCTCCAATCCCTTAATTAAGAAAATACAGCAACATTAATGAGCTTTAAAAAACATCCCATTACTGGTGCAAGTCCTTTAATCACTTGGAAATATAGAACTATGATGATCTAGAAGTGAAGGATTTATAACTAGGTACGGATGAGGCATGAAATCATTATATAAAAATCTCTTCACTTTTGACTTTGTTCCTAGTTTAAAATCTTACCGGCGTCCGTAAAATTAAGACGAATACAACCTAGAAAATATTCCCTCTCCCACTTCGATGAACGTCTCCTTGCAGTTAAATGGGTGTTGGGCCAACTACTGTAGGTGATTAGTCATGATTTGGCCCAGATTCTTGAACCAGTGAGGTAGGCCCACTTTCAACTGATATACCACTCTCTCCCTCCTGGAGTGAAGTCCAGAATACACGTACGTACCACAATCACATACCATTACCTTTGTTCATCTCTCCCTGTTTCTAAATTAGTGTCCCAACATCGTTATTACCATACGGGATCATAGGGGAAGAAGCTATTTATATAATACGCCTAACCCTATTTCCTGACGCTATTTCCTATTCTTTCCAATGGAGCACACTACTAGCAATCACAATTTCCTGACGCTACAAGCATGGGTTATCAGACCTGCCAAAACTATAATCCCTTTGATCAGATTTACTATTGCAATGACTGATGAGTAATCACATATTATTACACCAGAACTTGATCGCAAACACTCTCAGCTGTTTATTTCCTCCTATTTGATGAATAGGTGAATTGGGGCAGTGCGGCACAAGTTCATATATAGTAAACAAAACCCCACCCAAGCAAACTGATAGCACTCTACCGAAACCACAGCAAGAATTATCACAATCCATGAAATGATTTTTCCTTCCCGTCCAGCTGCGTTATTGCACATCAGATATTTCAGAAAATGACCACCGTACAAATAACGACTCCTAGCTTTTTCGTGTTCCTCTTTACAAACTTCCTGGTAGCCCAGTTTCTACAAGCACAGAAAAACATCTACACTGCGCTGCATTACCAAACAAACACACAATGATAGCAAATATTCACAATCTAATCTACTCCAGCTTATGCCTCTCGCTCCTCTCTTTTTCGAGCTAAATATTAAAGATTCGATAACAAGGAGAGGGTGAGCTAACATTAAATATTTAGACATCATTTGAATAGAAATAGGTATAATATAGGGCGGCATTGAGCTACTGAAGAACATGATTTGCAATGGCAATTCTCCCTTCATTGCATATACAAGCACTAAATTCCGCAAAACAATGCGGGATGCCTCTTTTATTCGGGACCACCCACTGTTTTATTGAGCTTTCGTCTTTGGCCACACTCCAAAGGAGGATTTCAGTTGCCATAATGTTTTGGCAATTGATTGCAGAATCTCACGCCATAGATCACCACACTAAAAGACTCTAATTTTAGGATTACTCTGCCAACTTGCATAATGAGGTTTGGCGGCACGGGTAGAACTTTGATCGAAGAAACTTCATTTGATAAATCCAGGTAGTTGATAACGTGTTCTAAAGCAGGATTCTAGAATTTTAAGGGATTCAATGACCTCTCTGCTCTCTGACTCTTCTTTGTTCATTATGAATTTTCGTTCTTTAGAGTTCTCCGACGTGACTGATTTGTTTGAAAGGAAACTATCGCATGCTTTTCAATGTTATCGTGCTGTTTTTCATTCCTTAAAAACTAATTTTTTCTTCAAGATATCTGACCGGTTCAAATGTGAAATTGATAGGGCACCATCTTGCAGATGACAGACAAAAAATTATTAGAAAGCAAAATATTTATCCTGAAAGATAAAATATAGGACCTCTCCTATCAAACTCAAAGGATAGTCTTGAAATCAGCAGTTTAGGACTTCCGACAACTCTTAAACCAGACTAATCCTCTGGAATTCCATTTCAAGGAGATTATTCTCTTAACCCCGACTAGCCCCACGTGAGTTCCTTCCTCGGTCAGGATTTTTTTACGGTTATTTGCGTATTTCTTGATGGAACCTCATTTACAGTCTCCAGATCATTCGTAGAGTATGAAATGATGCCTAAACATACAATGGATTGAAGCTTTTGCCTCTGCAATAAAATATATCGTATCACTAGTGCTGAATTAACAGGTAATCCCTGAAATCGATTGATTCTCTGTAAATTTGTAAACACGGGAGGGAGTTCAGAAAAGACAAATCCCAGAAAAAAAGTTGACCATGTGAACAAAATGATTAGAAATATTTCAGAGAAGCGATTCTACAAATCCACCGCTTGAAAATCAAGATTGTATAAGAAGGCCTCCACAAACCGGATAGGATCTCAATGATCAGTCACTGAATCAAGAAAACATTACTCAAAAATCACAAGAAAAAAGAAAGATAAATAAGCTAAAATAATCTCATGACTTCTGTAAAGGCCCAGAATCACCCCGATTGTTTCTTCAAAGGTCCTGAACACTCAAACCTACAAACAAATTTGCAGGAACCGGATAAGAAGCAATCACCTAAATTTAATTACAGACTACACAAATCAATCCTTTTATAGAATATAATAAAATAAAATTGCATATAAGGGGAAAGGAGGTAAAGAAAGTGTTGAGTTCTTAATTTTATCTCAACTATCTTGAGCATCAAAAGCAAGAGATATATTATAAAAAGATGAAATTATAATGGTATCTAATAAACAATACACGCATAAATTCTAGATTACCTAGGAGCAAAAAGCATGAACAAGTCAAAAAGATGAAATGTGCAAAATGCATGAACAACATGATAGGTCATAGACATGAATAGCCACCGAACAAAACACAGTGATGAAAAAGTCCAATATTACATATATGAACAGCGATTGAAAACAGAAGGTCCCCTGTACCTGGAGGAAGAGATTGTTTCAACTTGTCAGCCTTCTCAGGGTCAAACACGCATAGGGTGTAAAGATACTTGGAGCAACGAACCTTGAACTTCACCACATCTCTGCTTCTCTTGATTTTAACAGAACGAGCATCTTTCCTTCTTGCTGTGAGAAGAAAATCCTTGATTTCATGTATTTGCTTTGGCTGTTAATGACAACGACAAAAATATATTAGGAAAGTGTAAAAACCAAACAGATCATCGGTTATAGAAGAAACAAGCAGAGCTTTTTTCCAGAAGAACAGAAACGTGGTAGGTTCTATAGTCCCAAAAACACTTATTTCACAGCACATTGGAGGGCAACCTAATTTCCACTATAAGAAGTGCATTTGATTGGTGTTCGATTCCTTAAATTCATTCTTCAAAAAAAGTAACAACACATCTCAATCTAAGTCAAAAGCATCTATCTGACTGGAAAGAATTGAAAAGGCGGCTTTTAAAACATTAGGCTAGCACCGAAGCTAATTCTAGCTGACCGCTGCAAGCCATCAAACACATTTGCTGGAATTGAAACACAGTCAATTGCTGGAATTGAAATACAGTTGATTTTATTCTCCGTCAATGGCTAGAATTGAGAACTAGTTACACCATTTGAAGTCATCAAAAATTAAAACTACTTCAAATAACCATCTAAAAGAGTCCCCCTGAAACGGTTTTAAATTCCAGAACCTACCTAATACAACATAATTACCACAAAACAAAAATACATCAAATCACTAACAATAGCGAGGCAATAACATTGGTATTAGATTGTAATCTGCTTGTAAAAAGGAAAGAAATGTAGAGCCCGAATGGAAGCAGTTGATATCATGCAGGTCTTTCAAAACAACAAAACCCTGGACGCATCTGTAAGGATGGATAGACACGGACTATTTTCCAGACAGTTCTTATTCTATGCAAATAAACAAACAATGAGAAAAAACGAGGATGAGCAAACCAGTCCGATAGGAGTTGATAATAAAAGAAATTACCATTTTTGCGGTTTATCTCCACCTCCTCCTCCTTGAGCAGAGACGGCTTAGAGAGCAGAGTGGATGGCGGTAATATATATCAGGGTGCAATGCGTCTAAACCCTAGTTTTATATTCTTTATTTTCATCCATATATGCCCCCGCTCGTTTCTGTTTTTTTCCATTTTGTCCATAATATAGTATTCCAGTCCATGGGCCTACATTCCAGTATTCGGTTCTTTTCTCGTTGTCAGGAGGCCCAGATAGATGCAAATGTTGGGTCTAGGCCCATGGAGTTAAATACTAGTACTGCTATTTCTAAAAAAAACACAAGAGATAGGGCGAATAAAGATAGTTTTAATCGATTATATCATCCTCCGAGGGGAGAAGCAAACTGTATTTTCTATTACGGAGTTGGATGTTTTACTAGAAAATCAGTCGAGAAAAAAATTAGTTCTGAAACAAATTATAGCTCGATAGTATATCTTTGTTATTAAAAACTTAAAAAAGATTAAAAAAAAAATCAGCCTTGTTTCGATCGTTGTGGCTTAAAATTTGAGGTTGTTTGTTTTTTTAGTAGAAATCACGTTTTATGATTTAAAATAAAAATAACTTGAATTTATTTTTTTATATATTTTTTTATTATTTTTGATATGTTGATATGAAAAATAGTTTTTTAAAAATTATTCTCATATATTTTTAAACAAAAAGTATATTAAAAAAAAGTATTATTATACTTTTAAATACAATATCAATCATGATGCTCTTATATTATGTTCTATATATATTCCTACAAGAAGATTAATTAGAAAAGAAGAAACTCTTAACCCTGTATCCATCAATTAAGTTTTATAGTGAATTAAATATATATATATATATATATATATATATATATTAACTAACAAATAATTGTTGTGGCCATTTTCCTATGCTCTACACTGTGCACTGTCTCACAAAATAATGTGGACTGTGACAGTGTAGAGACTACTTTGCCCTTAATGAGCTTGCCTCTTCTAATATTACACTGGGGATGTTTTGGCCTTTTTCTTTTATTCTTATTGTGTGCGTGTGTGCTGTGTTTCTTGGTTTCGGCCAGAGATGGGAGGAGATTTGCTCAGGGCTGGTTTGGGCGGATGGGTGTGCGGGTTTGTGGCCTGATTTCGGGTTCGCCTCAGCCAGTGTCCTCTGATTTTGCTCGCTGGGTTCGGTGGTTCGATTGGTGGCTCGGTGTGGCTCGGTCAGGTATGTTCTTCGACTCTTTTGCCATTCGATTTTGGCTTTGCTCGGTGTGTTTGTTTTGGTTCATGGGTTCGGTTTTTTTCCTTTGCTTTTGCTTCTTCTCTATTGGGTTATGGTTTCTGCGGGTTAGGTATGGGGCGATTGGTTTTATTGGGTCGGTTTGGGTTGGGTTTTGTCGTTTTTGTATAGTGGGTGCTGGGCATTTGGTTCGGTTCGGTTCGGATTGCTTGGGTTTTGTTGTTTGTGTGTGTTGGGTAGTGGGTAATTGGTTTAATTAGGTTGGGGTTGGGTTGTATAGTCAATTGATGCTGGTTTATTCTCGGGTGAATTTTATTTTTCTTTTGCTCCGACTTATTTGATCCTCTCGGTTGTTGCTCTCAGTTTAGACATGCAATCAATTAATTATTGCATTCGGGTTGATTAATTCTTTCTGTGATCTTCTTGGTTGTTGCTCTCGGTTTAGAGATGGAATCAATGAATTATTGGCATTCGGTTGTGTTGCTTGATTACTGTTTTGATTTAGTTTTATTAGTTGGTTTCACTGTTACTGTTGCGTTCTGGTTCGGTTCCTTCAAGTAATCGTATTACATATGTCATTTCATATTAATGTTTTTGTCTTCACATTCATCAATTTCTCTGTGTGTTTGCAGGGTCACATGCTCCTTTTCAGTCTTCTTTTCTTTTGGTGGCTGCTGGATTAGATTAAGCCGACATTCGTTTTTTTCATCTGATAAGTTACGTATTATATGTTTGCCTTTTTGTATTTTTATCTTTTCTTTTCCTGCATGGTTTTCTTTCCTCTGGTTCGGTCCCCTGCCTTCTCTTTATGGCTTCTTATCTTTTCCTCTTTGCTTGGAATTTGTTAAATGAATGGTTCTGATTCGTTTAATGTTGTGTTTTTGAGGTTCTTGGCTGCTAATTGTGTCGTGTTGCTGCAAAGGTTTCGTTGCCTGTTTTGTGTTGTACATGCTACTTTTGAGGTATGGTGTTTATGGGTTTTTTGCTCTTGCTTGCTGCTTTGTTGTTTGTGTTTTTTAAGAATATGGTATGTAGAAAGCACGCATCATATAGTAGTTGACAATGAAAAAAAAAGTAATCAAGGCAATTTCTTGCTCATCCAATTCACAACATTGCATCTTAATCGAAACTAGGCAAAGTGCAACAAAAAATACTAAGCATCTATCAAGAATATGGTATGTAGAAAGCACGCATCATAAAAACAGATTAACAACTGTAGATGAATGTAAATGATTAATCAATCTAATTGAAAAGGAGTCAGTACCATATCTAGCTTATATTGAGAGAAGAGAAACATGTATATAAATAGCCAGCCACAATTTCCTCAACCAGTATTAGTATGAGACTATGTACTACTAGGTGATTTACTCCTCCCCTCCTAATTTTACATCTGAGTTTGTTTAATCAAGTTTTTTTATTTGGCGCTGTTTATTGTGGATTTAATTTCTGCTGTTTTAGCTCATTTATCTGCTTCATGCTTTGGACTCTGAATTTTCAGTAGCTATGAATGTTCAATGTTTGAGTTCCATTTCATGCTCTTTGTTCCCATGTCGAAACCTGACTTTTGGCCATGTCACGCCGATTATGAGATATAGCAGCAGCAGAATTCATTGACAACATTTGTTTTTGTGGTTGCTGGTTGATGACTAGCTATAAAACCTGCTAACAATGCTTGATAGAGAGAAAACAATTATTGTAAAAGGTTGGATGTGCACATCGTTGTTTTCATTTTGCTAAAACTCTGGGGGGAAATCCCTCCTGCTTATGTAAAAGTTCCCCTGCTCTTAATCTTTGTATTCTCTCCCCTTCTTTGTCAATGCTCCGGCCACTGGTTTGCACATAGTGAGACATCCCATTATGATGTTAGGTGGTTGACAGCCTTGGTTTAAGAGGTGCCTGATTATTTGTTAAGTATCAGTTTGTCTTCCTCTCCATCATCCATGTAAACTGTTAGGGTGTGTACTAGGAATCATTTATCTGCTACGCTCTATCAGATACTCTAATTTTTCATGTATTCCTTTTGCAATCCACCCTAACCTCATAGGCTTCTTTATTTTGTCTATGATATACCAGGTCACCAGTTGCTGCCAAGGCTTCATTGCGTTCTTTGTGTTGCTCGCCCTACTTTTGAGGTTGGTTGTTTACGGGTTTTTTTTATTTGCTTGCTGGTTTGTTTTTCTTTTCTCTTAAGACACTTGAGTTTTCGCCATGTGACAAATTTCTGTGCTCTCTTTTGGCTTTCCAAATGTATTCAGCCTTGCGATTTCTTTTTTACTCTTGATAGTTCTATAATCCTTCAACTTTGCAAATGCAAGTGTCTGCTACCTGTCTTTAGTTTTTTCTTTTCTGCGATAGATTGTCTGTTCTTATTGGCTAATGCTTCTACTTTGGTTTAAATCTTCATTCTTTCTTATAGGATATGTAAAAAAATGAAAAATGAGCATCCTTGTTAAGGTTAGAAAAAATATTTCCAGCAACATATCAACAAAAAGTTAAAAATAATTAATGTATACTAGATTACAGCTGATTTTGCTTTGCTGATTTAAATGAAGCATCTAGAGTGTTCTACCTTGCTCCAGTTAAAAAAATTCAAATGACTTCATATTTGCAAACGAACTTGGTCGCTTATTCTGTTTCTCAATATGGAATAGCTCCTCATCATTACATAAGTCCTTTATATGGCGATAAGCATTGAGATTTTCCGTCTAACTTCAAGCTTCTAAGACTTCAAAAACTGCCAATTAAAAGTATAACATTAGAATATGGAGATACATCATGCTTAGAGTGTAAATGCTATTGTAAACATGGTGCATATATATATTGAAATAAAGATGTTTTCTTTCATCAAAGAAAACCAGTTGCTATGAGAATTTGTAAATATTTGTTGAGCCTAGCTTCAAAACTTTATTAATCACCATTCTCAGATGTGCAAAGAACATATCTTATCCAATCGCATGACTTACACAATCAATTTCTTAACCATGTCAATGCCTTTTATGCCTTTGCAGTCCGCTTTCTCCTATGACGTTTATATGCGTTTACTTTGTCCTGATGTAGTTTTGTTGTTTCAAAATTCAGTTATGGCCATATTCCTTTAGAATGATTGCTACAAGTTTGACTTTGCTGTTTTTTTTAACATATAGGATAAAAAGATATAACTAAGACATTGATAAAACATTGAGGTTCTACATAACTAGAATCAACAACAAAATCAGCTGCTGAATTTTGTTTTAACTTCTAATTTCTGTTATTATCTTTATAAACATCACCTCTCAACAAGCTCTAGGTAATTAGACTATTAATTGGATTGCAAGATATTGAGCATCTTTTTGCGTCATTTCAATATTGTCTATCTCAATATTGATTAGTTCCTCATTCTTGTAGAAGCCATTTTTATGTTGAAAAGCATTCAGATTATCCTTATAACTTCAATGTAGTTTTGTTGTTTGAAAATTTAGTTATGTCCATATTGCTTTACAGTAATTGCTGCAAGTGTTGCATTGTTGTTTCTTTTTTACATATAGGATAAAAAGATATAACTAACAAATTTATAAAACATTGAGGTTTTAAATAACTCGAATCAACAGGAAAACAGGCTGTTTAATTTTGTTTTAGCTTCTACTTTTTTTAATTATCTTCATAAACATCATCACTCAACAAGCTCTAGGTAATTAGACTATTAATTGGATTCTAAGATATTGAGCATCTTTTTGCATCATTTCAAAATTGAATTCGTTGCACATTATAATTTAGGCTGCCATAATAGATCACTATAAAAACTCCTAGCATGCTTTAAGTTGTTAGATTCTTGATTAAATCTTAATTTCAGCTTATTTTACTTAGATGCTTTCAATACAACATCTGGAGTGTACTAGATTGCTTTAGTTAAGGAACCAAAAATCACTTTATTTATGCAATGAAACTTGGTTGCTTATTGTGTTTGTCAATATGGAATAGTTCCTCATTATTACACATGCCCTTTTAATGTTGAAAATCATTTACATTATCCTTATTACTTCGTTATTTTAAAACTTTGACAACTGCTACTTAAAACTGTTGCATTAGAGCATGAAGAACTATCATGCTTAAAGTGTCAATACTGCTGCAAACATGGTGCATTTATATTTCAAATTAATGATGTTTCCTTTCATGGGAGAACACCATTTGCTAGGAGAATTTGGTAGAAGAGGTTCACCTTAGCATAAAAACTTTATTAATCAACGTTGTCAAATGGACATAGAACATATCTTATCCACACATAGGACTTAGACAATCAATTCCTTAGGCAAGTTAATGCCTTTTATGCTTTTTCAGTTAAAACAATTTTCAAAAAAGCATTCATCCCATTTTTTACCGCAAACACACCTCCCACCACGCCTGTTTCTTGAAGTTTATTTCTTCATTCTCAAGTTCCTTTAGACTTTTTTATAATTTCAGCTACCCTTCGACAACCAATAAATTTATACTTAACAGAAATTGAATTTCCATTTTTCATATGCTCCTTTAAAAAAAAAAATTAATTCTCTACAAAGAAGATATAGAAACCAATGTGATAATGCTAATCTTTTAATACACATTGTATACATTGCAGCCATGCTATTAGCAAACCACTGAGATCATTTTAATCTTCTAAGCAACAAATGTCCAGATTAATAACCTAAAACTAACTGCTTTCCTAAAAGCCTAAGCAAGAAACAAACTAAGATTAGGTCCTCCCTTGATTTCATAAAAAAAATCAATCAATTGTTAGGTGTCAACCATAATTTTTCCTTCTCCCTGGTTCACATATTAACTTTATGTTGTTAGGCAACCAGCTTGGGCATCATGGTTTAAAGCATAAGATAAAACCAAGCAAAATACAATTATTAATCATAAACGGTTAATACTTCCTTCAAATTATCAAAAGAAAAATTCTTGCCTTAATCAACTTTTATCAAAATCATTAGGAGTGAAATATCATTATGTTAAGAACTACTTAAATGCCTCTCAGCCACTTCATTTTGACTGGCTCCTCACCATTATACATCTATTTTGCACATTAATAAGTGTCCAAATTTTTTGTCTCATGATCAAGACTAAAAATTTTTTTACTCACTGGATTCATATTTAGTAATTAAAAGACTAAACTTCTAACAAATAAGCGTTCCAAATTTACATCTTAGATTTTGCTATATCAAACTACCTACCCTCACAAAAAAACAGAACAGCATAGAAAGGAGATGTAACAGACTTCAACGTACTTTTAAGATTTTGCATTCCATGACGACTATGTGTCAAAACACGTCATACTTTTCAAAGCCTTTATATTATACTTTATTCATTAGCACCGTTGAGCTTAAAGTGAAGGGCAATTCTTATATATCTGCCATCACAAGTCTTTGTTCATCAATTTATCAAAAAAATTGCTACATATGCTAACAAACATCACAAATTCTGTCTATTTCTTAAGTTTTATGCCATTTATTTCCTTTTAATCCCTTTATATCAAAACCAGCAACTTTGATGGTTTCCAAAGATCATGCAGAAGTTCGAGATGCTTTGGCTTAGCTCTTAATCGTGCTCATTGCTCCAAACATGCGCGTTCACCCCACCATCTCAACACCAAGAAGACAGTTACCGCCTGAAGGCTAAGAAAAGTTTGGATTTCACCGATCCTCATTCAGAAAAAATATAAGTTTCGTTTTATCACACATATATTTATATTTTCAAATTCAATACTTTTAGTCATTGTAGAACAATTTCATGCCTTTACTTTCATACATCACCTGCATTCCCTATAAATAAGCTTCCTTATACAATAATATTCTCTTTTCCTTAATTTTGCAATCATCTAAAACAGAAATCAATCATTATCGATGAAGAAGATAAGCCACCAACTAAAAGGAACAAAGACAACCTTTCTCCACCATCAGAGGTCACTTTGCACACCAATTATTTCTATTACTAAACTTAACTTGATTATGAATTTTATTACTTATGAACAATGTTGCTGCTTTTTGAACAATACAACTGTGGATGCATGATAATTATTAAACTTACTTAAAAAGGCATAATACAGCCAATATATATGCTATATGATTCGCTGTATAACTGGATTATACATTTAATTAGTTTTGAGTAATGCTGGTGCTTTTTTTGAAATTGTTGTTTCTTTTTCTTATAGTTGCATACTAATGGTTTTTTGGCTTCTACTATTGACATTGTTGCTTAGATTGTTTTTATTATTGTTAAAATTGTGTATTAGTTGTTTTACTAGATCTTATGATGGAGTTTGAGAATGAATACGGTCCTGAACATATTCATGATTGAATTATGCAATTAATTATATTAAAAATGGATATGATTGTGGATGAAATGTGACTCAAATTGTTTGCAGGTTGTGTTATGGATAACTTGGGATCTCCCGATATAGGGGAGACTCTGCCGAAATTTCGTTAGAAATTTCGGCGATAGGAAAAAAAATTCTCATGCTTCATCTACCCTTTTTATAGGGTGAAAGATTAAACAAATCAAACAAATAGGAGAAAAAAATTTAGCGTTGTTACTGATAATGCTTCATTTTCTGTTATTCATTGTTTTCGTCTAAATGTTTATGTTAGATCTACTTTAGTTGTTTTATCGTTCATCCCATTCGCTTTCTCCAAGTACATATATGTATATATGTTTTATATTGCTATTTATTTATTGTGTTGGTATGCAACAAATAAACATTGTTGCATTCAATTAATCTTGAATATTGTTGCTACTGTTTTTACTATTGATGTTTGTTTTCTTTGTAATTACTCTCTCATGATATTTTTTCTTCTACTACTACTGTTATTACCTTGATTTTTACTATTATTGTTGAAGTTAATATTGTTAAAGCTGTTGAAATTTTCATTTAGAACTATACATCTAGGTGTTCCCTTGCTATAATTTGGCATGATAGTTTTCCATTAATACAATTTATCCCCCAATAATTGCATTCTCTTCCTTTTTTTCCTTTTTGCTAATGCCTACAATGATTTTTACAGCATATAATATTACTTTTTAATTGTTTCTTTACTGATTTGTTGCATTTGTTCTTCCATAATATTTCCTGGAATTTTCGATTAGATGACTTAATTTCTTCACCATTTCATTTATCACCTTGCAAATTTTATTTTTTTCAGGAAGATTAACAACAAAATGACATGTCTCATTTCGAAGAAGGGATTTCGCTTCATTCTGCACCTCAACATCCCTCTATTTTGCATTGATGTACAAATTGTATAGTTAGCACTCTTTTGTCATTTTTTGTGACACTATGTATATTCCAAAAGATGTAACTTATGTTTACGAAACAAACTCTTTTATGTTGTAGTTCTAAACTTTTTATACAGGCTATATTATAAGTTAACCGTTGTTAATTTAATTATATAATGTTATATACGCAGTAATGCCCGTGGCAGCGCGCGGGCATATAGCTAGTATATATATATAAAGAAAAAAAGCATGTAAACTCTTTACTTGTAGCAAGCAGGACTGGAAACCTATAAGATTAGGTTTGACACATTGTTGCCTATGGGATCGGATGCAATTACAGCTACCAGGACAAGATATAGGTGAACAACGAGCGAATTTGCCCGCGCGCTGCGCTGGGCTTTTTTCTATGTAAAAAATTGATTGATTTTATATGTATTGTAATTTGTTATTTTAATATTTAATTAGTGAAATTATAATTGATAGAATCTGTTAGAAACAGGTTTTTTCCCGCCTAAAAGTGATTGAATGTTGCTACTGTTAAAATTGTTTTGATAATTATTTAATCGATAGATTGTACAACTGAAATCGAAAAAATTCTGTGATTTTTGTCTATGTTTTATTTTTTTCATGAATTCTTTAATTAACAAATAGTAAAATTACAATCGTTGAATTTTAGCACAGATGAGTTATTTGTTTTATGCAGCAAATAATTTTATTGATGATTTTATTTTAACTACTTTGGTAAGAATTTAAATGGAAGATAGCAAAACTGTAATTGATTAAATTGACTAAAAATATATTATTTGTTGCCTGCAACATACTAATTGTTTGTTGGACATGTTTTAACTATTTGCCGAATAATTTATTTGACAGATAGCAAAAATACAACTGCTAAAATTTATCAGAGATGATTTTTTAAGATTTTTTCTTTATATTATTATATTAAAAAAATTTAGAACACAGATTAAATTAATGTGAGATTTTTAAAGAAAAGTCAGTTCAAATTTTTATATATTTTTTAAGTCGTTAATATGAAAAAAATATCACAATATATAATTAGCCTCTCCTATTTTTTAAGGAAAAAGTCTCGAAAATAATATATATAAAAATTTAGGACCATTAACAATCTTGTTACTCAAAAAATTTGGTGCCAACTGTGGCGAAATGCAGGGCAATTTTTTTATTTATTATTATAGATAATTTGATACAATTTTTCTACTTGTCTTGTCTATGTGTGGTGTCGTGTATATTTTTTTCTGATATGAGATCTGAAATATTATACATAAAAAAAGACGCGAAAGTTATTTTTCATAAAAATAACATTGATCAATGAATTTTTGTCACAATTATTATAGCATTATAAATATTATTATACATAATTAATATTGTAATTATTATTGGTTATACTACCGATGACACCGTCATTGTTGTTTAAAAAAGAATTTTTTTTATTTGTTAAGATTTATTCCACCCCTGTTATAAAAAAAAGCTTGGTTAAAAAAAAAGGAAAGCCCCTTTTCAAACAGTAATTGTCGCACCCCAAAAAAAAAACGAGCGCGGCGTCGTGACGACTCTTCCCCGTGTACGGGAATATCATGTGTCGGGGGGATTATCTGTATTTTCGTAAAAAAGAGAGTCGCCACCTAGTATTATGGTTACTAGGAAACCTAAAAACTGGTCTTTCAGAGATTCTAGGGTAAGGGACTGGTTGCGTAAAGGGAAGGTTTTAGCACCCCTAATACGCCCTACCTAAGGTAAGCTGCTTGACGTTTGGTTTGCTTATGATTTGATCTCTCAAAACATATGTTAAATAAATGGCAAATGGGATATTACTCCGCCGAATATTTTGGATATTAACCCTTTAGGATTTAATTATCCAAACACCGACAGTGAATAATAGCATATTATTCCCACCGAATATTTTGGATATTAACCCCTTTTGGATTTATTTATCCAAATACCGACAGTGAATAATAACATATCATTCCCGCCGAATATTTTGGATATTAACCCCTTTAGGATTTATTTATCCAAATACCAATAGTGAATAATAAATTATCATTCCCGCCGAATATTTTGGATATTAACCCTTTAGGATTTATTTATCCGAATACCGACAGTGAATAATAGTATATCATTCCTGCCGAATATTTTGGATATTAACCCTTAGAATTTATTTATCCAAATACCGACGGTGAATAATAGTATATCATTCCCGCCGAATATTTTGGATATTAACCCTTAGAATTTATTTATCCAAATACCGACGGTGAATAATAAATTCCAAAAAAAGGATTTTTATATTTTTTTGACATATTGGCCAATACCCTTTGGATTTTACAAACATGTTGTAAAATCTCAAAATGCAAGAAATGATTTTTTTCTTTGCGAAATCCATGCTAAAACTCATTTTCCTTCAAAACTCATTTTCTTTGCGACATATTCTGTCGCACCCCAAAAAATATGACGAGCGCGGCGTCGTGACGACTCTTCCCCGTGTACGGGGAAATATCATGTGTCGGGGGGATTATCTATTTTTCATGAAAAGAAGGGAGTCGCCACCTAGTATTATGGTTACTAGGAAACCTAAAACTGGTCTTTCAGAGATTCTAGGGTAAGGGACTGGTTGCGTAAAGGGAAGGTTTTAGCACCCCTAGTACGCCCTACCTAAGGTAAGCTGCTTGACGTTTTGGATTGCTTATGATTTGCTATGGCTTTAAAAAAAAACATATGAAAATTAAATGGCAAATGTGATATCATTCCCGCCGAATATTTTGGATATCAACCTTTAGGATTTATTTATCCAAACACCGACAGTGAATAATAGCATATTATTCCCGCCGAATATTTTGGATATTAACCTTTTTTTGGATTTATTTATCCAAATACCGACAGTGAATAATATCATATCATTCCCGCCGAATATTTTGGATATTAATCCCTTAGGATTTATTTACCCAAATACCAACAGTGAATAATAGCATATCATTCCCTCCGAATATTTTGGATATTAACCTTTTTTTCGATTTATTTATCCAAATACCGACAGTGAATAATATCATATCATTCCCGCCGAATATTTTGGATATTAATCCCTTAGGATTTATTTACCCAAATACCAACAGTGAATAATAGCATATCATTCCCGCCGAATATTTTGGATATTAACCTTTTTTTCGATTTATTTATCCAAATACCGACAGTGAATAATATCATATCATTCCCGCCGAATATTTTGGATATTAATCCCTTAGGATTTATTTACCCAAATACCAACAGTGAATAATAGCATATCATTCCCGCCGAATATTTTGGATATTAACCCCTTAGGATTTATTTATCCAAATACCGATGGTGAATAATAAATTCCCCCAAAAAAGATTTTTATATTTTTTTTGAATATTGGCCAATACCCTTTGGATTTTACAAACATGTTGTAAAATCTCAAAATGCAAGAAATGATTTTTTTCTTTGCGAAATCCATGCTAAAACTCATTTTCCTTCAAAACCCAAGATAATATTTTTTTTTCAAAGAAGATAATTTTTAAAATATGCTAGTGTATTGGCCGTATGCAAAAAAAAAAACAACACACATTTTTTTTCTTTAATAAAAATATTTTTTGGAAAATTTGTATTTTATATATATATTTTTTTCGGTGGGCTGGCTGTCAGCCCACCTAAAGCCCAGACCCATCTGGGCTGGGCTTCCAGCCCAGACGCTGGAAGCCCCTCAGGGCCAGGCCGGGCACAAGGCCCGGCCCGCGAAGCCCACGCGGGGAGTGAATTAATTCACTCCCCGCATGCAACACAGGGACGATGAACAGTGGGTGCATGATTTTTCGAGTGTGACGAAATGTGTACCTGTTTATACCTTTGGGTAGAGGAGATCGTGGTGATTCTTCTGGTCGTTGTGGCGTCGGAAATGGTGGCCCGAGGTGGCCGGAAACGGCGTCGGAACGTGACAGGTTGTTCGGCTGTCAGTTGCTGTTGGTCTGCTTTGCTTCAATGGAGGTCAAGGCCGGGTTACTGCTGTGGAGAGGGGGACTCCGGTGATGCTGAGGTGGTGCAGAAGTGGCCGGAGTTGATAATTTCCGATGAAGAGAGAGAGCCGTGGGTCTGCAACTTTTAGAAAGAGAGAGAGAGAGGGACCTGCAAAAATGAGAGAGAGAGAGAAGAAACCGAGAGAAAAATGCCAAGGAGAGAGAGAGAAAGAGCCCAGAAACAAAAGGTTTGAAGATTCAGGATTTGCACGTAAAAATTTCGTTGATATTTTCCTCCTCTTCGTCTGCTTCGTTCCTCTGTTTTTTTGTTTTTTACTTTCTCTGCTCTGCCTCTCCTCTAGTTCTCTGCGTTTCTTTCAAATATTTTCCACGTAAAATCTCTTCTGTCCCCCTGTCTTCTCTTCTCTCCCCCCACTTTTTTACCTCACCGTGCAGGCTGTTATATAGCCGAGAAGACTTGCGCTGTTAAGGAAAGTGTTTAACGCAGATAGCAAATTGAAAAAATCAGAGGAGAATCAGGCAGACGCTGATCTGCTTTGCTGTGAAGGAGATGAATCGGGTAAAAAATCAAACTGATATGGGAAGAAAATTTGGGTTGATCTGCTGAAAATCAACGTGATTTTAAATTAAATGCAACATGCCGGAACAGTGCATGCTTCCTTTTTTATGCAGATTTCAAAAAAATCAAAAGAATGTAAAAATATGATTTGGTCCTTTAAAAATTTTCTAAATGCACCCAATTGGATTTAAATTTTTTTACGCAATTAAATCCCAACAAAAGTTCAATCTCAAACCTGGCTTCGCGCAACTTTCTAAACTGGCCCTCGGCTCCTGATTTTCGCGATTTAACCCCCAATCGACCACTAAACTCCCAAAATGCTCATTTTCGCCCTTGAACAAAAATCTATTTTTGAAATATATTTTTTTCGAAACATAAAAAAAATAAAGAGTCAAAAATTGGGTAGCAACAGATGCCCCCTCTTTACAATGCTTACGACTAAAGTCTTGTAAAAGACTTTAAATAGTAAGTGTTGTAAAGAAAAACAGAATGGTGGATATGATGTCTTGTTGTGATGGGTGACCTACCCAGATAAAAAGGATATTTAGGAGGGTCTCGATAGTGACGGATGACCTACCCGGGTCTGATTATAACGGGTGACCTGCCCGAGTTAGTGGAGTCTCGATAGTGACGGATGACTTACCCGGGTCTGATTATGACGGGTGACCTGCCCGAGTTAGTGGAGTCTCGATAGTGACGGATGACTTACCCGGGTCTGATTATGACGGGTGACCTGCCCGAGTTAGTGGTTAGCAAGGTCTCATTTTTCTGGGTGACCGACCCGGTTAGCATGGCCTCATTTGATGGGTGACCGACCCGGTTAGCATGGCCTCATTTGATGGGTGACCGACCCGTGGTCTCATTTTTCTGGGTGACCGACCCGGTTAGCATGGCCTCATTTGATGGGTGACCGACCCGGTTAGCATGGCCTCATTCGATGGGTGACCGACCCGGTTTGCATGGCCTCATTCGATGGGTGACCGACCCGGTTAGCATGGCCTCATTCGATGGGTGACCGACCCGGTTAGCATGGCCTCATTTGATGGGTGACCGACCCGTGGTCTCATTTTTCTGGGTGACCGACCCGGTTAGCATGGCCTCATTCGATGGGTGACCGACCCGGTTAGCATGGCCTCATTCGATGGGTGACCGACCCGGTTAGCATGGCCTCATTCGATGGGTGACCGACCCGGTTAGCATGGCCTCATTTGATGGGTGACCGACCCGTGGTCTCATTTTTCTGGGTGACCGACCCGGTTAGCATGGCCTCATTCGATGGGTGACCGACCCGGTTAGCATGGCCTCATTCGATGGGTGACCGACCCGGTTAGCATGGCCTCATTTGATGGGTGACCGACCCGTGGTCTCATTTTTCTGGGTGACCGACCCGGCTAGCATGGCCTCATTTTTCTGGGTGACCGACCCGTGGTCTCATTTTTCTGGGTGACCGACCCGGCTAGCATGGCCTCATTTTTCTGGGTGACCGACCCGTGATCTCATTTTTCTGGGTGACCGACCCGTGGTCTCATTTTTCTGGGTGACCGACCCGGCTGACATGGTCTCATTTTTCTGGGTGACCGACCCTGATTAGATATGATAGAGACGGGTGATCCACCCGGGTCTCGTTATGACGGGTGACCTGCCCGAGTGTAAGATGAAGGCGGTTTTGTTGTCACAAGTGTCTTTGAGGAACGAAACAGCACCAGTCCTCAATTCATATTTTCTTCTGTGGTTTCGTTCACTTGAGATTCTGCTTCTCTCTTTTGGACACATAGGTCTCCTTTCTCTGATGTTCCATTATCACGAGATGTCTTTGCTTAATCTCCAAAGCTTTGCAGGCTTCTCTGATTGGATGGCTCATTCAAGTTTGTCATAACTCATTCATCCACTCAACGCAAGCACATTGCTTATCATGGGCTATCTGCGATGATCTTTGCTTTTATCCAAATCTGACCATGCCCCCAAGTGTGGGGTTGCTTGATTTTCCATTTAGCGCAGAGTTCTATTATTCTTCTTCTTTTGAAGTTCTGAGCATTATCAGTTATGATCCTTTCTGGCGGTCCATATTGACATATCAAATCTCCTTCAATAAATTTCTTCAACACCTTTTGCATTACATGAGCAAATGACCCAGCTTCTACCCATCTTGTGAAGTAGTCGATAGCCACGAGAATAAACCTATGGTCATTGCTGGCTTTTGGTTGATATACCCAATCACATCAATTCCCCACTTTGCAAAAGGCCACGGGGATATCAAGTTAAACATAAGAGCCGGAGGGGCATTTGATTTTGTCACCACGGACTTGACACTTATGACACTTACGGACATATTCGATGCAATCCTTCTCTAATGTCCTCCAGAAATAACCATTTCTTTGTATTTTTCTAGCCATCATATGCCTATTAGTATGGGTTGAGCGGATCCTTTCATGGACTTCTCGCAACGCGTTTCTAGCTTCAACTCCATCTAGGCATCTCAGCAAAGTACCGTCAGATGACCTTTTATATAAAACCTCCCTATCAAGGTAAAAATCCATCGTTAACCTCCTCAAGGTTTTCTTCTCTTTTTGGATGCCCCCAGGGGATAAGCTTGGTTTTGGATGAAATTCTTGATATCGTAGTACCAAGGGTTTCCATCTATTTCTCCTTCAACTGAGCAGCAATGAGCTGGTTTATCTTCTGATATCAATGTGTATCGGCTGTAAGTTTTGCCCGAAGTCTATTCTAGCCATAGAAGCTAGTGTGGCCAAAGCATCGACAAACTGATTCCCTTTCCGCATACGTTTACAGCAACATCCAAGTACATAGTCCACCATTTTGGTTTCCCTTCTTCGCCTGAAAGTACATCTTCATCAGGAAGGTCAAAGTCTAATGACTCAATATCTTCTATAGCATGTCGTACTCGGCTAGTAGAACTTGTCATCTTGCAATTTGGCTGGACAAGTAGGGGTTTAACTAGTACTGCTTGATTTTCTCAGAAGCCTCTTCACGGCCTTCTTTCCATAAACTTTCAGGGATGATAAAATAGGCTCCGCTAAAATCTCAAAAACAGAATCCGACTGGGATCACCCAAATTTCACTTTTACTGTGGTGCTGATGGATCTGATTTTGCAATAAACCTTTGAGACTACCGCAGACCTTTTCTCGTCTTGGGAGGTTTGATCCTACCACTTACAACAGAGGTTGGAGGAGGCCTTTTGGAAAACATAGATTTCGTTGATGGTTCTGACATCATTGACCTCCTTGCTTTTGAGGCTGCCTTCATCTGAGGATGTAGAACTCTTCAAATTCTTCTGGCTTCTCTTACCTTCAATAGATTTCTTTGTTCACCGGAGCCCCGTTTCTTCTTACTTCTTTCTTTTCCCTTGCTTTTATCACTAGTAACAGATTCACCTGGAATTACAGACTTGACATCCATTTTCCTGGAAGATCATGTTCCTCTCTGTCTTTTCTTTTGCTACTTCGGATATAAAAATCCTTATTTTCCCCAGCAACAGTACTATGGCATCGGGTCACAGAACGAATAGAGTTTTTATCCTTGTGCACTTTCTGCTCATTTTATTTGCCTAGTTTGCCACTGCCTCTAGAATGCCTAGACAGTCTTGAATGATTATTAATACTTTCTCTTTTGCAAGCACCCCTAGGAGCTGTTTCAAACAAGGATTCATATGGCTGTTTAGCTGAGATGACCAAATTCCTCTCTTTAGCATCCTTTACTAGAGCTGCCCAGTTCCGGTCCGTCTACAAGATCCTCGCATTACCCAAAATCCAAAGCGAGAGCATGGCTCTTGTCAAGGCAACATTCATCCATTTTACGACGAACCCAATACTGCTGGAGCTCAATCCATTCATAGACGAACTTGAATCAGCTGCTCTAACAGTGGAGAATATCAGTATATCAACCTCTCGGACCTCCTTTTGAAAAATCGTAACAGCTCAACTGCAGCTTCAACCTCACGTTCATTATAAAAGCCGATGCACCAGAATTTTTTACCGCGAAGCTCCTGGTTGTTCGTAATGTCATAGAATATATAAGAGCCAAGAACCCCAATGATGCTGATTTGTTTGACATTTGCTCTCCGTTCATCAACTTGCTATCATAAAAGTGCAAGGAGGGAAACTGACAAATCTCTGGGTGCATCCTATACTGTAACAGATTCGTTCGACCTCAAGAATATCCACCTAAACAAGTTCAAAACAAAATATGGTACCGAACCCATTCAGCCTGGAAAGCAAACGCGCAGGCAAGCAAAAGGGAGGTCTAAAGCATCCATGCCAAAATATATGGTTCTACGAAGTGTTGCGTGGTATTATTGCCTTCAGATTTCAGGAAATTTTACTCACAGCACGTAATGGAGACCATCTTTTCTTCAATTTATGATGATTCAATTTGTTCGCTCCATTGGATGTTCTTGTTGTTAACTTCACCTCATGAACAAAATGCACGATCTTCTCGCTTGATATCTGTAATTGTGCCATGGTCAATGGCTGGGACTTTCACGATTTCCATTTCCACTATCTTCTCGCTCAACAACCACTTTACAGTCTTTGCCTGCAGCTGCTGCTATCACCTCTACACGTTTGTCATCTTGCTCACATAATTCTGCAGACTCTCTTGTATTGGAGTAACTGACGGTTTCAATAGATGTTTTGCACTGTTCCCCAACAAATTGCAGAAATAGCTGCTGCTTACTTTCTTCAACATTTCCAACTTCTTTGAATGCTTTTTCTGATCCACAGTTATAATCCAATCTGCTGCTCAACATTATATCTAAGGCATTCTCACCAGTTGTTGGGTAAGATCTATTCGCGACTTCAGCATTGTCAGGTAGCTTTTCATTTTCTCCATGGTGAAAAGATCTATTCTCAGCTTTAACATTATCAGATATATTTCCATTACCTCTATCATGATCAAGTACACACTTGATAATCCCATCAGCCTCAGAATTCATTGAAGGCAAACTATTTTCTGTATTACTATTCTATTCACTAGAAACTGGACCAACCTCCTGTAATGCTTCTTTGCTGTCTCCATTAGCATTGCTGGGGGTCACCACACAGTTTGCTACCTTCTCGTTTCCTTCACAATCTGAACAGCCTTGAAAACCAGTATTATTGTCTTCAAGGTCAATATGAAGTGTCATATCTGGTAACTCAACATTCTGAGTCATCCTACTTGCATTATCCTGACTTCCGATATTAATATTGCCAGACGATCCATTACCACTGCATTTTGGCCTAATCAACCTTCTTCTTTTATGTTGCTGACCTGATAAGCCAATGTTTTCTGTACTCCCTGTATTGGCAGCACTCACAATTTTCTGTGCTTTTCTACGACGCTTGAAATCTATAAAAGGTATCACTTCAGGTATTTGGAGATCATCCCCTTTGCCAATATCAGTCATGATAATCCCCTTTGAGACCTTCGGCAATTGACCCATTAATAAGTGGGAGTTCTTGTTCTGTTTCTTATCCTTGAAATTTGTAACCTCATCTTGCCTTTTCATCTGCGGCTTAAAATTTTTTTCTTCACCTGTTGGTTGTGACTTTGGACAACAGAATGTAGTCAGACAAAGAAGCATTGATGTTTAGGTTACTGCTTGTGTCTTCAGGCTCCATATGGGGATGAAATGATTGATCAAATGAATGTGAGATGCTGGGAATTCAGGTACTGAATTGGAAAGGCCACGGGATGAAGAGCACCTATTGCCAGGCCTGGGGACATCTGGGTCATAAGGAATATTGGATGCACCAACTCCATCTCCATAAGATGTTTGAATATAAAGCATTAGACCTAGGCAATCTATCATCATCCAATGCATAAAAAGAAAGCTCAGAATTATGTGGCTCCATCAAGTGACGTGCAGCAGGAGATGGTCGAAATTGATCCTTAATTGCTTGCAAAATGGGCTGTCTATAATATTGAGAGTTTTGCAGCTCCACCAAGATTGCAGAAGATTGTTGAAGATGATCACTAACTGAGGAAGTTTCTTCTAAGATGGGCTTGCTGAAACTTTGAGGTGAATTAGACTGAAACATATCAGTATACTTAGTTGAGGGCTTCTGAAAACCATTGTCCTCCATCAATTCTTGTCCTAGCCCGTACCTGCTCGCAGAGTTGACATAATCAGAACTCCTTCTTCTTGTAGGAAAAGAATGCCCGTGATGATTAGTTGGAACATTTGTCCTAGACTCAATGTCCGCGTCTTGATCATTCTCCACCATATTGCTTCTCACAACCCGGGCATCTTCGGCCAAGCCTCCGACTTCACTCAAAGAGACCACAAACTGCTCCTTCGAGATAAGTGATCTGTTAGTTTTATGTCTATTTCTGAAAGGAGGACTTGTGTACCTATCATACTCTCTTCTGTGCTTGCTGGTAGAATCCCCGAAGTTCTCTGTGGAGATGGCAGAGCCAAAAGTAGCACCTGCATTTCGCTCATCTTTCTTGTTATAAATCGTTACAAAGATGCCATCACCATTGACACTTCTAGCTTCTTTTGAAGTGTACCCAACTGATCTTGCAACATTGGATCGGGTAAATTGCCTCTCAAGCAACCTGTCTTTTATCTTTCTTTTACTTTGCAATAAAAGAAGCTTTTCAACCTTTCTTTCAGACAACCCAAAGTTGAACTTGTGGTGAAAAATAAATCTCGTTGCATCACGAAATTCATTTTCAGAGAGTGCGTCACACTGCCTTAGGCAAAAATGCTTTTTAACGTAAAAGATATTACGGAGCATACATCCTAACGATAGGTTCTAGTTCCCTTACGTGAGACATAGGGTAAGTTTACTACTTGGTCTCTAAAGAGGGTCTCTTGCTGTCCCAGTGATCACCCTCGTAAAGGTGATATGGGGGTTTAGCAGATAGTGGGATGGCACGTATACCAATCACTATCAGTCTAAACACTCAGCAAAGAGTTGGGGTTTACACAAACTTCAACCTTGACTCAAGTCATAGGTAAGCTGCTAGTCCCCCACTTAACTTAAAGTTGAGTGTGTGCTCTCAAAATAATAAAAGTGATGCATGACAAGGCATATTATGATGACAAGATGTAAAGATGCATGCTAAAGCTTTTAAAAAAATATAAATCACATAGCAATATGAAAAATAATAACATATTATAAACAAACAAAAATATCAAGCTTAGTCCATAAGTCCCCAGTGGAGTCGCCATTCTGTCGCACCCCAAAAAATATGACGAGCGCGGCGTCGTGACGACTCTTCCCCGTGTACGGGGAAATATCATGTGTCGGGGGGATTATCTATTTTTCGTGAAAAGAAGGGAGTCGCCACCTAGTATTATGGTTACTAGGAAACCTAAAACTGGTCTTTCAGAGATTCTAGGGTAAGGGACTGGTTGCGTAAAGGGAAGGTTTTAGCACCCCTAGTACGCCCTACCTAAGGTAAGCTGCTTGACGTTTTGGATTGCTTATGATTTGCTATGGCTTTAAAAAAAAACATATGAAAATTAAATGGCAAATGTGATATCATTCCCGCCGAATATTTTGGATATCAACCTTTAGGATTTATTTATCCAAACACCGACAGTGAATAATAGCATATTATTCCCGCCGAATATTTTGGATATTAACCTTTTTTTGGATTTATTTATCCAAATACCGACAGTGAATAATATCATATCATTCCCGCCGAATATTTTGGATATTAATCCCTTAGGATTTATTTACCCAAATACCAACAGTGAATAATAGCATATCATTCCCTCCGAATATTTTGGATATTAACCTTTTTTTCGATTTATTTATCCAAATACCGACAGTGAATAATATCATATCATTCCCGCCGAATATTTTGGATATTAATCCCTTAGGATTTATTTACCCAAATACCAACAGTGAATAATAGCATATCATTCCCGCCGAATATTTTGGATATTAACCTTTTTTTCGATTTATTTATCCAAATACCGACAGTGAATAATATCATATCATTCCCGCCGAATATTTTGGATATTAATCCCTTAGGATTTATTTACCCAAATACCAACAGTGAATAATAGCATATCATTCCCGCCGAATATTTTGGATATTAACCCCTTAGGATTTATTTATCCAAATACCGATGGTGAATAATAAATTCCCCCAAAAAAGATTTTTATATTTTTTTTGAATATTGGCCAATACCCTTTGGATTTTACAAACATGTTGTAAAATCTCAAAATGCAAGAAATGATTTTTTTCTTTGCGAAATCCATGCTAAAACTCATTTTCCTTCAAAACCCAAGATAATATTTTTTTTTCAAAGAAGATAATTTTTAAAATATGCTAGTGTATTGGCCGTATGCAAAAAAAAAACAACACACATTTTTTTTCTTTAATAAAAATATTTTTTGGAAAATTTGTATTTTATATATATTTTTTTTTCGGTGGGCTGGCTGTCAGCCCACCTAAAGCCCAGACCCATCTGGGCTGGGCTTCCAGCCCAGACGCTGGAAGCCCCTCAGGGCCAGGCCGGGCACAAGGCCCGGCCCGCGAAGCCCACGCGGGGAGTGAATTAATTCACTCCCCGCATGCAACACAGGGACGATGAACAGTGGGTGCATGATTTTTCGAGTGTGACGAAATGTGTACCTGTTTATACCTTTGGGTAGAGGAGATCGTGGTGATTCTTCTGGTCGTTGTGGCGTCGGAAATGGTGGCCCGAGGTGGCCGGAAACGGCGTCGGAACGTGACAGGTTGTTCGGCTGTCAGTTGCTGTTGGTCTGCTTTGCTTCAATGGAGGTCAAGGCCGGGTTACTGCTGTGGAGAGGGGGACTCCGGTGATGCTGAGGTGGTGCAGAAGTGGCCGGAGTTGATAATTTCCGATGAAGAGAGAGAGCCGTGGGTCTGCAACTTTTAGAAAGAGAGAGAGAGAGGGACCTGCAAAAATGAGAGAGAGAGAGAAGAAACCGAGAGAAAAATGCCAAGGAGAGAGAGAGAAAGAGCCCAGAAACAAAAGGTTTGAAGATTCAGGATTTGCACGTAAAAATTTCGTTGATATTTTCCTCCTCTTCGTCTGCTTCGTTCCTCTGTTTTTTTGTTTTTTACTTTCTCTGCTCTGCCTCTCCTCTAGTTCTCTGCGTTTCTTTCAAATATTTTCCACGTAAAATCTCTTCTGTCCCCCTGTCTTCTCTTCTCTCCCCCCACTTTTTTACCTCACCGTGCAGGCTGTTATATAGCCGAGAAGACTTGCGCTGTTAAGGAAAGTGTTTAACGCAGATAGCAAATTGAAAAAATCAGAGGAGAATCAGGCAGACGCTGATCTGCTTTGCTGTGAAGGAGATGAATCGGGTAAAAAATCAAACTGATATGGGAAGAAAATTTGGGTTGATCTGCTGAAAATCAACGTGATTTTAAATTAAATGCAACATGCCGGAACAGTGCATGCTTCCTTTTTTATGCAGATTTCAAAAAAATCAAAAGAATGTAAAAATATGATTTGGTCCTTTAAAATTTTTCTAAATGCACCCAATTGGATTTAAATTTTTTTACGCAATTAAATCCCAACAAAAGTTCAATCTCAAACCTGGCTTCGCGCAACTTTCTAAACTGGCCCTCGGCTCCTGATTTTCGCGATTTAACCCCCAATCGACCACTAAACTCCCAAAATGCTCATTTTTGCCCTTGAACAAAAATCTATTTTTGAAATATATTTTTTTCGAAACATAAAAAAAATAAAGAGTCAAAAATTGGGTAGCAACAGTAATGAACAGTGAAAATCATTGTTCATGAAAAAAAAATCATGGTGCGCGTAAACTAACCCGGATATCCCGGTCATAAAAAACAAAAAAAATATATAAGTGGTAAAAAAAAGGAAAAAAATGTTAAAAAATAAAAATGGGTTCAAAAATTAGTTGTTGTGCATGTAAGCTGTCACGGATACCCCAATTATAAAAAAAAAATAAAAGAAGCCTGGTTATCTAAATATTTAATCACTAAAACTGTAATCTATAAAATTCGTTAAAAATGAATTATTTGCTTTTTGCATTAAAGTGATTAAATGCTGTGTATGTTTTTTCACTGTGCTAGGCTTTTTTATGGACTGTAATGATTTTTTGGCGTTGAAAAAAACTATGGTTCAGGCACGACAAAGCACGGGTAAGTGGCTCATATTATTTATAATTTAAAAAAAATTATTTCTTGCATACGCAACAAACACAATTATCATGAACAATATCAAAAGAACACATAAACGACTGCTCATTGTAATTGCATGAAAAGAACACATAAGAGGGCATGAAATGCACTATTACAGTCAACAGTAAAATGAGGGGCGGCTGAACAGTGATTTTACAACCTCATTTAGTTGTATGTATTTTTTTCGGATCAAATTTTTTTTTTTGCGTTGAAAAAAATATGGTTGCAGTTGCGACAAAGTGCGAGTAAGTGGCTAGTATTATTTATATATATTTTTTAAAAATTCTTGAATGCGCTGCAAAACAATTAGTTATTCATAATTTAAAAAAAAATTATGTTTTTTGCCGATCCAATGATTTTTTGTGTTGAAAAAAATATGGTTGTGGCTGCTACAAAGTGCGGGTAAGTGTCTAGTATTATCTATAATTTCAAGAAAAAAATGTTTCTTGCATGCGTAGCAAAACAATTAACTATTTATAAATTTTTTAAAAAATATTATTAAATAATTTTTTTGCGTTGAAAAAAATATAGTTCCGGCCGCGACAAAGCGCAGGTAAGTGGCTAGTATTATCTATAATTAAAAAAAAAATTGCACGCACAACAAAACAATTAGTTATATATAATTTAAAGAAAAATCTTTTTTTGAATCAAATTATTTTTTTGTGTTAAATTTTTCAAAAAAAAAATTTCTTGCATGCGTAGCTAAACAATTAACTATTTATAATTTTAAAAAAATTATCTTTTTTTCGGATTAAATTAATTTTTTGCGTGGAAAAAAATATAGTTCCGGCCGTGACAAAGCGCGGGTAAGTATTATCTATAATTTCAAAAAAAAAATTCTTGCACGCGCAACAAAACAATTAGTTATATATAATTTAAAAAAATATCTCTTTTTGAACCAAATAATTTTTTTATGTTAAAACAATATGATGCTGGCCGCGACAAAGCGCGAGTAAATGGCTTGTATTATTTATAATTTTTAAAAAATATTCATCGCATGTGTAGCAAAACAATTAGTTACTTATATATATATATATATATATATATATATATTGACATGTCCCCCGCCCATTGTGGAGAAAACAATTAATTATTATAACAATCAATCAATGGCTTGAGAAGAAAAGGAGCCGTACAAAAAAAAGTCCCCTATGTAAGTTATATTGAGTTTTGCAGATTGTGAGTTTCGAACTCTCGCATTCGTTGTTTGCACCGCACGCCTTAACCACTCGGCGAAGCAGTCTCCTTTGTCTTTCCTTGCGTACAAATGATACTTATATTATTATATAATTTAACTATTCAAGTCCACAGTGCTTATGTGTCTAGATGAACAGAGAGTAATGCACAGTAAAAGCCAGAGCTGATTTAGCTGTACATGTTTTGATTTATTTTAATTTTGTCCTTTATGGAAATTGATTATATATTGAAGTTTCATTTCAGTCCTCAGTCTTTTAATTTCTGGATTGGTTTTAAATCCTTAATATATTCGGTATCAAAGTTCTGATTTGTTTCAATTACATCCTTCAATGGAAATTGATTATAGATTTTTGTTTCATTTCGGTCCTCAGACTTTTAATTTCCAGTTTGGTTTTAAATCTTTTAATTATTTTGGTATCAAAGTTTATATTTGGTGCAATTTTGTCCTTTGAATGAAATTTATTATATATTTGTTTTTCATTTCGGCCCTTATACTTTTAATCTTTGATTTTTTTTAAATCTCTTATTTTTTTTATATATATTTCTGAAATGGTTACTATTTTTGTCCATGTTTATATGGACATGCTCGTAGTTTTTATTTTTAATTTTTATTATGTCCTCTGTTATTAAGGTTGTGTTTTTTTATTTAATGTTTAAATTTTAATTTGTGTTGGTGATCATTTGAAAATTGATATTTATTATTTTTTCTCTTTTTTTTTATTTTATATATTTATTCTTCAAGTCAAATAATATTTTTAAATGTAATAATTTTTTTTGTTTTGTCATTTATTTTTTTAATTGCTTTTTTGTTAATATTTTAGGTGTTAAAATTTCTAATTATTATAGATAAAGCATTGAAAATAATGATAATGATTATTTGTAAGTTTATTTCTTATAAATATGTGATACTAATTATATATTTTGATATTTATTTACTATTAATGCCTTAAATTATATATATATATATATATATATATATATATAGACCTAAGCTTTTTTGAAAAAAAAACAAATTTAATATCAATGTTCAAAAATACTTTTAATATACTAATATGAGGAATAAATCTTATGAAATAAAAAAATAATTTAATTTTTTTTAACAATAATTATGGTGTCACCGATAGTATGACCAATAATAATTAGAATATTATTTATTTATAATAATATTTATCATGACAGTTATAATAATTGTGATAATTTAATAATCATGATGATAACAATGACAATAATAATCGAAATAATTCATCAGTTGATGTTATTTTTCTTAAAGTAGACAAATTTGCTCAAGTTATTTACAATGAAAAAATATATGAAGAGGTCAAATAATCGAATAAATTAATATTTAAAAAATGATCAATGATCTAAACACCCATATAACCAATTCTTGTATTTTGTCTTTTATAGGGGCATATCAGTATTTACACATTTTATTTACTGTTCACCCGAAGTGTGAACATACCGTGATACCCCTGCAGGCAAAACTTGTTTTTTGTCTTTTATGGTTAATTTTTTTGGTATCAAAGTTTTGATTTGTTGCAATTTTGTCCTTTAAATTTAATTTATTATATATGTATTTTTTTATTTCGGCCCTTTTACTTTTAATCTTCAATTTTATTTTAATTCTTTTATTTTATATATATTTTTCGTAGATTGTTTCTATTTTTTTCCATGTTTATATGTACATGCTCTTAGTTTTTTTTCAAATTTTTATTATTTCCATTGTTATTCAGGTTTGAATTTTTTTATGTGATGTTTCAATTTTAATTTGTGTTGGTGATATTTGAAAATTGATATTTATTATTTTTTCTCTCTGTTGTTTGATTTTTTTTTATTCTTCAGGTCATATAATTTTTTAAAATCTAATAATATTTATTTATGTTTTGTCATTTATTTTGTTTTTAATTGCTTTTTTTTTAATATTGTTAGGTGTTGGAATTTTTTATTATTATAGATAAGGCATTAAAAATAATGATAATGATTATTTTTAATTTTTTTTCTTATAAATATATGAGACTAATTATATATTTTAATATTTATTTGATATTAGTGCCTGAAAATATATATAGAGACAGGAAAACAAACCTAGGGTTTTCTGAAGAAAAAAAATTAATATCAGTGTTCTGAAATACGTTTAATATAATAATATAAGAAATAAATCTTATATTTTTTTTTGCTTCAAATTCAAATTTTTCCTCTTTTGTTTAATTTTATTTCTTAGAAAAATTTAATTCTTGGATTTTAGGTTGTTTTTGTAAAAACAAAAGAAAAAAAACATTTTTATGTATAATATTTAAGATCTAATATTACCGGGGGAAAAGGACAACTCATAAATAAAATGGATAGACAAATTTACCCAAGTTATCTACAATTAAAAAATATACAAACCACTTCCTTTGCGTTTCGATTACTTTAGGTTGTTTTTGTAAAAACAAAAGAAAAAAAACATTTTTATGTATAATATTTAAGATCTAATATTACCGGGGGAAGAGGACAACTCATAAATAAAATGGATAGACAAATTTACCCAAGTTATCTACAAATAAAAAATATACAAACCACTTCCTTTGCGTTTCGATTACACTGTTCCTTTTAGGTGGAAAAAAAAACTCATTTCTAACAGATTTTATCTATTCTAATTATACTAATTAAATATTAAAATAACTCATTATAGAACACAAAAAATTAATTAGTTTTTTACATAAAAAAAACCAAGCGCAGCGCGCGGGCAAGTCATCTCGTTTAAAGCTAGGCCTGATCGGCTTCCATAATTTAGAGAAATTATAGGATCAATTTCGAGAAATCTTAAATATAGGGGACAAAGTATAATATCTATAAATGTCTGGGAACTAAAATATAAATTGCCTCAGAATCACTATCTCTTGCTCAACAAATCTATCGGAGATCGAGACCAGAATCCCAAAAATTCTGCATTTTAAACACACAGAGACGCACTTTACTTCAAGTTCTCAATAAAAATAAAAATAAATCGTCACTTTTTTTTTAACTTCACCTCTCTGGCTTCACTTCTTCCTAGCTGCTAATTCGCAGGTAACAAATAGCCCTCATTTTTTTAATAATCTCTTCCGTCTCTTTTTAGAAAATCTAATGGTTTGTTTGTTTTCCGAGAAAAATTAGAATGAAACGGATTTTATGGTATCTTAATGCTAGTAATTGCCTTGCTGTGGTTTCTCTGTTGCCAAGCAGAGTGTTTTTAAGTTAACGTGGGATTAGAAGTTGTGTTGTTTACTGTTACTGCACTCATTCAGGGTTACAAAGATTTAGATTAGTTTTAATTTGCTCAGTTAATGCAAAACCTAATATTCTTATGGAAACTAAGCTTGTTATTGAAATTTTGTTTGTTATTGAAAATTGTGTGATTTGTTTTAAAAAAATTATTGGCGAGTAATGGAAAAAAAAAGGAACTGTATTTTTTTATTTTAATTTTGTGCAATGGAATTTGTTCATTTTTTTTCCGGTTGCAGTTGTTATAAGGTTTTTTTGTGAGGTTGATTGTTTTTTGGTTGGACGATAGTGGAAATGGAGTTTGATGAATTGAAAATCCAGAACTGCCAAAGGTGAAGGAAACTGCTAATGGTGAGGGTGATATTGTGAAATCCGGGGAAAAGGATCGACCATGGAGTTCAAAGCGTAGGAGTGATGATAAGGATGATGGTGACGGTCATGTCAATTTAGTCTTGAAACAACTGTCACTGACCAGTTGTTGCTTGCTTATAAGAGAAAAGAGTGGGGGAGAGAGACAGGTAGGCAAAGCGGAGAAGAAAAAAGCAAGAAAGACTTAAATGAAACAACTGTTTAAATCCACATGAGTCTGTATGAACAGTGTTGTATGAACAGTATTTTCGGGATGTGATTTAGCTGTATGTATAAAATTACACTTAAAGAAGAACCAAGTTCTAAGTATCGTGCATGCACCTAAGTACCCAAAACTCGCAAGAAATCCAGTAATTATTCCTGTCTTATTAAGGGTAAAATTCTAGAAAACTACACGGAGAGAGTTTCTCAAAAAGAGAGGCAAATTATAAAAACTCAAGCCATGGCACATGCATCTCAATTGAGAAAAATCCCAAACAGCTTTACAGGCCGCACTGTCAATGCAGGTAAAGCCTCGACATCAGAATCTTTGTCAATCTCACCCGTGGACAACCATGGAGTTGAAACTCCTTCAGGAAAACCAGCGTTGCTGTTGGTGCCTGTGCCAAGAGAATCTAAGCCAGAATCTGCCGAAGACGAAGAGTTGTTCGTTTTTGAATCAAGAACAATGCCATCAGAATCTGCAGAAGACGAGGATTTGTTCGTTTTTGAATCAAGAACAATGCCATCGGAATCTGCAGAAGACGAAGAGGTGTTCGTTTTTGAATCAAGAACAATGCCCTTTGCCTTTTTATTGCCGAATTTTGACGACTCGTCATGAATTCTTTTTCCTTTCCCCTTCTTCTTCTTGCCAGTAACCTCCTCTTTTTTCTTGATTGCTTCATCCACCATCTCTGATTTCTCTTCCAGTTCCTTCATAAACTCCATCAAATTTTCCTCGGGTAAGTTATTAAAACTTGGTTCCCAGGTCTCATCCTGTTTCTCTGCCCTGGAATTCGCATTACCCACCACTAATTCTGCCTGCAGTCTGCGTTTGTAAGACAAGAGAATGTCGACCACCTGTCCTCTATCTTGTGGCACGGTTGAGACTCTGCCGTCAGTATTGTCATTGACAATGACACAAACAGGAACGTCGCACAAAATTGCGAGCTCTGTTGCTTTCTTCTCTATCGTGGCTTGCCTCTTCCTGTAGGATTTCTCCTGCCCCTTGTTTCCAGTAACTGGTGTCATGGTGCCTGTGATTAGCTCTGAAACAAAAGACGCTGTGTATAAAGAAGAAGAAGAAATAGAGAGACGGGTTTCTTTGTATAGAGATTTGGAGGGTTTTATATATCTTTTTTTCCTGGCCAGAATCGGATTTGGAAAACCTCCGTTTCGCACTGCTATATAGTTTCATGTTTGGCAGTATATTTTATAAGTAATTTTTTTTATTTTAAATTAAAAATTAAATGTTTTTAATGTTTTTAAATAATTTTTATACAAAGAAACCCGACTAAAATTTTTTAAAAAATCATTTTAATGTCAAAAATATTTTTTTATATATTTCTAACAAAAAAACAATTTTAAAAACAAACTTCCAAACAAATATATAATCTAATATCACGATAACTTTTTAGTAAATTACTAGATTGTGCTAGTGAAATTTAAATGTGAGAACTATTTTTTCTATTAATTAAAAAAAACACAGAGAACAGCTTAAAAATTTTATAGCACACTCTAATGTCCATTTTATCCCTAAAATTATAGACAAAATTTAGAAAAAAATTAAATGTACTCAGGAATACAATGGAATCACAAAATATTAAGAAATTAAATCTGATACCATATGTGACCTCTTTCTGTTACCATATTCTTATATTTTTATAAATTCTTTTAAAACATTTATATTATATAAATATAATTTTATGTCGGAAAAGATGAGCTCAACCACCAGCATATTGCGTCTCATTTATCTAGGGGCTGTTTGGAAAATTATTTAAAAAATATTTTTGAAAACAAATAAAATAAAAATTATTTTTATTTTAAATTAATTTTTTTTAGTGTTTTCAAATATGATAATATCAAAAAAATAAATTTTAAGAGATAAAAAAATATTTATTTTAATATATTTTTAATAAAAAAATACAATTTAAAAAATAACTTCAATAACACTTTTAAATATTTAAATTTTAAACAGACTGAATAAACAGTGTATATTATCTTTGATAGGCCCGTTTTTCACCTACAAGACCCGGGCCTGTGATCCTTCACCGTTTTCTAATCTCAACTGACATGGGCTAAAAGCCTGGGAAAAAGGCAGGAAAAACGAGAGAAACAACACGGGCTTCTTACTTTTAAATGGATAATGGGCCCCGCGTTTATGCATAAATCAGGTCCTTGACAAAAAACTTTGTTTCTTTTTGGTATATAGATCTGAAAAAAAGTGTTTTTGTTAAAGTTACACTATTTTTGTGCTTAGTTTTTATTAAAAATAAATTAAAATGTAGAAATTTAAATTTATAATTACTTGATCAATAAAAAATAATATTATATTTAAAAAATCATGTAATTTAATAGTGAAATTATTAGATAAAATTATAATATAATTTATATTATTTTTTAATACTGAATTTCATAGTTCAAATACAAAGATTTAACAGCATGACTGTAATTTGTATATAATTAATGAGACGAAAAAAAACCTCCAATTGGTTTCAAATACAAAGTTCATTTTGGACAACCATTATTTTTATAAATGTTTTTTTATTTAGAAAATATATTAAAATATTATATATAAAAAAATTAACATCAATACATTAAAATAATTTTAAAATATAAAAAAATAATTTTAAACAAAAATAAAATTATTGTTTAAAGAAAAGAGGTTGAACCAACAACCGAACACACCCACATCCCATGCATACACTACAATCAATTTTATATCGCTAAATGGGTTCTATTTGGCTTTTAAAAGTAAAATCCGGAAAAAGAAAAAAGAAAAAAGAGAAAAACCTCCTTTTGAATCAACGGTCACCTATTTTTTGTATTCAATATCATTTGTTTTTTTGACGGTGCAATGGAGTGTATATTTTTTGTTTTTTGCTGTCAACTCTTCACCACAATCACTGCCATCTCCTCGTCATTATTAAGCGTTGAGAGTAAGTAAAATTGTCACGGAGTCAGGTTAAATAAAATAGGACCTTGAAGAAAAAAACAAAGGGGTTAAATTAAAATATTACAGGGATCAATATGGAAAATATACTGATTATGAGGTCTATAGTGAAGTTTTGAAAAATCCAGGGGATGGGGCGCCATTGATCTTCACCGTCCATCACGACAGCGCCGCCGTATTATTTACTAAAATTCCAATACATAATAGTATATTACATGCAAAATGTTTTAATATCTTATATCTACCCAAAACAAAAACCTCTTTTGGACATGGGTTTAGATTTTTCTCTTCTGAGTAATCATTTCATCTAAAATTTAAAATTATCAGGTGAAGTCTCAAAAAATAATTTATATTATTTTTTAAAACCTTTCTCAAATTAAAATCTGTTATACTTGAAGTTTATAAATAGATTTATAATCTCTCATGCTTAATTTTTATAAAATAAAATTAAGGTGGTGAGATTTGAATTCATAACTGTTGCATCAACAAGGTTTTTATATTATATTTTAAAATCATCTCATCTAAAAAGTTAAATTGTTAAACAAGATTTCAAAATACGATTTATATTATTATCTAACATTTTTAATTTGCAATCATATTAAAAAGGTGACAAATGACAGATGGATTTCTATTGTAAAGATGGAAAGTAAAAAAAAAATCAATGCTCATGGATTGATAATAAATTTAAAGTTTAAAAAATAAAAATATCGAATAATAAAGGGATAAGTATCTTCATGATCACAGGTTTCAATTTTGTGTATCACTGTGAAAATGGTCGTCCTTCGAGGATGGAAATGAATTTGCTTCACAATCACATACAGAGAAAATCCAGCTCTATTCCAATGCGAGAAAGGTAAATAAAAGATAAGATCTCTAATTTCCTTATTAGCTAAAGCAATTCATCACACGCAATGCCAAAAACACCCTTCTCTTGATTTTTATTGGAGCCCCTGCCATCACCGTCACGGCCACCATGAGGAAGACCTTCTATTACAGTTTTCTGCTCACCAAAGCCGAAGAAGATGCAGTGGCTGCTCGCAGCGAGTCGCACCAGGTGACCCGTGGCCTGGTCGAGATAAGGGACTGGTATCCAGCTCCACGCATCGATCCTAACAATCCATGGCAGATCAGGAAGTCCATTACCAGCAACGAGGTCGTGACCACAGAGCTTACACTCTCTCATGAAGAGATGTTTGAACATGTCTTCAGGTATTGGACCCTGGACATGGCCGACCATGTGGTCCGAGGCAACAAATGTTTTGTCATCCTGATAGATTACACAGATGACATGCCCAAGAAGATTCAAAGTGAGAGTGTGTTTCTGAAGACCGGACCTAACGATACCTGCATTCTAGGCCTCGGGGATGTGGTCCGTGCCAGGTATCTGAACCCAGGAGACGAGGTTGGTTTGTTTTGGGATATGAGGTCCGGAACTTTTGGTTTCAAGTTACTGCGTCAGTGAATTCCATTAATTGGTTGTTGTTTTTTTGCATTTTATTCTGCAATGAATATAAACTTGAGTATGAGTTTCAGAATTCATGTTCTTATGTTATTAATTGAATTTTTATGTTTTTTATAGAACCTAAATTTGATAATCAACAGGCAACGTTAGGTTTGTGAGCTGTATTGCACACACGAGATTTTTAGGACAGGTACTGTATTTCATTTTTTATTTTTTTTATATATTTTAGATCATTTTAATGTGTTGATATCAAAAATTATTTTTTAAAAATAAAAATATCATTTTAATATATTTTTGAATGAAAAATATTTTAAAAAAAAACCACAACTAAACTTCTAGCCAGGCACAAACTTGGTAAAACTAAATATACTTTACAACACTGACACCTAACTCTTTTTTTTTTATGTTATGTTTTTTTCATGACTTCATAAAAAAATATAAATAAATTATTTTCATATTTTATCAAGTCTTATTCATCATCGACTAGATATGACATAAGAATAATCATTTTATCTTGTTTATTATTGGCGGTTATAATTTTATTTTGGACTCGTATTTTGTTTTATCTTTCTTGCCCCTGCAATTTTTATTTATCATGTCTCCAAATAATAATCAAATACCACCTAGAAGACCCATGTAGATAATTTTTGTTGTAGCAACTTCTTTTTCTCCCCTTAAGTTATAATGTGTTTTGGTTTTGAGGTTAATTTAAGGGAAAATGATAATTATAAAAAACAATCATGATTGTATCTATAAAAAAAATGCATTTAATTAGTATGACGGATTAAAAATAAGTTTGAATTGAAAATAATTAAAGATCACATGTTAAATATTACACACATGCACATTATAATAAAGTCTAAAAAAAATTAGTGTTTCATGATGTACACATTCAGATTTCACCATAAATTCACACGGCTCACAATGAAATGACTATTTTGTCATACTAAAACAAAACCAAAAAACTTGGCTTAGGGCAATACAATCTTTTTTATTATATCAATTTATCATTAGTATATTAATCAAGGACACCTCAATCATAGCATATTGTTAATACGCAGTAAAATTACTAAACATGACCATTTAGGGGTAATTTTATTTATAAAAAAAACCTTTGAGCAACACTATATATACATATATTTTCAAACTTGTATATTTTTTAAAAAATAATTAAATATTATTTTTGTTTATATCAAGGATTGAATTTAATACTAGTACACAACATGAAGGGTCGACTCAAAACTCAACCAACTCAGGGCTTGAACTAGTACAAATTTAAGGGAAAATAGTGGAGGGATTGACCTAGCTTGACCCAGTAAAAACATGAGTCAACCCATGACCCAAGGTTGAGACCCATGTAAAGAACCCACTAGCTTTTTTCTAAATTTTTATGGTCAAAATGATATCATTTTAATATTTTTTGAAGTGGACCCTATTGACATGTGAATGAGACATTAATCTGCGTCACTCGCGAGTTATATTCTAGAACCAAGATAATAACTATTTTTATCATTGTATTTGTTATCTATATAAGTTTGGAATCAAAAGTTTTCCATGTTGATATTTTAAAAATAAAAAAATATTATATTTGAAAACATGACATCATTTTATTTTCGTGTGCTTGACTTTTCAACTAACAGAGTTTTAATTTTTCATTATCGTTTGTTTTTTATGTTCCGAAATTGTAATCAAACGTTACCCTAAAAAATAGTGATGTTTTTGCTATCCATCAACTTTATTCTACCTAGTAATTCAACATAATGCATTTCAATAAATATATTATGCAACGGCGATCGAAGTAAATTAAGATGATGTTTTTAAATTATATTCCGAACGTGCTCTAAGAAGGTGTAAGGTAACTGGAACATCAAACGAAAAATAATAACGAGGTACAGTCCAGCATGATAATTGAAAAAATACAAAATAAATAGACGTAGAGAGTACATGCACATCCAAAACGACGGAAAGGAACAAAATACAAGGTAGAAGAAGGCGAGAGTTAAACTACAGAGGGCAGAGAGAAACGTATGATCGAAGTGTTCAGAGCTTCAGACATGAGCAAACTAGATTCTCCAGATTCCTTTGAAATTTAAGAATGGCATATCATGACATGACCACTGATTACCATCAGCAACTTCGACCACGCGCGTCAATTACACAGCCAAACTACCTCTTGACTTCCCAACCATACCAAAACTCGCCCTCAATCTCCAACATTCAACAAGCCAAGTCAGTCAATCCCCTCTAACTAAGGGTCATCTTTCTTTTCTTTTTAAAACAACAGGACAATGACTGGCTCCTTCCTTAGGAAGTTGCCTCCTAGCGTAGGCAAGCAGACTAGAAAAGCATCACTCATTATTGTTGTATCCCTTTTCCTCAAGTTTTCTCTTTACAACAATACCCTCTTGGAGATTTCCATCCAATCGCATTGTTAACTCGCTTTTGTTATTCTCTTCTCTACAATCTCTCTATTTCCTGAAGCGATCATCTTGCTCTTCATACTTCATTCAGCCGAGGAGCGGGTGAGTTTTATGTTTTTCACTCACTGATTAAGTTTTACTCTTCCCCACTTCTTGTTTAGTCCTTTTCTCTGGATTTTCATTTTGATCATGTTTTTGGAGAGATGATTTTTCTTTCTTTTTGTTTTTCCAAAGAATCTCGAGTGCCCTTTGAGTTGCATTGAACAGTGATGGAGCCTGGTAGCGTGGATAGAGACACAACCCAACAGCCCCCTGCCGATCCTCTCCCTTTTGCTAGAAGGTATTTTCTTGATTCCTTCTTCTCCATTGTCTGGTTTCTTAGAGAATGCCTTTAAAAAAGAAAGAAAAAAGAGTTTTTTTTTCTTCGAACAGTAAATGGGTTACTGACTATTCTTTCGTTCATGTAGTTTTGTGTTTTCTACACAGATTTTTTTTTTTTATGTTTTTCTGTGTCGGGATACCTTTTTTTTTTCCCTCGCAGTTATCAACTGGAGGCTTTGGAGAAGGCGTTAAAGCAGAACACGATTGTCTTTTTGGAGACTGGTTCTGGCAAGACTTTGATTGCCACCATGCTACTGCGCAGTTACGCCCATCTTCTTCGCAAGCCTTCACGTTTTATTGCTGTTTTCCTGGTTCCTGAAGTTCTCCTGGCTAGCCAAGTATGACAGATTAAGTTCCTTTCTCCTCTGCATGTATGTGTGTGTATGTTATGTGGGATTTATGTTAATCCATTTACTTAGCAACAGTACAACAATTCAATTTAAAAGTTTTATTTGTCTGCTGCTGAAATTCATAACAAGAGGACTAAATATTGGAGATGTTAGGAATCGCCAGCGAAGACGTTTTTTTTTTGTTTTTTTTATAACTTTATGAGTTGTACACAACTTGCCTTGTACATGTACAGTGTTCTGAAAATGCCATGTCGTTGCTAAAGGCCTAAAGCTGAATTTGAAAAAAATATTTTATCTGGCAGTCGAAACTTTCGCAATGCAATGAAATTTCCCCAACTATTTTTAAGATACTTCAGCAAATACTTCGGGTGTAGCTTACTCAACTTTTTTTTCAAGTTACAAACTGAAACTTGGCGAGTTGATATCGAAGCCAGAGTTCCATCAAAGGTTTAAAAAATGAGAGAATGAATGGAATTTTCTTCACAAGTTTAAAGTTGATGATGATTTTGAGGTAGTTGGATATGAATAATGAAAGTAAAATTCAGAAAAGTGAACTTTGTTTTTTGTGTCTTCGTTCTTGCTGCCCTCCATGATTACTAGCAAGCTGGAGCTGTGAGAATGCATACAGACATGAATGTGGGCGTGTACTGGGGAGATATGGGAGTTGACTTCTGGGATGCTGCTACATGGAAGCAGGAAATACTCAAACATGAGGTAAGCTACTTAATTGATTATCTTTTTTTTTAATCTCTGTTTTCTTTGTAATCATTTGCATCTGTTAGCCTCATCTTATGTTTTTAACTTCCGAGTTTTCACCTGTTTGTCCCCATGTTTCAAAGACTTACTTAAGAGTTTGTCCTCAATTGGCCAGCTGTTTTTTTAATATCCAAAAGGGGGAAACATTCTGGACTACAACATTCAGAACATACTCTGAGAGGCCCAAAATAAAGAAAAAAATAAATCTGTTTTCAATGTTTATTGATTAGCATTCTAGTGTTGCTCGTAGTGGATGTGGTTTATACTTTCTCTAGTTATAGTATTCAAATGGTGATTTTGGAAGGCTTTTATATATCATTTCTTGTTTTAGGACTTGGTTTTTATATTTCTCAGTGTTGTAGCTTTTAAACCTGAGAAATTTGATGGATTTATTTTAGGACTTGATTTTTTATATTTTTCAATGTTGTCGCTTTTAAACCTGAGAGATTTGAAGAAATATGATGAAGGTAGCCCTGATCTAGTGTTTAACATGTATCTGGAATTTTATCAGGAATTCTGGTTCTTCTTCAATAATATCAAGTGGTAGCTTTCCTTTGAAAAATTGCATGATATATCTTTGATTTTCTGACATAAAATTAATTATCCATCAATGACTTCATTTCAGTTGTTGTCAACTTGCTGCTTAGCCATTTCTCCTCTGATTTTATTTCTTTTAAAATTTTCTTCACAATCATCCTCTTCCTTACTGCAGCAGATTTTTGTAGTTTGCCAATGTTACCAGCATATGGCTCATGCAATGGACAATAACCTTTGGATTAATATGTATAGGTGCTTGTTATGACACATCAAATTTTTCTGAACGGCTTGAGGCAGGGCTATTTCAAGCTAGACTTGATAAAGGTGTTGATATTCGATGAATGTCATCATGCCAGGGGCAAACACCCTTATGCATGCATCATGACGGTGAGCTATCTCTCACCCCTCTGTTCTACCCGTTTATTAAATTTTATTCTGCTGTATCACGATGATTTACCTTTGATTCATAATAACACTAGTTGAAGTGATATTTGTTTTTTCAGGGAAAAGTTTCTAAAGTTCTTTTGTTTTCCCTGTTTTATGAGAAATGAACCCTGCTCAATTAGAGTTTCAAGCATTTTTTTTGTTGTCCATTGTGTGAAGATCTGTGTGGATTAGGTAGAAGAAACTAGCAAGGGTGTCGGATTCAAGAAGAATAACCTGATTTTCTGCAGGTTTTTTGATGGAATTCTGCAATTATATTAAATACATGCAGGCATTTCTAAGCATCCTATGAAGTCTACTAGCTGTTGCGAGAACCAAACATACCATCTTTCTTAATTATTGATGAGAAAATTCGAAGCTAAAATAAATATGAATAGATTTAAGAGAAAGTTATAAACACCTGTACAATAATATGTTGGGTGCCAGTCACAAGGGTGGTTTAGTTGGACGCAAAGTTTTGTAGTTAGTTTAGGTCATATTATTTATTAAACTAATGTGTATTAAGTCACCATTTATGTTTACTTACAGCCACAAAATATTATGCTTGAAGTCAATGTTGTACAGTGAATATCCTGCTAAATTTGAAAGATTTACATTTGCAGGAGTTCTTTCATCGTGAGTTAGGGTCTGGTCACCATGATCTTCCTAGGATTTTTGGGATGACGGCCTCTCTCATAAAGTCAAAGGGTATGCTTCAGCAATAGATCATATTGTTTGCTTGATACTTGCATTTTACACTATTTCACTTGATGTAAGATTTACCTTTTTTTCTTGCTTTTTGTTAAAGGTGCAAACTCAGAATCATACAGGCAGCAGATTTGTGAACTTGAGAATATTATGAATTCAAAGGTTGCTTCTAGCTTCTTTTTAAGAATATTTACGTTGGTTTCTTCCCATATGCTTGGTCACCATAATACTTATTTACACTAAAGCCATGAGTTGTTTGTTGTAAAATCCTCAAGGTCCCCTTTTCATAAAAAAATGTGTCTTAGGTCTGGCCAATGGATCTCTTCATTTTAAAGGAGTTTTTCATCAGATCATTGTTAGTGATTTATTGGGAATGGTCAATGAAACAATTCAGTTGAAAGGAGTAATGCTGTGCATAACCTTTAAGGAGTTCACTTAGTTCCACATTTCTTGTATAAGAAAGATTACTTTTCCTTGGTGCTTTTGGTGTTCTCTTGGTGCACTTAGACTGTCATTCACGGGGAAAAACACCTAAATGATGCATCATATATTAATTCTCTGACCTTACGATAATCTTTCATACCCATCCTTTCACGTACAAGATTCTATTATCAGCACTGCTTTCTTTTTATTTGGATATTGAATTGATTTTTCACATTCCTATTTGAAATTATTATGTATATCATCTCCTTTTGCTTTCGGGTGACTTCTACACATTTAAATGACCCCACACGGCACATTTCAATTGCACTCAGCTAATATCCATAACATTTTCCCTTCCTTGCTCAAAATTTCTTGAAAATGATATCTTGGGTACATGCTGTACAGCTCATTATATGTTACCGGGTTTAGGCAAGCTGGAGGAACCCCACAGCCTTCCATTGGATCTAGAAAATCCATGATCTTTGCCCTTTTATTTTCTGTATATATTTGGGTTCAGGGGAAATATAAGAATACTTATGTAGCTTTAGCTTAGAACATCATTTCTACATGTTCAGCAAATAGACTTAGTCATTGCTAGATTGTTATGTTCCAGATCACTCTGTTGCACGTGAATTTGTTTTATTCTTCAATAATTTGTTTATGATAACATTTCTTGTATTGAAGGTACACACTTGTGATAGTGAGACTGTGCTTGCCAAATTTATACCATTCTCAACACCAAAATTCTTAGTTTATGAGCACATGAAGATACCTGATGATGTATATGCTTACTTGAAAAAAGAATTGGGGAATTTAAAAGCAAAGGTGTGTACTTTCTTTATTGCAAGTTTGGATGGGATGCCGGTGGCTTCTGTGATTTTATTGTTGGTCGATTTACTTTTTTTCAGCATGAATTATTTCTCGAGAAATTGGATCTCAGTGAGCCTGCTGCAGAATCTGTATGCAGTAAAATATCAAAAGTACATTCACATTTGATGTTTTGTTTAGGGGAACTTGGTGTTTGGTTGGCTTCACAGGTATTTTCTAAGTCTGCAATCCTCATGTACCTGACTGTCATTGCACTGATATCCGGGTAGTTAAAATCATTTAATGTGTTTTGATGAAACAGGCTGCACAGTTCTTATCACACTCTGATTCTGATAGTGACTTCATTGCATGGGGTCGAGTAGACGTGGCTGGTGAGACAATTGTTAAGAAGTTTTGCTGGGATGCCTCATTGGTGATTTCTAATTTCTTTTCAGCTGGTACTTTTTCTAACTTGGCAAGAGAATTTGTGGAGATTTTAACTGCTGATTCTCTTCTTACTTTTCTTGTTTTTCTTTTTCTTTATTGTATTGAACATCGTCTAGAATGCTGTATTGGTGACAACATCGAGGCTGATGTGGGTGCGGGGCATATAACTGAAAAAGTCCTCTGCCTTATCAAGTCACTTCTTCTGTACAGGTTGGTGCAGAACTGTGTATGCATCCTCAATTACCTTCATCAGATATAATTTGAGTAGCTGGATCCATCTTATATAAGTCTGTATGTTTGAAAGAAGATTGGGAATGGTTCTAGTTTCTGAAGTCCTCTGGAAATGTTCTTATTTGCATATAAAAGATCAAAACAAATGAAAAGTTGCACATTGTGGTCTGAGTCTTTTAATGAGTTTATACAAGAGCTTGCCTGTTCCCATTGATGAGCAGTTCTTAATTGTTCAAACTAAATGCTCATGAGATAATTCGACTGCACAAGGACTATTCATTAAACTGCTGTATGCATACAACATATTCTGACTAAATAAATCCTCAAATTAATATTTTGGTCACTTTTACACCAGCTAGTGTGTTGATGAGTTTCCTTTGTGCATTTAATAACAGGGATTTAAGGGACATGAGATGTATAGTCTTTGTGGAAAGGGTCATTACTGCTGTTGTCCTTGAATCTCTATTGAGGGAGTTGCTTCCTAAACATGGTGGCTGGAAGACTAAATACATAGCAGGAAATAATTCAGGGTTGCAATCCCAGACACGCCAAATGCAAAATGAAATTATGGAAGAATTTCGTAAAGGCATGGTATGCAATTCCTCCTCTCTGGATCCAAAATAATATATTCATGATATTGTCCGGGTTGAAATGAGTAAAATCACATGCTTTCAGGTGAACATCATTGTTGCAACATCAATCCTTGAGGAAGGATTAGATGTACAAAGTTGCAACTTGGTGATTAGATTTGATCCTCCAGCCTCAGTCAGCAGTTTCATACAGTCCCGAGGTCGTGCTAGGATGCAGAATTCAGACTACTTACTAATGGTGAACAGGTAATGTTCCAGTGACTCTTATTGTACACAGTAACAACGAGTATTGCTAGTGAATATGAATAGCTTCTTTTGTTCATTTTACTGAGAATTTATGTTATCATTAGTGTTTGATCTCTCACACTTTTTTTGGCAACCGTAGAGAGGATTTGGCCACACATGCTCGACTAGAGAACTATCTTTCTAGCAGTGACATAATGAGAAGGGAGTCCCTGGGCCACAATTCCACTCCTTGTTCAGCTCTGCAGTTTGAAGAGGAGTTCTACTGTGTTGAAGGCACGGGGGCAGTTGTAACTCTTAGTTCAAGCATCAGTTTGATATGCTTCTATTGCTCACGTCTTCCTTCCGATGGGTGAGTTATCGGTATTCTTAATTGCGAAGATACAGCTAAGCTAAGCTCTTAATAATTTATTATATAGCTGGTCAAAAGCTTGTATTGTACCATTGTTGCTTACACACTCCACACCACCCGCCCCCTCTTCTCTTTTTTGGTATGGGGCGGGGGTTGTATTTTTTGTAGGTATTTTAAACCAGCTCACAGATATATTATAGACAAGGAGATGATGACTTGCACACTACATCTTCCAAAAAGCTCTCCTATACAAGATATTTGTGTGGAGGGAAATATTAAAAATCTGAAACAGAAGGCATGTCTTGAAGCATGCAAGCAACTCCATTTAACTGGTGCTTTAACAGACAATCTTGTTCCTGATATCGTCGAGGAAGAAGCTGTAGCTCAAGAAGTTGGTAATTGCTGTTTGCAACCTTTCTATTATTGGTTTGGGCGTTTTATACTTTCAAAGCACTATCTACACTTTAAAAAAAAGTCATTTTTTACTTCAGTTCTCTTTAAACATTTTAGTCTTGTAATTGTTTATTTTATAGGGAATGAACGGTATGATGATGACCAACCCATTTATTTTCCACCTGAGCTGGTCAGTCAAGGCCCACAGAATTTGAAGACCAAGTACCACTGCTACTTAATTGAATTGAATCAGAAATTTGATTATGATGTTCCTGTCCATGATATTGTGCTTGTCATGAAGACTGAGCTTGAATCTGATGTCTTAATTAGCATGGGTTTTGACTTAGAAGTTGAGAGAGGAAAATTGGCAGTGAACTTGAGGTATATTGGAGATATTTATCTTGATCAAGTGCCGGTATGTCATCCTGTTTTCTTCTTTTCTTGTCTCAGGTGTAATATGTGATGGAAAATTACGTAATGTATTGTATTTTCCTCATTTCCATTTTTTGTTTGATTGTCAGGTTCTCTTATGTAGGAGGTTTCAGATTACGCTTTTCAAAGTTCTTATAGATCGTGATGTGAACAAATTAGAAGAGCTCTTAAAAGGATTAGAGTTAGGGACAGGTTTTGTGGACTATTTTCTACTTCCGGCTACCAGGTCACGGTCACAACCTTCCATTGATTGGGCACCTATTAGTTCTGTTCTGTTTTCATGTAATTACGAGGACCACTTCAACTGTTCTTGGAAGGAAAATGCCCATGTTGTCCATACCAAAGGTGGTCCGGTTTGCATATGCGCGCTTCAGAATTCCTTGGTCTGCACCCCCCACAATGGTAGTCTCTATTGCATTACGGGTGTTTCCGAGGATTTGAATGGAATGTCGCTTTTCAAGCAGAGGGATGGAGTTCCAATCACTTACAAGGAGCACTATGCAAAGCGGTATTGCTCTTTGATTTTTCATCGTTATCATGCTATATGATTTATTTTTGTAGCCCTATGTGTGACTTTAAACTCACACTTGATTACAGGCATAGCATCCAATTGTGTTTTGATCAAGAACCGTTACTTAAAGGGAGACGTATTTTAGCAGCACAAAATTTTCTTATCAGATGCAGAAAACAAAAGGAGAAAGGTCTTGTTTTCTTGTCTTGTCTTGTCTTGCCATGGACTATCAAGCCACTTCCTTTAGGACATGAAAACTATGATACCACGATAGAAAAATTTCAGCCTTTTCTGTTCTTTTAAAGATTGTAAAATAAGCAGAAACATCACCGGTTTAAAATATGTTTTACTAATATTTTTTTCCTGTCAATACAACACAAAAGCATGTTAAAATAATGAATTAATTAAACCGGTGTAGTAAAATGGACTGAATTATAACACGATGGCCTGGTCTTGCCAAGAACCTTTCAAGATCTGGTCCTCTCTCTCTATCTTAAGTGTTTTATGCTACAAAATAAATCAAGGGGAAATTGGGTTGCCAGTTTAGGCCATCTGGATATGGAATCCAGATCCTTTTATTTTATTTTATTTCTTACAGTATGTGTGATAACTATACTGTATTTACATTATTAATGATATTTGTTTATGGGCATGACAGAATCGAAGAATGTACATGCAGAGTTGCCTCCTGAACTTTGTGACATAATTTTATCTCCATTCTCAATCAGCACTCTTTATTCTTATACATATATCCCATCACTAATGCATCGACTAGAGTCTCTGCTTGTTGCTGTCAACTTAAAGAAGATGTATGCGGATCATTGCATGCAAGATGTTGATATTCCAGTGATGAAGGTAATTTATTCTGGCTCTAATTATGCGAAATGTTTTTTTTTTGGAATTACACTGACCAGAATTTATTATATGGTAGGTATTGGAAGCAATTACTACAAAGAAGTGCCAAGAGAAATTTCATTTGGAATCCTTAGAAACTCTTGGAGATTCTTTTCTTAAATATGCTGCAAGCCAGCATCTATTTAAACTTTATCAAAATCATCATGAGGGCCTTCTTAGTATAAAGAAGCAAAAAATTATTTCTAATGCTGCACTCTGTAGACGTGGATGTGACCACAAACTTCCGGTAGTCTTTCCTTCGAGAAAAAAATTCAAATGATTTTACTTGACCAACAGAAATATTTAGTACCAGGTTCATTTGATTAATCTTCCCTCATTTGATTGAATTATAGGGGTTTATCCGCAGTGAACCTTTCAATCCAAAACTCTGGATGGTTCCTGGTGACAAGTGTGGAAGTGATTTTTTAAGTGAGGAGCCACTTTCTGAGTGCAGAAAAATTTACATCAGGGGAAGAAGAGAGATGAAAAGTAAGAAAGTTGCTGATGTTGTTGAGGCACTCATTGGGGCATACCTTGGTGCTGGTGGTGAAGTACAGGCCTTGTTGTTCATGGATTGGATTGGTATAAAAGTGGATTTCACCATTGTACCGTATGAGAGGCACTTCCAATTGCAGGCAGAGAAGTTTGTTAACGTTCGCTACTTAGAGTCACTGTTAAACTATTCATTTCGTGACCCTTCTCTGTTAGTAGAGGCATTGACCCATGGTTCTTACATGCTTCCTGAGATCCCAAGATGCTATCAGGTAATTTTATCCATAGTTATGATAACATTTATGCTGATTATGAAAATATAATGATATAACACTACAGAGTGCACACAGATATTCTCTCTTTTCGAAGATTGCTTTAGTTTCTGTGATTCTTTTTGTAAATGCTGGTTTTTGGTGATCTTCACTTCAACGTGTCTAACTGTTGTTCAGCGACTGGAATTTCTTGGAGACGCTGTGCTAGATTATCTCATCACGATGCATTTGTACAAGGAATATCCCGGGATGTCACCAGGACTGCTAACTGACTTGAGGTCTGCTTCTGTAAACAATGACTGTTATGCACAATCAGTCATTAAGGGAGGCTTGCACAAACACATTCTTCATAACTCACAAGCCCTTCACAAGCATATAGTCGACACTGCTAAAAATTTTCAGAAAACTTCTTTGGCATCAACATTCGGATGGGAATCTGAGACATCATTCCCCAAGGTTAGTACCAAACACATTAAAGTGAAATATGCTTGCTGTAAAGCTCTTCGGTTTTGCACATGTTATTTGATTTAACATCAATTATTTTTCCTCTATTTATTCTTGTTTTTGCTGTCATTTTATGTTGAAGTTAGCTATATTGTCAATTATGTTAAACCGCTCCTTCATGTGTTGGCAAACTTTGTCAAGTTGTGTAACATGCAATTGATAATTCATGGGCAGTCAGAATTCAGCATTATTACTGTATTGAAAAATGAAAAAGCTAACTAGCAGATAACAAATTCAAATTCTAATCTCATTTTATACCTGTATGGTTGCTAATCATAACAGGTGCTTGGAGATGTTATAGAGTCTCTAGCAGGGGCGATTCTTGTAGATTCAGGATACAACAAGGAGATAGTCTTTCAAAGTATAAGACCACTTTTGGAGCCTCTGATTACGCCTGAGACAGTAAGAATCCATCCTGCAAGAGAATTGACCGAATTGTGTCAAAAGCAATCCTTTGATTACAAGAAATCTCTTTCCCACAACGGCATGAATGCTTCCTTTACAATAGTGGTTGAGGCTAATGGTGAGATATTCAAACATACAGCTACAGCTGCAGATAAGAAGACAGCCAAAAAATTAGCTTCCAGAGAAGTCTTGAAGTCCCTGAAGTTATTGGCGTCTAGTAGTACCACAAGCAAAATTGATTAAACCATCTCTTATTGGGAATCTTGAGTTTGCATCAAGATGGATGTCTGCTTTGTATAGGTGTGTGACTATATAGTAGCATGTATATTTCATGTTAGGAAAAGTGTATTCGTGTAGAGATTTATACACAAGAGCCTTACAAACAGTTTGACAAGTGCTGTATGATGCGTTCACTCGCCATTCAAGTAACTTGCAGAAACATTGCATTAATGCTATTTCTACTTCATGATGTTTTGAAATTTTGGTATTTGGAGAGACAAATAATGTATGTCGTGACAAGGAATCATCTCATCTAAAAACTTAAAGCTGTTAGGTGAGGTTCCAGAATAATATGATTTATATTATTCTCTAACATGTCTATCGAAAGTAGTGATGGTGGTTATCATAAGCAATTGTGTCGTGCTTTGGAAGATGCATCGGCATTGGACTTGTGTGCATGTTTCTTGAATTTGTTCTAGGTGAACCGTGATCGATCATTCGTGAGAGTTCATGCATTTGTCCTAATGAAAGGAAAATGAAATGCTTCGTATTCCAGCAACTTTATTATATTCTAGGATGTATGTGCATGGATTTGGGTTATCAAGGCTGCACCATCTGTATTTTATACGAACCAGCATGCGTGTTAGAGCTGCAGTGGATCCAGTGCTCGAGTCGCCTAGTGGAACCATTGCTATTTCCATTAAGATCACCTGGCTTTCATTGAAAAGGGCAGTAATGCTCTTGCAACAGCAGAGCGCAAACATGGCGGCTTCCAGACGAATTCTTCCGCAAGTGACACGTTCAGGTTATTGACGAGTCGATCTAAACGTGGATGCCTTTAGTCAACCAGGTCGACACGCATTAAACTGAGCTGTGCCGGTATGTCGTTGAAAGATGCTCTTCAACTTTTAACTTCAAAATCTATGCCTCTCGCCCTGTTTAAACTTCGACCTGACAAAACAGAGGGCCATTATTTATTTATTTTTTCTTCAAAGAAAGAAAAAGCAAAACATACTGCTATTCAAGAAGGTTCCAGGGTGTGAGCAATTGCATGTGGTTATGGTTTTATGCTGTTTTGGATAGTGTGGTTTGGTCATGTTTGAATTTATTTGTTCTGGGATGGATTATGGGATGACTGATTTATGGGAAAACGAAGGGATGAGTGTAATTTTCTGCGCTGCTTTGTCATGCACAGGGGGCATTTTTCTACCATTTTGATGTAAGTGGATCCCATTTAGCACTCAGCACACGCCCACCAATTTTTGTGTGCTGACTGTTCCATCATCGTCTATGTGCTCTCCAGAAATGGATGTTTTTGTTGGTGCTGGAGTGGATGGATGGATGTGGACTGCTGCTCTGTTGGACCTTGATTCTATGGAGAGTTTATTGAAAATACTAAAAACAATTTTGGCTATTTGAATGGTAACATGGAAATAATGTTATGCTAATCTTGTTCTTCATCTGTTAACCCTGTGTAGCTCGTGTTTCTTTGCAAGCTTACTCAGCAAAATGGTTTCTTGCAAACTACCGTTTGTTGTATGAAATCTTATCTTTTATATTGTCGTCTGTGAGAATCTGATTCAAGAAAGTTCAGATTATCATCTTACCTACCCTTGTTTATTCAAGCATCTGTTTATCTATTAAATAATTAAATCATTTTCTACCCAGATACCACGTTCCCCTGTTGGTTTATGGAGTTCTTTCTCAGAATAAACATGAGACTAAAATAAAGGCGGATTGGTAAACACTCCTTCAAAAGAATTGATGAATAGTTCTTAGCTTTTCATCAATTTTATAGTTTGTCTATCTCTTACAGTAATGTGCAGGCATAACTGAATCTGATGCCAGTTCAATGTATAAAATTACAACCTACACTTTCGGAGAAGCTGCGGTTGGATTGAAAGGACACATATAGCAATACAAGCAACTCAACTAGAAAAACACAGGAAAAGGGGGTGGCAGCTTTTGCTATCACTTGTTTCTAACCAAAATATAGAGATTTGTTGACAAGGCAATTGTGCTTGTTGTTACAGCTAGGATTATCATCACTGTCGCCGCGATCTTATCTCGTGTCGTTGATATGCTGTGAACATCCCTGTAATTCATGAGAAGAGAGAGGGGATTTTATTGTGCAAAACTGTCAAATTTATACTGCAAAATATCAATTTAGGAAGGACAGATCAGTACCTTAACACAATAGCACCTGGGAAAATGAAGGCAAGACACACTGCTGAGGTTGATCCCATGAACTGAAAGAAGTACCATATATTTGGGATTGCAATTGCTGCCAGGTAAGCGAAAACTAGTAATACAAGAGTGAGGGGCACAAATCTGATGGAATCATTTTCTAAAAGAGGCTTCTTAGGGAAAAGAAGTTCATCAATGTTTGCCCTCAATGAGAAGTTCAAGAGGGGAAACGCCAGCATGAGGTGAAAGGCATAGCTAAGTCTGACTGTGTCATTGAGTAATGCACCGATTGCTGTATCAGAACTCTGGTCAAAATTGACGAGTATGTCGGCCACGATTGATTCCCCAAACAAAAGATACCCAAAAATCCCTGTGGTGAAGTAGATTCCAGCACAAAGTAAGAGGGACATTCTGACTGCTGAAATCATATCAGAAGGTTTCCCGAGCTCGGAACTTATTGGATGAACTGCACGCATTCAACGAAGGAACTTGAGAGAAAGAATAGGCAAACAATAACATGTTACAGTCTTTTGACTATATAAATTAAGATATCAAAAAGCATTCTCACCATTAAAATGAAATGTGAAGGCTGTCACAATCACGGGAACTGCAGTGAAAAGGTTGAGGAAGGAAGTCTTATTATCTAGATGGGGCAGTAATCTCGGAGTTTTGGTTTTCCCTTCAATTAGTGCATGGATTGCCATCACTGAACATATGCCAACAAATACTACTGCGAGGAGGACTGATATAGCTGAACTGAACCTCAATGATTCTGGAAAAAAACAAGCCAACCAAAGTGAACAAACGTTTTCCACTACTTTTGCTAATAGCAATTCCCAAAATTCAGCAGTTATCTTCTTGCCAGTTTCTTTTTAAAGAAAAATTCTTCTGAAAAGTAAATTGAAATTTTTCTAGGAGGGATTGACAAGGATGTGGCTAGAAGCAAGAAACATCACGGACTCCTCCGCAAGGAAGCTCAAAAGGGAGCGGGAAAAAAAAATCATTTAGCCAGCTAGCCTAATAGATAGTCTACCGTCAGGGAAAGGAAAACCTTAAAATTTATCCAATCAAAAACTAACCGAGTAGAATCTTCACCCCTCTCTATTTTCAGAAAAGGAAAAATATGTATGGCTTTGCTTTCTTGTTTCCTTTTGTTTGTTTACTCCTGTCAGCCACGGTGAGCTCTGAAAGATTTCCTGAGCATTAAATGTTCAATATTTTCCTTGGATTCTCTATCCTCAAAGATTTCCTGAGTCTTTCCTGTTGTTATGTAGAACTGATTATCATAACCGGAGTTTCAAATTTGATAATTGAATTCCGATAGGATTGAAATGAAAGGCTCCGCTACAGATGTCCAGGGACCTTGTTTTGTATCTTCTGCTTCCATTAACAAGTTTCAAGATCAAAGATAAAAGCTCCTAATTCTAAATGCAACTCCGCATCTCCATATACCTACTTACAGAAACTGTCCAATATCTATAACTGTGGATCTCCACCCAAAACATACTCATGTCTCCTTATTCTCATCATGATCCTCGTATAAACTATTTTTTCTCCAGATGTTGATTCATAGTAATAGTGAAATTAGAACTTGAACAACGTAGATTTAAGATAACTACGTCTAGAATATATCATCAATGCTCTAGTCGGCTGGGAACAAGGATGAATAAAAAATAAAAGAAGGCTGAAAATTAAACCTACCTACACGCCTGATCAGAACCAGAGGAAGCATAACAAGGATAACAACGAAGAGGAGAGCAAAAGCACGGGAATTCCACCAGTGGAATCCAAACCATTCTTGCAACACGCCCAAGTGTATTGATCCATCATGAAAATTCCCTGAAAGTACATCCCCTGACAAAAAAATGGCAATTAAATTTCATGAACTAATTGAAGAACTGTTCATTCTTCAAATTCAAGTGCAGAGAGCCTAATTAACAGGGCTGATAAACAAGTCCCAGTATTGATAACTTCCCTAATTTAAAAAAACATAAAATCCAACAACCAAGTTCCATGCACGAGCGAGCGAGCGCACGCGCACACTTACCAATGATAATCAAATAAATGATCAAGCACCCAAGATTAGTGATTATGACACATATTTGTACAGCCACGGATCCTACCCTCCCAAAAACCTCCCTCATGACACCAGCATATGTTGTTGACTCCCCGGATTGTGTATACCTCAGCAAGAACTCCACAGAAAAATCAACCAGCCATGCAATAATCATAATCAGCACTAGAGCAGGTATTGCACCTATCACCTTAAGTGTGGCAGGTATGGACATAATTCCTGCTCCTATTATACTAGTTGACACGTTGAACACTGCTCCATGTACCGATGCACGCTTCTCCCCCTGCTTCTTTTCCGGCAGAAGCGGAGCATGTTTTCCGGTGGAAGGCGACATTACGGGAGCATGAACAAGAAGGATTTTTTTGAATAAGTTGTCTTGTTGTTCATGATTAAGTTTTAAATGCGAGTATTAAAGGTAAACCTGGGGTGAATCATGTGATGGTTAAATGACCAAAGTGACATTGATAGAGGTGGAATATGATTGGTTAGGGGAAGAGTAAGATTGGGATGACAAAGACAATGGCGTCGGAGTTTCGGAGCAGAATAGGACAGGTTGGAATATGGGGTCATATGATTGGAGAGAATGATGAATGTGGACACAAAACGTGTCTAGATTTAAGTGAACCTGGACCCCAAAACAGGTCATGTTCTTGGTCTCCGATACTGTTTTTAGGCCACCACCGGCATGCTGAGCTAAAATACCATGATACTTTCTCTCGGATGCGACGACAAGTTAACGAGATTGTCTGAGCTTCTATGGTTGTTTGTCTTTTCCCAGATCAAAACATTTTTAAACATTTAAAGTAAATGATAATCTATTTAAAACCGAAAATGTCTATCTACATGACGTCTTGATGAATGCCGTCAAAAACTTGTTAGTCAAATGCAATAACTTTAAAGAAGCCGTGATAGCTTCTTCTTCTTGCATTTCTCTTTCTAATGTTCTTGAATGATCGGTAATTTTAATATATTTTTGAATAAAAATTATTTTAAAAAATAATTTCAGTAAACTTCCTAAACAAGTTAACTCGAGAAGATCTTAAAATGATCTATCTTCAGATGGCTTCTCATAATTCCAATTCTGATTCTGATTATAAAAAATCCACTCATCTCATAATTGAATATAATTCCATTTATGAAAGATGAAAGAACAGTCTCAGCCTAAAACATGTTATGGAAGAAAAAATAAATATGTAGTTCTGACCTTGAAGCGAGCAAGCAACATAGCTGATACGGACAACTGACCTCGTTTGTATAGATGTAGGCTTTTATGGACTAAAATCCTTTTTTTCAGCTTGACCTTCGGAGCCGACACTGGACCATTAATCTGGGCCTCATTAGCTTTCTTAGCCCATATAGGCCTGTTCTAAATTTTCTACATGGACGCGGGTATAAGTTTGAATTTGTGACATGTGACAACCCAGTTCGAAGCCCAGTCGAACAGCTGCCTGCTGAGAATGTGGTCTTAAGATTGTATTCGAGTTTTCAGTGGAGGTTTTTTTGCGTGGAATTGTTTTTAGTGTATTTCACTAAAAGTTATTTTTAAACAATAAACTATTAGTAAACAAAATTATATAATCAATCCTACATGCCATGATAAATTCTTAATAAACAGTAAAAAATTATATATGTAAATATATATATATATATATATATATATATTGATTTAGTTTAATTATTTTCATTAAAAAAATGCTTTTAAAATACAGATTAAGTGTTATTTTAAATATATTCTTAACAATGTATTCTCTTTCTTGTAATCTTATTGGTCATAATGTCACCAATAACAATACTCTTTAAATAAACACCTTTACAATGATTTTTATTAAATAAATACCTAAATTTTATTTAATTAAATATTTATTTCAGATTAAGAGTGGTTTTTTAATTATTATTTTTACCAAGCAGCAATTATGATATAAGTGACCTGTTTAATATTTTAACGAAGAGGTTTAATGCAGGTTTAAGAGTACGATAAAGATAATTTTTTAATATGTTTTTTTTAAAATGCACCATTTAATATTTTTGATATTAAAAAAATACAAAATTATTAAAAATAATATAGAATAAATAATTTTTAATAAAAATAAAAATATTTTTACAATATCAAACTCAATGCCAAATAGTTTATTTTAAAATATAGTTGAGATTGTTTTTAAAAAAAAAATTGTTTAAAAATATAGTAAAATAATATTTTTTTTATTTAAAAAAAAATATTTGTGATATTAATATATAAAAATAATTTAAAAATATTAAAATTTTTAATTTAAAATAAAAAAAATAAAAAACTTTCAAGTTTTTTCTAAAATATTTTTAAAACCAGCTGTCTTATGATAGCTGGTCAAACATTTACCGGTAAATAAAAAACTTATATTGGAATTTTAATGGAAATGTAGGTCAATATAGAAATAACTAAAACCATAAGGCCTGAAGTGAAACATTTTAGAAATCACAAGGAGTGAATATGCCATCTGTTTTCTCTTTCCGCTTCATGACAAATTTCATTTATCATCATCGTTCTCTATTAACTTTAACGGATTTTTCTTTAAGTCTCCATTTCGATTGACATTTTCCTCACCGTCCGCCGATCATATTAACAATAAAACCAATACAAAAAGAAAAGGAAAGTGAGAGCGAGAGAGAGAGGCCGCTGAGAAAGTAGAAGAATGGATTTGGTAGCGAAAGGAGATGATCTCGAGAAGAAAGCAGAGAAGAAATTGAACGGTTGGGGTTTTTTCGGTTCCAAACATGAAGACGCCGCCGATCTATTCGACAAAGCTGCCAACAACTTCAAGCTCGCTAAATCCTGTATCCTTTCTATCCCCATTTCCTCTCTTTTTACACAATAATAAATATTAAAATTAATAATTTCTTCTCATTTCTTTATTTATTTGGGATCTCGTTGCAACAATTCAGTTTATGATTTATTTATTTGGAAATTACGTTAACAATGAATATGAATTTGCCTTTTTTTAGGGTTTTGATTGGATTGCAGTCAAAGTTTATCAATTAAATTGTCACTTAATAAGCATATAAAGCTGGGTGATATCCTCATTTGCGGTAGGCCTGTACGACTGGTTGCTCATTTTTTTCTGGCCATTGTGTTCCAGGGGAAAAAGCTGGATCAACGTATGTCAAGCTATCACAGTGTCATTTGAAGGTGCCTGTTTTGCTGTGATTGAATTAAGCACCGAATTTTATTATATATCACTTTTTTTCAAGACATTACTGTTATCTTATGTTTTGTAGTTGGATAGCAAACATGAAGCTGCCTCGGCATATGTTGATGCTGCTCATTGCTATAAGAAAACATCATCAAGTGGTATGCATTAGTGCTTGCTCTTCGACACAATCATAAAAGCTGATGCGTGAATTTATTGCAAATACAATTTATGTTAGTGTTGGTTTGTTGGTGGTGTGCCTTTTTTTTTTTGTGCTTGTCATGGGTTCGTGCATGAAGCTCTAAGGATATTAATATCGCTTATTGATCTGTGAAATGAAATGGGGTTTTAATGTGATAGCCATGCCTTCCCCCAATTTTGTGTCCCCTTTCCATATTGTCTCATATTTTGGAACTTCTCCTTGCGCAGAGGCAATTTCATGCTTAGTTCAGGCTGTAGACATGTACTGTGATATAGGAAGGATCAGTATGGCTGCAAGATATCTAAAGGTATACTCTTTGTATCAGTGTTGTTTTTGTTGTACTCATTGTACCAGCATTGATATGTAGGTAATTGTTTTAGGTTGTACTATGTTAATCATTTGCAACATTATCAAGCTTCAAGAATATGATACCGTGCAGCTCTCAGACTATATACTAGGGATACAATTATAAAATTGTCATAGGGGTCCGTGTTGTTCTAATTTCTAATAGATATTCAAGAACCTGGAACTACCTTTTATTGTGCAGGAAATTGCTGAGTTGTATGAGTCGGATGCAAATATTGAGAAATCTATGGAATTTTATCACAAGGCCGCTGATTTCTTCCAGAATGAAGATGTAACAACTTCTGCCAACCAATGCAACCAGAAAGTGGCAGAATTTGCTGCTCAGCTAGAACAGTAAGGGTGTCTTTTTCTTTTTTGGTATTGCTTTCTTGTGTTTGATTGCTGTTACATGGATTCATATATGTTATATGTATCTGTTTCTCTTTCTCTGTCCACATTGAATGTTGCTGCAGATATTGCTTGGTATGACAAACTAGTATTAAGCGTTAAAAGTTGAGAGTAAAGTGATGTCAATTTGTGTACACTGCTAAATGATGGAATACTGGACTGGTTGATTACCTGAGATATGAAAAATCATTCCCCTTAATTGTTTGCTTTATTCTCATAAAACAACTGTATTTTGCTTTTTGTATGTGCATTTGGAAATGTTGTCAGTTTATTGCACAACCCATAGGTGATCACATTCTTACCCCTTTCAATAGACATGGGTTAACTAGTCAAAATGGGCATGATAACAAAAGATAAAAGGCCCTGATTATTTCATTTACCTGGACTGCATGTTAGCATGGCTTTTAGAGATTTGAATAACTTCTCATTGTACATGTTCAGATACCAGACCTCAATTGACATTTATGAAGAGATAGCCCGACAATCGCTTAAAAGTAATTTACTGAAATATGGAGTCAAAGGTCATCTTCTTAATGCTGGCATTTGCCATCTCTGCAAAGGTGATGTTGTTGCAATTACCAATGCATTGGAGCGATACCAGGTATTAAGTTTGGCTCCCCGGTTTCACCTGGATTATTTATCTCACCACTTGGATAGAATCAATAAAATTTGAATTTCTGTTGCAGGAAATGGATCCAACTTTTTCAGGAACTCGTGAATATAAATTGCTAGCGGTATGTTGTGTCCAGCGTGGAAATTTTTTGTTGGTCTTTTTATGTCTCTTTTGTAGTGATTTCCATGGAAACAGTCCATTGCTTCTATTTTGCATATTGGTTTTGAATCTCCATAAATTTATTGCTTCTCAGTTACAGAACTCTTAGCATTCAATTGATCTTCTGCTCACGCTTGTTATAATAGTTTGTAAACTTTAGACACAGACTCTCTTATGCAAATATTCATTTGTGTGCTTCCACACTTTTATTAATGAAATCTGAATACCTTTACCCCCTGATACCGCATCATTCCTGTCTCTCTTGCTCCGCTCCCACTTTTTTTGGTGTAACAATGGAATGCCTATGAGCAAACACATTTTTTTTCTGGTGACAGGATATTGCTGCTGCCATTGATGAGGAAGATGTTGCAAAGTTCACTGATGTTGTCAAGGAATTTGATAGCATGACACCACTGGTACATATCTCTTTATAATCCTCAAGTGCTTTACATGCTAAAAAATCATTTTTTCAGGTTTAGGTGTAAACCTGTTTATTAGAAAATCTGTGAATGCATGTAACTTTGTACATATGTGTGTTGTACTTGTCAAGGGTGTTATATTTACTCCTATTGTTAATTGAAATAGCATGATGTGTATTTAACTTGTTTCACCATCCTAGTCATACGGTCCTGTCATGTAGTTGAGAAGTTGATAGCGGAACTATACAGTCACCTGTTAACCTCTTACTATTTCAGTCTTTAGTATATCTAACCCCATGATATATGGTATCTCGATCTGCTGATGGTGGTGGTCCGGTCCTTAATTGCTGTGCAGGATTCCTGGAAGACAACCCTTCTATTGAGGGTGAAAGAGAAGCTGAAAGCTAAAGAACTAGAGGAGGATGACCTCACCTAAATTTTATGTTTCAACCACCTGTTATTTCGGTGAGATGTTTGTTTGCATTTGTTCACAATGTGTTCTATTAAAGTGTATCTGGTTTGGGTTTTACTTGGAGTGTGCATGCTTGCAATTGTGGACTTGAGTTTGTAGCTGTGATATATGGTGTTTATTTTTTTTGCGTCATGTGGTTCCCCCCCACAAACTAGAGGAGAAAGGGATTGGCGGAGGATAAAATCAAATTTCTTCAATCAAAACCCACATGGTCTTGCGCATATGGTGGATTTGCAACAAGGAAAGAAGCTGCATTGGCTTCCATGTAGTTTTTAGTTGTTTCACTCATCATCTGGTCCTGGATGAGTGGCTTATTCATGAATCATGATTGTTGAGTTTGTCAATCCCTTCACACCCAGCATTAACATAAGATTGCTGAAATAAACGGAGGTTGTCTACATATAGCTGTTTGTTTTGGATTGAATCAAACCACCCATCATTTATGTTTTGTTCTTGTGAGATTCTACTAAAGTTTTTTACGGATATAGTATCGAAAGCTAAATGAACCAATGAATGCCGTGTTTAACTGGTGTGCATAATCGGTCATTACTCGAAACAGCAACCGAAGGCAGTTGGATCGGTAAGAGTTCGTGGAGATTTGGAATTTGAAGCCTTGAACAACCGAACTCTGAAGTGGCATGTCCTTAACCTAGTTTTTAGTCTTTAATCTCATGAATCAATCAAATATTAATGTGGTTTGGCATCTACGGTATGGTCCTAAAATATAAGGTCTAAATATGATTTGGCTTGATAGTTGCTTAGGTGATCCTGCGATCTAAAACCTGGCTAGCGTAGTGTTGATTTTTATTTTTATTATTTTGAATAGTTTTGGATGTTGACATGGCTGGATTTAATGATCCAACAGTCCAAGAAATTGTTCTGGACAAAATGATTAATCAACTTAACCTAGTATTCTATGCATTAAATGATTTAAATTTCAAAATGAGTTAGATTTAACAAATAACAGCAAAATAAATTTCGGATTGGAATATTCTAGACTGGTGTTAAGCACCTCTATCATGCAATATAAATTAGAGTATTCCCGACCTAAGGAAGGAGTTAAGATTTAAGATTTAGTGTTTGTTTAGAAATGAGGCTGAAATTATTTTTTAAAATGATTTTTATTTAAAAATATAGTAAAAAAATTTTAAAAAATATTTTATATATTTGACATTAATATATAAAAAAATTAAAATATAAAATTATTTTATTTTATTTTCAAAAATATTTTTGAAATATGAGGAACAATCTTTTATAACCAATAATATTTACTCCTATTGGTTAGAAAATTGAATAATGAGAGAGAAGCTTACAAGACAAGAATCTTTTGATTGATGGGTGGATAGGATACGAGCAAAGGATAGAATGCGATCCTGCGTTGCCCCCCTTATGACGTCAATTTTGCTCCCCTGGAGACATAAACAATGGTTACCGGCTTACCGCCTCGCCTCGCCTCGCCTAGTTATAGTTTACTTACCGCAAAACGACATCGTTCAGCATTTTTCCAGTTCAAGCAAACCAACTCTACCTCGCCCGCCTGGCCTGGGCAACTCGATTCCTTCTTTTCTCCTTAGCAAAATTTAAAAAATAATGAAGAAAAGAGGTACAAATCCGGCTGAACAGCTGCTAAAAGTTTTATTGTTCCACTTAATCATTGAGCTAACCAATCATTTTTTGACAAGAAGTTGCATGAAATCATAAGTTTCTTTCAAACTATGTTTCTGCATCAATCAATTCACCTGGTGGTAAATATTTGATTTTACATTTCTTGTTTCTTGGGGTTCTTTAGATTTCCTTCTAATTCTTTCTTGTCGGTTCTTCATGTTAATGCTTTCGTTCTGATGTGCGTAGCTGTTTTAATATCAGGCGTATCAATTAATTACATTCATTTCTTTGTTAATTTTGATGCATCAAATCCTTGGTTGAATTATCCAATTCAAGTTTCTGTAACAGCCCAGCTAACGAAAGGACTGCCCTTTTTTTTTAATGCCTAACTGTTTCTGGGTTTTAAGGATAGGTTATTTCTTGCTTTTGTTACATTTTTTATTTGGGTTTTGATCGTTCATGCTTGTATGGAATTGCCAATCTTTTCTCCCCTTTATATGCAAGTTTAATCGTTGCCGTTTTGTTGACAGCAAACTTAAATATTGCTCTCTTTCGGTCAGCTTTTAAATGCGTGGTGCATTATGGTCTTGGTTTGTGATGTTTGTCCATTTGACACATTGTTGGTATTCTATAGAGTTTGCATTTCAAGTGAAAGATCTCTTCCTTTTTTTCATTTCACACTACCTTATCAGCTCCAGTTAATGAAAGATTTCGTTTTATGTTGTTTAGGTTTCAAAACTAGACAAAACAGAGGGTATTGGAGTTCGCCCTCTCTGCTTTAAACATTCACTGTTTAGGTCACGGCTGTAGTTCTGATTAACAGGTCAATTTTTGATAGAGAGAATGGCTTCGGTTAATAACAGGAACCCTAAAGACGAAATTGAGGAGTGTAATGGTACTAAATCCGGGGGTCAAATTCCTCTTCAGATTTCAGCATCTAGAAGGACACTATCAAGCAATGAAAACTCGGAGAGGAAGTCCCAAGACAGCTTAATTTCCCTCCCCAATAGGATAAACTTTCTCAGATTTGGTTCTGCATCTGCCAAATTCAGACAGTTAGCGCAGGAGAGAGATGAGTTTTCACATTCAGTGACTTCTTCAAGTGGCCATGGTTTTCAAGAACGCATCAATGGGGTTTTTGCACGAAAGATTGATTGGGCTTCACTCGTGAAAATGGGCAAGGAATGGATCCGGGAACCAATGAACATGGCCCTTTTTGTGTGGATCATGTGCGTTGCTATCTCCGGTGCAATTTTGTTCCTAGTCATGACTGGGATGTTGGACCATGCACTACCGAAGAAGTCCCAGAGAGATGTATGGTTTGAAGTCAATAATCAAATTCTCAATGCACTATTTACTCTCATTTGTCTGTACCAACATCCAAAGAGATTTTATCACCTTGTGCTTCTCTGTAGATGGAAAGCAAAAGACATTTCTAGACTCAGAAAGATTTACTGCAAGAATGGGACTTATAAGCCACATGAATGGGCACATATGATGGTGATTGTGGCTCTACTCCATCTTAACTGTTTTGCTCAATATGCACTTTGTGGTCTAAATTTAGGATATAGGAGATCAGAGAGACCAGCCATAGGAGTTGGAATATGCATTTCTGTTGCAATAGCTGCACCTGCAATTGCTGGTGTATACTCCATTGTTAGCCCTCTTGGGAAGGATTACGAGTCTGAAATAGACGAGGAAGCACAGATGCAGATTACTACTGGTGAAGGGGCAGAGAAGTTGAGGTCAAGATCATTAGAAAAGAGTTATTCATTTGCAATCAAAGATGAACAAAGAATTGTTGAGACTAGACCACAGTGGAGTGGAGGGATACTTGATTTTTGGGATGACATATCTATAGCATATCTATCACTTTTCTGCTCTTTTTGTGTCTTAGGGTGGAACATGGAGAGACTCGGATTTGGGAACATGTATGTTCACATTTTAACGTTTCTCCTCTTTTGCTTGGCTCCTTTCTGGATTTTTAACTTGGCTGCTGTTACTATTGATAATGAGACTGTCAGAGAAGCATTAGGTATAACCGGAATTATTCTTTGTGTGTTTGGATTACTGTACGGTGGCTTTTGGAGGATTCAATTGAGAAAGAGATTCAATTTGCCAGCTTACACATTTTGTTTTGGTGAACCGGCAGTTTCTGATTGCACTTTGTGGCTATGTTGTTGCTGGTGCTCTCTTGCTCAAGAAGTCCGAACAGGGAATTCTTATGAAATCGTGGAAGATAAATTCTATCAGAAGCAAATGGACAGTAGTAACCAGATGCCACATTCACCTTTCTACGGCAAAGATGGTTCAAACCCAAGTTCTCCACATGGCAAAAACTCTAGCCCATCCAGTGTTATGACATCTAATTCTCCAAGTCCGAGCATAATTTTAAAGGAGCATGAGACTCCTGGTAAGCTTCTTCCTATGGTGAAAGCAGAGTCTTCCAGAGGAGGTAAGGATGAGACTATGATTCCTCCCGCTCCATCATTGATAGAAAGAGAGGCCAATTAGCTGGAAAAGAAAATATATATCTTTTTTTATTCTTTAATTAGTCAACAATGAATGGGCTGTGAAAACTATTACTTGTATTCTGAGTGTAATGCGGTGAAATGCAATCGAAAATGGCATTAAAATCTTGTCCATAGTTTAATTTAAATTTGAAGAAATTTTTTTCCATAAGCAATTATTTTCTGATAGCAACATTATAGAAAGTGGTGCTTAGGTTCTTTGCAATGAAATGATATCTGTGTGCTTACTTTGATTGTAACTTTCTATGTTTTTATACCGGGATTCTGTGACCCACCAACATCTTTTACTTGGTGAATTGCTTGTCCAATACTTTGGCTGCTTAATTTATTTGCCGGCTTCTTCCCACGTTTTTGTTCGATTCACTAGGGGGATGTGGAAGCAGAGCAGGTAGTGCATCTACTTTGGCCGCTTAATTTGTTTGCCGGCTGCTTCCCAGAAGCAGGTAGTGCATTTATTTATTTTTTTGATAATTAGGGTGTCCGGACCAGCTTATGCACACCATAACCAATTCCTGGATCCACTGAACATCATGTAAGTCCAGTAAGTAAGTAAAACACTATAGGAATAACAAGTGTTTATAGTGGGGCTCGAATCTGGTGCGGAGTAAGAGAACACCAAGACCCCACCTGCAGGTAGTGCATCTTTTGATTGTACGAGTGAAGGTGGTGAGAAAAGACAAATAGCAGCTCATATTCATGGCATATGGCTCTAATTTGTGGCACTTTTGACTAAAGATTTTGGGAAATCTTATCAACCTAGTTATTTTATATTTGATAAATTAGTTTGCCTTTCAGGAAAACAAAACATTGAGACAAAAGAGAATGCTTGCCACTGTGGATAAGAGTATCTGAGCGAAGAAAAAAACACAAATCTTCCGACAAGGTATCCCTTCGATATCCTGTCTGAATCATATACTATACCGGTTAAAAGATCACTTAAGGGAGCCCTTTTGTTCTGCCTCGCTCAATCCCCTTCCTGCAAAACTTAAACCGTTTTATGTTCCTTATACATGTGATTTATATGCGTTTTTTGTTTTGTGATTCAATTTCTATTTCTTTTTTTTTTTACTTTGTTTTAGATTGTTTTTATTTTTAATTATTGTTCAATGAAAGTATAGTAGCTGATACCACTTAGCTGACAAGGCATTACGATCCAAATTCTTTTATGCACAGAGCTTAGAATTAGACGATGTTATACTGTTATTATGCTTAATTTGAAATATCAGTTTGATTACAAACGAGATGCTTAACATCGGGGGTCTTAATAGTAACCTACCACCTTACACTTGTGATTGGTAATTGGGGAGAAATGGAAAGTCCTCGATTTTGGACACTAATGCCCGTGTATTTACCTGTTTGAGACTGCGTGCATGTTGGTTAACTAATACTCTTTCAGTCTCAGAGAGATTAGAGATTTTCCCACTTTGTATTTTTATTTGTACTGAAATAATTATGTGAGCAATATATTTTAATTATTTATATTACTATAATACCCTAATTAGAGTTCATTTACATAGAATCTACAATTAAAAAACGCTATTTTTAAGACTATGGATAAAAAAGGATGACATGATATTTATATTGTTAATGTCTGTGAAAAGTAAATTATGATAATCTTTTTAGAGTGGGAGAGAGTATTAATTATTAGAAGTTATTTCATTTTAGCTATTTCTTTCCTCATGAGAGAGAGTGGTTACCTTGTCACAGTGGTCATTAAATCACTGGTGGTGTTGGTTTCTATTGTTAGCATAGCAGCATTATGAACCTGTAAAACCACCATGGCCAAGAGTTCCATGTTCGCTTTATTATTGGTGTTGATAACTTGCATTCTCTGTGTGATTACCATGGCTTTGCACCTGTCAGACCAACCTTTTCGTTTGAGTTGTGGTGCGTGCACGCTCATAGAACCTAACTCAGACTGCACAATCCTGTCACATGATTCTGCTGTGTATTCACGTTGCAAATTTAAGATTGTCTGTGCGATATGTTTTGTCCTTCTCATTCCCAGAAAATTCAGACAAATATTGGATCGATCTCTATGCTTCAGGACCTTGTGTAGCTACTAGATTGATCTCTCTCCATTCTACGTAGTACAGACCAATTCACCACCAGTTTTTCAGTTGCCATGATAAAATAATATGCGGTACCCGCTGGTGCCATTATCGGTAGTGACATGACATTACGTGGAAAGAACAGGAAAAGTTTGGCGCCAGAGCTTTCCTGTTGACATAGGAATTATAAAGAAAGAAAGACGGTGTCATATTTGCTCAAATGAAATTCATGCTGAAAGGGGTAAGGGGATGCCGAATTTAGTGGGAAGTGGGTGATTGTGTTTTCATATCTCTTTCCCGACAGGAAGTGGACTCCATGTAATGCCACTCTCCGAGGAAAAGGCGTGCGACATGGAGAAACGTAGATACATTCGGAATAATTCTATAGAGAATGATTTTGTGGCAAAACTTTTAAGTTCCAAGGTGAAGTCACCTGAATTAATTTCGGAAGGGTGATTGGAAAAGGAAAGGAATCATTTGAATCAAGAACCCCACCGTATAACAGGATATATTAAACTATTTTTTCTTGATTCACCCCATGAATGCATAGGCAGGCAGTAACGAAAAAAACTACCACAGCATTGACTTGTTCTTGCTCCACGCTTTTTCGTATTTTACACAGTAATAATAGATATTTTATTTAAAAAATAATTGAAATTTTAACTTATCAAAACAAGGTAGGGATATATTTAATTCTAGTTAAAGCAGAGGAAATTGAATGAATCTAGTTTTTTTTAATTTAAATAAGTTTGATATATGGTTTTGTTGTTTAAATTTTTTTATTGTTCAAATATGACTCGTAAAAATATACAAAGTGAACATTAAGAAAAATCTATTTAAAAATATGTAAAATTGAGAAGAAAAAATGTCACCGCAAAGGGAATTATAATTATAATTGTTGGGACTTTTTTTTTTTTTTACTAGAATCAATTTTCATGGTTATATTATTTCTTAGTTTTATAAAAATTACAATGGTTTTATATTATTTTAAATATCAATTAAATTAAAGAAAATATATAAAAAATAAGGTTCTCGATGATTGCATAAAAAATCAAATAGAGAAAATAAAATAAAATAAAATAAAATAGACACTCCAATAGAAGAAGAAAAAAGTACATATATTTAATTAGAAATTAATTAAAAGATTGTGCATGCTTGACGAACATGTCGTCATGCTACGTGTCAATCTAACAGTAATGTCTAAACTTAATGAAAATATTTAATTAGTAATAAAAATAAAAATTAATGTACAGAGATGAAAAATAGAAACAATTAAAAAAGATCATCAGCTAAAATTATTTTTAAGCCGTTGAGAAATAAATGGCCACTGGAAGAGCACTAAATGCGAGGTCGTGATAGAGTGGGAGGGTAGCAGCTAGCCTATAGGTAATAAAAGCTAGGTCAAAATGAGGCGTGCAAATTTTTCTCATTTCTTAAGGTGGTGTTTGGCAATCACTTATTAGTGTTTTTTGAAAAAGAAAAAACAAATCTATATAATTTTTTTAATGTTTTTATATTATTTTTTCCAATGATTTTTTAAAAAAATATACATTTATAAAACATATTTTAAAAATCGACACAGACATTACTGATCAGTCTAAACTTCCAAGAATACCCTCGAATAAATATATTCGAGGATAATTTCAAAATATAAAAAATGACTGTGGTTCCAATAAATCCAATAAAAAAAGTGACACAAATTCATCCATGCCAAATGGCTAGTTCTCCTCGTCGGAACAGGCGATCGCCGTAGCTTGCAGGAGCTGTTCGAACATGAGCTCCCACTTGGACATTCACTGTTCCAGTCCAGTGTTCTTCGAATCGTTTTTAGTTACAATCTAGCCGTCCGATTTCAATCCTAAGACCGTTAGTGTTGCTAGTCACCGTTGATCATGCTATCTCCAGTCTAACCATCTTGGACCTCTGTTGCGGAAGACTTTACAAGCAACGGGCCCAGGCTTCTTTACGGGACAAGAGGTCATTTGCAGCTGAAAATGCCAGTGAATGGCGATGGATGGACGACTTCTCCACAGCATTTTTCCTTTTAATTCTTCAAAAATTACAATTTCCGTAGGAATTCATCTTCTTCTTTTTCTTTCTTTTTTCTAGGATCTTGCCATATGATTAAGAATTCCATTAGTCAATCAATGAAAGTAATCGTAACTATTTTCTAGTATCCTTGTTAAATCAATCTCCTACAAACTATTCAACATCTTGAATTTATTTGAAAATACAATTGAGATTACTTTTTAAAATAATTTTTATTTAAAAATATATTAAAATAATATTTTTTTATTTTTTAAATTATTTTTATCATTAGCATATCAAAATTAAAAATCCCACTAATCAATCAAATGAAAGTGACGGCGACCGTCCTTGTTAAATCAATTAACTTCTTGGAATTATTGGCAAGTCTTTTTAAAATGATTTTTATTCAAAAATATATTAAAATAATATTTTTTTTTAAAATTAAATTATTTTTGTCATTAGCATATTAAAATTATATAAAAAATAATTTAAAACAAAAAAAATAAAAAATATCAAAAAAAACAATTTGAATAACAGGGACATGCAATCCGTTGGTCAAAAAGTCGCGGCCTCCCATTGTAATATCCAAAGTTGAACGTAGTTAGGGGGCAGCAAGTTGCACAATCCCTTCGTGGGGCCACTGTGGACCCATTAAATTAAACATCTCAAGGAATCAAAATTCAAAGATAAAATGAAAGACGTTGTTTTCAAGCTAGCGTATTAATTTTTGTTTCTGTTTGGATTCAATACGGCCGGTGAAGTTGGGATTTTCTTTTTCTTTTTCTTTTTTTGTCTACAAGGGCATGTTTTTAAATTCGGTCTTCATCAAGATCGTTTCTCTTTTCAATCCGATTTCAAATATAAAAATTATATATATAAATTATTATTAAAATTTGAAACCTTCAAAGAAACTTAAAAAAGCAAAGACCATTTACTGGTAATTTTAACATATAGATGGAATACAGTTTGTTACTTGGTCTCTGTATTGACTGCATATCTTCTTATGCTAATGTTTGCCATTTTCTAAGAGAGAAAAGAAGAATGATTTGCTACTGCTCTTATCATTTCAATCTTTAGCAAAAGTTTTCCATGAGAAAAATCAGTGAGATCACGTCGTCGATGCTTGTAATTCTACACTGGTAGAATTATAGGGGGGAAAGGACGCGAGGAAAACTCGTATAAATTTAGGTGAGCGAGTAAAATCTTAATTATTGCAGATTCTTATAAAAAATATATTTCTTGACTCGAACTTGAAATCTGTTGTAAAGATTATAAATTCTTGAAGATGATATATTTTATTGACATCTTCATACCTTTGCTATATGAGTTGCTTTTTTTTAAAAAAAAAAATCTAAATCCTTATCGATGCTTTCATTACATCCCTAAATTCAACACCTTATCTCTAAATAATTAAAAACTCACTACTACTATATAATTTTTCATAAATAGAAATATGTAGTCAACAGTCAAATAAAGATTGATCATAAAAGCTGATATAACATGAGAATTTTAACATTACAAGAGAAATTAAATTTCAAAATCAGTAATAATTCTGAATTAAAGTTGTTTCTGTTGTCCATTTATTATTTCAAAATTTTGCAACAATTTGTCTTCTAGACGCAGTCATGCCATTCCCTTTAACGCGAGGCAACGAATTCAAGTTCAAAGGTCAAAAAAGTTGGCCTGACTCAATTTGTCTTCGCCGCTTACCTGTCCTTGGGAAAACAAACGAGGCACGATTCTCCAGTCATCTCACGCCACGTCATTTGATAATATACTGTAGCAAGAATATATTTTAACCCCTACAAAATCAGGAATATTACACTTCGGTTTCTATAATATCATTTCTTTCGGTATTAATTTGAAGCCTTGAAAAACTATAATACACGCGCTCTATCTTTTATTCGTCTATTAAATTGACAGGTTTGACTAGAAAATAAAACATGTATATTTTTCAATAAAACATTACACCCATGTTTACGTGGCAGTAAGACAAATGACCTATTCCCTACTATCAATACTAATAGAAACAGCCACAGACTTGACATTATATTGATAAAAGTAGAGCAATAAAGATCAAAAGTGATCTTTATAAATACAGAAGGATTAAAACATGGACTAGTCCACGGTGTGTGTGTGTGTGTGTGTGTGTGTGTGTGTGTGTGTGAGAGAGAGAGAGAGAGAGAGAGAGAGAGAGAGAGAGAGAGAGAGAGAAATAATAAGAAAAGGATAAAAAACAATTAAGAGGATAATTACCATATACGATGTAAAAGACAAACAAAATCAAATGAAAAAGGGATGAAGCTAAAAAGAAATTTAGAAAACAAATCCAGAACAGGAAAAACCAAGCAAAAAAAAAAGAAGATCATAGTTGAATTTTCGCTTCAATTTTTTTCCTATCAAGATAATATTGTTTTTCCTTTTTAGTTGAATAAAAAAATAGAAATTAGTTAGGAGAAGATAATTTCAAAACTTGTTGATTTTTTGTTTGCAATTTTTTTAAAAAAAAAACATCATTTTTTACTTCATGCAAAATAAAAAAATTGATTGCCCCGGTAACTCTAATTTTTTAACCCAACCCGTGGTCCGAGACATAACGGGAGTCAAATCCTAGATCAAATTTTAAAATCACGATAAAAAGGCACCAAACTTAATATGAAAAATAAATAAAAAGGAATAAAAATATAAAAGAAAACAACTAATTAAGAATAAAACTCAAATAAATATAACTCCTATCATAAAAATGAGAATCAAATTCAATAAAAAAAATCAAATGATTAAAGGTTAAATAAAAAAATAAGGGTAAAAAAACAAAAATATCCTTTAAGCTTAGACAAAAAAAACTGTACAAAAAATCCAAACACCCCTCTTTCTTTTTTCCTGAGGGTAGAGGGTCTATTGGCATAATTAAACTATTCAATAAAGTATACAACTACTAATTTAACCATGAGTGCGCGTTCAGCCCTTTGCTTTTTGATGTAAAAAGTAGTTATTTTATCGTGAATAAAAGTTACACTGCTCAGAATTACAAGGACATAAATACCCTTGCAAACCAACCAAACATAAAAAGCACAGTCAGAACCTAATCCGTGTCCGTCTCTATATAAATCCCCGTCTCCTCCCTGACAACCTCAACAGCTTCTCCATTCTCTCTGGTTGTTGTTTCTGCTAAACGAAGCTACCCCCGCCAATTCAGCGCTTTCCCAAGAACTGGCTAACTCACAAGTAGTTCTGGCAGAAATCACTGCACAGAAGCTACCAACGCCAACAAAAAAGAACCAAGACGTGGTTCTTGCTTTCTATGAAGCCTTAAAGTCACGTGACGTGAGCACGGTACACAAGATCCTAGCCCACGACCTTGAGTGGTGGTTCCATGGCCCGCCGTCTCACCAGTTTATGATGCGCCTTCTTACTGGTGAACAAAAAGACAACGACGTATCGTTTCAATTCTCCCCTATCTCCATTACCTCTTTTGGAAACCTCGTGATTGTTGAAGGGTGGGATACAAGCTCCATTTCTTGGGTACACGCTTGGACTGTTACGGATGGGATAATTACCCAGGTCAGAGAGTACTTCAATACTTCTCTCACTGTTACTCGTCTTGGAAATCAATCACAGCCGTCTGATTTTAAGTCAAAGTCATCGTCAACGTCCGAGATATCTCTGTTGCATTGCCCTTCCGTTTGGGAGAGCAGCCTCTCCAAGCTGGTCGGTAAGTCCGTGCCGGGCTTGGTTCTGGCCATTTGAGTGGACTCTGATCTGGTGCATCCGGGAGTATTGTAATATACATGTAGTTTGGAATAATAGGGTGCACACGTGTGTGTTTTGTGTGTCAAGAGAGATGTGAGTCACTTACGTCTTGTTTGGTTTGGTTTTGATTCCTGAAGTCGTGTGTGTGTGAAAAGTGAAAGTAGCAGAAGACGGCCTAGATGGGGAGACCTGTTTGGTCAGCACTCCATGTCCCTGTAATTTGGTATTTTGATTGTGCAATAAACTGTGATTTTCTTATTATAATCTTTTTTTCCTGTTCTATTTTAATTTGGTGGATGCATAGCTTTTTGATGAAGTTGGAGTCAGTGTGGAGTCTGGACCCTGTAGCCTTGTGGCGTGTTTGTTCCGGACGGTGTTTGCAGGGTGTTTAAGACGTGGTCGGCATCATTTGGAGGGGCAGCGGGTCTCCAAAGTCCAAACAGCCCGTCAGATGCCGTTGAACACGTCATCCATTCGGTGCCTTTATCCTTTATCATAAGCAAAATGCCTGTCTTAATTCTCGGCTAAAATAGACTCGGTAATGAAGGGAAATCATCAAACCACAAACCGATAATTCTATTTTAACAGAAAAAACATTCCAACTAGGCTGAATCCTATGGAAATTACGTTCCGAAAAATTATTACATGGCAAGAAGTTAAGCATGCAGATGGACATGCAGGCATCAATCTAGGAAGGGCCTTTACCATCTCTGGTTTTAGTTAGCAAACTCGAATGCATATCATCTAGTGTCTGATTAAAAATGTTGCTGGGTTCCGAAGAGAAGCTATTAATTCAAAGACAAGAAGATAATCTGTCGTGGTATAAAATTCGAGGTATTGTATAGAAGTTGTAGGGACACTAATGGAATTTTATTTTGCTAGGAAGCCATGATTAATCTTGCAAAAAGCTCACCTACTAATTTACTGTTTTAAATTGTTTTTTTTTTAAATATTTTTGAAAAAATATATTTGTTTTTTTTTGCTCTGAATTAAATTTAATGATGTTTTTATATCATTTTGATATATTATGCCAATAATATTTTTTAAAAAATAAATAAATAATTATTTTGATGTATTTTTAAATAAAAAATACATTGAAAAACAATATCAACTACACTTTAAATAGACTCTAAATTAAAGATTATTTGCTTTAGATGTAAAAAATTAAGGAGAGGACATGATGACCATAATTTGCAGGGAAATAGAAAGAAGCTAATTTGTGTGTGTATGGATATTTGTGATGAAAAAATGAAAATTAATAAAAAAACGTGTGTCAAGTGAGATTAAATTTCTTCGTGGACATTTTTAAGAGCATATCTTCTATACCAACAAAGTATATTCCGTGAAATATATATATACACAAACACGCACGTGTGTGTACTCGTGGGAAATGGAATGGAAACAGCACATTTCTTGTCATTTTATAATTATTAAATTAGACGGGCCAGACATGGTCTGTTAACAGCTAATACTCTCAAACTACACGGAGAGAGTAGGCCCATTGTATCATTAACGTGCACACCCACATCAAGCGTTTTGAGGCAAAATGCGTGGACTACATTATCATATTTTTCTTTCCTTTTAAATCACTTGAAATGAGTGAACAGAACAAGAAGTGTGGTAGTTATTTGAAAATAGGATGGAAGTTATTTTTATAATATTTTTTTATATATAGGATACATTAAAAATTATATATCTGTTTTAATTATTTGATAATACGATGGAGATTATTTTTAAAATATTTTTTATATAGGATATATTAAAAAAATATTTTAAAAATTACGATTTTAAAACTGTATAAAAATACTAAAAACTTTAATACGCAGTAATGTTCAATGACAAAGGTGCTTATAACTTTCTTTCCCACGGCCAGGCTCCATAGGCTTCTTTTTTTCTCTCTTTTTCTTTTCTTTTCATTTTTTAGCTTTAATTAAAGGTTGCTTTAGCTTCACTCCAAAGTTAGTGTTGTTTTTTAAAATAATTTGTATTTAGAAATTTATGAAAATAATATATATATATATATATTATCTTTTTTATTAAAATAATCTAAAAACACTAAAAAATATATTTTTTTTAAACTAAGTGCCTGTTTGGCATTGCGATCCCACAGGTTTTTGACCGAAATTTGAAAAAAAAATCATTTTAAATGAATATGTTTTGATGTTTTTAGATCATTTTGATGTGCTGATTTCAAAAATAATTTTTAAAAAATAAAAAAACATCATTTAATGTATTTTGGCACGATAATCACTTTAAAAAACTACTGCAATCACACTATCAAACAGCCAAATGATCGATCATTCCCAATTATACATACAGCTAAACCAAAACCCACAAACACTGTGCAAAAAAAACTGTTCATCCACTCTGCTTTCACTGTGGATTTGAACAGTGATTCTTTTTTTTAAAAAAAAAAAACTTATTTCTTTTTTAAAAAAAAAATGATTTCCTTTTTATTTTTTAAATTTTTGAACAGTGATTCGTTTTTTTGATTCGTTTTTTTGCATTTTTTTTCTAAAAAAAAATGATTTCCATTTTATTTTTTAAAATTTTTGAACAGTGATTCATTTTTTTGATTCGTTTTTTTGCATTTTTTTTTTAAAAAAAAAAATTCTTTTTTTATTTTTTTTAAAAAATGATTTCCTTTTTATTTTTTTAAATTTTTTTAACAGTGATTCGTTTTTTTGATTCGTTTTTTTGCAAAAAATACTATTCATCCACTCTGCTTTTACTGTGGAAACTGTTCATCCACTCTGCTTTCACTGTGGATTTGAACAGTGATTCTTTTTTTTTAAAAAAAAAAAAAACACTTATTTCTTTTTTAAAAAAAAAAAATGATTTCCTTTTTATTTTTTAAATTTTTGAACAGTGATTCGTTTTTTTGCATTTTTTTTTTCTAAAAAATTTTTTTTTTCTTTTTTTATTTTTTTTAAAAAATGATTTCCTTTTTATTTTTTTAAATTTTTGAACAGTGATTCGTTTTTTTATTCGTTTTTTTGCTTGTTTTAAAAAAAAAATTGTTTTTTTCTTTTTTTCTTTTTTTTAAAAACTGATTTCCTTTTTATTTTTTTAAATTTTTTTAACAGTGATTCGTTTTTTTTATTTGTTTTTTTGCAAAAAATACTATTCATCCACTCTGCTTTTACTGTGGATTTGAACAAAAAAAAATTACTTTTTTTCTTTTTTAAAAAAATGATTTCCTTTTTATTTTTTTAAATTTTTTTAACAGTGATTCGTTTTTTTGATTCGTTTTTTTGCAAAAAATACTATTCATCCACTCTGCTTTTACTGTGGATTTGAACAATGATTCCTTTTTAAAAAAACAAAACAATTTAAAAAAAAAATGATTTCCTTTTTATTTTTTAAATTTTTTGAACAGTGATTCGTTTTTTTGCAAAAAATACTGTTCATCCACTCTGCTTTCACTGTGGATTTGAACAGTGATTCTTTTTTTTTTTTTAGAAAAACTTATTTCCTTTTAAAAAAAAAATGATTTCCTTTTTATTTTTTTAATTTTTTGAACAGTGATTCTTTTTTTTTTTAAGTTTTTTTACCTTTTTTTTTTGGAAAACTGATTTCTTTTTTTTAAATTTTTTTTTACGTTTTTTTACCTTCTTAAATGTTTTTTTCTTCTTAAATGTTTTTTCTTTTTTAAATTTTTTTTTCTAACCGTGGTATCCGGGGCAGCTTATGCGCACCATGATTAATTTCTCGGTCCACTTTTTATTAACATTTTTTATTGTTTCTTTTCCTCCACTTATACAATTTTTTTTAGTTTATATTTTGATAACCGGGTTGTCTGTGTTGGCTTACGCACATCACTTTTTATTCCCCAAAAATAACAGTGATTTTCACCTTTTTATTAACATTTTTTATTGTTTCTTTTCCTCCACTTATATAATTTTTTTTAGTTTATTTTTTGATAACCGGGATGTCTGTGTTGGCTTACGCACATCACTTTTTATTCCCCAAAATTAACAGTGATTTTCACTTTTTATTACTGTTTGATATTTTTTTTCATTTTTTCGCTCCTTTTTTTTCTAATTATTGTTAGGTGTTGAAATATTTTTTTGCTGGTTATATTTGTTTTCTACTTATATATAATTTTATTTTATTTTTTATAATAGAGGTGTTTGGGTTAACTTAAACACGCCACAATTAATCCTCATATCTTATTTTTTTATAGTTTTTTTTCATATTTTTACTGATTTTGTTTTTCATTTTTTTCCATTAAATATTTTTTTTTATTGAGGTGTCCGGAATAGCTTAAGCGCACTATAATTAATCCCTGAATCCATTTTTTTTTCTTATCTATAAAGCTAAAACAGATCACTGTTATACTGTAGCATGGATCACTGTTCATGTAGACTCAGATAACTGTGGACTTGAATAGTGAGATTACAAAATAATATAAGTATAATTTGTATACCAAGACAGAACAAAGACATGGCTTCGGGTGAGTGGTTAAGTCACGCGCGTCTGTAAAGTAGACTGGAGTTCGAATCTCCCGACGACAAAAATGGTTTTGAATTTTTAAAATCTTATTATTTGCATTATTTATAATTTGTATACAATGTTAAACAATGAAATTGCTTTGAGCGAGTGGTTCAAAATTGTGTCTGCACACGAGAGCCCGGAGTTCGAATTCCAGTGGGGCGAAAAAATGATTTCCTTTTTTTTCTTCTTTTTAAACGTTTTTTTTCCTTCTTAAACGTTTTTTTCTTCTTAAACATTTTTTCCTTTTTAACAATTTTTTTCTAACCGTGGTGTCCGGGCCAGCTTATGCGCACCATGATTAATTTCTCGGTCCTCTTTTTATTAATATTTTTTATTGTTTCTTTTCCTCCACTTATGCAATTTTTTTTAGTTTTTTTTTATAATCGGGTTGTCTGTGTTGGCTTACGCACATCACTTTTTATTCCCCAAAATTAATAGTGATTTTCACTTTTTATTAATGTTTGAAAATGTGCTTTCCCCTGACTTCTTTTTTTTTGTTTGTTTTTTTCTTAATTGCTTTTTGTTAATATTGTTAGGTGTTGAAATTTCTAATTATTATAGATAAGACATTCAAAATAATGATTATGATTATTTTGAAGTTTTATTTTATTTTGAATATGTCAGACTAATTATATATTTTAATATTTATTTAATAATATATATATATATATTTACTAAATGATTTTGATTATTATTATATTATAGTATATTATATTATTATATTATATTTTAAAAGCTTGAAGATATTGGAAATTAAACAGTCATATTATATTATTATTATCTAAAAGCTAAAAAAGGTCACGGTTTTTGAACAGTGTTTTTGCACTGTTCATCTAGACTCAATCACCGAGGACAGGAGCAGTCAAGTTACTTTATAATATTATTATTAGTTGTAGACTACACCTGTATAAAAAGTTGCGTGGCGTGGTGGTTAGAGAGCGCCCAAGCGAGGCAGGGCGCGAGAGTTCGAATATCTGTAACAACGAATTTTTGAAATAATTAAAAAATAAATTGATATTATTATTATTTGTATCCGACAAATGTCCAAATAAGTCGCTTGGGCGAGTGGTAAGACCGCGCCCCGAGTTCGAATTTCCCCACCCAATTTCTCTCTCCTGCCTGCGCAATATGACGTCAGCTAAACTGTTTTTTGTCAAAGTTCATTTTAGTCCCTGAACATTTTAATTTGTTTTTCTTTCCCTTATTTGTATTAAATGGGTTTTGATTTGTTTAAATTTCGTCCTTCAATTGAAATTGATTACGTTTTGAAGTTCCAGTTCGGTCCTCATTCTTTTAATTTTGCGGGGTGGGCTGAAATTCTAAAAAAATTTGGTATCAAAGTTTTGATTGATTTCAATTTCATCCTTCCATGCAAATTTATTATAAATCCTTAATATTTTAGTTACCAAAAATTTGATTTTTTTCAATTCTATCCTTCTATGCAAGTTAATTATGAATTTCAGTTTAATTTCAGTCCCAGTTCTTTTAATTTCCGGTTTTGTTTTGAATTATTTGATTTCAATGTTTGAGTTTATTTCAATTCTGTTTTTTAAATTAAATATATTATTGCAAGTATATCAAATTAATTATATATTTCTATAACTATGTCAAATTAAAGTATGTAAAACTATTATTATGTTCAAATATTTATTGAATATTATCGTCTAAAAATATATATAGGGAGAGGAAAAATGACCTAGGATTTTTTTAATGACAGAAATTCATACCAGTATTCTTAAATAAATTTAATATAATAATACAATAAATAAATCTTATAAAAAAATTATATTAGCTTCAAGAGTAATTTTTGTGCTCTTTTGTTTAAGTTTCTTTCTTGAAATAAATTTTCAGTGTTTTGACTTTTTAATTATATATTTGTGTATTTATATCAAATTAAAATATGTTAAACCAATTATATGTTCTAATATTTATTGAATATCATCACCTAAGAATATATATAGAGAGAGAAAACAAAATAGCCTAAGATTATCCTTTAAATTAAATATATTATTGAAATTATGTCAAATTAATTATATATTTGTATATTTATGTCAAATTAAAATAGGTAAAACTAATTATATGTTTGAATATTTATTGAATATTATCGCCTAAAAATATATTGACAGAGAAGAAAAATGACCTAGGATTTTTTGAAGGGCAGAAATTCATATCATGTTTTCTTAAATATATTTAATATAATAATATGATTAATAAATCTTATATAAAAAAAAAATTGACTTCAAAAATTAATTTTGTGCTCTTTTATTTAAGTTTATTTCTTTACAAGGATTTCCAATGTTTTCATTTTTAATATTTTAAATATAATATTACTGCAAAAAAAAAAACTCAAAAAAAAAATATTGAAAAATTTACCTGCATTATCTACAAGTCAAATTAAAAAATATACAAGTCACTTCCCGTTTCCATTAGACTGTTCTTTTTAGACGGCAAATAAATAATTATAACACATAAAAAAATTAAGTTTATGTTTGAAAAACAAATTATAATATTTTTATTTCTAATATGTCTGATATTTATTGAATATTATCGCCTAAAAATATATTAAGAGAGAGGAAAAATAACTTTGGATTTTTTTAAGGACAAAAATTCATATCATTATTCTTAAATATAATTACACTAACTAAATATTGAAATAAAAAAATACAATACATATACAAGCAATTAATTTTCTACATAGAGAAAAAAAACCCGTCGCATCGCCAATTATTTAGTTAATTATAGATAATAAGAGTTAATATTTTTTCTCAGGTTGCTGGAGTTCGAGTCCCCCTAACACCGAAAATTATTTTTGAGTAAAGAACAGTATTTTCTATTGTTCATAAGTGTTTCACATGTTTTTTTTTTCAATCATTTCTTCGATAACTGAGGTATCCGAGTCAGCTTATGCGCATCACAATAAATCTCTGAACTTAATTTTTTTTAACAATTTTCACTGTTTATTAATATTTGAAAATGTTTTTTCCTCTTTTTTTTCAGGCTTTTTTTTTATACTCGCGGTGTCCGGGTCAGTTTACACGCACCACAATTTTTTCCTCACATATATATATTTTTTAGAACCGGGGTAGGTTACACGTGTCACGAATAATCCTTTGGCATTGTTTTTTATTTTTTTTCAACTTATTAATTTTTTTTATAACTAGAATGTCCAAGCTAGCTTACGTGCACCATGACTATTATTTTATACATAGCCAAAGGAGATGACAATTTCAAACAGTGATTTGAAATGTGATTTTTGTTTTTCATTACTATTTAAAAAAATTGATTGAACTATGATTCTGGTGAGATATGACATGAGTGTTTGGTATTGCGTTTGAAAATCGCTTTTGAAATTTTTTTATTTTTTTCCAATTTTAAATTAAAAAAAATGTTTCTACATGATTTTGATGTGCTAATGTCAAAAATAATTTTTTTAAAATTAAAAAAAAATACAACACGTTAAAAATCATTTATTTTTCTACATATAAAAAAACTCAGCGCAATGCGCGGGCAAATCAGCTCGTCTTGTCTATTTAACAACTCCCTGGTCAATACGAGACACGCACGATATGAATTCGATATGAAAAAAATAGTCAATAATACGCAATCCATTTAAAAGTGTTTATTTTTGTCACGTTGTTTATCAAGGCTCACGAATGTGGACACAATTAATACTTGAAACGCAGATCAGAGCTTGAATTGTTTTCTCCTTTATCAGAATAATTAAACACAAGTTGGGACGACTTGATCGTGGATAGAACGCATAATGTTTCTGAAGTCCAGTACTCAAACTCAACACGTATCCCTTGTTTTTATTTGAATACTTCTACATCCCAAAAATATGTAAAGGCTATTGCTGCTGTTTTTGTCCATCAAAATTCAAGCTCGTGGGGATTAGATTTCCTATAAAAGTTCGGACGAGATCAGTGGATATTGCAGAGAGAGAAACACTAATAGTTCTGGTCTCAGTTTGGGATTAATTGCTCCTTGTCTAAAAAATCGCTGAGTTAAGGATGTCAGGCGGATTAATTATATATATTCCAATCCTAGCAAAGTTTCGGCCATTACTTTTAGATATATTTGTTTTTTTATTAACATGGTTGTTCGAACAATCTTGCGTATATCTCGACTGATTTCATGAATCTTAAAGTTAAAAACTCCAGTAATCATTATATTACCAACCAAGTTATTTTATTTTTTATATACAATTTTGATCAAACGAAAGCACGAATGCAAGAGACGGTACTGTGGAATGTTGGCCAACATGAGTCGTGTTCGATGAATAATTTAATGTTTGATTCCAGTGTACCAAGATTCCTTACGTTGAATATGATTCCACATACTTTTTGTGATAGGGCTTCTCCAGCTCCCTGCTCATATGCGACTCCGAATATGCCATGATCTCTTATCTTTGCTGGAAAAAAACCGGCTAGTTCATGCTGACTGTGAAATATTATCTTACATATAGCATTAGAATCGGTTGATAGCTAACCGATCCGAACAAAAGTCGATGCCTACAAAATACCCTTTTCTCTTTTTTTTTCAAAAAAGAAAACACAGACCATGCTGGTGGTGCCCTTTTGATTGAGTGCTCGATGCTAGAATCCATCCACTTTTGTTCTGAAAACAACTTAGGAATTTGTCCTGTCGGGAGGCTAGGTGATGCTGATAATTTGAAGTCCTATCGAAAATTGGAGCTTTAATTATTCTCCTTCAAAGTTTCTCTCACCATGTTAAATCATTCACATCGAAAGCAACCGTACGATGTCATTGATTGAAGATCACGGCAGATTTACAAACCGTAATTACGATTGTTTTTTATATTATTTTTTATTTAAAAATATATCACAATAATATTTTCTTATTCCACGTGTCCTGTGCACAAGTAGCGGAGAAAATCTAGTTATGACTTCAATTTCACACGCAACATACTTGGACCATCCGATGAGGCAGCAATAATTACTCTCTGTGAATACGGTGGCATGCTTATCGTGATAGACTATGTAGCTGATTGGACCGGGTATTTATATATGTTTTTTATATATATATATATATATATATATATATATATTTGATTGAGTCTCTTTATCAAGTGTTTTTCTTCTCATAATTAAATCAATCATGTTATAGCAAGGATGAAATTGAAACAAAATGAATAGAATAAGGATCCAGTCAATAATAATAGAAAAATCGACTTGTCATGTCACATCCTCTTTTTATATTCATGTCATACATATCACCTTCTTATTAAAATAATATTTTATTAAATCTTAAAAGTCACATTTAACATCTCTTAAAATTTTATTTGATTGTTATAATTTTAAGAGTACATAATTGTTGAAAAGTAAACGTCTCCATTGTAAAAATAAATATAAAATACATCCTTACTAGCTATTGCACTATTGAGTATCTATTTGGAATTGTATTTTAAAAATATTTTTATAATTTTTTTATGTTTTTAAATTATTTTGATGTGTTGGTATAAAAAATAATTTAAAAAAAAACAAAAAATATTATTTAATATATTTATGAACAAAAAAATACTTTTTAAAATAACTTTAATAACACTTTGGAGTTGCTTATAAAGAGCTAATAGCTAAGCATTTTAATTTTTTGAGATAACACACATATAAATTAAGGTTCTCAATTTATTTTATTTTAAAAAAAAAGAGGCTTGTGAGGTAGAAAAAATCAAATATTTTAATGATTCAGCGTGAAGTGTAGAATACAAGAAAACTTGGTAGAGGAAGTTGATGGGAGGAAGACATCAATTTGAATTTGTATCAGCATAAACAGATCTGAATCAGCTCTCTTTCCATCTGTTTATATTAAAAAATAATTAGTCAGTCGTCTACAAATTTTGCTAGTTTGCCCACATAGCTGCTAATAGTAAGTCGTGGGTTTTAATTATTGGCTAGGATTTATTGTGCTCTTATCTTCATACATTTTAACTATTATTGAGGTATCTGGAGTTTGTTTGACAATATAGTATGGTACAGTGTAATTAAAATTAAAATTTTAAAAATATCTGGTAAATCAATATAATTTACCATCAATTTTATAAAAGCTTTTATTCAAATTATAATCACGAAAACTAGAAAATTGATTTATCACAGCGACAAATACACGATGGAGTGAAGGTAAGGAGATCGATCTTGCAAGAGAGTCTTGAAATTTGCTAAAAATATTTTATATTAGTAAAAAAAATAAGATAAAAAATATTAATTTTATTTTGATTTAAATTTTGATCCGTATCAAATATTTTGGTCCAATACCAGTCAAAATGCGCTAAAAGTGGTCTCATGCACCGTTTCAGCCATGAAAAAAATTTAAAAAAAGATCGAATTAGTGAACGCCCGGCACCCCCTTTCCCCAAATCAATTTCACTCAAAATCTCAAATCAAATCCCTGACACTTCTCTTCCTTGGTCATCATAAATCTCTCAATCGATCAAATCCCTAACACTTTTTTTTCACTCTTCAATGTCTTCATCGTGCAACATCCTCAGCCCAGGTCAATGCTCCTCTCTCCTAGTCCAACACATAAACTCACCAAACATTGTTGTTGTTGACTTGCATGAATCACAGAGCTTCGAAGCCATTAAAGAGGAGGAAGAGTTTGAAGACTTGAATGAAATCTTCTCTTCTGATATATTGTGTCTTCATTGAAAAAGTAGGAAGCCTAGTTTTGTTGGCTTCGAGGTTATGTGGTGGTGGTTTATTGTTATGATCCAGGAGATCTAAGGACTAGCAAATAGAAGATCGACATGTGTCAGGCTTAACAAAATCTTGAGGATCTCAATTGTTTTTTCTTCTTCTTCTTATTCGTGGTTTTATATATATATAAAAGAAAATTACTTCATCCTTTTTGAGTCACCGTGTACAGTTAGAGATTTTGAGTCTTGGAAATATCAATGTTTTTTAAATTTTTGTGAAGATTAAGATTAAGAATTTTTTGTGTATTTTATAATTAATTAATTATATATAAACAATACAACTTTAAAACATCAAAAAACAAAAACATTTTATAACAATAAAAAAACAAAATACTAACCGAATCAGAACTCTCAATGCTCAACACATGGAGTGTACAATCATCATGCCTCTTTGCAAATCTTGCCATCACTAGGCCTGCCTATAGATATAATGGGCCTTTAATTTCAGACCAAACAGATTAAAATGGAACCAGTTCTGATGAAGAGAATCACGAAAGCTCATAATTAAGCAGCGGTCATGGAAGCAGTGGTTCGACAGGGAATTATTCAATCTCTGTGCTCCTTCCCTCACAGAAAGTGGCGTTCATGGATATTCCATTTATCCGATTTGAAAACAGTAACGGGGATATTTAGTTTATTAAAATTGCTGGGTTTACACATGAGTGGTGTTTTCTTTACAATAGAAGTGAATCAATTCACACCCAGGATCATTAGGTTAACACCTTTACAGGCATCGCACAGGGACAGTCGCAGAGGTGGTGGAGAATCGGACCGCCGCCTGCTCAAGGGGTGTCATTCTCGTCAAGAATTACGAGCAACGCCACAATGAAAGCATAATCAACCTCTGGATAAACTTTAACCTTGTATTTTTCCTTTCCCTTGCAGAAACTTTCAAGCGTGAAGCTATGTTTGACCTGTAAAATATCGTTCCATTAACAAATCATTCTATCATCTAAAATCATCCACGCACACCCTTTTCTCGACGGAAAAATGAAGTTCAGCAACACCGAACATCGGCAAAACAGATGCTGCTCCCATTTTCAAACCCGCAGGGTAAATTATTATAGAAATTAGTCATGCAAGCGTGGAGGTTATCCAGTGGTACCTCTGCAATGAGTCTACGGCCTTCATAAACTTTGAATGACAGAGAAGTATAAGCTCCAGTTATGTGAAAGTCAGGCTCTTTTTTCTTGGAGCTGCTGGTCAAGAACACGTTGATCGCTTTTTTGATTTGGAGAGGATGGGATTGTTTTACAGTGAAAAGGACATTGCTGTCATCCGTGCTTTCACCTGCATGAGCCTTCCATTTATGCCATAATGTAAGCACCTTAAAAAAGCCAAAAAAGGAAAAACAAACCATTCACAGCTGGTCAGGTTCTTCAATAAACGCATAGATATAAACATTTTAAAAATTAATTACTTCTCGTGTTCCTCAAAACATCAAGAAATATCACGCGCGGATTACCGATTACCTTTCCGCGCATTGTGAGGATAGGAAAACCAGCAGGATCACGCAAAACTCTTTTCAACTGGAAGTTCCAGACACCACCATCTATCTGAAGGAGAAGGTTCCCACTGAGATCAAATACTTCAAACTGGGCATTGGATAGTTTTTTAATCTTCTTCCTGACAATCAACTCCAGGGGGTAAGGGGCGCAATAGCTTTCCCCAACCACACTAACAGGAGGGACCTCATAAACCGTCATTGAATTGCCTCAAAACCTACAGGAAACCAGATAGCTAGCTAGAAGAAGACAGCCCGATTTGTCGCCAATTTTTACTGTTTAATTTTTCCAAAAAACCGTCGGTGTAGTTTGGTTTGTTTCCTATTTTATACTTGTCAGCATTATGTTCATCATATCTTTAACCATTGAAGATTTTGAGTAAACAATCTATAATAGGAAGTGTACAGGTAGATATATTTTCCTTTTTGCCTGTAAATGGATCTTCCTAATTTCAAATGAGAATTATTGCTGCCAGGAGTTTCGAAATGAACGTTGTAGAGCGGTCTGCGCCATTAATAGGTGCTTCTTTATTTTAGCAGTTGGTCAGAAATTGTTACGGCTTCGTAGGACGTGGCCTGAATCCTTATGGCCTAATAATCATGGAAAAAACTTCTAATTTGCATCGTGAGTTGATTTTTCTCGTCGTGATGAATGGATCGTTAGAAAATAATATAAATTATATTTTAGTGATTCATTTATAAGCTTGAATTTTTATGTGAGATGGTTCTTTAATATGGTATCAGAGTCTTATTGACCTAGCGGTCATGAGTTTGAATCTCTCCATCTTATTTTATTTGATAAAAATCAAACACAAGGTAGTGTGGGTCTGTATGCAAGTTTTAAGTCCAAAGAGCTTTCACTTGAGGGGGTGTTAGAGAATAATATAAATTATATTCCGAGATCTCACCTATAAACTTGAGTTTTTAAATGAGATGATTACTTGATATGGATAGTAAAAAAAAACTAGAGGGCGCCTTAAAATAAGAAGCCTGCAGGGCTTTATAATCGAAATATAGAGAGCATTTTCCTTTTCTGTTTTTTTGGCTTTATATATCTGGAAAACAAACTATAAGATTATTATCCTTTTACTGTTTGCAATATTTGCATTTTGCATTTTCCTTTCTTCTTTTCTTGCACAAGTCATTTGCTTTTTTGATGCGTCATTTCTAAAAGGTCTATTTTGTGGTTAAGACAAGTAAGTGAAATTTTAATTATTTTAAATTCTTATAAAAAAAATATTTTAATTCAAATTCAAAATTTATTAAGCAGAATTACAGATCATAAATTTTCTATTATCACATCACTCTTGAAATCTACAAATCAATTATCGTTAATGAAGGAGAGAGTGAAACTAGGGGAGATCATAGAAGAGGTTGCAAAGGTTTATATATATATATATATTAGTTTGGTTCAACAATTCAAAATATTTAAATGATATAAAAAATACTTGTCCTCATTTATATAATGTGTTTTTTTAACTTAATAAATTAAAGAATTCAATTAAAAAAATTCAAACATTAATTGACAAACCTTGGACACCTCCTTCAAATTTTTGCTATACGCAAGAAAGTGTCCCAGATTTAATCGAAAAGTTAAAATCCAAACCTCCCCCCCCTCACTAGACTCTCATGTTAATTTCGTCTGTCAGGTTTAATTTCGAAGGTAGGGATTGGTAAATAGGATTTGCCCCATTTCAATGAGATCGCAGTTTGATTAGGGCAAATGGGGATTAGGCCGTAATAAGAGAAAAACAGAAGCTCGCGGGACAAAGGTCTCCTCATGCGTTTGCCGCTTCACAGCCCAAATCTGAATCCTTCTGTAATTATTAATAAATAAAGAAGAAGACAGGTCTATGAAATCATCTTCATTATTCATTTCCATGAATGTTAGATAAGGAATCTGTTCAAAAAGCAGATAAGAAAGGAAAAATAAAAATAAAATAAAGTGAAGACCCCAAAAATAAGAAGGAACCCCCCCCCACAGAGAAAAATAAAGAGAAAAAAACTGCTCAGTCCTTTTCTCTTGTATGGGAAAGTCACTTCCTTCCACAGGCAAACTCCTAGAACTATCCAAAATAGTCTCTTCACACAAACCAAGACACAAAAGAAGCACCGTACCCGCTGTTCCGTCGCGGCCGAGTGAGGTCCGGGTTGACTCGGAGCGATTGAAGGTGAAAAGGATGGAAGTAAGTTCTCTTATTTTGGATGGCCAAAAACGTGTGCCTTTAGGTCAGGTAGTCTCGGATTGTGCTAAAAGATGGTTTCAAGACACACTAAAGGAAGCAAAGACTGGTGACATTTCAATGCAAGTTCTTGTGGGTCAGATGTATTTTAATGGCTATGGCGTCCCTAAAGATGTTGAAAAGGTTTAATCTGTTTTTTTTCGTTGACTATTTTTTTTATGGTTCTTAATGCTGTTTTCGTCTCTGGGTTTTCTTTGTTTCTTTAATTTTATTGTTACTAGCGTTGTATTGTGTTCTAGGGTTGTAGGATACAGCCATTGATTTGCCATTTCAAGGTTTTTGTGAGTTGTAAATGAGAAAATATTGGGTTTTGAGTGTTATGTTGCCTTTGGTTTTAAATAAGGGAAAACACAATTCGGATTAGGTTGCTGGTATTTCTTTTGCCATTTCACGTTTGTTTGTTTGTGTATATAACAATTGGGCTGTGCAGATTACATAGTATTCCGAGGCTCTATGTTTGTTTGTTTGCTGAGGAAATTAGGAATATGAACAGAAGTTAGTGCTTTGGTATTTTATAGTCCCTATTGCTGTTGTTCATGGATTCTTCTCTTTGTAAGCCGGATTGGGGGATGGTAAATACAATTTTGATGTTTGGGAGGTCACTGAAAGCATGATGGATATCAGAAATCTGCGTTTTAAATTGGCAATTAGAATTGTGAACTATGCTTGAATTTCTCAATCTAGATTAATCTCCTTCGTGGTTGATTTTTGAGTTTAGGGTTGGAAAACATCTTCATAGAATCATTCGTTTCTAATTGTTACACAATTCCAAAGTTTTCATTCTTTTCAACACGAAAGAAAGTGTTCGGTGACATATTTCAGCGTGACAGTCTCATAGTATGCATAGGATAAAGGCTTTTCATTTCATTGCTAATCCTACATTCCTATCTGAGCCTTCCATTTGTTAATTTATCTGCCCAGTCATCAGTTTTGTATTTCCCCTCTTGTAATTTTGCCATTCTAAATGGTCTATATAAACTTGTGTTTAAGGGAAGTGCTTGGATTAGTAGAGCTTCAAAACGTCGAGCTTCAGTGTGGAAAGTAAGCAATAAACGGCCAGGTACATGCTCTCTCTTCTCAGTGGTACTCTAGAGAATGGCTCCGATTGTCTTACTTGACTTTTATTTGGACTTCTTTAGGTTATAATGCAAGCGACTCAGATTCAGAGGATGACAGGGAATAAGATCAAACTTTTTTAGTCCTGGCAAAATCACAAATGAGAACACCTGGTGAATTTCTACCCTTGTTGCTGCTGATTTACCAAGTTCTTGTTTTTGATTGATTCTATTTCCCTTTTCCCTCGATGCAGTGGTAGAAAACTCATTCCTGGTACCAGTTCGCTTAAGAAAATTTATCATTACTGGATGCATAATAACAAGTTCTAGATTCTATGGCATGCTAAATAATGATGGGTCATGTTCAGCTTCAACGGAAGCTCTTGTTATGCAGCTGTTTTGTTCATTCCTGTGAAAGCGTGAGAAGCATATGTTTATTCTCTTGGTGCTTTGAAAACCACAAATTAGGAGAAAGGTTCTGGAAGTAACGCCATAGTGCTTAAGATTAGTGACATAATTTGTTGTTGACAACATTGCACTCCATGATTTTAAGTGGTTTTAGGTGAATATCAACTGCTATGAAGTTGCCTTGAGGAATTAGGATGTCTACTGGACTGGTATATATGCCTTTAAAACCAGTGCCAGGAAGCAAGACGAAACAGCTTCTACTCTATCGCCTTTCCTAATCCTCCCTCCACACATTGGATACTATATTGAAAAAACTTTTCTTTCTATAAATACTTTAAGATGTTTACTGAATCTTAGAGTTTCCCCTAACTCCTCCTATGATGATCTATCTCTATAATGTTTGCTTTATTTTCCCTGAGTTCTTAATCTTAAGCTGAACTGTGAAACAGCTTTCCAGTATTCATTTTGACCCATTTTACTCCTTTACACCACTGTTTCGTATCTGATTTTATTTTCTACTGGCAAATAAAGAAAAATAGAGATGATGCTGGGTAGATCCATGAAAAGTGAGGAATTTCGAATTTCCGACGCTGTTGAGTCTTTGCTCATTCATGAGGATAAGTATATTTTGTTGACATTTGATGTATCTTAGATATATGAATGCATATTCAGGTCCATATCAATCTATTATTTATAAATTTAGGGTGTTTTTGTATCACTGACTTGCTAAACATGACTATGATTACCTGACATAACTCCTTTTGAATTGCCCCAACATCAATCATCCTCAATGTTTTTGCATCTGCTGAATCACAAACCATGCTGTTACAGCCCTTGGCATTGTTCTTGGATGAAGTTTCTGTCTATCTTTTTTACATTATGCTGAATTGGCCTGCCTATCCATCACTAGTTTGTGGAGATTGTGAGTTTTCATCTTGATATCAACGCTTTGTAGTGATTCTAAACAGTCAATGGTATTTACTAGAAGAAAGGTTGAGAGAAGCTTTAGTGACCATTTAATATTAGCAAGAGAGAAATGTAATTGCTGAGTGTGCTGTTGTAATACTTAAAGTGACCACCTGTTGAGAGGCCTCTACTCAACAGCTGAAATGGCTAGTTTGGGCAGTACATTGAACTCTAGTTTCTATGAGAATTTTATCGGTAAGCCATGAAATGTGTTTGGGAGGGATTGAGCTGTGCAACCCTTTAAGGTGGGAAGATCTGGGAGGATAAACAAATGAAATATTGTTGGGTAGGAATGGCTGGCTGTTCAGGTTGATGGTCAGCCAGGAGAAGAAAATTGGTAACTGAAAAGATACAGAACTATTAATTGAAGTTTGCATTTCATGGATTTTCGCAGGTTGTGAAGAGCTTCTGTGCTAAATTGCGTTTATCATCTTTTGCAGTGTCCAATTCGGCCGTGTCCTCTTTGCAAGTCCAGATGCTGATGAAATCTTTTGCGTCATTTGATTTAGTTTTTTGTTTTGTACCACCCAACTCTAGGTATGCTTTGCAACGGTGTTTTTGCATTTGAAATTTTGGGCTATGATGCATTAATTTTCGGAAAAAAGTAATGCACTTTTTCTTAACTGGTAAATTCTTGTCATTGGGTACATGGTCCCAGGGGCGTGGACAAAGACAGGAATGTTGCATTTTATTCACTGTTCCACTGATCTTTTCTCTTATCCATTTGCAATGATTATCAATCGTTCATGCTTTTAGGCATGATTGGAACTGTATTTGTTGCTATTTTTTAAAATGTTTTTTATTTAAAAATATATCAAAATTATATTTTTTATTTTTAAAAAATTAATTTTAACATTATCATATAAAAATAATCTCAAAACACTAAAATTATTTAATTTAAAATAATAAAAAATAAAAAATATTTAATTTTTTATCAATAATTTTTTTGAAATGTAATGTGAAAAGGTATTTTTAGCGCAGATTGTCGGGGATTATAGCCTCAAGTTTACTGGCTTCCATGGCATTTTCAACCCTACACTAAATTACAAAAACTGAACAGATACAGGGCACAACTTAAGGGTTAATTAGGTCAATGCAATCTGCCTTCACGCTTGTCCTTTCTCCATTCCCATGGCATCTGAGGGTTGGATGAAGCCCATAACCCTACACGCTTTGCTCGAGCCTCCTTTTCCCACTAATCAGAAACAAACAATAATGAAGACTTCGTAGAAATTTATGTGTTTTATAACGCGGGAGTTCGCAAAAAACATTGGCTACTTACTGTTTCTAGTTCCCGGCGTTGATCATATGCAGTATAATGCCATGCCAGACCCTTCTTCAGCATTGCTTCCTATTATTACACACAGGTTTTAGAAAATTCGTGAGCTCCAAATAAATCATATAAAGATCAATTCAAGAAAAATGGGGAACACCACACCTGCACGAACATTCCATTGCAATATATATCTCCTACACAGCGGCCATAACGATCTTGTCCATAGACAAACACTCGCAAACACTTGCCCTGAACAAGGTTAGCTAGCTCTTCTTTCGCTTCTTTCCCGTACGGCATTGCACTCTCAGGTGTATCTATGCCCCTACATTTTTTGCAGTCGAAAGCCATTAACCTCTGCAACACATGAGCCTAATCAGGGACCGAATCCTACAAGGAGCAGAAGTCACCTTAATCGAATGCGATACTTTCGAGCAAGGATCTCCTCGTTTTGAACACTTACTACCCTGCACGAAAACGAAATATTTGAAACGAATATGTCACCCCGGGGATTAATTTAACAAAATTTATCATACAAGGGAAATCAGATAGCCAACCGATATCCTGCTGCAACAATCTTTTTTTGAAGTGCATCTGCCTTCCCATAGTTCCTCGCCGCACGAGCTTTTGATCTTTGAGCAGCGGCCATTTGAACTTCCCCTGGTACAGAAGATGACTCTCTGTGGTCGGTCGTGTTAACATAAACTGTTATGGTATCTCCATCAGCTACAGATTTTGTATCAACCTGGGTTGATTAATTCAAATGGTTTATCAAATCAAACCAACTCAAAATCACTAGATTGTAAATAAATTTAAGAGTTTGATCTGGGGTTATTGCAATAATTAACCGGTAAAGTTTGCAGCTCGAACTTGACCCCTTGAGGCAACGATGTTGGTGCCCCAGCAGTAACTTGAGCGAGAGCATGGGGATGTGGGAGACCGTAGAAAGCCAACAAACCCTGTAAGGAAAAATAGGAACGATCATTTTGCATTAAACCTCGCCCGATGTAGAAAGCACTCTGCACTCCAACAAGTCTAATGCTGAAAATGGTGTTTTCAATTAGTACCTCAACATCTGCCTTTTGGTGTCTCTTCAAGGTCTGAATAACAAGCCTGGCAGCTTCTTCGGGTGTGTTTGGCGGAGGTTTTGCTTCTTTCCATGCCTCCGACAACTTTCTATACCTTTTGAAATCCAAAATTCAGATTAACTATGTATCACTACATGCTTGTAACTTTACAGGGAATTAAAGATTGTTTTATAGTTATTACCAATTAGCTTGAGCCTTCTTGGATGAGACCACATGCTTACCAAGTCCTTCTGGGACCTTAAGAAAACAAAAAACAAAAGACACTCAACTCTAAAGATCATTAAATTATGCTCAACCATAACATGTAAATTTTAAAAAAGTACATAAACTCCAAAAAGTTCCATGATCACTCAGATTGACTAGTCAAACATTACCAGAGTCAGCCAGAATTTGAGAAAAGTTTAAAACCAGAGCAAGAAAGAATACCTGGGAGGTGATTTCAAATTTAAACAAATCTTGGGCAAGAACTGAAACACCAACTGTGGCGGCTGATACGGGTCCCAATGAATCAGAGTCCCCAGCTGTTGCTGGTTTGCAACAATGCCCGTAGAGGAACCTCAGGGCATTTCCCATTTTCAATTTAAGATTTGTTTTTTATAAAAAGAAAATTTATCAACAAAGTGAAGGATTGAAACAAAGAAAATGCTATGTCTTCAGCTTTGTCGTTGAGAAGGAAAGAGAGGGGAAGGAGAAGCATTTGGGTGCAGGAGTCGTAGATTTATGGGCAGGAATCTGGCGCAAGTAATTAACGAATAGGACGGGAAAAGAACACGTAGCAGTATTTGATTTGTAACGGAACAGGATATTGTAAAGTAGAGCGGAGAGAAAGGGACCTTTTATAAGCAGCAATGAGATCACGCGCTTCCAGGAGATGCCACTTCAATTTCTCTCATTATACAAATATAAACTAACTATAAACCAAATTAATATACTGATAAAATTAATATATATATATATATTGGTTAATTGAAAATTGATTATAGGATAAGCGACTGAATTTTAAAATTGAAAAGGAGATGGTGAATCGGCGGCGCTCGCCGTGTTTTTGAAAAGTCAACGCCTCCTCTTAAGACACGCGCGTTCCCATCGGAGTGAAGGTTACTCATGCTGTCGTCTGTCAAGTTACTCATTGACAAGTACAACCGCTGTCCTCCGATCCAACCACCTATAGTTCCTGCAAGACTTGTTGCTATATACAGACAACAAACATTTATTAATTCTCCTGCGGTTCGAAATATAACTCGCGGCCAATAGCATCTTGCTATGATGATCCCTTCGTCTGGTGATCCTGCCGGGCATTGACAAAATGTAAATGAAAAAATATTATCTTCACCTGATTTGATAAATAAATTGAAAATCTTGCTGTTTTACGTTGAGAGCAAAACCATTGCCCATGTAAGTTCCGACTCCTTGTAATGTCATACTCATTAGCAGTGCATCCAAATCATGTGAATGTTTATATAATCACTTGTTGGTTTCGTTTGTACATGATTAAAAAGAAAGAAAAAAAATTATATCTAAAATAAATAAAAAAATAAACACTTTTTAAATATTTGTAAGTGCATAATTTTGACCCTTGGTATAAATGTATGATATATGTGCACCGATCCATAGTCTGCAAGGAAAAGGGGCAACGATTAAGTATAAATGTAAATTAGATCCATAGTCTGCGCCCTAAACACGTGATCATTTGCAATGCCTTGCACCGACCAATGTGGTGCCCTAATCAATCGTTGTTGTAAGCAAGTTACGCTTGTTGACGAACGACGACGACGCTTTATCCAAAATCTATATCATATATATTTACACCGCAGATGAATGGGCCTATTGTTTTCGGCAGAAGAGAAAAACGGCCTTTTGAATTCGGCACCCCTTGAATTTGGGCTCCTGGTGGGCCCATGTCCAGACCATAATTAGGCCCTTTTGTTTTGGGCTACCCAATGAGAAGTTGAGCGCGAATTTCGTGTCCTCCTTATCCTCAAGGCTTTAAGCCGGCCATCCCAATCACTAGCATTTAGGAGTTTTAATTCTCGCGCCCAAATTGTAGTTTATTTTTTAAAGTTATCAAACAGATCGTGAGGTTTTCTTAGAAAAATAAAATGTAAATCATTCTCTTCATCTGATTAAATATATTTTCTGTCTTCCATTGAAAGGCGAATCCTTCTCCAAGTAAGTTCTGACTCCTTGCTCATATTATAAGCAGTGCATCATATTAATGTCAGTTGCTGCGTCTCATCCAATGTAACATCAGCTTTTCATTGATACATATAATTTTATTGTCTGTTAGTGTATGCAGACCTCCTATTTCATCGCCTGCCAGCTGTTTATCATTTATGCTGGTCGTCATTGGTTATAATTAACAATTGTTTCTAGATACACGAAAATAGATATCGATCATCACTTTTATTACTTTTATTAAAAATTATAACAGTATAGCTCATTTTTCATTAATTTATAATGTTTTTTTATATCCATGTTATAACTAGTTTTCACATATGTACTCTTAAGTTTGAGAATTTTGAAGAGTTTTCTTTCTCATCCATATAATAATAGAAATTGTTGTTGTTGTTATTATTATTATTATTATTGTTATTGTCATCGCTAAACGTGATACGAGGATAGTACTACATCAGGTATTGAAATCATCAATTTCATATAAAAAAATTACAATTCAATTTCAAAATAAATAAAAAAACACTCCTTCGCTAGCTATATATGCGTATGCGTGTGTCTGTTGTGTGATACAGGATAACAAATTAAAGCCACAGAAGGAATTAGATCAGGGAGTAAGCAATGGATGGACATGACGAGCTCCACATAGCCATGTTCCCATGGCTTGCTTTTGGTCATATGATCCCATTTCTAGAGCTCGCCAAGCTAATAGCTCAAAGGGGTCACAAAATCTCCTTCATATCTACGCCAAGAAACATCCACCGTTTACCACCACTGCCTCCGAATTTAACACCACAAATCAATTTTGTGAGCCTCGCTTTGCCCCATGTAGAAAATCTGCCAGATAACGCAGAGGCCACCGCAGATTTGCCTTTCGACAAGATTCCGTACCTGAAGATAGCCTTTGACAGCCTCCAAGATTCTTTATTTCACTTCTTACAATCTTCTTCTCCAGATTGGATCATCTTTGATTTCGCTCCTTACTGGTTACCTGAGATAACAACCAAGCTTGGGATCTCTGGTGTTCTCTTTAGCATTTTTAGTGCATGGACCATATCCTTCGCTGGGCCATCATACCCAGCCATGCTCAACGGCGACGATCCAAGGACCGAACCACAACACTTCACGGTTCCTCCAAAGTGGGTCACATTTCCCTCTAAAGTGGCGTTTCGCATCCATGAAGCTAAGCGGTTTTTGGATCACACAGAAGTGAACAGTTCGGGTGTCACTGATATATTTCGCTGGGGATCCGTGATTGCTGGCTGTGATGTTTTAGCCGTAAGGAGCTGCTTAGAGTTAGAGGCTGATTTCTTAAGACTTGTGGAAGACCTTCACTGTAAGCCTGTAATCCCTGTAGGCCTACTGCCACCATCTGCTCAGTTTAGCGAGGGCGGGGTGGACGAAGATTGGGTTCCGATCAGTGAGTGGCTAGACAAGCAAGCCAAGGGATCTGTGGTTTACATAGCGTTTGGAAGCGAGTTAACAATGAATCACAGTGAAATAAAAGAATTGGCACTGGGGTTAGAGCTATCAGGGCTGCCGTTCTTTTGGGCTTTGAGGAACGGGGATGACGCGGACAGGTTACCGGATGGATTCGAGGAACGAGTAAAAGGACGTGGAGTGGTGTGGACGAGCTGGGCGCCACAACTAAGGATTATGGCTCATGAATCGGTTGGGTTTTTTCTGACTCACTGCGGTTATAGCTCAGTTATAGAGGCACTCTCCTTTGGGCTTGCTTTGATCATGTTACCATACGCCATAGACCAAGGATTAATTGCAAGGGTTTTTGAAGAGAAGAAGGTTGGGATAGAAGTGCCGAGAGATGAGGAAGACGGGTCGTTTACGAGGAACTTGGTAGCTGAGTCACTCAGGTTGGTTAATGATGACAAGGAAGGGTCCCCATACAGAGAGAACGCGAAGCAGCAGATGATGACATTATTTGGAGATCAAAATATCGGCGATCGTTGCATAGACCAATTTGTTGGCTTCTTAGGAAGTAATAGAAAATTGCATGCAGTGACTCAACAATGACGTGCCACGCACTCGCAAGGCTGACACGTGCCAGTACTTATGTGCCATCCGGTTCTCGGCTAGGTTCTAAAAAAGAGCCCGTATGTTGAGACCCTGGAGTGCTTTTTAAAAAATAAATAAATTATGCAAGTGTAATAGAGTATAGACTATAGACTATCGAGTGCCACTTGTGCTCTATTTTATGTAAATAATATATACTTTATTACTTGATAAGAAAACACTAGAGGAATGAGCAGTTGAAAGCCAAGATTGTCAGCCGACATAGCTGGCTCATCAATAATTGTCGGAGCTAAAGACATTTTTCAGAACTTCCTCGCTGTTTATTACAGAACTTTCTCTTAAGAATAAATAGTGAGGTTCACAGAAAGCTTGAGGTGATTTTTATTTTTAAAAAATATATTATTATTATTATTATTTAGATTTATTCTTGATTTATTATATTAAAAGTATTTTAGAACACTAAGATTAAATTAATTTGAGATTTAAAATAAAACATAGTTCATTTTTATATATATATTATAACGCATTAATATTAAACAAATATCAAAACATATAATCACTCTTGCATATTTTTAAGAAAAAATATCTTAAAGTAATCGTTATCATTATTTTAAACGCCTTATCATTAATAAAATAAACATATAAAAAAACTAAATAATCAAAAATTTTGTAGGTTAATTATTTCGCTAAGATGTATAGCGTTATAAAAAAATCCAGGACCATTAACTTTTTTTTTACATGTTAAATTTTTTTGTTCTAGTTGAGGCGAAACGCAAAGCAAAAGGCTCATATAATTTTTCATTGTTTATAATTTGGCTTAATTCTTCCACATGTTTTTCTACGTATGACTTCATATATTTTTTTGTTTACGTTATATTAGATTTGAAGTATCATACATAAATGATCACAAAAATCATTTTTTAACAAAAACAACATTGACTAATGAATTATTTCAATTTTTATTCTCATTGTTATTATTATGAGTGTTAAATTGTCATAATTATTATAGTTGTGATTATAGAAATTATTGTAAATAATTTAGATTTTAATTATTATTGGTAATATTATCATTGTCACCATCATTATTGTTATAATCATTGTCATTATTATGACAATAACAAACACTGTTATTTTTATTCATATCATTTAAATTATAATTACTATTATTATCATCATTATAATTGTTTCTGTCGTTATTGATATTTTTATATTATTTTACAAGTTATTCTTATTATCACCGTTAAAGTTATAATTATTAACATTATAAGCACTATAATTATTACAATAAATTACAATTGCTTTTATCATTATGATTAATAATTTCACTATTATCACCATGAGTATAACACCTAGAATTATAATTATTATTACTGCTAAAACAACAAAAAAATATATCATGAGGAGTAAAATACACAAAAACTTTAACAAAAGAACAAGTAAAAAAATATATATATTCTTATTATTGCTTAAATAATACAAAAAAACAAAATCACATCGAAGAATAAAAAAAACCCTAATCACTTTAACAAAAGAGAAAATAAAAAAACAAAAAAATATTATTATCATCATTATAATTGTTTATGTCATTATTGATATTTTTATATTATTTTACGAGTTATTGTTATTATTACCGTTAAATTTATAATCATTAACATCATAAGCACTATAACCATTGCAATAAGTTCATAATGAAAAAATATATATATGATGTTAATAAAAAGTTATATCTGTGTCAAGTAAAACAATTCATAAATTAAAAGATATAACTTTAACTGAATATAATAATAATAAAAAAATACTTCAAATATTTATTTTAAAAATTATAAAAATCACCTTGCAATATGATCTGGAAGGGTAACTAATAGCTTCATAAATACAGATAATTAGAGCATAGAGTACGAGTGTATTTGATATTGTTTTTGCTTTTATGGTTAAAGTTTTAAAAAAAAATAATTTCATGAAAAGCACTTTAGCTGCGATTCAAAATAATATTTAAAGTGTTTGGTTAAAACTGTGGTTGAGTTTGAGTTGAATGAAAAAAAGTTCAAAGTGCTTGATTACGAAGTTTTTCATATTAATTTCATATTGTGAAATTACTTTAAAGTGTGTGTGTGCACACACACGCGCGCACACACATATTGTTTTAAAAATATCTAATAATTATAATAATAAAATGTAATTAATAATTCAAGTAAATTATACACTTGTTTTTATTCTCCCATCAAACTGCTTGTAATTTCATCACGAACTATAAATCCATACATGAAGACCTCTACGATCCCAAAACAACATATAGTAAAATATCATCTGAAACAAAATTAAAATTGTGAGACAAAAATTATATTGTGATCTTCTTCTAATATATTTATTTATATTTTAATTAATTTTTAGATTATGTTAATATTAAAAATATTTTTTTTTATGAAAATATAATAAAACAACAATAACAACAACATAATATAATAATCGACGGCACTAATTATCTCTTTTTTTTTTATTCATGGTCTCTCCCCAGCCCCCCCAGCCCCCCCCCCCCCCCATCAAATGCACGAATTGCTACCTTTTGTGAATCGCAATATTAACAAATTTTTTAGATAGGTCTCACGTGTTTTTTTCAACTTTCTATATTAATCAAACATCCAAAACATCTATTTTTTTTATACCACCGGCCACACCTTACTCCCGAATACCATCTAACCAGGAGCGAGTTGAAAGTTGAAACTCCTTGGAAGGGAAATATTTTAAAACTTATTTTTTATGGGCGGGGCCGATGGGTATATGACTAATTGTATTGGTATCGTCTTATTCTATTTAGAACGGTCAAGATCAAAGTTGTGAAATCTAATGGTTTTTATTTTCCAGCACCTGGACAGCAGCTTTTAAAATAGATGAACGGCATTCCCACAGCAGCTTTTACAGTCAATCCACAGTGTTTTTTTAGAAGAGCTACGTGCTTTTCTCACGTCATTTAGATTCAGTTAAGGCAATTCCAAGACAAGATTCATTTTAGGGAGTTAAATATTTAAAATATTTTTTTAAATAGTATATATATAATTTTTTTATTGATGTATATTCTAATAGTAAAGGTTATTTTGGAGAATTATTTTTTTATATTATTTAAATATAATACAATTATTTTATATATAGTTTAATTATACAATTAATTAATTAATTAAAATAAATTATATAATTAAATAATTATTTTTAAAAAACTTTTTAATAATAAAATTATTATTTTTTCCACGGTATAATTCTTCGCACTATCCTAATCCATTTCAACAAAAAATTTCAGCCCTATATTTAATTAAAATCTCACTCAAAATCAACTCAACTCCTAGCCTCTTTGTTGTCTGATCGAAATTGTGTTTTTGGCAAATATTGCTGTGTTTTTGGCTGTCAAGTAATTTTCAATTATCTGTGTATTGTTGTTGTGGTATGTTGATTGTTGTTTCCATGGTTTTGTTTATTGTTATTGCAAACTATAATCCCGTTGGCCTTGCTATTATAATTATAATATACTTTATTACTTGTAAGGAAAACAGTGGAAGTTCCTAAAACACTAGAGTAATGGGCACTTGAAAGCCAAGATTGTCGGCAGACATAGCTGGCTCGTCAATAATTTTCGGAGCTAAGACATTTTCAGAACTTCGTTGCTGTTTATTACAGAACTTTCTCTTAAGAATAAATAGTGAGGTTCACAGAAAGTTTGAGGTGATTTTGTGTTAAAAATAATAATTCTTTAATTTTTTTATAAAAATATAAAAATAATTTTGATCATCAGTGAATGGAATTTTACTTTTAAAAAATAATTTAATAATTTTGCTACCCACAAAACAATTAATAGATAAAAATACCCTTGAGATTTTTTATTCGAATGGTAACAAAGTTGTTTCACTGTATAGAAAGACAAATATTGTAAATACCCTCAATAGTGAGGTATTTTATTTGTATTTAGAAAGTCAAAATAATAAAAATAAAAAAACACTATCGATCATCCACTATATAACCTGGACTACAGGATTAGAAGCTACAGCCACAAAAGCATTTAGATCAGGAAGTCTCAATGGATGAACATGGCGAGCTCCACATAGCCATGTTTCCATGGCTTGCTTTTGGTCATATGATCCCATTTCTAGAGCTCGCCAAGCTAATAGCTCAAAGGGGTCACAAAATCTCCTTTATATCCACCCCGAGAAACATCCAACGTTTGCCGCCAATACCTCCGAATTTAACATCACGAGTCAATTTAGTGAGCCTCCCTTTGCCCCAAGTAGAAAATCTCCCAGATGACGCAGAGGCCACCACAGACTTGCCTTACGACAAGATTCCATACCTGAAGATAGCCTTTGACAGACTCCAAGATTCTTTATTTCACTTCTTACAATCTTCTTCTCCAGATTGGATCATCTTTGATTTCGCTCCTTACTGGTTACCTGAGATAGCAACCAAGCTTGGGATGTCTGGTGTTTTCTTCAGCCTTTTAAGTGCATGGACCATGACCTTCTTCGGATCATCATATTCAGCCATGCTCAACGGCGACGATCCAAGGACCGAACCACAACACTTCACGGTCCCTCCAGAGTGGGTCACATTTCCCTCTAAAGTGGCGTTTCGAATCCATGAAGCTAAGCGGTTTTTTGATCTCATAGAAGTGAACAGTTCAAATGTCACCGATAGATTTCGTGCGGGATCCGTGCTTGCTGGCTGCGATGTTATAGCCGTAAGGAGCTGCTTAGAGTTAGAGGCTGATTTCTTAAGACTTCTGGAAGACCTTCACGGTAAGCCTGTAATCCCAGTAGGCCTACTGCCACCATCTGCTCAGTTTAGCGAGGGCGGGGTGGACGAAGAGTGGGTTCCGATCAGTGAGTGGCTAGACAAGCAAGCCCAGGTATCTGTGGTTTACATAGCGTTTGGAAGCGAGTTAACAATGAATCAGAATGAAATAACTGAATTGGCACTGGGTTTAGAGCTATCAGGGCTGCCGTTCTTTTGGGCTTTGAGGAACGGGGATGACTCGGTCAGGTTACCGGATGGATTCGAGGAACAAGTGAAAGTACGTGGAGTGGTGTGGACGAGCTGGGCGCCACAACTTAAGGATTATGGCCCATGAATCGGTTGGGTTTTTTCTGACTCACTGCGGTTATAGCTCAGTTATAGAGGCACTCTCCTTTGGGCATGCTTTGATCATTGTGGGTGGCTACCATAAGCCATAGACAAGGATTCAATTGCAAGGGTTTTTGAAGTGGAAGAAGTTGGGATAGATAGTGCGAGGATGAGGAAGACGGGTCGTTTACGAGGAACTCGGTAGCTGAGTCACTCAGGCTGGTTATTGCTGACAAGGAAGGATCCGTGTATCGAGAGAACGCGAAGCAGCAGATGATGACATTGTTTGGAGATAAGAATATCGGCGATCGATGCATAGACCAATTTGTTGGCTTCTTAGGAAGTAATTTGCAGGCAGTGACTCACAATGAC